>JANFAB010000008.1:654005-1308011 GCA_024613165.1 Pisolithus albus
CGAAACTACTATATTGTGCGTTATGTAGCGTCAAGGGTCAATCGCAAACGGTGTCCACCGAGAATGACATGACATCGTCATTTTGAATGGGTCTTCATCATGGTCAGTAGTGGCTCGCTTAAGTTTGCAGAGATAATTCCGCTGAAATGACAACCAGAGGGTGCCTTTTTTCAGTTGGAATCGATGCCTAGCTTTTTACGCGGTGTGCGATGCGGTATGGTATTTCGTATGCGCTGGTGGCATGACAACTACCTGGTTCTGGGACGAGATCTATGACTCGTCCTGAGTCTGAGAGCAGGACTGCGCAAGTAAGTTATGTGACCATTGTTCGACGGAGGGCCGGTCACGCCACGCCAATCCAGTCACCGCGACGACCGTAGCAGGGTTTGGTAACCGCTGTCGGGGAGGGACGCCTGTCGGGTCCACCACTGGTCAAAGCAAAAGGATAACGACGATGTGCTTTGTCCTCCCCGCAAGTGGCATTTTGTGCACGATGGGTGGTTTTTATTTATTTTATTTCTGCGAAAAACACCAGCGACGATGTCCGTCCAAAAGAAAGAAAAAAATAAAAAGCATCCGAAGATAGCACGGTCACGTGATCTTGTTGAGCGAATGTCCCACGCGTTGGTTGGATGCCCTTAAACAGACCCAGCGAACTTGGAACGTCACCTAATTTTACCCGCCCTCCCCGCCTGCCCGCACCCACGACAACGACGACGACGACGACGAAGACCCAGGATAAAAAAGACATAGCTAGTGGGAGGCGAACGCCAAACTGAACAGGCATGTGTGTCTCTGTATCTGTGAGAGGAAACACACGCGAATGCAACATGTCTCCGATATCCCCCAGCAGCTGCCGTGCAACTGTTTATCACACACCCACCCCTCCTCGTTTATCTGCTGCTGATCCATCCATGTCACCCATGTTGACTCCCTCGCTCCCCCCCCTCTTCTCGGCAACCTGTGACAACGACAACGTCTTCCTTCAATCGCCTTTCAGGTCTCCCCGCCCAGTACATACTCTGTATCCACATCGTAACCGTAAACAACCACACCCACCCATCGACGTCGATGACGACGACGAGGGTAGCATATTTCTCTCCTCATCCACTGCTCCGTCTCCCTTCTTTCCCGCTCAGTCCTCCCGTTCTCTTCGCACTCCTGTCAAAGAAGTCCCTGCTGTTTCTCGTTCCGCCTTCAAGACAAAGGTTTCCAATGTTCAACCTGCTGCATCCACCTCACAACCCTCTGCCGCCCGCGCAAGACTGGGTACGAAACGCAAGTCCTCAGGTCAACTCGGAGGGTTCTCCACTCCGCCGCGGAATCCTGCCTCAACGCCGTTGTCTATATCTGCAGCAAAGGCTGATCCCGCATCTGGCATCGCCTTTCATCGTCTCGCCCCTCTCCCTGCTCCCCGTTTCGGCATTCGTACCCCGCAATCCAAGGCGGAGACGGATGCATACGTCAAGAAACAGGCCGAGACGATGAAACGTCTCCGCATCCGGGACATGGACAACTCAGACGAAGACTGGGGTGTCATCGAAAGTGGTGACTCGGACTCCGGATGTGACGATCGGAGTGCAAGAAAAACTCTGTTTTCATACAGACTCCCAGCGCTGACTCAGAGAACCAAATCTCAGTCGAGAAGCCCAAAGAAACAACTTCTCGTCGACGCAGTCCCTCAAAAAGGCAGTGCAGCGGACGAGGTCACTGAGGCTATCTCACCCGGTGGACACATCATTAAGCGTCGTGCCCGCTCACGACCAGTGTCCCAAGAACTCCTCGAGAGTGTGAACCACTCTTCATCTTCGCCCACTTCAGCTCAGGTGTGTCACACTCCATTTTTGTACACTCCAGTTCTGAATTCATGACGTTAGCCCGACAAGTTGCGCACAACTCCACCCGAGCCACCACCCGTTGCTTTCCCATCCGTTGTAAGAAGTAAGCTTTCCGCTTCTACTTCGCCAACGTGCAGCTCCCCGAGGGCACGGCGACGTGTTACCGGAAGCAACGGACCAAATCCCTTTCATAGACCAAGGACTTCGGATTCGTCAGCCTCGCGTGCTCCTGCTAATCGACTGGCGAGTGGCAGTTCGGCTTCACTCTTTTTCGGCCCTTCCATTCCCCTGACCAAGACCCGCACACGTACGAGTACGACTGCAACGAATTCGACCGCCGCGGCTGCCGACGCTCGACTTCGAGTGCAACGCAACCAGCCCTCCACTTCCAACAGGCACAGCTATGCCGGTCCAGGAAGTACAACAATGACCCCTCTTCCCTGGAAGCTACGGTCCACTCGTCATGCTCCATCCCCCGAGTCCTCTCCACTGCCGCTCCCGACGAGTACCCGCAGCCCCGCAAATGATGATGATGATGACATGTTCTTTGAGCCATGCGCACCTCTGGAATCGTCTTTCGTCTTTAGTGTCACAGAGGAGACTCCTTCACCCAGGTCACAAAAGGTTAAGGGAATGCTTCCATTGAAGTATAAACCGCGCGACTCGGGCGTTGCACTGAGTGACGATGAGGATATGGCCCGTTCAAGCAATGCCTTTTTGTCTGCAGTGCCACGTCCTTCTACGTCTACTTCTTCACTGTATTCGGATGCCGGTGACGACCTGATCACCCCCATCATGCCGAATTCTAGCTCGGGTTGGCCAAATGCGGTTGTCATTGGTGGACTAGAGGAAAGTGATCGCAACTACGACGGTCTCGATGTGGATGCTTTCATCATGCGGACTCTTACTGCTGCTCACAAACCGTCTGCTGACGAACCAAAGCGACCGCCAGGAACCCCCGTTAAGAAGCCGAAAACCAGTTATCTGGGGGGTAATCGACCTTGGCAGAGTGCAGTGGCCAACAAGGTCGGGTTCAACTTTGACTTGGAGACAGGCTTGGGTGGCCACTCGGCTCAGGGTGGCGGTTGTAAATCAAAGAACAAACCTAGGAAGAGTCTCCCTGCCGCATTCCCAAACTTTGGTGACGGTGGTCTTGTGGGGACGGAAGGCAAGGCAGTGGTAAACATGTCGGATTCGGAAGATGACGAAGAAAGTAATAGCCCGAGTTCCAGGAAGGAGCACAAGTACGACGGCCTTGGACTCGGTCGACCGTCTGCCGCTGACCGGGGCCCTTTGGGAGCCGTCTCACGGACACGGTGGCTCATGCGAAGAAGTAGTAGTGGGGCATTCTCGAGTGGCAGTGAAACATCTGTCGGAACGCCCACGCGACGTACTAAGGGTAAGTTTGTTCGCGGTTATCGTGCGACATGCGTGTGTAATTGTGCCTAGATTGGCCACTACCTTCGCGGCCCACTCTACAAGGCCACCTTACTGTTCCATCCGACAAGACTGAGTCGAGATCGTTGTCGAATAAGACGTCAACTTCGCCGACCCTTTCACGCTGTAGGGCACAGTCATCCGCCCACCGAGTCGTGTCGCCACTTGTCAAGACTGATAATGATCATGAGGCTGCAGGCAAAACGAGTCGCTTCGAGTGGGATTTCGTGGAAGTGGATGAGATCGGCAGCGGCGAATTTGGCAAGGTCATGAAGGTTCGGGCCAAGAACGGACCTGAAAATCAGGTATGGGCAGTTAAGAAATCCAAACCATTCGAGGGGCCGCGACACCGGTAAGGCTAGTTTTATCTGGGCCAACTGTCGTTACGTTGACATGGGTACCTAGTTTGCGATTACGGGAAGAAGTGGATATCTTGCAACATCTCTCTCAGGCAGCAGTGGCTGACCCTCAGGGTTACACCAACGTGCTGACATATATTGATAGCTGGGAAGAAGATGACATGCTGTTTATGCAGACAGAGCTGTGCGAGCTGGGAAATTTTGCTCGTTTCCTGTGGGAGTATGGAAGGGCATTTCAGCGTCTGGATGAAGCCAGAGTGTGGAAGATATTTGCAGATCTGAGCAACGTAAGTGATACGAAGGAAATTCTTTTTTCGCCGTGCTTATCATGCGATCAGGGTCTTCGCTTTATTCACAACGCGGGCGTAATCCATCTTGACCTCAAGCCAGCGAATGTTTTTCTGACTGGAGAGGGAAGGTTTAAGATTGGAGATTTTGGGATGGCGTCGTTATGGCCGCGTCGAAGCGGAGGAAGTCCCATGGGAGTTGGCGTGGGAGGATTCGAGAGGGAAGGTGATAAGGTGTATTTGGCGCGAGAGGTGTTGCAAGGGACATATGGCAAGGCTGCGGATATATTCAGGTGGGCATTTCGCCGATCGAAAAGGAAGGATAGGGAACTGACCGGACGGTCGGATAGTTTTGGGATGATGATGCTCGAAACGGCGACAAACATTGTCGTCCCTGACCAGTGAGTGGAGAAGCGTTTTTGACGTTTTGTATTGTGCCTGATGTCGACTTGCCGCGGATGCAAATTCGCAGGGGAGATGGGTGGCATCGACTTCGACAAGAAGATTTTAGCCAGGTTGACCTGAGCGGTCTGAGCGCGGAGTTGATAGAGTTGATCAGGAGCATGATGCGAATGGATCCTGGGAAGCGAGTAGAAGTGCAGATGGTGTATGACCATCCCGTCGTTGCGCGGGCGCGGACGGCGATGGAACGAGCGCACGCAGAGGCACTGGGAAGGGGGGAGTCGACCTTTTCTGCTTCGCCGTTGGCTAGCGTCGAGGAAGGTTTCCTGCGCGAGATCTTGGTAGGCGACGCGATGGACGTGTCTTGAAATCGTGTTATTTCTTTTTTTCCTTCCGTTGTAGGGATTTTTGCTTGGTATACTAAAGATTTCTTTTTTAAATGGTTATTTTTTTCTTGGATAAGCTGTCCGCGGGGATGACTGCTCGATTCGGGCCTGGAGCCCGGGAAGAAGCGGTGATTACGGCCGGCGAAATTGACGCCGGAGGCCACAGGATGATCATGACCGAGTGTATAAATAATAATTACATTAATATATTTATAGTAAATATAAAATTTAAAATAAAATGAGATAAAAATGCTGATACTTTGAGCGGGAGAAAAACAACACAAACGACACGATGGATGCGAGCCCGTCCTCGTCGTCGTCTTCAAGGTATCGACACACTTGCATTCCTTCTGTCGTGCCACCCGGTGTCGACCCGACCTCTGTCGATTTCAGGACTTTCTTCCCGTACATACCCAACGAAGTCAAGCACAGAAAGCGAACGTCTAGATCGCAGCTCAAGGTTCTCGAGGACGTCTACAGGAAAGACACCAAGCCCAATGCCTCAGTCCGCAAGAGACTCGCGGCCGAGCTCGATATGCTCCCCCGTGCAGTGCAGGTCCGTCACCCATCTTCCTGTTCGTGCTCTGTCGTCTCGCTCAACGACGCGCCGCGTCCAGGTCTGGTTCCAGAACAGGTACCGTGTCTCCTCTCCGCTTTCTCTGTACCCTTTCGACCCCTTCTCAACCCTCTTTTTTCAAGGCGTGCAAAGGACAAACAGCTGCGAAAACGAGCAGCCGCTCAGCATCTCCAGGCAGATGAACCGAACACCACCGCCACTGCTCCCCACAAAGAACCCCAGCCAGAGCCTTCCTTCGACTTGACAGAAGAACCGTCCGAACATACCCAAGAACATGGTTCTCCTCGTGTATCGTCCGCTGACCACCCTCCCTTTTTGTCAGATCCACATATTTCTCCAACGGGACTACAGCAAAGTCCTCCTGCCACTCCTGTCGATGCCTCGCACACCCTCGACTCAGATCTTTACAATACTCGCCGCGGCTCGCTACCCACCGTCATGACCGTCCAAGACCCGCCTTTCCCTCCCCATTTCCTTGATAGGCGTAAATCCCTAGACGTCAATTGCTACAGGCTCATGCAGCATCCCTACGCTGGCCTCGCCAGAGAAAAAAATGAAGTCCTCCTGGCAAAATCGCCCCTTTCGCCTCCCGGCTCAACCCAGGCGGTCACTCGCCAGCCGGCCGCCATGGGCCCTGTTCGTTCTTCCCCACTCCCCTCATACGCATATTCATTGCGGACATACCGCGCATCTGAGCCACACGTATTCACTCCCCTCCGTGGCCCGACCTTCCTTCCGATCCCAGACTCCAGCTCCATATCCACCGCCTCCCCATCCATCCCTCCACACCTCCATCCCCGGAGGTCCTACGAAAATCGACCTTTTGCTTTTGCTTCGCGCCCCGGTGCTCCGTCCATCCCTGGACCACTCCCACGTCCCGACTTCCAGTTTGGCGAGTCCTCGTCAACCTCTCCTTCCCAAAATGCCTCTCCCGAGGGCGATACCCCACCGGGGTCTTCATCGGCTTCTTCCGTCCAAGCCCCCTCTCCGGACCTGTCGTTATCCATGCTTCAGCGCTGGTCGTTTCCACGGGGCAGCACGACGAGCATCACGAGTGCCACGAGCGCTAATAG
This sequence comes from Pisolithus albus, assembly GCA_024613165.1. Taxonomy (NCBI): domain Eukaryota; kingdom Fungi; phylum Basidiomycota; class Agaricomycetes; order Boletales; family Pisolithaceae; genus Pisolithus; species Pisolithus albus. The sequence goes on from JANFAB010000008.1 coordinate 660,365, forward strand.
TGGTCCACCCCATTTTAGTCTTCGTGAAAGCGATGGTGATGCTGAGGATGCGATCTCGACCACCCCAAGTAGCAGCATGGGTTGTCTGTCGCGGTTCGGCAGTGTCGCCAGTGTTACTGGCAGCGAATCAAGCGTCATGTTCTCGGATGTCAGCAGTTGCGTTGCGGTCGATATGGGAGGTGACCCCGGTCTGAGAAGGGGATCCTGGTGAGTTTTAAAGCCGTCCTTGCTTTCCGTGTTGGCACTGAGATCTGCAAAAGCAGCTCCGGACAGTTGCTCGAGATGCGCATGTCTGGGCTGAAGGTGAACAACCATCAGAACCTCGGCGATGTGAGCACTCATCCACCCTCCGGCTATACCTCCTCGTCGACACTGTCGCCCGGCGACCGCCACCCGACCAAAGAAACTGGTTCTACGTCCTGTCCTCCATTATCACGTAGTGGATCTATGTATGAGTTCGGTGGTGTACGTACTTCTTTCTATCTCTGTCGCGTATGTTGCGTTCATGCCTTATTTTCAAGCTACCGTCCAATGAAATCCCATTGGTGAGGAGGGGGAGTATGCCCCCCGCTATTCACGTCATCCCAGAACAGCACATGCAGCCGCGTTCGCACGGCCACAATATGTATATGGAAAATACGGCTACCGAGGCCAAGTACTCCATTCAGTGGGCTTCTGGTTCAGGTGATTATGTTCCCCCGCCTCACCAACACTTCTCGCCGCAAGATACCCGTGCCTTCGCCTCTGATACCTCGGCCACTGGCTCCGCAAACGGAGCATACCCAGAGTCACATCAGTACCCCCGGCAACGCACGCATGCATTGACTTACCCATCCGCTTACCACCGAGAGCCCGCTATGGCTAGCGATAGTGCTGTGGCCGTGCATGGCGTGGCTGCCAGTGGATATGCTGTTGATGTGCCTGTGCCATCACATTCGGGTCCTTCGCTAGGAGACTACGCAGGTAATGGTATGTATCACGGGCAGGAGGCGTGGGGCCTTTAGGCCGCCAACCGATGTAATGGAGGGCGCCGTGCCCACAGTTTCGGGTTGGTGCCCGGAACTTGCACTACACGTGCGCTTTCTCCTCTCCATCCAACCACCCACCATCACTCGCACCGTATTTGTTATACATATTTTTTCTTGCTCCACAGTGGCAAGTACTATCCCCGCCTCGCAGAATTGCACTGTTTCCTACTCTCATTCAATGATCCCCTATCGCTGTCTTCCGCCGTGTTATTTTGTTGTCGCCACGACGGACGCTCTGCTCGTATCGCCTGCCGTTCCTTCCCCTTGTTCCTTTATTTCATATGTGATGTCCCCTGCATGGTGCCTATCTAACTCGCATTCTTTCCCCATCCTCCTTGGTCCTCTCTCCTATTAACTTTTTTTATTCCCTAACTTTTCCTGCGGTGTCTTTGTTTTGTGTATAATTCCTGCTGTTGATTTTTTTTGGCCAAGCGTCAGTTTCATCTCCGTGTACTATCACCGGACGCTGTGCTCCTCGTCTCGTTTCGATCACATTTCCATCACTACATACCTAGGAGCTCAGTGTCAACGTTCGTCCTCTGTCCTCGTCTCGTCGCGACTTAGCCTATAGTAATCTTTGTACCTAGTCCCCTTGCATATACTCTGGACTGCGTGTTCGAGATCGTCGTCAGGGTGAGGCGCGCAGGTCGACGGACTGCCAATGATCAGTGGACACTTGACGCCGACGTAGCAGGGTTGTTTTGAGTTCTGTGTTGCGTAAGCTTGGCCATGATCAGTGCGTCGTCGAGGTTTCAGATTTTGGATGTCGATCACGGGTCCACTCGCCAACGCGCCAATTAATGAGATGACTGCTTATCACAACCAGGCTGTGCCGTGCATGGCCATGTCATCCACAACCCTCCACATCCGGGGTCGTCGACAATGACGGTGCAGAGTGCCCGCTGGCGTCAACTACGCAGTCGACCGCATTCGCATATCAGTACTGTTGTGGCATGTTCATAAATACTTTCCTGCTGGATATACCGAACTATCACAGGACGAGGGTTTGACCACGGATGGATACACGTCGTAGTTCTTTGATGGGCCAACGGACTGACAGATTGCGCCCACAACGGTTGAGCCTTTTACAACGTCGGGACTCGAACGACAGATCGATGCATATGATCGTGGTGGCAGCGAGACGTCTTGGATACCTGATTGCGATGCCGCTATACCTGACTCGATCGAGTCTCGGATCCAGTCTCGTTTTGTGATCGTGGCACACCGGTACTTTACTCTCTGGGCAAGTCCATTGCAGTGTAATATAATCTGGTCTTGTCAAAACCCCGGATAAGCCACAGGAATTCCTGCAGGACCGGGACTGGAAAAATGGGGTGCGTGCAGAACGAAAGATGTATGTCCTCATGAATCAAAGGGGAACCGATTACCTCACTAACAGGAGCAATGGAAATGACACCGATATTCTGCCAATCAGCGTCCAGGAAATACAGTTATCAAAAAGGTTACCACTATTTTTTTTTCCCAAGAAGCAAACCCCAGGGAATGGGATAAAGCCATGTGCCGCAATACGTACAAGGGGGGTTAACACCGCCAGTCCGATGTACAAAGTTGGCGGTAACTCCGCGTACCCCGGTTCACAGCCGCTAACTAACCTGAACAGGCTAGCAATACCGGTGAAGCAACCCCCATCACCCATCTACGCATGTATGGCCAAGTCGTGTTGTTGGGGCAGTTGTACCTGTTACGCCCGGATACTTGGAATGGGCAGCCTGCGAGAACGAAACGAAGACCAAGTAGCCTTGGTCAGTGATCGTTGACTCCACAAAACCTCCGCAGGTGGGATCCGTGAGTGTCGGCGATGCCACCTGACTCGGGATGGCTCCTCCTGTAATCGGGTCAAATAACCATAACGAGTGCCTACAACTTGGTTCCTGGCGCTCCAACGAATGACGGTGGCATCATCGGAGGGTGGACGGACTGGGAAGGTAAGCTGGGTCCAGTAGGCGTGGCGGCTGCTGGGCCAGCCACAGGAAAGGATGGCACCAAATCACCAGGTAGTCTCGATAACTGGGTGTTTCTGTCCATCATAAGACGGTGCAACTGGTCGTAACGTGACGGTGCCGCACAAATCACATCACGAAAGGAAAGGGTAAAGAAGCTTATCAGCACTGTTGATAGGGGCACAACCGGCAAAAAGAGCTGTGCAAAACCCGAGGCGAGACTCACCTGTAGCCTTATACCGTGAATAGCGTATCTCAACGATCCGAGTTCCTCGTTTATCCGCATGCTCTCGGTCGTATGCGTGATATCATTCCGGCGAGCTATGGACTCGACAGAGGCAGATACCGCCGCTACAGAGTCCCTCAATCCTGATAATGTCCCTTCCAAAGAGGTGCTCAAGTTAAGTGGGGCGATAGGGACCAGAAGTGACCGTTGATGTAGTTGCAGGTGGCCATCGCGAAGATTGCCGACTGGACGGTGTGAAGCCGCCGTGTGGTGGTGAGCATCTACGAACGCCGCTTCCGGGGAAGCGGCAAAGTACGCCGCCGCATCATCTACGTCGGCCGGGTGAGCAGGCCGAGAATCCATGGCGGAAGATGACGTAGAACGGAGATCCACACCACCTCTGATGTCGCCGGATGTCGATAACTCGACGCCGCTGTCGCTACCATCACTTGCTGCCGGCATTTGAGTCACTGACTCCCGACTCAGTTGCTGGGTCTCAAACTGATACCAGGGTCCCAGGACGTTCCTCATGCGCTGCATGTCACGTTGCGTGGTTCGGACGATATCTTCCAAAGCCTGGACCCTCATCTTTAGAGTACCATTCTCCGTCAGGAGCATGGACGTCTTGGCGGCGTGAATAGTAAGAAAACTCTTAATGGCTTCATAGGGGCACGTTGGAACATGGGCAGTCAGCAGCTCGCAGCGGGGTCCATTCCAGGGACATCCATGGTCGGCGTGTACACATGACACTTCAACGCTCGGACAGGAAGCGTTGTGTATCTCCGTCTCTGATCTCGGAAATTCGGCAGCACAGAGAGAACAGGCAGCCGTTTTCGACGAGCATTCGGAGTAGTGATACTAAAAGTGACACCTTCTAAGCTTCGCCGATGATCGAACCAGTACGGCAGGACTCACGTTGAGGTCACTATACTTGACCGAGATACCGCAGCCTCGACATCGAGTAGAGCGATGAATGCAGGCATCGGCATGCTTTCCGTAGTCTTTTCTCAAGACTAACAGATCGCAGTCGTCTTCCGCGCAAGGCATCGTGACATACAGACATGCATCCTTGAGATGAGACGCTAGAAGTTGACGCTGACAAGTGTGTGTGCACCCTGCAATCCGTTGCGGACACTCAACCAGGAGTTCGTCGACGAGCTATAAAATCCGTTCAAACCAAGGCGTAACCATTGGAATAGGAACACTGACGTGCTTCACGATCGGGTTCGCAGGTGAAAGGTCTTCTACCGACAGCGGCAAGCGGTCGATGGGGCACTGTGGTGAGTGGCTGACGGCTTCCACAATGCAATCGCGACAGAAAGTGTGCATGCATGTCTTCGTGGTCGTTGGGTCCGTGAAAGGTGCACTGCATGCAGATGATAAGTCTAGCTCACACACTAGAGGACCACCCCCCTCCCCTAACTCTACGTACTGGCATATACAACACACCTGGAGGACTTGGGTAAGACATGTGTGCACATGGGCCGGTCGGGTAGCTTACCAGGTTGCTGTTGGGGGGTTCAACGTAGTTCAGTAAGGTCATCGTTCGACTATTGAAGTCTCCACTTGCTTCACGCTCGGTGGGATTCATGCTATGCTAGTCCAGCCCCAAACCAGGTAAGTTAACTAGCTCTACTACGCAGCCTGCTATTTACGGTGAATTGCGGTGAAATAGCGCTATATTTCGCGTCACAGATGAGCTCGGTCGTGCTGGCAGACGACCTTGTACTGCGTTCACGAGTCAAACTGGAACGAGGGATCAAATTCGCAGCGCTCCATATTCAAAAGATACGCACCGCCATCAAGTAGGACTCGGCGACTGTACGCGCTCGAGCATTAAGAGTAAGCTTCATTTCGCTGATTTCTTTATCCACTTCTTCCATGAACCTGCAAAACGTAATTGTTACTGTGCACGGTATTATGGGAGACCGCAGGTCTCACTGGATGATGAAATCGACGATTTTGTGCTTGAGCATCGTTTCAGCGTGGACATTGGTGATCAGAAAGGAGATGTCATATCCCTTCGAGCATACGATGAACTTATTGACCGCTGAAAGTTGCAGGGTAAACTTACTGGCACTGGTTTCCGACGGAGGACGACGAAACTCTCCGCTCTTTGCATCATGAAGCGAGTGAACTTGTGGCACAGGATGTTTTCGATTTCATCGGCTTGCTTGATCTTGATGCTCATGCGTATCGAGTTTATGGACGGCTCAATCAAGACCCGCTCACTCTCGTTACGCGAGATCGTCAATGGATTGAGGAGGACTTCCTTGGAACCCCTATATGAGTCGTTAACGTCGCACTCAACCTTTCACAAATGCTTGTGGAACCTTGCTTCCACCTCTGGCTTGTTGTGCCGCTCGACGACCTGCATAGTATCACGATATGATTACGATGAGCTGACCCTTCAATCACATTGATCATTTACTTGTGACGAGAAATTCTGCAGCGTAAGTGCCGCCGTCAGCGTCGACCTGACGGCTGAGAGATACGGTCTCAAGGAATTCGACTACGGAAGGCACTGAATCAGCGACGGAAACTCGTACTGAAGCGCACTGACCATCGTGAGTTTTGGTAGAGAGTCACCGCCGGGGAAATATCACGAAAAAGGGAGGCCGTTCCCACGTGCACTCCCCGTCCTCAAAACCGCACTGCAGGCTGGTCAAACTATCATCACTACACGGCATGTTTGGCAGGATATCCCTCGCGTTCATCGTCGTCACAATTGCAGCGTTCTTCTGCGCGCAATCTGTAGACGCTGCAAAGGGACCAAAAATCACCCACAAGGTCTATTTTGACATCAAACATGGCGACAAGGACCTGGGCAGAGGTGAGTGCGTCGTTCGGGGTCGCGCCCGGTGACTCTGACAAGCATATTGCAGTCGTCTTGGGTCTCTATGGTGGGGTAAGTAGTCCGGTTTCCAGTGCGCGATGGCGAGCCAACTAAACACGTCGAATTTTACAGACCGTTCCCAAGACCGTCGAGAATTTCCGCGCCTTGGCCACTGGCAAAGACAAGGCTGGCGATGAGCTTGGTTACGGATACAAGGGTTCAAAGTTCCACCGTGTCATCAAGAATTTCATGTGAGCATCTCGCCCTCGTCCATTCTGCCGCTCGCTGACCCTTCCAAGGATCCAGGGTGGTGACTTTAGTGCGTCGAAGTTGCTTAACCGCAAATAAATGGCTCATGGTTGTATTATGTAGCCAAGGGTGACGGTACTGGTGGCAAGGTTCGTATGCTGCCTTTTGCTCGACACGTAGCGGGCGGCTAATACCATAGTTTGTAGTCTATCTACGGTGACAGGTTCCCAGACGAAAACTTGTAGGCGTCGTCGATGTTGGATGGAATACGCGACTGAGGTCTTTCGTTAGCAAACTTAAGCACACCGGTCCCGGTACGCTATCGATGGCGAATGCTGGCAAAGATACCAACGGTATTTCTAGTCTATCCTCGCATCCTTGTTATTTGTTGACATGTTCCTCGCCAGGTTCACAATTCGTATGTCATTTTCTTTGCAACCGTTCTTTCTCCTGAATTGCCTTTTGAGTTTATTTGCACTGTCGTAACGAACTGGCTGGATGGTAAACATGTGGGTGCAATGAAGTGTTCGAGAGACGATGATGTAACCCTGTTGTCCAGGTCGTGTTCGGCAAAGTTCTTGAAGGAATGGACATTGTTTATGCCATTGGTGTGTTCCGTCACGGGCAAAGTGCGAAAGGATAGATTCTGACTACTTTTCTGGTAGAGGACGTTCCCAAGGGTGGGAACAATAGACCATTGGAGGACGTTATCATTTACGACTCTGGAGAGGTGATACACTCCACTTTTCGTGTCGAATTTCGCTTACGCTTCACCTCAGTTGCCCATCGAGCCGATCTACGATGTGGATGGGAATGAGGTACCACTCCGTGCTGAGCTCTAATCCAGTACTCACGTTCCGAGCACCTTTATCAATAAAATACGTTTTAAATTCAACAGGATTTCAATGTTGAAACCACGTCAAATTCCGGACTCTCCCCTACTTCTCTCAGCAATCCCGAGACCACAAGTTCACCAGCGCTCAGCGAGAAGGTGGACATTACCAAAGTGGTCTCGTGGCTTTGGGAGAGGCATTATGTCGGTTTATTGTTCGTGCTGTTGGCTGGTACTCTTGCCTGGTGTGTGTGGTGTGGAGGACTCCGCATTGTGCGCCGCATGCTACGTCGTTTACGTGGCATCAAGTATAGTCGTGTCAGTGACGAAGACCTCGAGAAATGAGCTTTGACTTGATTCGATGCTTTTCACACCGTCCTTGGTCGCTATTGTTATTGTACGACTCTGCCCGACAGTTTTTCCCTGGTGGAGTACCTACTCGACTTGAATTTGTCTTTTTCTTTTAGCGTCCGAGACCGTCGTCTATATCATGATTCGGGTCGGAGGGGGATGACCTGTCCAGTGGATACGTAAACCTAGTAATACAAGTATACAGTAAAGCAGTCGTCCCCCCCACTTCTTCTCCAGTTGGCCTCTGCATGGGTCTTCTCCGCGACCGACGCTCACACGGGCCGCGTCTTAGAACACGGCGCATCGCTATCTTCACTCTTCGTCTGTTCTGGGTCATCTCAACCATCTGGTGTGAGTTTGGAGTGTTCTTCTACAGTTTGGTGCACTGCAGGTGGCCGGACAAGGTGCTACAATTGCAAGTAAGTGTGCACCCTCGACGATTTTGACTTTTGGTTCACTTTACTTGGATCATCAAGCTGACGAGCACAACGAAACCTACTCGGCTGTTGCTGATTGCGGATGCCCAGGTGCCCAATCCCGCCGTAGTTGGGAGCCCCTGGTTCGGCGAAGACGCTGTCACATCGTACCTGCGCAAGAGTTGGAGGGTCACTTATCGTCTTCATCCAGATGTTGTGATATTCCTTGGTGATACGCTTTCCTCCGGGCGTTACGTTAGGAGCAAGGAAGAGTACGTCCACCTTTCCTTTTTTTTCTCCGTTTGCCGTTTGACGAGTCACTGGTTTTCCGGCGCGTGTAGATACGAATCCTACTACCGCAGATTCGAATCAATATTCCGACATAACAACGAGACGACTTTTTACTTCGTCCCTGGAAATAATGATATTGGGTAAGATGTTTATATTTTTTTCTGGACGTCCTCGAGCCTCTGCAGTTTAGGGCAATCCCCATCCTTCTCCAAGGACGCTCCACGGTTTTTCGCTGAGTATTTCGGGCCATTGAACCAAGCTATAACTATTGCTGGGCACAAATTCGTCTTGATTGATGCTCCAAAGCTCGTAGAAGAAGATTATCACCGGCACGCCCATGACCAGACATTTCAGGAATGGATCCCTCTCGGTGGAGGCCCTATCGCCTTCTTGAGATCTACCGCGGATGCCCTAGTCAACGCTGAGCCTGTCGTTCTACTCACTCATATCCCCCTGTCGCGCCCTGCGAGCAAGTCCTGTGGTCCTCTTCGCGAGAAGGGTTCGATAAGTGCTGGGGCTGGTCGCGGGTATCAGAATATGCTTGGAAAGCAGACTTCGGAGTTCATACTGAAAGCTCTCCAGCCATCGGTCATATTCAGGCAAGTCAGACTCCCCGGCATTCAAAAACACAGGTATTCACCATCTGGGCTAGCGGCGATAACCGCGACTACTGCGAAGTATCACACGCCATTCCTGGTCTCGACGTCCCAGGTTCGAAGTCAGGGGTCCGAGAGGTCACCGTCAAGTCCTTCTCTCCCTCACGGCACATCAGATGGCCTGGGTTTCAGTTGATCTCCCTAATCCCACCAATCCCGGAATCTTCGTCTGGTCCCACCATAGCAGACACGTCGTGCCACCTACCCGACACTGTAGGCATCTACAAACGTATATACCTCCCATCTTTGGTGCTCACAGTGATCGCTCTCCTGTACCTAAACTTGCCCTCCTGGAGTCACCACCGGCGTCCCTCATCGCTTTCGGCCGTATCAGGTCGACGGCCGCCTGGTCCAGAGTCCGCAATATGGTCCACGTGGTCCCCTCATTTACAAAGGTTTCTGAAGAGCCCGACTGATCACCTTCCGATGAACCCAAGCGCAAAAGAGTCACACTATCATGTCACTTCTCAATTCGAAACGCCCCAACGATCACCGCTCCTCAGTCCTATTGCACTGTTTTCACCCCAGGACGAGATAGAGGGTTTGATGAACCCACCGCGCAGTGCTCGTAGAAACCACGAGGACAACCTAGCCGATTCTTGGATAGCAGATCGTGAGGATGGAAGGGAGAACTCGGACGCCGTTCCTGCGTTCTTGCCCCAATCAACACCTAGTCGAAATAGGCGGTGGCGCTGGTGGCCGCCGTTTGGCTTGAGGGGTCAACGCATAACCGTTCGTATTCCCCGAAGAGATAGTCGGCTCACTTCTGGCGGTCACTCGTTTCTGTCTGGTGCACCGGAGCTGTTGTGGGGGTTCGTCTGTGATGGTGCTAGTATCGCATTCGCTGCTTTGCTATCGCGACTCGTTGTCGGATGGATCTTCTCCTCGGTCTGAGTTATTGTTGAGCGATCATTTTCTGTCTTCACCTCATTGTCACAGTTCTATATCACTTCCTTTTCTTGCATAGGCGGACTCCTTTGGACTAATGCTTTGATTTAGTTCAGGGACAGAATTTAGGACGGGTCGCAAGCGGTACCAGTACAGTAACTAGTTCGCTGTTATCAATGCCCATGGTCAATCCTCGGAAATCGAGCAACTCAAATCATCCGTGTCAATGCATACCCTGCAATACCCAACACTGGGCAATGGTCAGAGAGTAACCAGTTCCAATAGTAACGAGCACGTACGATATCCGGTAAACTTCTCTAGTGGTGTATGGAAGTACAAGCTAGTAGTATAGGTGGCGAATAGCCAGGTAGCGATGGTTCCGAAGGTGTACAGGACCGCATACTTATGCGCAGGCGTCCAAGGCGAATTCGATCGTGAGCGGAGAGACAGCGCAAGCTGGTCGGCGAGGAAGAGAGTGGACATGGTAAGAAGAAATATGTGTCCCGAGACATCGTGACCTCTTCTCATCCTCGGAACGGTTGTCCACTGCCCCTCGGGAAGGAGAAGCGGCGATGCAAAAAGGTATGGATGAGTGTACGGTGAGACTGATGACTTGGTGAAGCAGAACTCGCTCGGGATAGAGAGGGTCGCGCCGGAGGGCAGCGAGATCGTACATTCGCCTCCAGATACCGCGATGAAGCGTTCGATCAAAGCAGGGCCGAAAAACCAGCTAGTGAAGACCAGCCATACGGCCGTTCCAAGTGCCCACTTGGAGAGGCTGCGGATGGACCGTTGTTGACGTGGACTAGTTATCCAGAGAAGAAAGAAGGCGCTGGAAGTCCATGCCCATGCACGCTTGATAAACAGCACATTGAGAAAATTCGCTTTCGTAGCAAAGTAATGCGTCCGGTGGAGATGATGTGGAAGGTGTGTAACAGAAGGATCCGAGGTATCGAGATACGTGTGGTTTTTGACAGAATAAACAGTCCCGAGGAAAGTGATGAGCGTCAAGATTGCGAAGATTGCTTGCTGCACGTCTACCTTGATTGACATGGCCTTAACAGCGTCGTCGCCGACGTGTGCAGCACTCGGGCACGTCATGCACGTGACTCCACTAAGCGAAAAACTGCTTGAGCAGGATAAAATTCTATTTAACTCGTATTATCCGTGCAATCTAAGACTGGCCATCGACAAATAATGTAAAGAGGGTATTCTCATCGTGAGGCCCAGGCATTGTCGAGACGATCCAGAACGCCCTGGACTTCGCGTACCGCAGCCTTGCGCTGCTGTCTGGCCTCGGGCCAGTCAGCACCAGGCAAATGGAGGGCGTCCAGGCGCAGGAGTGACTGTAGGAGAAGCTCCGACAGACGGCTATGGTTAAGGGATGTCGGCTCTTGCGGTGGCACGCCGTCATAAGACGCGGCGAAACTTGCGGACGTAGGCGTCTGTGCAGGAGCACGGGATGTGCTCGAGTGAGGTGCGGGGACCACTGGACCCGAACACGCAAGGACAAATGCGTCTACGTCTGGAACTAGCGTTGAGCGTACGCGGTCCAGTTCGGCACGTATGGCACCGATCGTGCCCTGCTCCGTTGGTGGTTCGTTTGATCTGGGTGGCCGTGGTTGCGGAACGGACGTTTGTGTGGACGTGTGGCCCCCGATGAGTGCGATCGTAGAATTTTCGCGAATTTTGTAAGCGGACACTGGCTCAATCTTCAGCTAAAACGCACAAGAGGAGATATGGATGGCGTACGAGGGGCATAGTCGTCTTTCATGACTGCCCCCCCATGAACCAGCTTGAAGGATGACGGGGGAAGATGTGTATATTCCGCGATATCTGCTCTGAGCTTCCCCAGCGTTGTGTTGGAGGGTGGCACTGGAAAATGTAGTACATCTCTGCCCCACTTGACGTGAACCATCGTCTTGAAGGACTGGCGGGACGCAGCACGAAATGGGGTGAGTAGGAGTGCAACAACTGCACGAAAAAGCAGCACTAGGCTGACCACGACTGGTGAGACAGTGGTAAGCGATGTTGCGGTGGTGACGGTGGACCCGTGTAGGACATACCTGCGTGAAATGAACTCAGTTTGGAGAAAAACGAATCCACTGAAGCAAAATGGATGAGTGAGTGGCAGCCGATTGTCCGATCCAAATACGGCTTGGCCTCGACTTCTCCGTGCTTTGTTCACCGCACTACAACTCATCGGACCACTCCACCCCACGCACGCAATCGAAGTATATATATTGCTACGTATGTATTAAAACGATATACGCCGTTGAATGATTCATGATCAAAGTGTCTGGAGCTCGTCTTTGTGGTCTCGCGGGGGTTACGGCCCAGCAAGCCCAACGTTTAGGGTACGAAACCAATGCTTTATCTTCCCAGGGAATGAGGCCACGATGAAGGTGGATGGTATGGGCATTCATCGAGCCAATTAACTGGGATCGTAACATACGCGGCTAGCTGTTGGAAGCCGTCAGTGAGGCGGAACTCAAGGTTAGCAACGATACCGTTGAAACAGTCGAGACAAAAATCATGATAGTGGGATTTCCAGCAATATCTCAAACGCGGAACCACGGAGTACACTCGGTCCTGAATTACTAGGCGTTCCCCAAACCGGCCGTCTCGCTCCAGTCGTGGTACTTTTGGATCACCTCTGGTGTGAGCTGTCTGCGTATAGCTCCCGCAGCTGCCTCGAACGCACTCTGGGGCACCTGAAAAGGTCTCGGATTAATATGGCGTTGATGTAAAGGGCTAGAAATCGGCCCTACAAATGGCGCATTGATGTCCTTTTGCATCGTCAGCAAGGCCGCTTCCTGGCATAGTCCGACGATCTCCGCACCGCTACATCCCTCGGTCTTCAAAACGTCAGAAATGCTTCGGCATACTTGTCTCAAACACAAACCATGGAGGCAATAAGACCTATATCGAGGCCTTCCTCGACGCTCATCCTTCTAGTTTGGATACGCAAGATCTCTTCCCTTCCTGCGTGATCCGGAGGTCCAATGTACAAGATACGGTCCAAACGGCCAGGGCGCATCAGAGCGGAATCCTAAAGTGGTTCGTTAGAGGATAATGTACGCTGTGCTAGGAAGTTAGTGTTTAAGCCTACAATGGCATCAGGCCTGTTGGTCGCCGCTATGACCGTCACGCCAATTAATTCCCGCACGCCGTCCATTTCGTTGAGTAGGGTTGTTAGGACACCTTCATGAGATGAGGAATCTAATTCTCCAGCGCGTGATATTCCCAACGCATCAATCTCATCCTACGAGGATAGCGATCAATGAACAATCAAAAACGAAAGCCTGCGTAACGCACGAAGAAAATAATAGAAGGAGATGCAGCCCGGGCCCTACTGAAAATCTCCCGCACCGCCCGCTCTGATTCTCCAACGTACTTGTTGAGAAGCTGAGCCATATAGGTTTCAACGACCCATCTTACCAAATATCGTTGCGTGAACATACCTCGGGGCCCCGTACTGCAACAAAGTTGACGCCGCTCTCTGTTGCGCATGCGCGTGCCAATATAGTCTTACTGCACCCAGGTGGACCGTATAAAAGAAGGCCTTTTGGGGCTCGCACCCCGAGTCTCTTGAAAGCTTCGGGATGAAGTAGAGGCCACTCGACCATTTCGCGGAGTTTCTGCGTGGCAGTTGCCTGTCCCCCGATATCTGAATACTTCACTGGAGCGGTTTCAAGGAAGACCGATCTCAAAGCTGATGGTCTGACAGCAGGCAGTGCGTCCGCGAGGTCGTCCGATGTCAACATCAGATCTATGGGTGAACCTGGCTCTTCCGACTCCAGAAAAGATTGATGTTTCATCCACCGTTTGATCGCAATGGTCCCAGCTTCACGAACAACAGCACTTAAGTCAGCGCCGACATACCCGTGAGCCCGACTCGCAATAGATTGAAGATCCCCATCAGATATAGAGTGAGGTGCCCTCGAAAGTAACACCTGCAAAATTGCGAACCGCGCTTCGGCATCCGGCACACCTGGAGAGAGGTGGACACGACCGAGATGTATTACAGCGTGGGCGCGAAAGAGTAAACGAGCACCCACCTATCTCAAACTCTCTGTCAAACCTTCCGGGTCTTCGTAGTGCTGGATCAATGGCATTCGGTCTGTTGGTCGTGCCGATAACGACCACGCGCCCCTGGCTCCCATTATCGTTCATTCCATCAAGAATCGTGAGTAGTGTCGCAACGACTCTTTTCTCCACTTCTCCTCCGGGGCCATCTTCTCTCCTGGGAACTAGCGCGTCAACTTCATCCAAGACGACAATGCAAGGACTCCGATCCCATGCCTCCTTGAACACATCCCGAAGTCGAGCTTCCGTTTCCCCATGATAAGCTGATGACAACTCCGGTCCATTGATGACTAGAACTGATGATTTCGTGGATGCAGCTATGGCACGAGCTAAATGAGTCTTCCCTGTCCCCGGTGGTCCGTGAAGTAGGATCCCACGTGGTGGTTTCAAGCCTGGCGCAGCAGATGAAACAGGTGTGCGACAGCTTCGATGGGGAGATCACTAACTTAGATGGTCGAACAGATGCGGTCTTGTTAACGGTATCTCGATAAGGTCTCTGATTTGTTGGATGGTTTCATTCAGACCGCCCACGGTGGCGTACGCATCGCATACCGGGTTATTGTGGAGGGACTGCACGAGCTACATGTAAGTGTGCAGATGTTCGTGATCATCGAAGGCCGACTTCTACAGGGCATACCTGGCGGGTACTAGGGTCCGTACCAACTTTTTCGGTACCCAATATGTGGACAGTTGTGTCCCAACCTATCTGCCAGAGTAATTGTGAACCGACACTTAAACGTTCAATGTCATCCGAGAGTGCGCAAATGACGTCGCCAGTGCTTGGCGTCGCTGAAACTGATTCAACGCGAAAGTTTCGAAATCTTCCCTCATACGAAACCTCCACTACTTGCGAGGCCAACAGAAATTTTAATCCAACTTTTTTTTTTTGGTCACAGCAATTTTAGAAACGATACGCAACAACTTAATCAGTATGAACGCACCAAGATGTTCGCGTAACGATAATGCGAGCCAGTCTCGACGTTTCTCGTCTCCTCGAGTTTCAGGCGATACCGGAAAAAATTGACCTTCCGCGCTCTCCCGCAGAGTTTCTCTCAGACGAACGGATTTGGCCTCCCGGACATTTTGCAGTGAGGGTAACCAGTCAGTGGCACCGCTGGTAGGCTTCCCTGACAGAGGGAATATCTGGATCTGGCTACCCTCTGTGACGCGCGCTGTAAGTAGAAGGGATCGAGATACGAGAAGGCCTGTGAACAGGTCAATGGCGGCTGCCTCGTGCAGAAGAGAGTGCCCACTGTTTTGAGGTATGTCCAGAGAAGGCCACAGAATCCCAACCGCAAAGTGCTGCTCAACCTTGAGTTAGCACTAAAAACTAAATCGACACCAACCCACCAAAGTTCGTGACGAGTATGCTTTGTTTAGCCGCTTCTCACCTTGTTTGTAGCGCTGTCGACTTGGCGTAGAGCAACCACATCACCAGAGCATAACTTAGAGGCCTTCAAGACATCCGCATGAATGATAACGCGCTTCGCAGCGCGGTGATCTGGATCACCATCCTCGGAAGGCCCAACTGTGAATTTTAAAGAGGTCATCGTTTACGATCATACACGAGTACTTCAAGAACCCCGGAAGGAATAACGAGAAGTTGGATTAGTCAGCAAATTTACGGATTTTTCGTTTTCGGTAGGCGCGACTACGAGCATTTCTGCCCTTCCACCATGTAAACCGCGTACACCAAATATTGGCAGTCGACGATTTCAATGGTGTCGAGCGCTACTCCTGTGTATGGGAATTATCACGGGTGGGTTCATTAGCCAATGGGTATGGCCGTTTTTCGATCCGAACGTCATTCTGCAGTTACTACTCCAAGCGGCCGTCCGTACGCGATCCTCGTCTGTCACTCTTGCCACCATCATTTTTTGCAGGAAAAACTGTTCTCGATATCGGCTGCAATGAAGGTTGGGTGACATGCGAAATTGGTAGGGACTAGCCGTCTGCGCTTTTTCACGTCTAAGCACCCATTGTGCGGCAGCTCAAATGTGGGGTGCTGCACGAGTCGTAGGCGTCGATATCGACGAGATTCTCATCCGTGCTGCGTGGAGAAGACGTCGTAGCCTCTGGAGTCAGCAGTTGCCTGAGCGGGATGTAATCGAGCGAAGGGCAGACGACAATTCGTCGCCGGTATCTAAGCGTGCCAAATTAGACGGAGATGCTGACAGACATTCCTACGACCACTTCCCTGTGTCGTGCGAGCATAGTCACGAACCCCTTCCGATTCCTACCAACACATCACCGGAGGGTCGTTTTCCCACCAATGTCATTTTCCGCACAACGGACTGGCTGGCTGAACCCGTTACTGAAAGATATGACATCGTGACTGCGTATGGGTGTCAGCCTGCGGTCCATATGTCTCATGCTGAAACACTTCACAGCCTCTCGATTACGAAATGGATCCACCTCAACTGTGGTGACGATGGCATAAAGCGTTTCTTCCGGAAGATACACGAAAGTCTGAATGCCGGAGGATTTTTGGTTTTGGAACCTCAGAGCTGGGAGACATATGCCAAAGCCAAGCGGATGGATGAAAAACTGAAAGAGAATGCGAAACACTTGAAATTGCATCCAGACGACTTTCCGACTATACTACAAGACATCGGATTCGCCCTGTCACGGCACTTAGGATCAGTGGGAGAAGGAGGTGTGTATGAGGCTACCGTGCGTCCTCGGTACCATTGACATCCACGTAGGTTTTCGTCGTCCTGTTGATCTCTACATAAAACTCTGATTGGGTGGTTTAAAATGCACCTGTGGCAGCGACATTTTGGTTGCCTGATTCGTTCTCCTTGGAAATGCGTTGGCTGTACACCTAAGCTTTGTTAGAGTGATGTAGGCGTGGGAACTATTTCCCTTTTTGATAGTGCCCAATATCAGTATCTTGAGATTTGAAGGTGCGGGCAGGAAACGCGCGACATGGACGAGGAGCTGGTGCTGAATCTCACCGCGGACGCCATCACACCACCAAAGCTATCGGTTTGCAAAGGAAAATCGCGGCGCTGGACGGACAGGCGAGTACTCTTCACAGCTTGAAGAGACAAGCTTCATCTTGGCAAGTAGGGTAAAGGCTAAGAGGGTGTTGAAGCGCAAACTCAGGCCGTCCCAGACTACCGAACCTGCTGTTCAAAGTCATGCTGAGGCTCACTCCGAGGATGAAGACGTGTCTCCTCGCCTGCCGAAGCGACTACGGTTAAATAAACCACCTCATACAATTGTCAATCCTGCCGACGACCGACCAAAACCACCGACGCAGATCATATCCTCACTGTTCTCTCACAATCCGAAAATCGATGCCCCGCAGTCCACTCCTAGCTCGAAGGCGATTTCCAGTCCAAGCAATGCACCGTTAACGAACGCGTCAGGTTTTGCCGAGCTCGGCCTTCACCCACTTCTCGTTGCTCACTTGGAAAATAAAATGGGGGTTTCAAAGCCAACTTCTATTCAACGCGTGGCCATCCCCGCATTTACCCGTTCTTCAGACTTGGCTGACAGAGACGTATTCATCCAATCACAAACAGGCTCAGGCAAGACCCTCTCGTTTCTCTTGCCTATCATCCACGACCTTTTGCCACTGAGCACACATTCTTACATCGATCGTTCCATTGGCACACTTGCAGTAATCATCGCACCTACCAGAGAACTTGCGAATCAAATATCAGATGTTCTCGCATCACTTCTCACACTCAAACTTCGTCCAGAAAGAGAGCCAACGGGGGCGGAAAATTCCGTGTCGTACACGCGCTGGCTTGTATCCGGATTACTTTCAGGTGGTGCTACCAAGACACACGAAAAGGCGCGTCTGAGAAAAGGTATCCCAATACTCGTCGCGACACCCGGACGACTGCTTGACCACCTGCAGAATACATCATCGCTTAATGTGGGAAAATGCAGGTGGCTAGTACTCGATGAAGCTGACCTCCTGATGGAGCTTGGATTTGAAAAGACTATTCAGGGCATCATCCAGGGTTTAGATGGTCGGCGGAGGCTGGCTATGCAAGCTGTGAAGGAGGGCAAGAGTTTGGAAGTCGGTGGTTGGGATTGGGAACGGCGCAGGCGAACGATCCTTTGCTCGGCAACTATACGAGAAGATGTTCAGAAGCTCGCGGGAACGGCTTTAGTGAATCCGATCATGATCACCGCCTTTGATGACAAGCAACGATCGGAGGGGGATTTGTCTGCGGGAGGCAGAGCGCCTGCGGGGTCGACCAAATTTACTCCCCCAACTCAGCTGGCTCAGAAATACGTTGTAACACCCCTCAAATTGCGGCTCGTCACTCTCGTTGCCCTGCTCCGTTCAATTCTTGCGCAGGATCGGACCAAAGACGGGCGTAAGATCATCGTGTTTCTGAGCTGCACCGATTCTGTAGATTTCCACTGGCAATTGCTCGGAGGAACGTCGATGGGAGAGGATGCAGTCAACGATGATAATTCCGGGTCGGAGGGCGGCAATTCGAGTGGGGAAGAGGGAGCCAAGGGAACTGCTTTGGCAGCCGAAGCGGTCGCAGTGAGATCGCCGCTCCTCCCAGATACGCTCATATTCCGGTTGCATGGGTCTCTGCCCACTCCGATGCGGCTCCAGTCTCTCCGCGGATTTTCATCCGCGAAAGAACAACGACCCACTACATCTTCCGTACTGCTATGCACATCCGTTGCCTCGCGCGGCCTCGATCTTCCCCTCGTTCGAGCGGTCATACAATATGATCTTCCGACCGAAGGTGGTCTCACGGAATATGTGCATCGTATCGGTCGTACAGCCCGGGCGGGTAAAGGAGGAGAAGCTTGGAGTTTAGTAGCTCCAAGCGAATCCGAGTGGGTCAAGTGGGTTCAGGAAAGGATGCGACATGACCTTCAGGAGTCACCGACAGATAGCCAGAGCAAGAAGGTTACTCTGGAGGGCATCAGTGTGGAACACCTTCTCGCTGGAGGATTCGGTGGCAAAGGCTCAGAGTATGAGTCGCGTGCTACCGACGTGCAGCTTGCTTTTGAAAGATGGGTGCTGCGCCGAAAGGAGGTATGTGGCATCATTTTCAAGTCTTCTTACGTTGTCATCCCCTTTCCAGAATACGGAACTGGCACGGAGAGCATTTTTATCTCACATGAGGGCTTATGCGACGCACCCTGCAAGCGAAAAGCACATCTTCCACATCCGGCATCTACACATCGGACACCTTGCGAAGTCGTTCGCGCTGCGGGAAGCACCAAAGAGCATCACAGGGAGCAGTACGAAGGCCAAGTCAAGAGCTCCAGCTGCTGATCAGGTCCGGTCCAAAGTCAATAGGGTAGCAAATGCGATACACTCGACACCCAGCAACGTCCGCGTTTCGCAGAGAACTGGTAATGCGGAGGCACGGATGAAGGAGGTTGTCCGAAAACAAGGGAGGTCGCTGAAGAAAGACGGTAGGATGATAAGCAGTGGCATCGACGAGTTTCAGATTGCTTCTGGGGGTGCGCTGGAACAACTCGTACAAGGGCACATGTTATGATGACATTTAATCTGGGCACATCATAGTGTCCTCGATCGACAGTTCATGCGTACAACCCGCGCAATTAGGTAGCGAAGCTATATTTCTTGTCGTGCCTAGCCGAGGTATACATCAGTTCATACTACGCCAAATAGCATTTGCGTTCCACTAGGATAGGAAAGAGCAATGCATCATGCATTCAATTTGCTCTTTCCCGTTGACACCCCTTGGCACCCACCTCATTGATTTTGAGTATCGATCGACTCTGAAGATCCGACGTTAGTGGAGTGCGAGTTTAGTGTGTGTGGTCATTCTGGTGGCCGCGTTCAGCTTCCTTTCCAGTTTCCACTCACTCGTACACACACACTCAGAAAACCGCGCTGCCGTGCCCCTCCGATCCTCCACTCAAATTCATCGCATTTTGGTTTGCTTCCTATCGGGCATTTTTGGCTTCATTCTACCCCCAGCTTGAAACAGCTGGTGTCCTGCAGTTCTTCCCGAACACCTGCTAGATTGTTTCTACTGTACACGATCTATCTTCTATCCTTCTCCTTGCATCTTAATTGCACCAGTCGAATTTCTCCCTAACATCACTCTCGTGTAATCACATTCCCGCCTCGCTTTTGTTACGCCGCCGTTCCCGTTTCCTGCCCTCTTGGGCAGTTACCCCTGTCTATGCTTCGCCGGTGTCGTCTTTCCTTTTCTACCTATGGTTCCTACTTGCTTTTGTTCTCCTTTTTAGTGTCCCTTTCACTGTGTACCATAGTACCTGCGGCGGTCATGTGCCTAGTCACGTGTAAGTAGTCACGTCTCGCGTCTCGTCTTACTTACCCCTGTCATGGCCGACGATACCTTTCCTCTTCCGTCGCTGGCCTGTTTCTGTTGATCCACTGCTGTGTTATGAGCAGTGTCTTCTCGTTATGTCTTCCTCTCCCCTCCTTCTACCTTACTGCGGTCCTGACTATACAGGGATACCGGCTGATGGCCTGTGTTGCTGCGCTTGTGCCGCAGGTGAGACATCTGTGTCTCGGTTTGCCATCGGGCTCCCTGCTATAGGTCAGTGATCGTTGCTACTGTACAGACTGTGCTGTGCGTCTTGGCAATGACTCGTCGTCGAGTCATTTACTTACTTCAGTATACTTTTCGTTCGCCGGCCTTAGAGTACAGTAGAGGTATTTAGACCGGCTGTGGATCGTCTGTGATCCCCAGCTTTTAGCTACCTTGCAACTAGCCTCCTTCTCCTCATTCCTCTGCGTCTGAGCCACTCTTGATCATCGTCTCGAGTGAGGGTTAGCCAAGTCTTGCTCAAAGTATCATCGCAAGAGAGGTCGCCCCTAACTCTCATCTTTGAGGGTTTTCTCTTCGGCATCGGCACTCGCGACTACCTCTTAAAGGCTACTCGCTCGCCGCTGCCTAACAAAAGCTAAAAGCTCTTCTCCGGAGCTCGTCGACAAACTCGCATCTGTGCGGTTCAAGACTCGCTCCATCCCACTCATCCTACCCGGCTCCAACTTGTAACCTCGCATCTGTGCGGCTTGCGGTTGTCGCCACCCCAAACCTCTGTTCGGCCGATAAGTATCTGTACTTGCTACTGGACAAGTTTCACCTCCGTCTAGCCCTATAGCAACTCGCCCCTATCTGTAGGAGCGTAGACTGGCCAAGGTCTAGGCTCTATTCTCTTAGCCCAAGATGTCGTCGTCTGAGCAAGATCTATATCGCGGTCCTTCATCTGGGAAGAGACCTCCCGCCGTTCTGCCTCGTTTATCGCATTCTAAGGGCAAGGCCCCTGCGATCCCATCTACCCCTTTTTCCGTCTCTCGCAAACGACAACAGTCGTTCATCGCTCAGCACGGTGCCCCTGTTGGCACGATCCCCTTTGTCCCAACTCCTTTACGCAACCCCGCTTTCTTAGAAACTAGGGACCCTACTTCGGGTGACGTTTCCGACACTGATCAAGAAGCTGATCTCACTTCGGATCTCGGATCAACACTTGGTGATCAGGACGTTCATATTCCAAAACAGGAAGAAGAACTCGAAGAAGCCGACGTTCAGATCTTCTCTCAGATCTTTAGCAACATGACATCTGTTCAAGACCTGACTAGTGGCTCCGCCCCTGCTGCGGATGGCTCTTCGGCCGTCCCGCAGTATGTCACCAGGGCTGAAGTCGAGTCCCTACTTCGCCGCATTCAGGAACTTCAGTCCCGGCCAGAGCCCCGACCTAGTCGAGGCAGTAACCATGACGAAGTGAATGGAGGCCGTGAATTCAACATCAACAAACCAAAGGCTTTCTCAGGCAAGTTTGGAGAACTCCGAGGATGGCTAACCCAAATCCACGCCTACCTCGCCCTTAATTCCCACATCTACCATAACGACCATGTCAAGATCGGGCTCGCCCTCTTGTACATGACCGAAGGTGTCGCAGCGGCTTTCGCTTCCAACTACATCGCCAATTTCATCGAAAGTCACCACGACGAGTACCCGAACTCTTGGGAAGGGTTTAAGGATATCCTCCATGCTACCTTCGAAGCCGGAGACCAACGCGCACAGGCTATCATCAAGCTCAAATCTGTCGAGCAAGGTAACCAACCTCTCGAGTCGTACACAGCCGAATTCTTTGGTCTGTTCAATCAAGCTAAACTCAAGGACGACTCGGTTGAGGGAGGGGTCCTCTATGCTCAAGGACTCAATCGGGCTATCCGTGACAAAGTCCTCGATCGTCCTAACCCGCTGTAGGGAGAGAGTCCTCCCCACCATGGTAATTCCTATATTTCTTTGTTTTTACCTTAGTTTTTGTTTCTATTCTTTTACTTTACCTTTTTTTACTTGGTGTTTGGACGAGTTTGGCTTATGTAAGCCAGACTCGTACTAAGCATGTACTGTACTTACTTAGAAGAATAACAGCCGCTTTAGAGACGAAGTAAGACGGAAATCCAAGGCCGGAGCCTTCGGATTATCAGTTCTCCCTTATCAGACTCTTCCTAGACGTTATCTCGACTTTGTTTGGGTTTCAGGGCGCGTTTCTAGCCTTTTCCCTGCTCTCTTTGACTCTCTACCAAGCACCTCAAGCCCCCTTGGGTCGAACTGACCCAATTCTCAACCCAGGGAGACTACAGGTAGATCCCCAGGCCTCCCATCTCACAAACTCTTCATCTGGAGCCCACCGCGAGGGGGCTGCTTTGCTTGGTAATCCCCTCCTCCTCCTACCTCCGAGCTCGCACACGCGATTTCTCGAGAACCAACGCGCCTTTCCTCTCGCTTTTTGGGACGCCCATTCTACTCGACGAGGGCTTTCGATCGACTCCATTTTCGTCGCGTTTGCCCCAGTGGATCCGGAGTTATCACTATTTTTGTGGAGAAAGGCACTGTAGGACGAAATTTGGAATAACTCGGGATTGGGTGCGCAGAATCTCTCATTTCTTCGATCTCCCAGCGACCCTAGATCCCCTCTACAACATCCCCGAGTTTCGTGGCATTCGGCCCAGCAGTTGTCCACCAACACGCTACTGTTCCCCCACCCCCCCACCTGCACACGCGTTTTCTCGTGAACCGACGCTCCGAATCTCTCGCAAATCGGAGGCCTGTTAGTACTCGACGAGACCTTCCTGGCGGTGCCCTTTTCGTCACGCCCGCTTCATTCGCTCAGGAGGTATCGCGTTTTTCGTGCCGGAGGGCTGTAGCAGACCATTTTGCGAATATCTCAGGATTGGGTGGTCTGTTTCTCGTAATTCCTCATTCTATCACCTTCCCTAGGTCCCTGCTACCGCGTCGCGAGGTTTAGTAGCATTCCGTTCAGTGGTTCTTCCCCAACGAGCTGCCATCCTCCCCCTCTGCCACAGCTGAGCTCCCTGGCCCCTCCCCTCGCATTTTTGTGCCCTTCGGAGTTGTAGGAAAGTATTCCCTGTCATACTGAGTCACCAGAGACTGCTTAGAGACCACTTTGAGACCCTATCGAGACCCATTCGAGACGCTTCGAGATCCCTTCGAGACCGCTTCGAACTCCCTTATAGATGCTTCGAAACTCCAATTAGACGCTTCGTAATCCCTGTTAGACGCTCTGAGACCCCACTAGACGCTTCGAGAACCTCCGAGACGCTTCGCATTTACCATCAGACACTTTCGAGACCTTCGAGACGCTTCATTAGACGTGCATCCTCGTTTATAGACGAATATCAGACGTTTCCAATCGTTATCTGCACATTTTTGGCAGTCCAGTGAGGCTGCACAGTCGAGAATAAGCTTTGAGTCACAACGGTGACTAGATTCAGTTTTTTGGTGGTCGAAACCACTTCGAGACGTATCGTACAAGTTCCCTGCACCCTCCTCTCCCCTTTGTGGTTCATTGCCACCCCTCTCCAACTCCCTGTAGACATCCCAGGCTGCATCGAGGCAAAATCGAGACTTGGAAATACCCTTCGAGACCTCCCACAGACGCTCGATTTGCTCGTTGGCCATTCCCTGTGCCTATTACATCCAATAATCAGGTTTAATTGCGAAATATATCTTCATTTTACCTGCACAGCTACTACCACCTATGGAGAAGTATTCGAGAAGGTCTCGAGACCAGCTCGAGGATCGACCAGCATATGTAGGTTATATGCGAGTCTTGAGCAGCCCTCAGCCTCGCCTAGAGTCTCTTTCGAGAAGCTCGTCATCTCGTGAGGTTTGGTATGAACCCTCTGCAGGCTTCGAGAGACTGTCTCGATCTTCGAAGGACCCTTCGAGAGGTCCCACTCATGAGCGAGGTGAGAACTTACCCTGGCGCTCGCATTCTCCCTTCGACAGAAACCCTCGAGATGCCCCTGTGGAGTGCTCTCGGTCTCATTCTAGAAGACACTCCCAGGGAAGCTCGAGCACGAAGCCTCTCTCTCGTTCCCCTTTCGAGGCATCCCCTCGAACTTCGAAGAACCCCCCTCCCACTCCTGAGCTTGCTTCGAGCGGCTCACGCCCTCTCCGAGTCACTGATGCAGGCTCATGGCACCCTGTGGCACATCCAGCTAGGTGTGACCATGCTCAGCAGGCAGGTGACTCGTCCTCGAACTCGCTTCGTGCCTCGAGAGAAGATCGATGGTCACATTCGTACTCAGTGGATTGTTGGGATGGTATGGCGGATCGTTCCCCTCGTCCTCAGTCTTCATCGAGCAAGCCTCGAGACCTCAGCTCGTCCTCGGCCTCTCGCCCTCGTCCTCACGAACTCTCGAGCGCCGCTTTGAGGTATTCCCCTCGCCTCGAGCCCTCATCAAGGTATAGTCCACCTCTCGAGACCTCGTATAGATGGCCCTCGCACCTCAGCCCTCCTTCGAAGACCTCGTCGAGACATCCTTCGCATCTCGAGCCCCCTTCGAGACACTCTTTGCATCTCGAGCCCCCTTCGAAGACTGCTTCGAGGCACTTGTCACACCTCGAGCACCCCTCAGGTACTGTCACCCAGCGTCCTGAGCCCATATCGAAGAGTTCCCCTCGCCTCGAGACCCCCTCAAGACTCTGCCCTCGCTTCGAGGCATCTGAAGGTAGCTCGCCTCAGCCTCGAGAGGCCTCGACCTTGATGTCGAAGGCTACCCCTGCCCCTTCTGAGTCGCGTTCAAGAGCGTCAAGAGGTCTGCCACCCCATCGAGAGTGTGAAGGCTCGAGTGAGGCCCTCCCTGCCAGTCGAGGAGCTTCGAGGCACCAGATGCACCCTTGAAGGTTTAGTTTCTGTTTCTTCTGTGGTCGAGAAGGACACATTCGAGCTCGGTGCAGGGTCTGCACTTCGTATCTGGCTGCAGGAAGGTGTCAGATAGTCCGAGGTCGAGTCGTGTTGCCTACAGGTGAGGAAATCCCTTGTGAGGCACTCGGGCGCAGCCTACAGGCTCGATTGGACTTCTGGGCCCTCGCTCGAGGCCCAGGAGGTCTAGCTACCCAGGTACAGGCGTCCCCTTCGAGTTCCCAGACCCCCACCCCTTCTCGAGCTCGCCCCGAGGTCATCGAGGGTCAGCTACCCACTTTGAAAGCGACCAGACCCCCTTCGAGCCAGCCCCTGGTCCCCTCTCGAGACCAACCCATGACTTGTGAGGGTCAGATTCTGAGTGTGAAGGTAACCCAACCCCCTCCGAGCACCTCCGAGCACCTCGAGCTCAATCGAGAGGCGAAACTCGCCTTCGAGACCCTTCAAGTCGCCTTCGAAACCCTCCGAGTCGCCTTCGAAGCCCTTCGAGCTACCTTCGAGCAACATTCGAGACCCTTTGGATAGCTTCAAGTTGCTGGTAAACCACTTCCCCTCCTCCAGCTCGCTTCGAACCCCCTTCGAGCCCTTCGAGGTAGCCTCAGACCCCTTCGAGCTGGGTCCCCCCTCTCTCGGTTTCGCAGCAAATGGTGCATGTACCACTGTGGATGATAGCTGAGTAGCCCTTTCATTTTCTTTTATGTGGTTTCTTTCGTTTCGAGTTTGCATTTTCGCATTTTTGCATTTTCACTTAGAGCTTTGTTTCGAGGGTCGATACCCTACCTCGCCTTATGGTACAGCTAGGTATGAGATGACTGGGGACAGTCAAGATCCAAAGCCCCCCTCGGATGTAGGGAGAGTAACCTCCCTACTAGGTGATTTGTTTTATTTCATTGTTTTTTACTTTAGTTTTTGCTTTTATATTTACTCTACCTTTTTTTTACTTAGTATTTGCACGAGTTTGGC
This sequence comes from Pisolithus albus, assembly GCA_024613165.1. Taxonomy (NCBI): domain Eukaryota; kingdom Fungi; phylum Basidiomycota; class Agaricomycetes; order Boletales; family Pisolithaceae; genus Pisolithus; species Pisolithus albus. Next base: position 686,326 of record JANFAB010000008.1, read on the forward strand.
TTATGTAAGCCAGACTCGCACTTAGAATACTTTGTACTTACTTAGAAAAATAACAAGACGAGTTACCAGAGACGAATTAAGACGGAATTCGAAGGCCGGAGCCTCGGATTTTCATTTCTCCATTATCAGATACTCTCTCTAGACGTTATCTCGACTTTGTTTGGGTTTCAGGGCGCGTTTCTAGCCTTTTCCCTGCTCTCTTTGACTCTCTACCAAGCACCTCAAGCCCCCTTGGGTCGAACTGACCCAATTCTCAACCCAGGGAGACTACAGGTAGATCCCCAGGCCTCCCATCTCACAAACTCTTCATCTGGAGCCCACTGCGAGGGGGCTGTGTTGCTTGGTAATCCATCTTCTCCTCCTACCTCCCAGCTCGCAGACGCGATTTCTCGAGATCCGACGCGCCTTACCTCTCGCTTTTCGAGGTTCTAGTCCTACTCGACGAGAGCTTTCGATTGACGCCAGTTTCGACGCGTTCGCTCCAGCGGTTCTGGAGATATCCCTCATTTTGTGGAGAAAGGCCTACTAGGACGAATTTGGGCATAACTCGGGATTGGGTGCGCCATATCGTTCGTTTCCTTGATCTCCCAGCGCCCCTAGACATCCTCTACCACGTCCCTAAGTCTGGTGGCATTCCACCCAGCGGTTCCTCGTCAACACGCTACTGTTCCCCCACCCCCCCAGACTGCATTCGCACTTTCTCGTGAACCGACGCGCCGCTCCTCTCGTAAACTTCAGGTCTAGTAGAGCTCATCGAGGCCTTCCGGAAGGTGTCTGTTTCCTCGCGGCTGCATTATTATTCCCGGAGTTATCACGCTTTTTGTGCTAAAAGGTGGTTGACGACCATTTTGCGAATATCTCGGCATTGGGTCGACGGATTTTGGTATTTCCTCGTTAGCCCACTTTGTATAGGGCCCTACTACCATCTCCCGAAGTTTCGTACCATGTTGCCCAGTGGTTCTCCCCCGACGTACTGCCGTCCTCCCCCTCCTGCCACAGCTGAGCTCCCTGGCACCACCCATCGCGTTTTCGTGCCCTTTCGAGTCGTAGGAACCCTTTCCCCTTCCCTTAGAGTCAATTGGGAGCCCCTTTCGAGACCTCCCCAGTTGCTTCGAGATCCCAGACGTTCGAGACCCTTTCGAGACCCCCAGACGAACTTCGAGCCCTTTCGAGACACTTTCGAGACACTTTCGAGACATAGACGCTGCTTTAGACGCACCCGCATTCGTTCTTAGACGTATCGAGACAAATATCATTGGTTTTTCTTGCACATTTTGCAGTCGAGCGAGGCTGCCAGGTTAAGTCGAGGCTTCGAGTCGCACACGGCGACTAAATTCATCTTCTCTTCATCTCAGTGGTCGTAACCACTTCACTACGTGTATACAGGACCCTCCCTGCTCGTTTCGTGTACAGGCTCCACCCCCCATAGACGTTCGAGGTTGCATCGAGGCGACCCCATCCTTCGTTACCCCTTCGAGACCAGTCGCAGACCTCGAAGGCTCGCACTACCCTCATATTAACCAACTACGACGTGAAATATATTCATTTGAATCTCATATATACTGCTCGTGATGGAAAGTGGATACCGAAAGTCTTGAGCCCCACTCGAGCCCCACCCAAAGTTCTCGGGGCAAGCCCAGGACCTGCCAGCCTATTTCGAAGAAGTGGAGGAGTATGGTAAGGCCCAGGGAAGGTCTGGGGATTCATCCCTAATGACGGTTGCGATCGAGGGAGCCCCGTCCCTCGATAGACTTCTCTGGGGCCACCTCGCTGCTAGTGTCCCAGTTGGTAGGCAATGGGACAATTTCAAGGCACTCGTAACCCTTCAGTACCCTGAGATCGAACCAGTCGAGGACGACCTCAAGTACTTCGAGGAGTTCTACTCTCTCCTCGAGGGAGCTCGTTGCAGGGAGCTGAGCTCGGTTCAAGCCTTGGGGAAGTACCTTCGTTTATTCCAGCTCTTATTCTTGGCCATGGTAAGGGGCAACATGCTCGAGATGAGCCACCAGCCCCAGCTGTTCCTTCGAGGTCTCCCACCCCGGGTCGAGCTCGAAGTCTCGAGGAGGCTCGCATCCAGGTACCCCCTGCTCCAGTCAGGCCAGCTATGGCCTGTCGAGGTCATTGTTCGTGTTACGAAGGAGGTCATCGAGGATGGGGTAGGCTGCTCACCCCCTCATCTAGCTTCGAAGAACCCCTCGTCAAGTCTCGAGTCGCCCCAGGGACCCTCTCGACACCCACACTCGCCCTTGTCCAGCCACCAGTCTAGTGCCCCTGCGGAGTATTCTCGGTCTCATTCTAGAAGATGCTCCCAGGGAAGCTCGAGCTCGAAGTCCCCCTCTCATTCCCCCTTCGAGGCTGCCCCTCAAACTTCGAAGAACACCCCTTGCCCCCCTGAGCTCGCTTCGAGCAGCTCTTTCCCCCTTCGAGTCACTAACGCAGGCTCGAGACACCCTGTTCCTCCAGGTTGGAGTGCCTCGTGTGAGCAGGCTCGTGACTCGCCTTCAAACTCCCTTCGCAGCTCGAGAGAGGTTCGACAGTCGCACTCGCACACAGTAGGTGGTGTAGAGCACTCGAAGGTTTGTCCTCCTTGCCTCGAAACTGCTTCGAGCAAGCCTCGTGAACTCAGCTCGACCTCGACTCACCCCCTTCGACCTCACGAGCCCTCGAGTACCCCTGCGAAGTGGTACTCATGCTTCGAAGCATCTTCAACGTCCTTCGGTAAGGCTTACCCTCGTCTCGAGTCCCCTCCGAGCATTCCTTCGAAGCCACCCTCGGACTGCGAGCCACCCCACACCACCTCGTTCCTCCTTCGAGAGGCTCCAACTTCGATGGCGAAGCCTGCCCCCACCGCTTTCGAGTCGCATTCGAGAGTGCCCAGTAGGGTATCACCCCTTCATGAGTATGCGGGTTCGAGCAAGGTATCCCCAGCTTTTCGAGACTCGAGGCACCAAGTGCAGCCTCGGAGGCATAGTTTTTGTTTCTTTTGTGGTCGAGAAGGGCATGTTCGAGCCCAGTGCAGAGTCTGCAGTTCATACCTAGCTGCGGGTAGGTGCAAGATACTTCGAGGACGAGTCGTGCTACCCACAGGTGAGGAGATCCCTCGAGAGGCACTCGGACACACCCTCCAAGCTCGACTCGACTTCTGGGTGCTCGCTCGTGGCCCAGACAGGCTAGCTGAACAGGTACCCTCTCTCCCTTCGAGTTCCGAGGCATCCCCACCCCTTGTCTGCCCTCGAGGCGATCTCGAGACTACCCCTGAGCACCCTTTGAGCTCGAGAGTGAGCCCGCCCCCTTCGAGAGTCAGCCAGGCCCCTTCGAGCCACCCCCGAGCTATCTTTCGCCCTCGAACCATCTCAATACACCTTCGAGCCCCCTCGAGACCACTTCGAGCCACCCCCGAGCCTCCTCTTCCCCTCGACAACCTTCGATTTACCTTCGAACTGCCCCCCCCATCAGCTGAGTAGTGATTTTGGTTTCTTTTTCATGGTCTCTTTCATTTCGAATTCGCATTTTTGAGTTTCGACTTAGACTTTTGTTTCGAGGATGATACCCCTCACCTCGCTTTATGATATCTTGGTATGTGTTGACTGGGGACAGTCACTATCTAAAGCCACCCTCGGATGTAGGGAGAGAGTCCTCCCCACCATGGTAATTCCTATATTTCTTTGTTTTTACCTTAGTTTTTGTTTCTATTCTTTTACTTTACCTTTTTTTACTTGGTGTTTGGACGAGTTTGGCTTATGTAAGCCAGACTCGTACTAAGCATGTACTGTACTTACTTAGAAGAATAACAGCCGCTTTAGAGACGAAGTAAGACGGAAATCCAAGGCCAGAGCCTTCGGATTATCAGTTCTCCCTTATCAGACTCTTCCTAGACATTATCTCGACTTTGTTTGGGTTTCAGGGCGCGTTTCTAGCCTTTTCCCTGCTCTCTTTGACTCTCTACCAAGCACCTCAAGCCCCCTTGGGTCGAACTGACCCAATTCTCAACCCAGGGAGACTACAGGTAGATCCCCAGGCCTCCCATCTCACAAACTCTTCACCGCCTTCTACAGTTAGCGAATGGATGACTGCCGCTGGAGAAGTCTATACTGCGCAAGTCTCCAAAGACATCTATAACAGGAAGGAATCGTCACGCGGTTACGTTCCATTTTCTTTCGGATCAAAAACTCAATCTAGAGATCCTAACGCTATGGACGTCGATCGCACGCGCCGATTCCCGTGCCCCAAATCCCGTAACAATATTCGCGCGGTCACTTGCTACAACTGTGGCAAAGAAGGACACGTGAAACGAGAATGCAAGGAGCAGGCATCTGTGCCTGGGAACTCCAAGTTCAATATCAAACGTACCGAACAGGGTACTTACGAAATCGATCCTCAAACATTTGAAAGTCTCATCAAGGATCACTCCGAGGTAAAGGTCGAAGCGAAGGTTGGTGAGGGAAAGAAAGAGGATTTTTAATCAGGCAAGCCAAAGCCACGATGGTATGCCCTCAAGTTAGTGTCTTGTCTGTTAAATCTTGTACTAGTATCGCCGATGAATCCGATATGTCTGCTTCATCTCTCACGGGATACGTACAACTCGTCGACAAGAAAGTGGCAATTCGCGCCGTAATCGATTCCGGTGCCGATATGACCGTCATCGACCCTCGCGCGGTCGACAAACATAAACTCAAAACCTATCCAGTCGAATTCCCCCTGAAGGTCCTGGCATTCGACGGACAAGAGGTCTACACCATCCGACGAAAGGTCACTCTTAATGCAGAAGTGAAGGGCCGTCGCATGCGCATCAAAGCCTACTTGCTCCCTCTGAAGTGCGAGTCTATCTTACTCGGAATGCCATGGCTGAGGAAGTACCGACCTAATATCGATTGGGTCGAAGGAAAGATCCGTGGTTGGGGAGACGTGGAAATCCCCAGAGAGGCCCGTTCGGAGGTCTCAGTAAGGAAGACCACTATCTCCACCAACCTCGAAGCGAAGTTGGCCTCGCAAAAGGATGAGGTCAGTTTACCCGATCATTATAAGGAGTTCGCTGAGGTGTTTTCCGAAACCGACATCCCATTGCCGCCTCACCGACCCGGGCTCGATCATGAGATCAAAACCGTTCCGGACTTCCCACGTCAAAAGGGACATATTTATCCGATGTCCCAGGAGGAGATGAAGTCGCTTTGCGAATTCATTGATGAAAACCTTAAATGTGGAAAGATCCGTGAGTCTAAATCTGATCAGGCCGCCCCAGTCTTTTTTGTCAGCAAGAAGGATGGAAAGAAGTGTCTTATCCAAGACTACCAACATTTAAACGAATACACCGTCAACAACTCCTATCCCCTACCCAACGTACAACAGCTTCTAGACGAACTCTGTGAATCTCGCTACTATGCAAAGTTCGATATCCGATGGGGCTTCACTAATATCCGGGTAAAGGATTCCAACGTATGGAAGGGAGCCTTTACCACCCCTCTCGGTCTATTCGAACCGCTCGTTATGTTCTTCGGTCAGAAGAATTCGCCGCCGACCTTCCAGCGTTACATGGACACTACGTTCCGTCAACAACTTATGAAGCGCAAACAAGTCGGCTACATGGACGATGTTGTCGTCCACGTGAAGACTATACCGAGCTATGTCAAAACGTACGCGAGTTCCTGAGGATCTGTCAGAAGGAGAAGCTTCGTCTCAAAATTTCCAAATGCGTCTTCGAGGCCGAAGAAGTGGAGTTTCTCGGTTACGTCATCAGTAACGGTCAAGTCAAAACTCACGGAGTCAAGACGGAAGCTGTCGAAAAGTGGGTTGAACCCGGCAGTCTTACGCAACTTCGATCGTTCCTAGGGTTCACCAACTTCTACCGGAAGTTCGTTCCTAATTACTCCGCTGTCACCGCTCCACTCCACGCCCTATCAAAGAAAGATGTCCCTTGGTCCTGGGGTCCAGATCAACAGAAGGCCTTCGATCAACTCAAACAGGTGCTCTGTTCATCTCCGGTTCTCTGTATTCCTGATCTGACGAAGCCATTCGCACTCTTCACCGATGTAACACCAACAATCCGAAGACTGTTATCGGTCACTCCTTGACTGATAGAAGGATGAGGATGGAGGAACGGAGTCAATGCGCAATGCACAAATGAACTCGATTGGAGTGTCTATGACAAGAGAGACGGTATTTATACTACTACGAGTGTTTGTACCGAAGAACGTCGTAGAACAAACCAAACAAGCAAGAGATAAACTCTATTGGCTGCAGCGCTCCACGCTGAGTCAATGCGGCTACGCTGACGAATCAGCTGACTAAGTAAAGCGTCTATGAGCGCGTCTAAGTAACCCTAACCAGAGAGTAGATAAATAAGGAAAACTACACTAGAGTATGCTACAACAAGTAGTGAAAAAGTACGGGCCGTTACACTATCCCCTCCTATGGCTCGACTTCCAGGCGAGACCAGATAGGCTGCACAGCAGTCAAAGGGTCGGGTACTGCGGAGAAAAAGAGACCTTCAGTCGAAAGCAAACGAAGTTTCTGGGGGGCACCGGGGTGGAGTTTGTAGAAGTCGTCTATTGCCTCCTGGGCATTCTTAAGAGCGGATCTAGGCTCCCAAGTGCGATCTTCTTCTGGGTATCCCCTCCAATGGACGAGGAACTGAAGATTACCACGCTTCAAGTGGGAATCAACAACCTTTTCAACCTCGTATTCGACATCTCCTTCATCCGTAACCCGTTGTGGGCCGGGCCGAGTAACCGGTGTGGGCAACTCTTCTTGTGAGAGCGCAAAGGGAAAGGGGGGGGAAAGCTGTAGGCTAGGCCTAGGCTCGTCCCAAGGGGTCGTGAGTCGGAAGGGGGTGTCGGAAAGGCTAGGGGAGACGAGGGAAAAGATCCCCTAAGGTCTGGGAGTGGTTGGCAATGAAGAACTCGAATTACCGCCACCAGGCGGGCAAATATGGCGGCTCTGAAGGGCTACGAAGGCTAGTAAGAGCTGGGACTCGAATGGCGGTGGCTTAGACTCTGTAAATCGGCAGGAATGACTCCAAAACACTGCGGAACTTTGGAAGCAGCAGAAGGACTCAAAGGGCGGCGGTTTATCGAAGGGGTGGCTCTGGGGACTCGATGTAGGCTCTGGAACTCGAAGCGGACTCTCTAGGGACTTGTAGAAGACTCTGTAGACTCGAAGAACTCTGTGGACTCAGCAAGGACTCATAGGACTCGAAAATACTCAAGGGACTTGACTCTGGGGACTCTGGGGCACTCGGAAACACAGATGGTGACCGCAAAAAGGTGGGTATTTTTTTCTAAGTGAAGCGGTGATACTTGTAACGTAGAGGCGGCGGTAGCTATGTGAAAATCGGCGGTTTTCGGAGCTGTCAAATGTCGAAAAAAAAGTGACAGAAAAGGGCCGATGTATGGTAAATCACATGTATCACAGTAAAGGAAGGGAAAGCGAAGTGAAACTGTTCGGAAAAATATGTAAACAAAGGGAGAGGGTATAGACGACATGCCTGGACAGCAAGGAAGTGCAGGGAAAGCTGCGGAAACTTTGGGAGATGAAACATGGGGTCTGGAAGTGGAATGGCGGCGGAATGTGCGTCGGAGTGGGCGGTGGGTCACAGGATTGACAGCTGACACTTCGGAAAGGGTTTCCGACCACCGACGGACAGGTTTCACATGTCCAGGGGCTGAGGCGGTCGGAAAAGACATGGCTAGGCCCTCAGAATGGAACCTGGAAGCGAAGCGGCACTTTTGTGGCGGTGATAGGGGCATGTGAGGCGGTCGGAAGGCACAAGGGTGGGCGGAGCTATTTTTAGATGGTGGAGGCGGTCATTCTGGCTGTATCGGTGGCCGAAAGGCAGCAGAATCCCTTAGACGACAATGGGGATGATTAGAGAAGTCGTAGCGGTCGGGAATCGCCGAAATATGGCGGTCTGAGGCCCTGAGGACTGTCAGAGCATTGTGGCGGCGAAGGAATGCCGAAAAGCGGCGGGTTTCAGCCCTAGGGAGTGCACACTCCCTACACCAGTTGCCCATCAAGAGCACCGAGATAAGGTTTCACCCATGAAACGTTCACTACCGGGTGTATGTGCATCGAGCGCGGCAATTTTAACTTAACAGCGTTGGGTAAAATGTCCGAGACCTCGTACGGGCCTATCCACTTTTCGGTCAACTTTCGGCTCTGCTGATCCTTCAGTGATAAATGGTCGGTAGCCAGCCAAACCTGCGAGCCTACAGAGTAAGCAGGGGAAGGGGATCGTCGTTTATCTGCCTGAGTTTTTTGACAAGTCCTAGCTTTTCCCAAACTTTCGCGTACTTCCTGGAACACCTGGAACCAGTCTTTAGTGGTCTCCTCCACTGCTTCTACCTTAGAAGTCGTCGGCTCGATGCCCATTCGTGGTGTGTAAGAACGGGTGACTTCAAAGGGGCACTTGCCAGTAGAAGAAGACTTGGAGTTGTTGTACACGAATTGGGCTAGGGGAAGCCAATCCTCCCATCGTTCCTGCTGATGGTTTGCATACATCCATAGATACTGCTGAATTTCACGGTTCAACCGCTCTGTTTGACCATCCGTCTGTGGATGAAACGCTGTCGAGAGCTTCTGCTCGACACCCAACATTTTAAATAACTCCTTCGAGAACTGAGATGCGAACTGCGGTCCACGATCCGAGATGAGAGACTGCGGAAGGCTGTGATGCTTCCAGACGTGAGTTAAATAAAGCCGTGCCATACTGGCAGCAGTTTCCTTTTCAGTGCAGGGGATGAACTCTGCTTCCTTAGAGAACCGATCAACGACAACTAGGACGTAAGACTTTCCAGAGGAGCTCCTGACTCCTATATCCATAAAGTCGGTCGTAAGATCTTTCCAAGGCCCATCGGGGATAGGTAAAGATTTGAGTTCGCCTGCCGGCGGCTTGTTACTAGGCTTGCTAGCTTGACACGTCTGACAATGCTTTACATACTCCTCGACATCGGGCTTCAAGGTAGACCACATGAACCAGCGTGTGATCAACTCCTGAGTTCCTTTTACGCCTCGATGACCTGCTAGGGGCGAATCGTGAAGAGCAGCGAGTACCTTCTGTCTAAGTGCCTCAGGCACGAAAACTTTGTCTCCATCATACAGCAAACCATCACATCGGTTGAGCGTTCCAGCGTCAACCTCAGCCGTTACACTGCGCAGTTCTTCTATGAAGGGATTTTCTAAGCGCACTGCGCACACTTGCTCCGGTTTAATAAATAGCGATTCCTCCGATTTAGCATTTTCGCGATTTTCTACCAAGTCTTCGCGGTGAGAGAGAGCGTCCAGCCGTCCCCTTGAAACTCCTGGTTTGTGGACAATAACACAGTTGAAACGACTAAAATACTGCGCCCAATGCGCCTGGCGTGGTTGAAGCTTTTGTGACGTCATAAACCATTTTGATCCGTCCAAATCTCAAACTGGTACAGAGTAGCCTCAAGGTAGTGACGCCATTGCTCTAAAGCGCGGATGATGGCTAGCATCTCTTTGTCGTGAACCATATAATTAAGCTCTGCTCCACTAAGCGAATGACTTGAATAGGCAACGGGTCTCCAGAGACTGTCATCACATTCCACCGAGAGCATGGCTCCGGTCGCGTAATCTGAGGCATCGGTTTCTAAACGGAACTTCCGATCCTGATCGGGGAACATAAGTATAGGCGCGGTCATGAAGGCTTCCTTTAACGTATCAAACGCTACTTGGCACTTGTCGGACCAGAGAAACGGAGTGTCCTTTTTAGTTAGGTCATTAAGGGGGCGCACGACCTGCGCGAAATCCTTTATGAATCGTCGGTAAAAGTTCGCAAGGCCAAGGAAGCCTCGAACTCCTCAAACAGAAGTGGGAACCGGCCAGTCGCACACAGCAGCAACTTTAGCAGGATCCATCTTAACTCCGTTCGTGCCAACTATCATACCCAGAAAGTCGACCTCTTTTTGCTTAAATAAACATTTCTCCGGTTTGACGAACAGGTCGTTCTCCTTCAACCTTCTAAGCACCTCTAGCACGATCCTGTCATGCTCCTTTTCATCATCCGTTTTTGTAAATATCATAAGATCGTCTATATACACTACTAGAACGTCCTCCATATCACCGAAGATGTCGTTCATCATATTTTGGAACGTGGCGGGGGAATTACATAAACCAAAGAACATAACCAGCGGCTCGAAGGCTCCACGGTGACAGACGAAAGCAGCTTTCCACTCGTCACCTTCCTTGATCCGGACGTTATTGTATCCCCACCTAAGGTCCATTTTCGGTAAATAATTTACACCCTTTCAACTTGTCAACAAGCTGCGAGATAAGCGGGAGCGGATATGAGTTCTTGACTGTATGCTCATTTAAATAGCAGTAATCCTGTACCATACGCTTCTTTCCATCCTTCTTAGGGACGAAGAACACGGGAGAAGTCTGCGGCGATTTACTAGGCCGAATATAGCCCTTTTTGAGTTGTCCATCAACGAAGTTGCTAACTTCGGTCTGCTCATCAGGGCTGAGAGGGATCAACCTTCCCTTTTTCGGAACAAACGACTCCTTGAGTTCTATCGTGTGGTCCCATGGTTTCCTAAGTGGCATGCGTTCGGATTCCTGGACAGAGAAGACGCTTAAATACTCATGGTATTCCTTCGGAACCAGTTCCTCAGGGGTTTTATCCTTTTTAGGAGCCTCCTGCTTGTCGGCTCTGAACACATTATGCCAGTCTTCGAGGGCCTGGACCTCCTCCTTTTCGATACGTCTAACGAAGGCTGGCTTCGGCGCGAGTTGCCTGCAACTACGAGGACATCTCTTCATCGAGATTTCACCGGTTTTCCAATTGACTTCCGGGTTGTGAGTGGCAAGCCACGTGTGACCCAAAATCATGTCATGAGATCCCAGATCCGTGACATCGGCTACTAACTCTTCAAAGTGATCTCCGAACTGAACTCTAAGTGGTACTTGATGTGTAATCCTTCCAGCGGAGTTAAGAGTACCATCGACGTTAAATACATCCACAGCACGTGGGAGAGCCAACTTTGGAAGCTTCTTTCGATCAACGAATTTAGCGTCCACGAAGACACCTGTGGCACTGGAATCCAACAAGGCTTGCACAGCGTGTGCATCACCTTTCCTAGTGCGAATAATTATAGGTACAGCGACATGATCCTTTAAGTTGAGCGTGCGAACTCGGGATTTCGGTGGTACTGTCGCCTGAGCATCGCTAATCGACTCGGATCCTTCCGAAACGCTATTTTTGGAGATTTTATTGCTTGGAGAATTAAGCAGTGCCAGTTTAACGTCTGGTCCCGAGCCCTTTCGGGACCCTCCAACAGACGGTGTAGGTACAAAGTCCGAATCATCATCCATACTATCTACAGAGAGAGGGGAAAACCTATTTACGGTAACTATGTCCGAAAACAAGACTCTTTTTTGTGTTTTTGTACTATCTATTTTTGTGTTTTCTTTTATACTATTTTTAGAAGATGAAACTGAAACGCAACGAGAAGAGAAACTAAACGGAGAAAAAGAAACTAGTCCAGTACGAGAACTGTCCGAGCCTGCAGGACCCGACTTCACTGCAGCTCCGATTCTTTTAACTTAGAGATATGGGCGACAATCTGCTCGAAAGTCATCCCATCCATAGCGGCCAGCCGCGGATCAACACCTTCAGAGCGCACCTGGCACCCTTTGCCCTTGTTCCCAGCCTGCGGGCAATGCGGGCGAATATGGCCCTTCTGGCCGCACGCGTAGCATTGGTAATTCGAGAAGTCCTTTTTAGGGCGGCTCCCCGATCCACCTTGCGCAGCTCCGATATCCATGGGTGCGCCTTGCCCTGACGTTACCCCGGGCGAGGGTCGTGAAAAGTTTTGTCCCCATCAAGAGGACGCGCCACCAGTCTTGATTCTCACTGCCTCCAGGGCAGCACCGAGGCACCTGGCCTCGACATCATACTCCGCCCAGGTATCCTTCCGACGACCCTGGACGAAGATCTGCTGAACGATTTCAGGGTGGAGTGCCCTTTCCAGCATGAAGATGGCGTAATCATCGGATACCCCGGACGCAGTCCTTAGTGCGTTGAATTTGGCCAAGAACTCCTCTGTTCTGGCCGATCCTTGGTGTATTTTACTGAGCTGTTCCTTAGCCCAGTCCTTATTATGAAGCGGCCTGAAGCGCACCTCCACTTCGGCCACGAGGCCATCATAGGACGGCCAGGCCCCTGCCGCCATACACGTGTCAATACGCGCCTGCGCGTAAGCCCCAGCAATGGGTCCGGTCATCCTGGACCAGACTGCGAGATTCCTTGCCCTTGGGCTGGTTTGACTCGCCACGATGATGTAGGCTTTCATTTTCGCCCACCATTCTTCAAACTTGCTTATCGACCCATCAAACATCCCTGGGTCAGCTACGCCCCATTTCGTGGGGTCGACATTCTGATTGGGGTTAGCAGCGGCCCCTCCGCCTGCCTGCGGCTGCATGCCTGCCACGGCACCTGCGACGTGTTGGGCCACCTGATTGGCGACCTGGGCCATGATCATGGCGGTCATCTGCTGCATGAAGTGCAGCTGGTCCTGGGTAAACTGGTCCATGACCGACGAAAGTTATAGGGATACGAGGGGGAGGGCGGATGGTTTGTCTGTTCCGTAGGTTGTACAGGACATGCAGAACGAAGCCCAGTAAGTTGGGGTCGGGGGAGGGAGAGCGAAGAGGGAGAGGCGAAAGGCGAGGGAGAAGAGGTTCGGGGGTACCGAAGATTTGTTGCTCAAGAGGAGTGACTTCCCGAGCAAACAGGAGCGGGGGAGCAGGCGACTCTTCCTTTTTAAGGTAAGGAGAAAACCTGATACGAGGAGCCAAAGACTCCGACTTCTTAACGCGAGGAATGTTGACAAGAGATTTTCCATGCCCTCAGTGGCGGTACTCTGTCTCAACTATCGTAAAACTAGTAGGGATACGGTAGTACACTTTCTACCTCCCTTGACATAGGGGGACTACTTTAAACTATGCGTTTCCACCCCCTAATGTGGGTTATGCCTTCGCACTGCCCTTGACGGACAGCGGGACTACTAACTACGGTTTCTTCTTCGACACAACCCCTTGCCATAAAGGGGACGAGACTAAAAGTGTCGTCTCGTGAAGAAAGAAAGGTGAGAAGATAAAGCTCCTTGACCCTGGAGTCCGGGTATAGCTGCCCTATATGCCTGGGCGCAAGCGGAGTGAGGGATAACTGGTAGAATCGAGTTCAAGTGTAACACCAACAATCCGAAGACTGTTATCGGTCACTCCTTGACTGATAGAAGGATGAGGATGGAGGAACAGAGTCAATGCGCAATGCACAAATGAACTCGATTGGAGTGTCTATGACAAGAGAGACGGTATTTATACTACTACGAGTGTTTGTACCGAAGAACGTCGTAGAACAAACCAAACAAGCGAGAGATAAACGCTATTGGCTGCAGCGCTCCATGCTGAGTCAATGCGGCTACGCTGACGAATCAGCTGACTAAGTAAAGCGTCTATGAGTGCGTCTAAGTAACCCTAACCAGAGAGTAGATAAATAAGGAAAACTACGCTAGAGTACGCTACAACAAGTAGTGAAAAAGTACGGGCCGTTACAACCGATGCCTCGCAGTCTGCTACCGGCGCGGTTCTTGCACAGAAACAAGAGGATGGCGAGTGGCATCCGTGCTCGTATCTTTCGGAGTCCCTCAAAGGTGCCGAGAAGAACTACCCGGTCTACGACCTCGAGTTTCTCGCTGTCATTCGCGCCTTGAAGGCCTTCCGACATTACCTCATCTCCCCTGTCGAACCGACTGTCGTTTATACCGACCACAAAAACCTCGAGTATTATAAAGAACCCCAGAAGTTCTCACAGTGGCAGACCCGCTGGTTTTCGTATGTACAAGGATTCCTGTTAAAGTTTTCTTATACTCCGGGCCGTCTTATGACTGCCCCTGATGCTCTATCCCGCCGTAGCGATCACACTCCTCCTGAACCCGTCACCGCCACCATGCTTCCTCGGAGCATGTGGCTTGAGGGGGGGGTGAAACCTACCGATCCACCCGTTTCCACACCGAAAAACGCCCCTGTTCCAGATACTCGTGTTCCTCTGCCTCACGAAGGACCCGTCAAAGGGAAGACACAAGGTATCTACGCCCTCTCGAAGGAAGTGTATGAGTGTGCTATAAGCGAAATGCCAAAGGACTCGACACTCTCCAACGACAATCCGGAAGTTACAAAGGCTTCGGATGGTACTAAGCGGCACAAGCATCGCGTCTATATTCCCCCGAAAGCCTGAAAGGAATGCCTTGTCTCTTACCACGACCACCCTTCAGCCGGACACCCCGGTATCAAGGCTATGACGAAGAAGATGGTGAAAGATGTATGGTGGCCAGGGATGTGGAAACATATCCGTGAATACGTGAAAGGATGTCCTATCTGCCAATCCGCAAAAGTGGTGACTCACCCAGTGACACCGCCCATCGTCCCTCACGATACGCCCAAGAATCCCTTCCCCTTCCAGCAAATTTCCATGGATCTTATCACGGACCTTCCCATCTCAAACACGTTCGACTTGGTCCTTACTATCGTGGACCAGGGCCTTACTAAGGCTGCTATGTTTATCCCCTGCCGAAAGGATATCGACTCACTCGGTATTGCTCGGCTTTTCCACAAACACATATACGCTCGGTATGGTCTCCCGGAGTCAGTTATCTCTGATCGAGGTCCGCAGTTCGCGTCTGCCTTCACTCGGGAACTCTACAAGTCCCTGGGTGTCCAGTCTAAGCTGTCTACGGCCTATCACCCACAGACCAATGGCGAAAGCGAACGTGTCAACCAGGAACTCGAAACCTACCTCTGTTGCTATTGCGCCGAACATCCTAACAGCTGGTCATCCAAACTCCCGGATGCCGAGTTTGCACATAACTCCCGGATCCATTCTGTCCACAATCAGACCCCTTTCTCGCTCCTCTACGGCTATGACCCATCGCCTTACCCCGAAGTTCAGCTCACATCAGTGCCCGGCATTGATGAACGCCTCGAACGACTTGCCAGCTGTCGCGATAACGCCATCCTTGCTCATAAAGCTGCGCAGGAAGTCATGAAACGCCGATCAAAAGGGACCTATGTTCCATTTAAAGAAGGCGATCGAGTCTGGCTCGATTCCGGCAATCTCCGTGTTCAGGGACAGTCACCTAAAGTTACGCCACGTCGCTTTGGACCTTTCGAAGTCGAACGAGTCATCTCCCCTGTGGCTGTTCGATTGCGCCTTCCTGATTCGTGGTGCATCCATCCTGTGTTTCACACCGGCCGACTAGTCCCCTATCACGAGACCGCCGAATATGGAACTCCTGAACCTCCCCCGCCCCCTGAGGTGGTGGACGATGAGGTTGAGTGGGAAGTCGAGGCGATACTAAATCATAAAAACACAGGTCGTGGTCATCAGGCACAGAGATCCTTCCTCGTCAAGTGGAAAGGATTTTCACATGCAGACAATACTTGGGAACCCGAGAGCTCGTTAAAAGACCACGCCGACGAGCTACTCGAGCAGTACAAGCTTTCCCGCCGCCTGCCTCCTTAGATTGCACATCACTCGCCTCTCCTGCTCGATATGCCCTACGATGTTGCCGACTGTTTCAAGTACAACGCCTACGAGCCCGAGGTCAACACGAGGCCCGACTTACTCCTATCTACCACACCCCCCAGTTTGCCAACCTCGACCACGTCTCGCCTCTCAAGTCTGGGTTCCTCCCTCGGGTCGTCCCTCCATTCCCTTGATGAAGTCCCCCCACCGGGTTCGTTCCCCCTCCAACAGTTCTCAGTTCGTCGAGTGCCTGCCGCCAGAGGCTCCCGTCGTGGGGTCAGTAATGCCCAGGCCTCGTCCCGTCGAGGACCTCCCCACCAATCCGTTCCTGACTCCGAAAACTCCTCGACCGATGAGTCCCATGGTCATCAAGGAGCCTCAGCCCGTGCAACCGATGGCAGTTCCTCCGCCACCCTTACTGTTCCCGACATCTATCTCACCCCCACCGATGTACCCTGCCCAGCAACCAACCCAGTCACAGGGCAGTTGGTACCCACGTCGGCAGACTACCTCCACGTTGTTTGGGCTCTTGCACTCTTCGACCGAGGGGACTCACTCGACGGGGCAACAGAAGAACAAAATGAACATTTTTGGGTGCTGTCTGAGGTCTTCCGAAAGTCAGATGTGAGTCTCAACTTCGTCCCTGAGGAGCTCAACTCCACCTGTCACATCATGCCCGAGTCCGTCGCTCTTTCCGTCGAGTCTGTCGTCGGACTCCTCGCCCAGTCGATCTCCTCTCTTCAAGTCACCATTGTCTCCCACGTGCTGTCGTTCACCACAATCGACGCTTGCCGGTCCTTTCGTGCTAAGTACCGGAAGACTCATGCCGATGCCCAAGTCAGCAGTGGTGCTAGCAATGATCGACCAAAGGAAGAGGGATTGGGAGTGGATCTCGGAGGTGCTTCTTCCGCTGACGTAAAGTCGAAAGAAGAAGACTCGGACAAAGACCTGTGGAACCCTAACGCCACCTCGTGGGACTATTTCGCTGACAACGGATATACCAAGGAACGCGACGTCGTCTTTAGCAAGGCAGCTAAGTTTTTATCAGAGTCTACTTCTTACGCTGCCTCTGCTTTCCATTGGCACGAGTTCCTCGAATCTGCTACGTGGAGCAAGGCCGATTACCATCTAAACAACGCTATCTACTCGTGCTCGCCGCTCCCTGCAGTTTCCTTCCACCCCGTTGTTGACAAGTATGAACTTCGACTCTATCTCGCCGGACGTCACAAAGTCCCTACCACCCATCCCCTTTTCCCTTATGCCTGCTACGACTGCCACCATCTCGGGCACTGGTCATGCAAGAATGGGAAGGGATCGCGATGGACCCCGGCGGCCCCAGCCGTTATCCCCTCTGCCCCTATGGACGAGGGATCGCCTACCGTGCACACCCGTATGCTTCGCTCGGTCCGCAACCGCTCCCCGACTCCCGGCCCATCTCAACGCCGTCGTCGATCAGGTGTTCGACGAGCCTGAGGGGGGGGTGATGTTACTCCACCGTTCCCGTTTCCTGCCCTCTTGGGCAGTTACCCCTGTCTACGCTTCGCCGGTGTTGTCTTTCCTTTTCTACCTATGGTTCCTACTTGCTTTTGTTCTCCTTTTTAGTGTCCCTTTCGCTGTGTACCATAGTACCCGCGGCGGTCACGTGCCTAGTCACGTGTAAGTAGTTGCGTCTCGCGTCTCGTCTTACTTACCCCTGTCACAGCCGATGATACCTTTCCTCTTCTGTCACTGGCCTGTTTCTGTTGATCCACTGCTGTGTTATGAGCAGTGTCTTCTCGTTATGTCTTCCTCTCCCCTCCTTCTACCTTACTGCGGTCCTGACTATACAGGGATACCGGCCGATGGCCTGTGTTGCTGCGCTTGTGCCGCAGGTGAGACATCTGTGTCTCGGTTTGCCATCGGGCTCCCTGCTATAGGTCAGTGATCGTTGCTACTGTACAGACTGTGCTGCGCGTCTTGGCAATGACTCGTCGTCGAGTCATTTACTTACTTCAGTATACTTTTCGTTCGCCGCCCTTAGAGTACAGTAGAGGTATTTAGACCGGCTGTGGATCATCTGTGATCCCCAGCTTTTAGCTACCTTGCAACTAGCCTCCTTCTCCTCATTCCTCTGCGTCTGAGCCACTCTTGATCATCGTCTCGAGTGAGGGTTAGCCAAGTCTTGCTCAAAGTATCATCGCAAGAGAGGTCGCCCCTAACTCTCGTCTTTGAGGGTTTTCTCTTCGGCATCGGCACTCGCGACTACCTCTTAAAGGCTACTCGCTCGCCGCTGCCTAACAGCTTTAAGCTACAGAGCTAACTTGCCACTCAATCTCTCACACAGGACATAACAATTAAGCAGTCTAAAACCTACGCGTACTTGTGTCTGATCCAAGGTGTCCGGGGGTGTAAACACCGCAAGCAAATACTGCTGCATGTAAGTTCATCTAATGATAATCAATAACTGGCGAAGGAACCAAACTGAAGGCAGAGCTTTCAATATATTTGAAGATCTGTGACCATTTTGCAGCTGACTGTCACTGGCATGTCCTATTTGTTTTTCCCCAACAACCCACCTACTTGCCATGAATTACGACTCATCAAACTCATCCGGTACAAAGCCTTCCCCACTGCAGGAAAAAAGTTTGTTGTACACACGATAAACACTGACTATGATGCATTGGCATGTCAGCCTTTTGAGGTCCCGAGCCACTATTACGAGCACATACAATGATTCCTCTGGCACCATCAGCTCCTCATGGGTGTGGAGGAGCGAAGCAGCGAGCTGGCCCTGGCAGTGGGCTTGTGCAGACACACTCAATGTTACATTGCTTACATGGATGCAATGGTTGAAGGTCTCTTTGTTGAAGCACGAAGACCACGATCTGGGGATGATTGGCAGTCATCCCTCTTTGACCTATACCTTGTGGTGGAATACTTTGTCCATGGGCATGAGTATCGCCAAGGTATGCAGTGGAGGTTGCATAATCCTGGTCAAATTCTGGAAGTAATTGATGTCACCACTCTGGGTAAGTTTCACTTGGTCTGAATGTTCTGCTTTGACTAATGTGCTTTTACAGACTGGGAGACTTTCTATGCCTCTGAAGATGATAGTGATCCAGTCTGGAGTGGTGTATCCTATCAGTTTGACATCACCAATGTAGGTAAAGGTGATTGGCAGCTCCTCGCTGATGCATCAGCAAACCAGACATCAGCTGGCCAGAACTGGCCAGAACTGGCCAGACACCCAGCAATTCCAGAAAGGTCCCCCCCTAGCCAGGACTGGCCAGAGGGTTCCCCAGAAGTCCAGACTGCCAGCTGGGCATCTGGATTCTCACTTCTTTGGCTTATGCTGGAGACCTGGACAAGCTGGAATCTGGACACCACACTCAACTAACTTTTCTGGAAACACTGGGATCCAAACTCGAACCTGGACACCAGACTCAACTAACTCTTCTGGGGACACTGGAATCTCGACACAAATGGAGCTTTAATTGCCAAAAAAGACACAGCACAATTATGTAAAGATGAAAGCAATGATAAGGCCATTATATCTAATCGAGATGGGCAGTAAAATTCCGCCGTCCACCAGTGGCCACCACGCCAGTACGGATTGCCGGGTTCTTCGCACTGCAGATCTAAATTAGCTAAATGAAAAATGTTTAACTATAACTTACCATCCTTGGACAGCAATATTTTTCAGCACCCTCCATAGGCTTCGCAAGCGGTGAGGCACATTCTCGATGTTGCTGATCATGTCCAAAAATTGCTCATTAACTTTCGAGTAGCCTTCATGACGAAACTTGACAGCAGCAAAAGAACCAGTCAAGTACTCATCCAGTGCGCCAGTAAGCTGACAATAGATCAGTAGCAATTTTCAGAAAAGCGAAAGGGAACTAACCGCAGTCGTGGCAAAGGCCAATGCACCAGGGGGAAGATCTTTACCAAAAATATCGGGAAACGATGCTGCAAGTGATGATTTGCCAATATAATAACCTGTGACGCAAAGATCTCGCAACGCCGCGCTGGAAAAGTTGTCGAACTTGCCCTACAACGTCCTTGGGATATTAGATTCTCCCGCGAGTAAAAATGACGCACCTCTTCATCACAGTCGCCGTGAATGTATTTCGTTCCCTCCATTAAGTCATTATATAGTTCCAGGATATGGTCTGCTAACTGTTGAGGATCATCAAAGTCACTGGGTTCCCAGTCCCAGTGTTTTACGATAACTTGTCGAGCTATCTTCTTAAAGTCTGAGCGATATGTGCCCAAATCTTCGAAAAGCTTGAATACAGTCGTTAGCGGGAGGACAGGAAATCAACGAATACTTACAAGATCGCTCATGTGATGCTGATGTTTCCTCAAGAACGACTCATCGGGTTGCACGCCATCCTCCTTAAGTTCGGCGATGGCCTGGGTAATGAATTCATAGACTTTCTGGTTGATATATACGTGCCGTTCTGGGAATGCATTGCCAATGACAGCATCAAGACGTGAGAGTAATTTGGCACGATTGAGGATGGCCTTCCACTAGTGTTGCCACAGCTCGGGCTTAAGTCAGCTCGGAAACCAAGCCAAACTATTATGTAAGCATAGCTGTGCCTAGCCAAGCTGACTAAGTCCACAGTCTAGCCAGTGTCGGCTTCAGCCGAACCGTGGTTCCGAAGCCGACCCGAACCACACTACTCACGTTCTGTCGTGGGGACTAGTCACTACAGTAAGTAAAGACACGGCACTGACGCGTTCCTCTCGCTTTCTAGTCTTCTTGCCATGGCCGATGACAGAATCCTGCCCATACCAAATATCAGCCTCCCACAACACCTGTTTACGCTCGTAAACCCTTCTCTGAGCCATCTACACGATGTCGCATGGAAATCCCTCCTGGAAGGCATCGAGGCCGACAGTGCGTATACCATTCATACACACCCAACACTGACTCACTCAGTTCAGACATGGCACCTTATTATCGAGTGATCACCTCTTCGAGTGGGATAGACGTCGACCCCGCACTCCTTGAAACCATGGAGAAGGCTAACGAAGAGCAACTCAAGCAACTGGATGAACGCTTGGCTGAAGCCGAGAAGACGGAGGGGGAATCTGAAATTTCAGACGCTCTGAAGGAGAGGGTGAACCATCTCACTCGGATAGGTGACAAGGTATGCCCGAGTAGACGATCCCGGTTTGCAATGCCGAACTTATGGATGTACGTGTAGGACGCCGCTGTCGCAGCTCAACAACTTGCGCTGGAGAAAACGCCAGGTCTCGGGTCGAGAACAGACATTACCTCGACCCTCGTTCGAATAGGATTCTTCTTTGGAGATAATACCCTCATCACGGAGAACCTTGCCAAAGCAGAAAAGTACGTCCATGACCCTGATCATTTCTCTCACTCATTTAATTTCGTGCATCGCATACAGACTCATCGAGGAAGGGGGCGATTGGGACAGATGGAATCGTCTTAAGGTATATCGCGGCTTACATTCCGTTTCCATTCGGCAGTTTAAATCTGGCGGAGAGCTGCTACTCGACACGCTGTCCACTTTCACTGCCACCGAACTCATCTCCTACAATGATCTCGTCGCACTCACCATCATTGTCAATACGCTCACCCTCGCAAGAGTGGATTTGAAGAAAAAGGTGGGTGTCCATCCACTCTTTTATTCGTTTTAGCGTCCATGTCACTTATCATCACCGCCCACTCAGCTCATTACCTCTCCAGAGGTCACCCGGATCCTTCCAGAACTGCCTGTCCTAGATCATCTCCTTCGTAGCCTCTATGACTGCCACTACGCGAAGTTTTTTGTTACACCAGGTGCGCGCCCAACCCGTCATCCTTATTTTGCACGGTGTAGCTGACGTTGCCCGTTATCCAATCCCCTGTTCCCGTGATGGGTTTCCTTGACAGCCACGCTTGAACAAACATACTTACTCCCTTCCCGACTCCTATCCATACGCGATACTACGTCCGCGAAATGCGAATTCTCGCATATGCACAACTGTTGGAATCGTATCGGAGCGTGACCTTGGAAAGTCTCGGTGGCGCATTTGGCGTGAGCGTCGATTTTATCGACAGGTGGGTTTCTCTTCAAAGAAAAAAAAAGGTGTATTGAACGAACCGATTTGTGTAGGGAGCTCTAGCGATTCATCGCGAATGGGCGCTTGCACTGTACGATCGATAAAGCTCACGGGGTCGTGGAAACGACCCGACCGTCAAGCAAAACCGCCCAGTATGAGAAGGTGGTCAAGCAGGGCGATGTGTTGTTGAATTCGCTGCAGCGGCTCAGTAAAGTACTGTACTAAAGATCATCGGTTTAGCATTTCTGCCAGCACGAGTTTTTCGAAGATTGGGATGTCCAATCTTTGTCTCGTTCCCATCTTATCATAGAACTACATTCGAGTTTACTCGCTCGACACTCGACATTGGTGAGCTATTTAATTATCATTTACTTATGTTACACATATCCCTGAAATTGCTGTACAATACTAGTAGGACGATGGGATTGGAAAGCCGAATATGCCACGTGGTAGGTCAGTTCTTCAGCTACAGAGACATGTCAATATGTCAGCCCTTGGAAAAAGTAGAGACGAGATGACAGGATGGGAAGTTTATGTAAGCAGACCACAAGAGGTCTAATTCGATGCAAGGGTTACACTGTGCAGTACTACAGTCACTCCGATGGTTAACGCGCGCCAACGAGGGAAGCAAGCACGTCCCGTGCGAGATGTCCAAGAGTCCGACATCGAATCCAACGTTGTAGAACAAGCTGTCGATCGTGGTCCCCGAAGAGACCCCTCGCAACCTGGACACCAACGTGGTCGCATGCGACCTGCCGCAACAGCCCAAAATCTAGGTGAGATCCTCTGGCCCAACATTTTCTTGTCTGACATTTATCGTAACAGATGATGAAACTTTCGACATAGATGATGTATCGTCGTCATCCGATGACGACAGCGATGATCAGACACCCAATCGGCAAGCACTTCCCGAGCCCTCGAATGACACAGATACGACGATCGCTCTCGATCCACTACTGGACACGACCCGCTCCACTGGAAAAACTGCCTCGACATTCGACGTTGGCCACTTCTTTCTCCGTGAGAAGGGTAAACGAAGAATATGCATTTATTGCCGGTAAGTCACTCATGGATTCTATTTTAACGTTAATCTCAGAGCCAATTCACAGCAATCTCCGTGACAAGAACCCTGCTGATTTTGACAGCAGATACCCGAATCGCGCTACAAGTTATTCGTGCAGTACATCAACTAGTATCCTCCGTCTACACATCGGCAAATTCCACCTCCTGGACTTCATCGAGTTAGCGTTGCAGGAGGGAAGAGACTGGCCAGTTCAGGTGCCCATTGTGAAGGAAGGTATCGAGAAGGGGTACTCGCTGGAGGAGTTGAAAGCCCTGGTTGTGAAAGGCGTCGATCTCAAGAACATCCCTCGTCATTCCATCCAATCCACGCCTAACCCTGGTAGCGGCACTGCTGAATCTGATAATAGGGCTGGAGCTCCGCCGTTTTCGTTTGAGGCGCTTCACCGACTTCTTGTCAACTTCATCGTCGCAAACGACCAGCCAATACGCGTCGTCGAATCCAAAGAATTTCGTAAACTTCTGCTCTTTCTCAAAACTGACCTCACGGACACCGATATCCCTCACCGTACGAAGGTCAAATCCGACATCATCCAAGCGTGGAAAGACTGCTTTGCAGTTTTGAAGGGAGACCTCCAGGTGCGCATTCCGTTATGGATTAAACTCACATATTCATGCACTATGTGTGCAGCGTGCAGTCGGGAACATATCGCTCACGGTCGACCTCTGGTCATCGTATTTTCGACAACCCTACCTCGCAATGACTGCGCACTATATAGCAGAGGTCTCTGGCTCACTACAGTTCATGTCAGCTTTAATCGGATTTCACCGCCTTCGTGACAGACACACGGGAAAGGCTCTCGCCCGCACCGTATTATATCTACTAGATCGGGCTGGTATCACCACCAAGATAGGTCATATTTCGATGGACAACGCCAAGAACAATATCGTCATGATGGATGAGCTGGCTACCCTACTCAACGAACGAGAGCTCCCTTTCGACTTCACGGCGAAGGACAGGCGTATTATGTGCTTCGCGCACATCATCAACCTCTGCGTTCAAGACGTCACGAGCAAGTTTACAGCAGCCAGCGCCGCGGATGAGCTCGACGAGGGTTGGGTCGATGATACCTTGGATAAGGAGGTGTACGTAGAAGCTGTGAGGGGTGATCCTCTGAATCGTGCACGCGGTGCTATCCGTGCCATACGTGCATCAGGCATTCGACGCGACGAATTCACTAGCTTAATTGCAGACGGAAACAAGAGCCAATGGTTCAAGTCCCCGAATGGCAAGACGACTCTCGTTCCAAATTTGCAGCTCCTCCACGACGTCAAGACTCGGTGGGACTCGACATTCTACATGCTCAATCGCCTTCGTGCCGTTCACCCTGCACTGGACTTGTTCGTGGCGTTACCGTCTCAGCAAAAGGATTTCGCAAAGCATAAATTAAGTGACGCAGAATGGTTGGTTCTGCAAGACTACGAAACTATTCTCGACGTGAGTGCATAATTAATGTTTAACGTCCTGCGTGTTGTGAACAAAAGGATTTCCTAGGTACCCCATAAGGTCCAACAACGAATGTCCGCAGAATTACGACCCACCCTCAGCCACGCCGTTCCAGCATTCGAACTATTCATGACGGCTTGGGAAAAGATCCAGCAAAGCAACCCACGTATGGCGCCATTTATTGACGTTGGCTTGAAAAAAGCCAATAGCTATTACAACCGGATGGACAATACAAAGGCGTATGTAGTATCGATGGGTGAGTTTCCTTGCGACTAGTTCTGTTAACATGAATGCTGACATCAGTTTGATTTAGTGGTAGATCCGTCTCTACGATTCCGCTGGATCCGCGCTCACTGGTCGTGGGATTGGGTTGCGCAAGCCGAAGAGACTGTGATTGCGCTGGTAATATCTGACTCAACTTCCGCTATTGTAAATTCAACTGATCCACATTGTTCAGATGGAAGAATACCGTCGCTTGAAAGTCCTGGAACAGGCACTCACGCAGTCCTCAACACCGCCTGACTCGCTTGATGCACTCGCTCAACAGTTCAATATCGGCGATATGGCGCTCGGTCTGGCGACACAAGGTGGCCAACAATCTGTACGAGAAGAATTTAAATCATATATCGATGGTGGTTGTGTCTTGGCGACTACGGACCCTCTGAAGTTTTGGGAGGTACGTGTCTTTCATTGTCAGTCACAAGGATGCTCATGGTTTGCGTTGATAAATCAGGTGAACCGAACGCGATTCCCGACCTTATTTGCTGTGGCGATGGACTATCTTCCTATTCAAGCTTCATCGGTACCTTGCGAGAGGGTGTTCTCATCGAGCGCAGAGACGGACACAAAGAAGCGGAACCGGATCGGGCCCATATTGATGGAGGCGTTGCAAATGCTTAAGTTCCACCTGAAGCAGGAGCGGACCGATTTCCTGGCGAACTGGGCTACTCCCGCTGCCAGCCTTCTCGAGGGTGAACCCGAGGAGTCAGTCGAGGGAATGAAAGGGCCTGACGTTCACATTTCAGATCTCAACACCCTTCTCGATAAGAGTGCGGCTGAGGATGGAGACGGGTTATCAGCCGACATCGAAATTTTTGTTTAGTATCTTTGCTGCCGCGACTATATTCAATTCTCAGCTACGTCTACTGCACTGCTATCGTATCGTATCGTATCACTCTATGTAGTACGGTCGATAGCAGATCAACTTCTCGTGAACTGGACAATAAAAATTACTTCCCCAGTGCCAAACATATACTTCCTCCCTTAAGCCCGGACTACTCTCGAGTCATCACGTGACTTAACCACGAAGTGTGCAATCAACGTTGTCAACATCCATCCTTTCCACACACAAATCGTTGAGGCACGGTAACAGTCCATCCTTTATCAGCTTTTCTTGTAATGCCCATCCCCACCCTGGTAAATAAATTCTATCATTTGAAGGAAAAACTTGGTTCAGGCTCACATGGTACGACATCGTTGTTTTGACTTGGACCGCGAGCGTTGACGACATTCAAGGCGAAGTCTTCCGCGCCTGCAATGTGCTCACTAGTCAGGAGTTCGCTGTCAAGCTTTCACCAGCGAATGACCCAGCCTCCACTTTGTATCACGAATACGAGATAGTTTGCAAGCTTCAAGGCATTCTCGGCATACCTCGGGTTATCTCGTTTGGGAGAGAAACCCCCTACAGTGTAATGATCCTCGAATGCCTTGGGCCTTCGTTGGATAGGGTGTTCGATTCATGCCACCGATCTTTTTCACACCACACAATCGCCACAATTGGTCAACAATTGGTACGTCCGACTCTTGACTCAGCCTTTCCCCCTTCTAATAGCATATGCAGATCCGTCGATTGGAGAGCATCCACTTGCACAACTTCGTTCATCGAGATGTCAAACCCAGTAATATTTTGATCGGCACTGGTCAAGACGCCTCCCTCCTGTATCTCATAGACTTCGGCATTGCGAAACAATACAGAGATCCCAACACGCACCTTCACAATGAGTTCGGAAACTGTGGCAGTTTCCTCGGAAGCTATGCTTTTGCTTCCATCAGTAGTCAACTCGGATTCGAACGGGGAAGGCGAGATGATATAGAGTCCCTCGCATATGTTCTTATCTATTTCTCCTGCGGTTCTCTCCCATGGCTAGGTCACTCGTGCCTTGACAGCGATGCCATCATCAGTATGAAGAAGGACATGTTACAACGTGACGACATTCCCCGGCCGCTTCTAACCATGCTTTCCTATTCCCAGTCTCTGCGCTTTACGCAGAAGCCGGACTATCCTCATCTTCAAACGCTTATGGAGGACATGTGTATGGATCTACCTCCGCTCGGTTCACAGCCCGAATGGGTTCGCAATGGCGGCATGCTATCTATATCTGTGGCTGACCTGCCACCTCTTGGGCGCAAAAGAGACGGACTTGCTGAGGGGCAGAAACCTGCAACAAGAAGGAGTGGTCGATCAAGGTATTTGCATTCTCAGCGTGCATTTTCAAAGCCCCGAGACTGACGGCGAAAAATCAGTGCCACCGGTTGCAAGATGGTTTCTGTGACCTCACGCAATTCCCCTGCTGCATGCCGGCCTGTACGTTGTAGCAAACGAATTGCAAAACTTTCAATCGCCTCTTGACAGGTAAGGTATCCAAAATTTCCTACCGACGTAGGTTATTACTTGCTCATATTCAGCTACCAGCTTGTATGGCAAGCCGATTCGTGCCGCGGCTCAAATTTTTAGCTACATGTATCTTGTTAAAACATTGTCTTACTACAACATGTAGCTCTCTCCAAATGTCGTCGTTTTTTTTTTTGGTAACTCGAACTTCAGATTGTAACCCCGTGATTAGGGGTGATCTGCCTATGGCGGGCATGGTGATCACACAACACATGAGAGAATCAATAACAATGAATACATAGACAAAACATGCAGACTTCTTTAAAAGCCAAGAGGATCTGTATGTGAGACAGAAAGGCTTGAGCTGGCTTGGAAGCCAAGCCAAGCTGAAGCTGTAGCTCAAACACCAGCTTAGCTTTCAAGCCAAGCCACATAGTATCTCAAGCTGGGACAAGCCAAGCCAAGCCAAGTCAAGCTGAGTCGTGGCAACACTACCTTCCACATCGTATCGTAGAACTTGAGGGTCGTGGGGTCGTTATTAGTGCTGGTGCGAGGCTCGGTTTTGACAGAGTGCTGAACCTCATTGGTATTAAGATTCTGAACGGCGACAGAAGCACCCGTGCCCCCGTCGGTCTGGGACTTGCTTGCTAGAGAATCGAGGTAGACGGGGTCAGGAGCGCATGGCACACCGTTACGGCTATGATGTTTGAAGAGAACATCGTGAGAGGCCTCTGAGTCTGAGTTGTCATGAGGTTCCGATACTTGCCGAGAACGCGCAGCAACGGCACTACCACCATGGCCGCGGGATGCGATAGTCGAACACTTCTTAGCTACTTTCCGCTGGATGGTGGTTGGAGGGCTGGCGGGCCGTTTGGACGAAATTGGTTTTGAAATACCTTGCTGCACTGGCATTTTAGACGCTACATGTGATTTCAATATCTGAATTAAGGACGACAGGCCGTTTACCTTTCAAGTCGGGACGACCGGCGGTACCATCACGAGTTTGAACATTGGCATTGTTGCCACGTTGGTTAACTGTCAGAACTGTTAGTTTTTGGGTATGAAAAGCTGTCTCGGAGTCTTACCAGATGGAGTGCTGGAGCGTGTGGTCTCAGGAAGCAACTCACTACGGGGATGGGGAAAAAGCGAGCCATGATCTTTATCCTCTGAAAGTGGTGCTTGAACATCGACGTTGTTACGCTGTTCACCTGTTGGCACCGTTGGGTTTCGGGAACGCGAGACTATCTTGAAGTCTCACCGTTTGAGCATGCGGCCTTAGCAAATAACAAGCGGCAGGCGTCCTCGTCTTCGTCTTCTGAAAATTGAAACCAAGAGGAAGCTTGTTTGTGGAATGTTAGTAGAGAGCGTGTAAGAAAACCTCTACTTACATAGATTGACCGGAGACGGAGCCTGATCAGCCCGAGCCTCATGATGCAAATTGATATCGTCAGAATCTAAAACTAAATGGCCCGATGATCAGCGTCTCCGAGATGTTGCTTGTACTATATACCTTGCCGTCGTGTACTCCTTCTCTTGCTTAAGACTTCCGGTTCGTCATCAGAACCATCCACGAGAGCTAAGAGAAAGTTGTGATTAGTTAAGGCAGCTGGATGGGCGTGCAGTACCTGTCTCTGGGTGCCTCCTGGCGCCCTGTACCGAATCGAATTGCTTGCCACATTGAGAGTTAACCATTTCCTCATCTTCAGAACTTAGACTAGCAACGCCCTTGGCAATACCTTCAACACCGTCGTTGTCGTCCTGTTCACTAGGTGGGTGACACGACGAAAGTCTATGCAAAAACTTTTAGTACGGAGGATGTAAATAAGAGGGGTGTCACCTCTCTGGTTGGGTGAAAGGAGGGTGTGAAAAGTCTCTGCCATCGTAGAAACCAAACGACTTCTCGGAACCGGCAGGTCGTTTCCTCGGCAGAACGGAAGAAGGCGGCCCAGGAGGAATGTAGGGGATCTCCACGTCTTTTATCAATTCCTAATCAAGAATAATAGAGTTTCACATACCTGCGGTCCCTTCCCCTTCTTGCGCGATGGTTTTGAAGGAGCAAACAGATTTTCTGGCTGTTGGCTGAGCGTGTCCTTGATTCGGCGCGTCTCTGCATTCCAAGGCTCACGAGGAGCCGTCTGAATACTCTGGATGATCTCCATCTGCCGCAAGGCTCCTCCAATACCCCGAGAACTACGTTTTGACCTCCATGGTTCTTTACCTGCAGCATCATTGGCGAGGCCGATATCATTACTGAGCTTGCGTTGGGTTTTGGGGTCCATAATCGACAGATGTCCAAAATCGTCAGCTGGTCCAGGAAGAGCGGGATAAAAACGAGAAGAGCCGAAGCACGGGTATACGTACGTACCTCGCAAGTAACGTGCTTCAAGCCACCGTACGCGATCGACTATAATCATGCGGTGCGAGACCACGATGTGCAAGTGAGGCTGTCGGCTGGTAGTGAAAAATCGACACGTGGTGACTCGTGGCAACTCGGTTTGTACAACAAGGTAAAATACGAGAATCGTAGGTAAAAAGTAACTCCAGACGGAGGCAAATGAAACTACTGTACGGACTGGATAGGGCCCTGCATACAACGCATAATCCGTCTTCTTTTCAAGTGGCGACCACCCCCGAAGTCTAGGATCGCACTCGAAACAGTGCCACGCAGAACAGATGTACGTTCCTTCTTGGTAAGATAAAATGGCTGAAGGAAGTCCCCCGACTCTGGAATCTGCCTGCCGCAAAGATGCAAGCACGTCTGATGAAGAATACTGATTACCGCATCATGATTAAGTGGATCTTGTTCGCTGTCTTCGGATCGGGGTCGTTTAGACCCAACAAAGTAATTAAGGGCTGGGCCGTGCGCAAGGCGTTGGGCATACAGTTGGGATCTGACAAGTTCAGAAAGCATGCCAACGCATGCGCTAAGAACTCTGTAGTAGGAAGTGATGCCCTCAAGATGGCTGGCAGATGCCATACAACCCTCCTTGTTGTTTGCAATAGCAAGCAAATCATTGCCTGTGTACCACCCCTCTATGGCTAACTTGGTTGAGTCCTTGCGGTGTAGGGAGGGCATCCTCCCTACCATGGGATTTACTATATTTCTTTGTCCTTACTTAGTTTTTTGTTTCTATATTTTTATTCTATCTTTTTACTTAGTGTTTGGACGAGTTTGGCTTATGTAAGCCAGACTCGTACTTAGCATGTACTGTACTTACTTAGAAGAATAATAGCCGCATTACCACCAGACCAGCAGACCGAGTTCCGAGCCCGAGGGACTCGGAACATTAGTTTCTCCTTATCAGACTCTCATTAGACGTTATCCCACCTGCTTTTGGGATCTCTAGGGCGCGTTTTCTGTCCTTTTCTGTCCCCTCTCACCCTCTACCAGGCAACTCAGCTCCCTTGGGTCGAACTGAGACCCTTTCCCACTCTAGGAGACCCACAGGTATTTCCCTGGGCCTCCCATCTCTAAACCTTTCATCTGGAGCCCACCGCGAGGGGGCTGTTTGCTTGGTAATCCCCCTTCCCCTCCTACCTCCGAGCTCGTACACGCGATTTCTCGAGAACCGACGCGTCCACCCTCTCGCTTTTCGGGAATCGCATTCTACTCGACCCAGGCTCTCAGGAGATATATTTTCTGTCGCTATAGCTTCAGTGGTTCTGGAGATACCGCGCATTTTGTGGAGAAAGGCACTTTCAGACGGTTTTGGGCATAACTTGGGATTGGGTGCGCCAATCCTCTCGTCTTCTTGATCTCCCAGCACCCCTAGATCCCTTCTACGACGTCCCTGAGTCTCGTGGCACTCGGCCCAGCTGTTGTCCCACAGCGCACCATTGTCTTCCCACCCCCCCAGCCTGCACACACATTTTCTTGCGAACCGACGCGCCGCTCCTCTCGCAAACTTCGGGTACAGTAGATCTCGTTTAGACCTCCTGGAAGGTGCCTTTTCCGTCGCGTCTACATCACTATTTCTGGAGATATCGCGATTTTTGTGCGGAAAGGTGGTATTGGACCATTTCGCAAATATCTCAGGATTGGGTGATCGGTTTCTCTTATTTCCTCGTTCTCCCACTTCCTGTAGGTCTCTGCTACCAGGCCCCGAGGTTTCGTACCGTTTCGCCTGTCGGTTCTCCTCCGACGCACTGCCGTCCTCCCCCCCTTGCCACAGCTGAGCTCCCTGGCCCCACCACACGCGTTTTCGAGCTGTTTCGAGCTGTAGGAACCCTTTCCCCACCAATTAGAGTCAGTTGAAAGCCCCTTTGAGACCTCCCCAGTCCCTTCGAGATCCCAGACGCTTCGAGACCCCCAGACGAACCCCGAGCCCTTTTCAAGACGCCTTTCGAGACATAGACGTTCCCTTTAGACGCACCCACAGTCATTCTTAGACGTATCGAGACGAATATAGTTCGTTTTTCTTGCACATTCTGCAGTTGAGCGAGGCTGCAAATTAAGTTTCGAGGCTTCGAGTCGCAACTTCGAGGCGACTAATTCTAGTTTTAGTGGTTGAAACCACTTCGTGACGAGTATACGAGACCCTCTCACTCCCCTGTGTATAGGATCCACCCTCTCTGAACCCCACATAGACGTTCAAAGTCGCATTGAGGTGACCCCGCCCCTTCGTTTACCCCTTCGAGACCAGTCGCAGACCTCGAAGGCTTGCACTACCCTCATATTAACCAACTACGACGTGAAATATATTCGTTTGAATCTCATACATACTGCTCATGATGGAAAGTCGATACCGAAAGTCTCGAGCCCCACTCGAGCCCCATCCGAAGTTCTCGGGGCAGGCACAGGACCTGCCCACCTATTTCGAAGAAGTGGAGGAGTATGGTAAGGCCCAGGGAAGGTCAGGGGATTCGTCCCTGATGATGGTTGCAATCGAGGGAGCCCCGTCCCTCGATAGAATTCTCTGGGGCCACCTTGCTGCTAGTGTCCCAGTTGGTAGGCAATGGGACGATTTCAAGGCGCTCGTAACCCTTCAGTACCCTGAGATCGAACCAGTCGAGGACGACCTCAAGTACTTCGAGGAGTTGTACTCTCTCCTCGAGGGAGCTCGTTCCAGGGAGCTGGGCTCGGTTCAAGCCTTGGGGAAGTACCTTCGTTTATTCCGACTCTTATTCTTGGCCATGGTAAGGGGAAACATACTCGAGATGAGCCACCAGCCCCAGCTGTTCCTTCGAGGCCTCCCACCCCAGGTCGAGCTCGAAGTCTCGAGGCGGCTCGCATCCAGGTACCCCCTGCTCCAGTCAGGCCGGCTATGGCCTATCGAGATCATCGTTCGTGTTACGAAGGAGGTCATCGAGGATGGGGTAGGCTGCTCACCCCCTCATCTTGCTTCGAAGAACCCCTCGTCAAGTCTCGAGTCGCCCCAGGGACCCTCTCGACACCCTTTTGGGCTTTCAGGGCACGTTTATCCACCTTGTCCCTCTCCCTGACCCTCCTACCAGGCAACACAAGCCCCCTCGGGTCGAACTGACCCCACCATCCAACGGGAGACCCATTAGGCCACTCCCCCCACCTTCCTTTAACCAACTTTACATCTGGAGCCCACCGCGAGGGGGCTGCTTTGCTTGGTAATCAACTTCCCCTCCTACCTCCGAGCTCGCATACGCGATTTCTCAACAACCGACGCGCCTACCCTCTCGCTTTTCGAGATACTGAATCTACTCGACGAGAGCTTTCGATTGACGCCCTTTTCGACGCGTCCGCTTCAACGGTTCCTGAGATATCTCGCTTTTTCTGGAGAAAGGCACTGTAGGACGGAAATTGGCATAACTTGGGATTGGGTGCGCGGATTCTCTTATTTCTTTGATCTCCCAGGAGCTCTAGCCGCCCTCTACTGCCACCTGGAGTTTCGTGGAATTCTGCCCAGCGGTTCCTCGTCAACACGCCACTGTTTCCCCCTCCTGCCACAGCTGAGCTCCCTGGCTCCTCCCTTCGCATTTTTGGGCCATTTTGAGTTGTAGGAACCCTCTCCCCACCTCCAAGAGTTGTTTTAGAGCACCCTTCGAGACCCCCAGTCCCTTTGAGATCCCCAGACGCTTCGAGACCCCAGACGAGTATCGAGCCCCCCTTCGAGACGCCTTCGAGACATAGCCAATTGTTTAGACGCATCCGCTTTCGTTCGTAGACATATCCAGACGTACCCCGACATATCCAGACGAATATTATTCGTTTTCTGTGCATTCTTGCAGTCGAGCGAGGCTGCAATCTGAGAGTCGAGTCTTCGAGTCACACACGGTGACTATTTTTCATTTCCTCGTCATTTTCAGTGGCCAAGTCCACTTCGTAACTGTATACAAGGCATCTACCAACCCCCCATAGACGTTCAAGGTCGCATCGAGGCGACCCCACTCCCCTTCGTTATACCCTTCGAGACCGACTGCGAACGCTCGAGGCTCGTTGCTGCCCTCAATTCTACCATCGATAATCATCTACAACGTGAAATACAGCTCGTTTAAGCTTCGTATATACCATTCATGATGGAAGCCGCTTGCAGACTGTCTCGAGCCCCACTCGAGTCGCATCCGGAGTTCTCAGGGGAGGGACGTGACCTTCCAGCTTACTTCGAAGAGGTCGTGGAGTATGGTAAAGCCCAGGGAAGTTCAGGGGACTTGGCCTGGATGAATATCGCAATTGCAGGCGCCCCATCCCTCCACAAGTTGCTCTGGTGCCTCGTCATTGCTAATGCCCCAGCTATTAGGCATTGGGACAGTTTTAAGGCGCTCATAACACTTCAGTACCCCGAGATCGAACCAGTCGAGGATATCCTCGAGGGTTTCAAGGAGTTCCAGTCAAACCTCGAAGAGACTCGTTGCAACGAGCTCAACTCTGTCGAAGCCCTGGGCGACTACCTTCGTATATTCCGAGTCTGGTTCTTGGGAATGGTAAGAGGGAATGCAGTCGAGGCGAGCCACCAGTCCCAGCTCTTCCTTCGAGGCCTTCCACCCCGTGTCGAGCTCGAGGTTTCGAGGAGGCTCGAATCCAAGTTCCCCCTGTTTAGGTCAGGGAAGCTATGGCCTATCGAGGTCGTCATTCGCATTACAAAGGAGGTTATCGAGGATGGGGTAAGCCATGCATCTCCTCATCTAGCCTCGAAGAAGTCCTCGTCTACTCTCGAGCCACCCAAGGAACCCCGTCGTCACTCGCACTCGCCCTCAATCAGTGTAAGGACAGATGCCCCTGTGGAGTATTCTCGGTCTTGTTCTAGAAGATGCTCCCAGGGAAGCTCGAGCTCGAAGTCCCCCTCGCATTCCCCCTTCGAGGCCACTCCTCGAACTTCGAAGAACACCCCTCGCCCTCCCGAGCTCGCTTCGAGCGGCTCCTTCCCCCTTCGAGTCACTGATGCAGGCTCGAGGCACCCTGCTCCTCCAGGTTGGAGTGCCTCATGTGAGCAGGCCAGTGACTCGCCTTCGAACTCACTTTGCAGCTCGAGAGAGGATCGACAGTCGCATTCATACACACCTCATGACCTCGGCTCGACTTTGACTTGCACCCTTCGACCTCATGAGCCCTCGAGTACCCCTGCGAAGTGGTACTCGTGCTTCGAAGTGTCTTCGACATCCCCTGGTAAGGCTTATCCTCATCTCGAGTCCCCTCCGAGGACTCCTTCGAAGTCACCCTCGTGCTGCGAACCACCCCACACCTCCTCGTTCCTCCTTCGAGAGGCTCCGACTTCGAAAGCAAAGCCTGCCCCCACTGGTTTCGAGTCGCGTTCAAGAGCGTCAAGAGGTTTGTCGCCCCTTCGAGAGCCTGTGGCTTCGAGCGAGCCATCCCCTCCCATTCGAGAGTTCTCGAGGCACCAAGTTCCCCCTCGAAGCACTTCTTTTTGCTTCTTCTGTGGTCGCAAAGGGCACATTCGAGCACAGTGTAAGGTCTGCGCTTCGTATCTAGCAGCTGGCAGGTGTAGGTTGGTTCGAGGTCGAGTTGTGCTGCCCACAGGTGAGGAGATCCCTCGAGAGGCTCTCGGACGCACTATCCAGGCTCGTTTGGATTTCTGGGCCCTCGCTCGAGGCCCAGGAAGCTTCATTGACAAGGTACCACCCTCTCGCTTGAGCTTGAAGTCATTCCAACCCCCCTCATCCCTTCAAGTCGACCCTGAGCCTACTGCCAAGCACCCTTCGAGTTCGAGAGTGAGTCAGCCCCCTTTGAAAGGGAGCCAGTTCCCTTCGAGAGTAAGTCATCCCCCTTCGAGCGCCTCCCAAACCCTCGATAGGAAGTCTCGAAGCTTCGAACCAAGTCCGAGTCAAACCCTGAGGCTCATTACAGCCCCTGGAAGGTCTGTTTCCCCATCTCGAGTCCCCCCTTCCCCTTCGAGTCGAGCTCCACCCTCGAGTCACCATCCAAGGCCTGTCGAGGCTCGAGACCGGCCTCGCCTCCGAAGCCCGAGCCCCAATCCACCTTCGACTCCCTCTCGAGACTCTCGAATCGCCCTCGATCTACCTTCGATGACCCTCGGAATACCTTCGGGCAACCTCGCAGTACATCCAGGTGATGTTGAGCACCTTCGAGCACCTTCAAGAGACCCTCGAACCCCTTCGAACCCCCTCGAGACCGCTTCGAGCCACCCCTGAGCCACCTCTTCCCCTCGCGGACCTTCGATTTACCTTCGAACTATGTCCCCTCCCAGCTGAGTAGCCATTTCTGTTTCTTTTTCATGGTCTATTTCATTTCGAGTTCGCATTTTTGAGTTTCTACCTAGAGTTTTGTTTCGAGGATGATACCCCTTGCCTCGCTTTATGATATATCTTGGTATGTGTTGACTGGGGACAGTCACTATCTAAAGCCACCCTCGGATGTAGGGAGGGCATCCTCCCTACCATGGGATTTACTATATTTCTTTGTCCTTACTTAGTTTTTTGTTTCTATATTTTTATTCTATCTTTTTACTTAGTGTTTGGACGAGTTTGGCTTATGTAAGCCAGACTCGTACTTAGCATGTACTGTACTTACTTAGAAGAATAATAGCCGCATTACCACCAGACCAGCAGACCGAGTTCCGAGCCCGAGGGACTCGGAACATTAGTTTCTCCTTATCAGACTCTCATTAGACGTTATCCCACCTGCTTTTGGGATCTCTAGGGCGCGTTTTCTGTCCTTTTCTGTCCCCTCTCACCCTCTACCAGGCAACTCAGCTCCCTTGGGTCGAACTGAGACCCTTTCCCACTCTAGGAGACCCACAGGTATTTCCCTGGGCCTCCCATCTCTAAACCTTTCAGCGGAGCCGGCTTTCCGGACCAGCGAAAAATGTGACGATCCAACACAAGAGGTAGACGAATGATTCGAGATCGTGGGCAACAGTGTGCTTTACGGGTTTATTATTGACAGCGCGGAGGAGCTCGACGGCCATAAATGGAAGTGTACCCTGTTCATATGCATGAGGAATACTCTGAGAATTTTTGCCAACTGAACTCACCGTACGGTCTCCAGGTGTTAAGTCCGGGCCTACTCCGACGATCTCCGACGCTCACAGAGGCCGGGGAATGGGTACGAAGGTAGACCGACGCTGGCCGAGGGTTGGCCGACACGGGCCGACGGAGAGCGACGATGGCCGAAGGGTGGCCGACAGTCGCGACGGAGGTTCGGGAGAGGGCGTCGGGTTCAGCTCGTGCGCTGCCCCCTTGTACGAGCCCAGCCCTCGGATTTCGTAGACAGAAGAGGGTCGGTACAAGGCCGACGAGTTTGGAGGAAGGCCGGTCGAAGACCGCAGAGAGGGAACTAAGTTGATATTCGTACTGAGGAACTCTGCCTAAGTACATCGGGGTTATATACGGTACATGCGCCATCGAGGCGGTACAGTATCGGATGGACGGAACTGACATACGGGGTATCATAAATTTTCCAGGGGGACAGACGTCAGAAAACTTCACGTAGAATGTAAGTCAAACAACGGAGGAGAGGGTCGGGATAAAGGAACTGAGCATAAAAGGAAAGGTGCGGGCGGTATGACTTCGGGGCGCTCAACCGATAGCCAATCAGGTAGTGGGCCGAAAGCCTAAAGTGGCAACGACCCTGCGGCGTACCATGCGGTGGGGGTGCTGTGCCATATCGGGACTGGTCCGTAGCCTCGATAGAAGATCACCTGACCTCGGGGAGTTGCCGAGGCCGACTGGTAGTGGTCACGTGGAAGGACCGACATGTGCCGACGGGTGCCGAAGGTTGCCGACCGATGCCGAAGGGTGCCGACAGTGTTCCGATCGGCGGCATCGTCGGTTGTAGTATGGGGGTGGCGGTCATCGTCGGGAATGGTCGGTAACGGGTCGGGGCTGATCGGAAAGGGCCTAGGGGTGTCGGAGGGTTAGCGGGGAACTAGGACGGAGCATGGGCATGACACCAGGTCCTACTGTGCAATTCGATCCATCCACCTTTGTTGCATAATCAAAATCGACGAGTAAACCTCGTACTCTAACGGTACCATCCGGGAGTACTTCTTCATACATCATGGCATTGTTGATGCTAATATCTCGATGTAGGATGCCAAGAAGCCATATCCGCTTGTGGGCTGCTTATTGATCAGGAATCATACAACATCAAAGCGAAAAACGAATTCCTTACCGATAACGAGGTCAAGCAGACAAGTGACAACCTCTAGGGGACTTGCGGCATGCGTGATCGGCCTCCCAGCAGGAGTAAGAACGAGTCGTCGACGGGTCCGATGATCACACGGCCGCTGGAAATGAGACATGAACGCCGCAGGACAGCGAAGCGAGGTCGAGTCATCCTGGCCATCCCGCTGGACGGTCCAAGCTTCCTTCACCTTCGGAACACATTCAACGTCTTTGAGTGCTTCGAGAATCTGCTCTTCCGACAACTGGCGCTCTACGTTCACCCACAAATCCTTGACCACAAAAATGTTGTTTGGATCGCTACCCGCCGGAATTGATTTGGCGACAAACCAGACATTAGTGGCTCGGCCCCGAATGACACTGCTGGAAAAACACTTGGCAATGATGAAATATTGTGTGGCGTCTACGGTGATGACAGGGTGGAGTCGACAGTCAAATGTGTCATCCATTCCCAACCACGAAGCCGGAGCGAATGCGGTGGCACAGAGGATGCGAAGGAGCGGGAGGGGGGATTCGTGGAGGTCGTATGAGCGGGAATAGACACCTCCAGCGCGGTCATACATATACAGATGATATTGGCCAGCGTGAAAAGAGAGCGAGTACGAGAACGCTCTGTTGGGCTGTGCGTCAAACATCGCTAGCGCTTTGTATTCGACTTGTGAGGTAAGTTCCAGAGTGTTTGTTCTGGAGGTCAACTCTGCAGTCATGAGAACGTCTGCCCAGTCCAAAGGTTGAGTGGTTCTGTCTGCAGGCCGTCTTATCAGAACACTATCCGGTTTGAGGTTGGCTATACCACCCGACAGAGGTTGTACCGCTGCCGCTGAAGACCAGAGTCGAGGGGGGGTTCCTCGCTGAGATGTGCGAGTGGATCCTCCACCGCAGTCAGAGTGTGGACCTGAAGATGAGGAATGAATCGGAACAGATACGTCGGGGTTGGACGTGGCGGGAATAGATGTGGTAGGGATGGATGCCGTATCATCCGTACTCGAGGACAAAGACGACTGGTCAGGAGCTGGGTCGGTGGGAGATGACGCCTCTGTCCCGTCCAAAGAAGGGGTTGCGGAGGGATCATTGTCGTCGTAGTAGCGGATCAGAGCATCCATGACAGCAGTCATGAGTGTGCTTACTTCCCTCTCCTCTTTTTCTGGAGGGAGTCTCGGTCGCCCTTGCTGTCCTGCCACTTTACGCAGTATCGGCGGCAGATGGCGCGGATCCCATTGTTTTGTCGATGAGTTGTAGAGCGGCGTCCCATCTGGTCCTGTCAGTACAGTGAGTAGTTCAGCATTTGGGACTATCGGTAAGATCCTGTCGGGAAACCAGCAATCTGCGATAATATCCCCATTATACTTGTCACTCGGGAGCGTAGCCTCATCGAATATACTAGTGCCCAGTTCTGAGTGGAAGTCTTCCTTCAAGCTTGGGGCGTCAAAAACCTTCACTTGACGAGGTATCGACGAAGATTTCACTTTGCTAGGTGTTTCGGTGAGGAATTTAGGCTGGACTAGCATCGTTGAGGAGGAGGGACGGAAATACAAACACAGTCAAAGAAAAGTGGACCGTAGGCTAATAAGTACACGAGTGATAATGCGACATTCCATTAAGAGCAGGCATGGAACAGCTCCTTTGTCCAGTACTTGTTCAGCCAAAAACTTGACGACAGCTCATCCGATGAATGTGAATTGAGTTGAGAGTTGGCCTTCTGGCCAAAGCGTGGGATGAGATGAGCTGGCGCACAAATTTGGAATAGAGGAATAATGTCCCCGACACGTTCTCCGGTGCTTCGCAACGCTCGTTTGAGCACGTGCATCCCAGCATGTTGATCTACTGACATGGTAACGAAACGTTGCACATAGGCATAATACATGTTGGACAGCAGCGATTGTGAACCCGAGATTGGTTTAAAAATCATGCGAAGCTGCACAACGTCATGACCTTTTAAGAACAGCACAATTAGTAGGAATAGCAGGAGAGTACGTGGAAACCTCACCATGCAGGCCACTGTGCGGCCAGTCCTTGTTCCCGTCTCTGGAAATGATAACGCTGTCGTAGCGACCAAACGGCCAATTCACAGTGGGCAGAGATACATGGAGACCCTGGGACAGTAGCAACATCTTCAAATCATAGCTGGAGTAAGATTGGATGCAAATTTTAGACCAGATTTGTATATGGTCGAATGGCAATTGACAATCCGGTGTTGCTCGCCATCTTCCTCCGATCGTATGGGTGAGGTTATGATGATGGCGAGCCAAGTAATCCGCCATGGCCGGTTTGAAGTCGGGGAGTCCATACAACTCAGCTGCTCTGTCAACATCTATGTTCGTCATTTTTGGTCTGGATGCGAGGTGGAAGGCGGTGGTAGATGACGCAAATGTTCGATAAGGACGAGGAGCAGTCGGGAAGTCACCCGCACTGAGGGCGTGAGCTCTTTTGAAGTAATCAGTGACCTGCCTTGAACCCAGTGTATTTTCTTCGCCATCGGAGGGATCTGAATCGTCTGAGTCCCCACGAAGATCGAGATAACGCACTGTCGTTGCCTGCATAAAGAGTTGACACTTCTCTTGACGATCAAGATAGCGACAGATTTGTCCGTCAAAGTTTTGGTTGTTGCCAGATCGGGCCGGGTCCTTGATAACGTCAATGTGAGCATGTTCAGTAACGTCTGCCG
Source organism: Pisolithus albus (assembly GCA_024613165.1). Taxonomy (NCBI): domain Eukaryota; kingdom Fungi; phylum Basidiomycota; class Agaricomycetes; order Boletales; family Pisolithaceae; genus Pisolithus; species Pisolithus albus. The sequence goes on from JANFAB010000008.1 coordinate 726,296, forward strand.
ACCACTGTCCCAAAGCACCCATGCTCCTGATACTGGGCGCAACGGAGAGCATAATCTCTAACTTCGGGATTCGCCAATGATCCATTGAGCCTCGTGCACCAGCCTCCATGAGGGCAGCCTTGTTATCGTGGAACTCTTGTAAACTTGCGGTAAGCTTGGCGATGTCAGCGTCTGTAAGTTTCGGTGCTTGAGAACGATAGCGAAAATCAGTCAAGGCCCGAATGGCGGTGAGAGCGCCCTGTGGAATACCTCCTGCAACTACGCCCACGATATATCGCTGAACTTCCCGGTGCAGCTGCATCGACGTCTGCTTGAGAGTCGTGATCCCATCTGGAAAATGCCGATATCCGCTACACGTTCGTAGGAGAGAAAACCAGAAATCAAGCTCATCTGCTCCTAGCATTCTGGAGCACCACTTCCGATCATGGTCCCAAAACATCTTGAAGAAATGGTGCAGGACCTCCGGGGTGAGGAAGGAACTCGGCTCTGCGAGGGCCCAGTCGAGCCAGAAAGGAGACGCGACCCCATTCAGCTGCCGTTTCCGACATGCTTGAAAATACGAGGACAGGTTCCGGGCACGCGTCTCCCTCTTGACCGCAATAAGTAATTGACGAGTTTTGGACACGGTGCACGCTGCACAGCGGAGGGGATCTCCGAATTGATTGGATACAGCCATGGAGACGGCTGACGCATTGTCGGTGATGCATGCGATAACATGTTGCTCTGGAGTATCGGCGATATAAGCCACAAGTGGAGTGAAACAGTACTTAAGATTTCCGACGGGGTCGCTCATCATACGACCCACTTCAGCGGCCATTTTGAGAGGCTTCACGACGACGGAAATGACTTGATGAAGTAACCGACTTGCTAAAACGCCACGCAGACGCTTGTTCGGGTGGACAAACCGAGGAACGGGGAGCAGGGCAAGGAGAACGTACGATTTCGTGGATCCCTTTCTGTGGACGTCGGCTGAAATGTTGGCTAAACTAATCAGAAGAGGATGAGCCTGGCGGTTCCTGACTTGGGTGATATGAGTTTTGTCGGATGAAAGAACGACGCCGAGGAGTGTTGCACCATCGGGTAGAGCATCCTGGAGGAAATGTGAACAAATATATGGCCTTCATGAGGGTACGTACCTGGAGTTCCCATGCCCGGTCACCAGTGAGCCAATCTGTGTAGATACGCTGCGTGCGGTCCGCTGCACTGTAGATCTTCTCTGGCACAAAATGAATCAGCCCGTTGTTAGATGGCGAATGTATGAGGTGTTGGAGGCATTCGATGGCGTCTCGATAGAACACCTGCAAAGCGCGTCGAGTGGGCGACTCGGTTTTGACAGATCGACACTTCCACCGGGGTCCAGAAGGGAGCAATTCGATAAGTTTCCGAAGCGCTTTCGCTGTTTTGAAAGAAAATCGCTGTGATTTGATCTGAAATGTACAGCGTCAGTACTCGTAGTAGATAATGAAAAGAAACCCACAACATCCAGAGAAAGACATTCGTCAATAGCGGCCATGCTCAGACCTGAATTGGCGAGCCACGAAGCAAACTTCCACTCAGCTCCAGATGAAAACGGGTAGAATAAGTTATGCTGGCGCTCCGATGAGAAGGGATCGGCATCGAACGCGTCCATGAAAGTATAGCCTCGTCCATAGTTCGCAGACGCACCAGAATATAGCTCCGTAACTGGTTCGTGAGTCCGAGTTTCCATTTCGACGTCGAATACTTCATCAGCGAGGCCATCGAAACCCGAGTCCATGTCTATCCAGTCACCAGCGTCTCCATCGGCACCCGAGAACGGGGTTTCGCTAGATTTGATATGAAGTTGACTAGTGATGCAACGTCCGCGTGGTTGATTCATGTGTTGAAGAAGTCGCGTATGGTTGGGAAACAATTTGCAGCAACCAGGGCATCTTGCGTTAGGCATGACAAGGACGAGCTCAGCAACTCTCAGGAGGTAATGATAATTTAGCAGCCCCGGCAACTTCCGAAAAGTTCGAGACTACAACGATGAACATGTCGAATCCCACCTCCACAGCTAAACCGCGTTCCCCAGTACTGTTACCCAGGTGCGTTGATTGCAAGTACTATATGATCGCAGCGTCTAAAGAGATTCTTCACTGTGCACAATAGGCCACTGTCAGCGGTGCCTCCCACGCCGTTGGAATCTTCTGAAGAGGCGGTCTCTCTACTGCGTCTCTTAAGAGCCGATCGTGATGTTTGCCTGGCCGAATTCAACCTTCTCAATTGCGAAATCGTTCAGTGCACTGCTCGCGTCCAATATTACACACACCAGGCTGAGAAGGCGAGAAAACGGATTGAGCATGCAGAGCACGCAATCGGTCATGGTCGGATGGTCATCACTAGGAGCGGGTACTTGTATGAAGCTACAGTTGGATGTTCACGCTGTAATTAAGGTATGACAGGACCTTTCCATGTCATCCCGACAATGGACTGATTTTACGCAGTAGCACTTTATACTGTTTAGAAATCTCCATCTATACGCTGAACGTCCCAATGTATGTATGACCGTTCGTCTGTCATGTAAGGACTAGCTATCACACAGTACCCGCATTGCCGTTACATGCACTCTTGTTGTATTTTGCTCGGGTTTCATTTGACATTGTTTGGCCGTCTAATACCTGTATACGGGTGTGATCGCGGCGCATCTCATTTGATGTTGTTTGTCATTAAGTCGTCGCAATCGACCTTCGCACATCGCGGCTGCCCCCAACGTCTTTGGTGGATGTTCGTTGCTTATTATTCCGGTGCTGGTGGTCGTTCTGCTGGCTTTGGTGAGTTGCTCGCATTTTGTACCGTTATTGCTCGACAAGATCTCTACTAATGGTGTCCGGTTCTGGCAGTCTCGTCGGGTCTCCTCGATGAAGCCCATCTCGGTGAAAAGGACTTCTCGTTGCATGTATGCGAGCGCGCTGCATTGCAGTGGTGGGACTTCCATACCTGGACTGTTGTGTATCCAGTCGTACGCGAATTTTTCATCACCTGTCACTTTTGCTTATAACCCGCACTTCACATACGCTGATGACGCTACCTCCTACCTGGGTCAAACAGGCACAAGCAGCCAATCCAGGATCCCCCCAGTCGAAATTTCCCCCACAGCCCTCGGAATGCAATGACAAGACTCTATCCACGTGCGTTGTTGGCCTCATCGTAGCGACCACTTGATCGGAATATGAATGGAGTGCACTTCACTGCATGCAGGAGATCAACATATTCTGCTGCCGCTTCCGCGTGAGGAACTCAATTTCAATCCAGACCATTGCTTACCACCACCGTGCCAGACCAATATGAATACCCCCCCTCCCCTATGAGAAACAACACAGACTGGTGATCACACATCCATCTCCTGGTCATTTTTTCTTATCTGTAGTTCGAGTTGTTGTATTTGTCTTAGTCATACACTAGTGTGCGGCAAGCTTCGCTTTGTCTGGAGTCTAGGATACTGGAATTGTAAACTGAAAATTTGACTCCTGGGAAATTTGAATGTATAGATGAATCTGGAAATTCTAGAATACTGGAATTGTGACCTGAAAATTTGACTCCTGGAAAAATCTATATATATAGACAAAAAGTTTGAAACTGGAGGGCTGGACAACTGGAATGTGACACACAGAAAGTCTGGAAGGCCTGGGACTCTGGAATAAGGTGTACAAAAAATCTGGAAGGGTCTGGACCTGCTGGGAAGCTGGGAGGTGAATGTCTGGTTTGCTGATGTGCAGCTGCAAAATACCTTGGTTTTACCAACCCAGAGGTCAAATGTGAGTCATTCTACTTACATTTACTATCTGTGCATGTCACCCACTGGAATACAGTGAAGAAAAGATCAAGAAGGCATTAAGAAAGAGGTCATCGAAAGAGAGAATGTTGAGGTGCTGCTTGGTTGAATGATTAGGGTTATATACCGTGAAGCAAACCCAGGCCCTACCACGGAAACAGCAGACTCGGGCTTAGGACTCTGTCAGAAACCACACATGTACTTAATGATGGTGGTCAGGCACCCACATTGATCAAATACATCACACACTCTGTATCATGTAGCGTTAAACTATCAGATCACGTCGGGGCTGCTGATTATGGACATTTGCAAAGAAAGGCTACGGTATACGGGAAGTTGTCGTGTGCAAGTAAGGGTATCCAACGGCCAGCGTTGATGAATCATAGTAAGGGGAGCGTATAGTCGAGAAGTCGAAAGCGGGGGTTACAAGTATAACCCATTCGTAGAGGGCGAAGCGATAACCCGTGTGTTCGAGTCGCGGGTTAAATGAATCAGTATGCAGGTGTGGAGGACCCGGCAAAGAACGCGCGATCCCGGGTTGTTGAGGATATTTGCCATAACTGATCATCGCGGCGTGCGTTTCATGTATGTATTCCAGAGCCGTGACATGAGACACGCACGCACGTCAACAATAGTCAGCATGCAGATGTACCGCGCGTGGTGTGTCACAGACGTTCAACAAAATGTGCCACCACCGGGTAAGTACGCGGGGGTCTGCTAATGGCTCTTCGCGGAGCAGCGTCTCGATGCTCCAGGCCTTTCCGTGTGTTTCAAGTTCAGTCATATCGCGGATGGCCGTTGCCACGTCGTCCTCGATCTCGCCATTCAACGGCACGTGCTACCCAACCAGCCATATCAACTTCCCGCTTTACGTCCATTTGTATCCATGGATGAGCCTACAAAACCCTCAGTTCCACTGGGACGGTTGCATTCGCATGCAAACTTACGAGAAGCTCAGTATATGAAGCACGTTCCTCCGCTTTCTTCACCAAGCACCTGCTTACCCAGTGGCGGGCCTCAGGAGACCAACGCCTCCTGCTGCGTTTGCAATCGACGCCAAGTATATCATCCATACCCTCCTCAGGGCTCTCCTCGTCGTCATCAGGGAGTCCGGGGGCCTCCCCGTCGACAATGGCGCTGAGCTGCGCAAACACGTTCTCATACGTTTCAGGAGGATAGGGGTATCTGTAACAGAAACGTGAGTGCTGTGTTCAGTGATGAGGGCCCGAGTTACTCACTTTCCCCTCGCAATTTCCACGATAGACAGACCAAGCGACCAAATATCAGCACTGACAGTATATGATGTGAATGAATCATCAACGTTGCTGTGCGATGGAGAAGAACCCTTTATCCGTTCGGGCTAGAACAATGTCACAACCCTGAGTGAGCGCGATTCAACGATAACGTGTCCGAGCACTCACAGCCATGTAGCTTTGGCAACCAACATTGGTGCGCGCGATGCTTTTCTCGAGCTGGCCACTGACACCAAAGTCACATAGCTTGACTTGGCCCTTTCGGTTCACGAGAACGTTCGTTGGTTTCACGTCGCGATGCATAACACCGAGCTCATCCTTTAGAAAGGCTAAGCCACGTGTCATCGACGATGCTATTCGTGCCAGATGTTCGTCGTTGATTGGAGCAGGGCTTGACGTCCATGCAGACCCGGGGCTGGACGACAGACTAGGTGGGAGAGAGACATTCCCGTTAGGGAAGCAACATAGGGAGGCCAGGGAGCCGCCATCCATGTACTCCATACAATAGTATACGCATGACTCGACGAAGAACGCGCCATAGAACTCGACTATATGTGGGCTTATCGCGCGATGAAGGATGTCAAGTTCCATAAGGATTCCATTGAGCCTGGTCGAGTCCAACTCCAACCGTATCTCCTGTGGACCGACAAGAACAGAAATCGTGACCACCGAGTGCGGGAACTGTTAGAGGCGACATACCTTCATGGCCATTTCGACGTTTGTCGGCCTGTGAAGGACCATTTTCACGGTTCCGTAGTTTCCCCGGCCGAGTTCGTGTTTGAGGATAAGTTGGTCCATGTTAATGGCAAAAGAAGAGCCGTTGGAGAAGTCTACGCCGGCAGCATGCAAAACCGCCTTTCCGGAAAAGTTGAGGCGGCCCGATGGGTCACTGACAGAGGCCATGAAGGTCTAGATTGAGTTGATACAGCAAGTAAATAGACGTACACGATCTTGTTAAAATTGGCAAAAGGGGTATCAAAGGACGAGGGTGGCGATCTTCGGGAGGGCTCAGCGAGGGAGGGTCTTCCAGCTCCCAGACCGGCACCGATGGCACCCCCTCCTACGTCACCATGAATGTCTGATAGCTTGAAACCAGGTTTGTTCCGTTTCGCTGCGGAGGGGCTTGCTCCACGGCCACGAGGCGAGGAAGATGATGGAGGAAATGATTGAGGATGGTGCACAAGAGGGTGCGCGGCTTCGCTAATGTGAGTTCGTTGCAGTGACTGAGCAGCAGAGTCGATCGAGAAAGACGTGGCGCCAGACGATGGGGGTGGTCGACGGTTGAGCATCTGACAAGGAAACTGAATAAAAGTCAAACGTCTCCGGAAAAGTACGCACCTCTATCATCTTGGCCTCTAGGGACCGCGGCATGGGAGGATTTCCTGGTTTGTTAGCGAGCATGCTGCTGAGCGTGTTTCTTGGGAATGAACCATGGCCCGCAGCCTGTCGAGGTGACAGTTTTTGCGAGACGAGGGGCGTTGGCACTGGTTTTTGTATCGGAGTGTCCTGCTGGATGTTTTGTTGGTCGGACGAGGACGAGGACTGCATTTCAAAAGGGCGGCAGCTGCTGTCAACTTGAAGGGACGGACGACTGGGCGACGGTCGATAATCGAAATTTCCTTTTATACTATCGTACTCGGGTCGACATGGTTCCTGTGGGGTCACGCGTCACAGGTCCGCGTCACGCATCCTCGGAGCCAAGCTCGCTCGACAACGCTGAAAACGCGTGTTTTTCATTTCTGAAGTGTTTTTTTTTGTGCAGAAGTCACAGCCTGTGTGGATGCTGTGCACTCCACCGGCAAACGATCTCTCCGCAGTGGACGCCATCATAGAGTGGGTGACGATCAGACGCTCGTGTGGCGGTGCTAATGCTGAGTCAGCCAAGACCATCCCAGCAAGTGAAAACACATTTCACTTGTTCGAATTCCAGTTCATCCATGGTCTCGGCTCATCCAAGCCACGAAGGTTCCCAAGAACCAGCCCCGATCACTCCAGGGGGAACGTATTCCATCCAGGTCAGTCTGCCCGTCACAACGCTCAGTCCTTGCGGCGTGTTTGTCTCACATGCTACGGGCAATCTGCTCACTCATCATCTCTCGAGACCGTCTCTGTAGGTTGCAAGCTATTCGTCCGGCGACCAACCGCAGATGGCAGCGAGGAAGAACGGCTGGCAGAAATTCTATCTATCCGTGACAAACATGCAAACTCCTTCACACGTCGATCGACTGCAGGCAACCTGAAAGAGGAGGAACAAGAACCACCCAAACCCGAGGACAGATGGGAGTACTTTGTACACTGGGATCAGTTCAATAAACGTTTGGACGAGTGGGTCGTCGGTTCAAGACTGGTCCTGAACAGAGACTTGGAGTGGCCTCGCCCCAAACCACCCTCTGGAAAGAAGAGCGGAATTGGTGCACAGAAAGCGCCTGGCAAAGCACCGAGGTCACAGTCATTACTGAAGAAAGCAACGGCGAACGCTGCTGCTGCTGCTTCTCCGACGCCCTTCTCTACACCAGGTCCAGTTATTGGGCTGGCTGAGTATCATTCACCGTCCCCTGCCCCGTCGCTCAAGCGTAAGAGTTTCCAAGAAGAACAAGAGGAGGAGGAGGAAGAGGAAGAAGAAGAAGAGGAGGAGGAGCCCGAAGAGGAGGATTTGGATGCGGAAGGCGAGATGGATGTAGATGCGGAAGGCGAATTGGAGGGAGAGACATACGACCTTGCCGCTTCCCCAACTGAGGCCCCTCCGTCCGTCACTGCATTCAGCAAAGAACAGGAGATCGAGAAACTTCGAACGTCCGGCTCCATGACCCAGTCCATCTCTGAAGTCGCGCGCGTAAAAAACTTGAATCGCCTCCAAATTGGCAAGCACGAGCTGGACGCGTGGTACTTCAGCCCTTATCCGAGGGAATACGCTCATCTCCCGGTTCTATACATCTGCGAATTCTGCCTGTCCTACTTCCCCTCCTCCTTTATGCTTGCTCGGCACCGGCACAGGTGCACGTTACTTCATCCACCTGGCAACGAGATTTATCGACACGATGACATCTCTTTTTTTGAGCTTGACGGCAAGCGCCAACTAACTTGGTGCAGGAACCTGAGCTTGCTATCAAAGTGCTTTCTCGATCAGTAGGTGCCATTTCGTAATCCGTCGGCCCTGTTTCACCCAATATGCCAGTAAAACACTATACTACGATGTCACGCCTTTCATGTATTATGTGATGGTAAGACTCTGGACTCTTCTTTATCCCCCCTTTAGCTCCTCATCTTCCATCCCCTCTAGACCCAGCGTGATGCCAATGGCTGTCATATCATCGGCTACTTCTCTAAAGAAAAGGAGTCCGCGGAAAACTACAATGTCGCTTGCATTTTGACGCTGCCACAATATCAACGGCACGGTTTCGGCAAGGTTCTTATCGAGTTTTCGTATGAACTTAGCAAGAAAGAGGGAAAGCTTGGCAGTCCCGAGAAACCACTCAGCGACCTTGGTCTGCTCAGCTACCGAGCCTATTGGGCCGAAGTCATTGTAGAAGTCCTACTCAACACTACCGACGACATCAGCATCGACGACATCGCCCAGAAGACCTCGATTACACACGCCGATATCATGAACACGTTTAGTACCACCTCTTTCCCTCCTGAAAACTGACCGACTAACGCCACACGTTCGTTACAGATGTACGACCCTGCAACTGTTCAAACACTACAAGGGTCAGCACATTATCTGCCTTTCTGATGCTGTCTTAGAGAAGCATGAGAAAACTCGGAACAAACGCAGAAGACGGATACACCCGGAACGTCTAATCTGGAAGCCTCCCGTGTTCACTCGAGACCAGCTCCGTTTTTATTGATACCTTTGTGGGGGCTTCCAACTCTCGTTTTGTCTCATTTGTAGCTTTAGTACAGTGGTTCGTTTTTACAACTGTCCGCGTCATACTCTATAGATACATGTTTGTCGGTGTGAAATAAATAGACTGTAACAATAACTTCGACCTTCAAGCGATTGTCATTGTACTCAATTACCTTCGCCGCCCGCACGTTCCTGAGGTCTCCTCCTAATGGGGGAACCCTCTGTCGCCTTGACGATACCACCTTCCAACATACTAAGCTTCATTCGCGGAAGTACGGGGGAAGACGGCTGCGAAGCCGCGGGGGAGAACTCGCCCACGCCGGCTAATTGTAAATCATCTTCTCCCGCAAAGTAAGCCTGGGGTCTCGACTCTCCCTCTGTGTGGTTAGACCCATCGTGTGCCTCGCGGTTACCGCGCTCATCCGGTCGGTCAACACTACGACCACGGCTGCGAGGTGCTCCTGAGCGCCACTGCCCCTCAGAACCACTGGCAGCATGTGGATGAGGCTCTTTGGATTCATCGGCTAGGGGCGAGCTCTGCACGTGAGCAGTAGGAGCGGATAGAGACACTGTAGCAGCATCGCTTGTGGATGCTTTCACGTCGTCAAGAATGCCGAGTGTACGCGCGATGATGTAGGACGTAACATCCTTTGAAGGTTCGGTCAGCCAGTATTCAGCAATCAGGAAAAGGAACGGGATGAAGAGGAGTAGCCTAGTTAAAGAAACTACAAAATAGGTAACCTCCCGCGAAAAAATTTACGGCGATCAGCGAGGTTGACAGCGGGAGCGTCGGAAGGACAAGCAGCCCCGGATGAGGTGGCAGCCGACGAAGTGAATACGTACCAAAAGGGTAAGTATAACAACCGGAAGAATGACGACAACCGCAAGGACTCGAAATGTTGAAGCAGTCCTTCCGACCCAGGATTCAGGCTGATAATTCCATAGGTTCTTGACGTAAGCGTTCCAGATAAACCCCGGGATGTTGGACCAATAGAATGGGATGTCAGGGAAGTATGAGAACATCGCGGCAGGTGCCCCTGAGTGGCGTCAGCCCTCCTCCCTCGACAATCCGCTTTGTGAAACGGACGACTCGAAGAATGTTCTTTATTCAAACTTTCTTTTACCAAATCCTGAGCCTGAATAGACCTTCCGAGCGGTGCCCAACAAGTGATGTTGAATCGCAAAACGGTGCTCTATAACCAGTGCAACAGATGCCAGAAGCACGGAAATGCCGCCACGATGATATGGTGAGGTGACATTGAGGTACGTACGGATTGACAGACGATGGGTAACCATAAAGTTGTCAGTAAGTTCGGGTGTAAAAGAAAGCAACAAAAGTGTAACAATCAAGGGTCGAAATGGACATCCAAAATAGAAAGGCACTTACACTTCAATAATTCTCACTGATAGACTGGCCCGTCAAAATATTAGGATACTGCACTCCAGTGGTGAAGGCTGCAAAGGGGCAGCAGTGTGGGTCGAAATACCACGCAGCAGTTAAATCGTTGTCCCTGTTATCTCGCGAGGGGGTAGAGGCCACCTGAGTAAATTTACCCACGATCGTACAGTGAAGGCAGGAAAAAAAGTACTCCATTCAGCCAGGCGACAGTGTACGAAATAATACAAACATACAAGCTACATATAATCGCAGAGGTTCACATCTCCACACCAGCAACGAAGGGTCCACAACGGAGAAGAGATGTATACACGCTAGCAGCAGATATGGAAACAAGTGCACACTACCAGAGGCAGGACCAGGCTGCCAAGCGCCGTGCCGGTGATAGCACCACCCGACCAGCGTGGAATGAAGGGGTATGAGGCATGAGGCGGGCGGGGGATATTTGAAGCCATTGCCGATACCGGGCGACAACGGACGAACGGAGGGTGGCGCAGCGCCGAAAAAGAGTAGCTATGGGTACATGATGTTAGAGGGAAACACAACGCCATCCGAGCGAACCATGACAATTGGTCGACGCTTTGCAATCTGATTTTCGGGCGGTAGACACCCCAAAACCTCGGTACACCTCACCTCTACAAATGGCGAGGGCTCCGAGCCAAAAAAGATGTGGATAGGATCCACCTTGTTGAAGTTTTCGCCATACACTGTCAGCATCTTGGACAAATGTGGATTAGGCTTCGACAAGACTCCTCGAGATTGCGAACAATTCGTTTTAGGTGCCTCAGCGGCACGGTCAGGGGGAAGGTATTTTACCACAGCTGGAAAGGGCGTCACGGGTTTCGAAGGAATCGGAAATGATCCTATTTGTGGCGCGTTCTGGTTGTCGAACAGCACAGGTGGGACGTAGAAGTTATATCGCACTTGGTCTACACGATATTTTCCGTCAATCCCGATCAAAAAGCTCTGAGACCAGCCAACTTACCAGTGCCAACAATCGTCCACACGCTAGTCTCACCAATGTCAACCTGCCATAGAGCACCTGAGGATGCTCCAGCTTCACCGGACGATCCGCGCCGGCACGAGGAAGCTGAACCTGCCGAAGTGGGACGTCGTCGCCCCTTCGAGCCGGGATTCTTGGTGATCCCCCCAGCACTTGACGTGGAACGTTTTCCTTTTTTCACCTTTCCACCATCGTTTGAAAAATCATTTGATGACGATGGCGACGCGGGTTCGCTTGCAGCAGCCCCAAAGTAATCCCCGCTCCCTGGTACAGATACGGGAGTCGACACCATCGGGGAGCTGGGAAGTATCGGGGATATAGATTCGCCTGCTGGAGACGCATTCCATTGCCGTCCTTCAAGAGGTCTGTAGGTATTCACTTTCTCACCCATGCATGACAGGAAGGCACCGGTCGAGCCAGGTGTTCCCGGCTCCGGTGCCCCCTTGGAGCCATCATACACCTCGAAAGCGACTTTATGCAATTGAGAAACAGGATCTCCACAGACCTCTCCGGGTACGCAGTAGTGATCTGCGACACCTTTCGCGCCTTCCTGCAAGCCGCCGCCGACCACGGTTGTCTGGTGGTCCACCTTGCGGATAATAAGCACAGGTGACACGACACCAGACACCAGACACTGCAAAACGACCGTCTGGTTATAATATATAGGAATGGGCGAGCCGTTGTTGGTGAAGGGAATCGCGTTTGGCGGAGGGGATGGGTAGTCAGGTTGTGGGGGCGGGGGTGGCGCAATGTCCATCCCACCTGCGGGCTTGTTGACATCGACGATGTACATGATGAACGGGTCCCAGCTAGCGGTGCGGGCGATAAAAGACGGTGTGCTTGACCGTGAGCGGTTGTCAATTCCAAGTAGGGGAGCCCCATCTGAACCCTTGAATGATGAACCAGAGCCAGACACGCAAAGGTACTTGGTCGACACTGTCTGCGACCGCAGTCGGTGAAAAAGTGAGACGGTCGACCCATGGTTAATGCACACTGGGTAAGAGGGTATGATTAGCGACGCGAAATACGGTGCATCATCAACAACGTACGCTCAAGATTTTTTGCGCTCTGCCTCTTTTTGCTCGGTTTGGAGATAACCTTTATGGGACGCGAGGGAAATGTGCCGATGATACGTTCCGGCTCGTCATCGGACGACGGAGCAGTGATTTTAGCGAGAGCCTCGACCTTTTTCTTTTTCTCGTCCACGTCCGATATGAAGAGCTGTTTTCCGACACACCGACCAATGTAGGTTGTACCGGTGGGTGCGTCGTTGACATCAAACGTTTTGCCCGAGGCAGAGGTCCACTCAATAGTGCCCTCCTGCGGAACGGGCTCGCCGGAAATTGAAATTGTGACACGTGGCGGGCACAGCTTCGGCTCTTCCCCGCGGCGCACGACGTCCGTCCACCACGAGTTGCCGATCATGATCGCGGTAGGCGGGGGACACAAAAACCGTTTCTCAGTCCCATAGGACTTCTGGGCAACCTTGCTTGACATGACGATGACTGTCCGTTCACCAAACGCGAGACGGTTTGAGGCACGAATATACTGGTCGAGATATGGACTGCGGACGTATCGATGCCGGGGTTTAACAAAACATGCAAAGGTCTAATATTCAGTAAGAAGTGACTCACCGAATAAATGACTGCAGGTCGTTGGAAGAACCCAGGTCTGGTCTAATTCCAGGGAAGCCACCACCGATATTGGACATCAAAGTCGCATGAGGATTCCGACTCAGATACTGAGAAATATCGTCGTAACTTGGAAGGCCGGTGTCAGGCCGGAAAGAATGGGTGACCTGTGGCGCGATGCCTGTACGGAAGATGTCCGAAGTGTGAGAAACATGAGGGGGGATGGAACTCGGAGAGAGAGAAGAGTGCGGAAAACGGGTATCTGGCTGGAAGCGAGGCAAGCGTTCCTGGAAGGATTGAAGGGCAGGGAAGTTGCTGGTGTTGTTCATTCCGTAATCTTCGGGAAATTCGGAATGGTAGTGGGGACCGTTGAGGCTGGATATCCGGCGCTCCGAAATGAGGTCCGAGTAGTGTCCACTGGAGAAGTCTTTCTGGTGCCCACCGATCGGGAAGACTGGAGAATGCTGAATGCCAGCCATTGGGTCACTTGGAGTGAGCGGGGAGACTTTGCCCGAACTACCACTGTACGAGGAGGGCACACTGGACAACATGTCATATGAACTGTTGTTGGAATGCGCAAAATGGGGAACTGAGTCAGGAAGCGTAGGGGGATACATGGGGTCGGACTGCATGTTGTAGGAGGGAGGCAGGGAGGACGAAGACGAGGAGTTGGTGCGATGCCGGGATGAGGCAAACGAGCTGCCATTGGGGGAGAAGATATCGTATGAGGGGTGGTCAGGAACGTCCATTGGGTGGTTATGATCCAAATTCTGGGCAGGGATCGACTGAGGGAGATGATGATGGGAATTGGAAGCAGAATCTGCTGATTGGAATGCGGTCAGTGGGTGATCGAGATCTGCCAGTGGGCACAGCGACGTATGTGATGACTGGTGTGCCGCGGCTGCGGGGACAAAATCCATGAGCCAGCTGGTGAGGACTCAGATTGGTTGCGGGTATGCGAGAGACCCAAGAGACGATTGAAGGGGAGGGAAAGAATGAAATAGCCGCTTGTCCAGTTGCTGCCCAACACTGACCTGGCGATGAGTCTGACGAGCACGCAAACTAAACTCTGATCGGTCGGTCGGTCGTCGGAACTTGCCGCTGTCATGTCCCAAACGAGTGCCATGAGCTCTGATGGTCGTCGAAACAGTTGCAACGGGTCCGTAAACGACTTACAAGGCAAATTTTTACCGTTCGTGGGGTCCAAAACAGCACGATAGTTGTGCCGTAAAACTGCCCTTTTGAACGTGCGACTGTCAGTGATGTCAGGTCCACGTCGAACGCATGTACTTGCCGTTGCAGTCGTCTATATTAGCAACGTCCTAGATGGTGGAGCACGGACGGTGGAGAGGGGAGCGGTTTTTTTTGGGTTCTGGGATGGTGGCAAGGCTTTAAGTGATCTAGGAGGCTGTGAAGCGTTCGATAGGTATGTCGTGTGCTTGCTCCCCTACCCCTGCAGGGAAATGCGTGCCGCGGAGAGCAAGGCGGTTGGACAAGCTTGATCTAGGATGCGACCACCAGCATCTGTTTGGTGTAGAAACTGGCTCTCCTTTATATCCTCGTGGATTGACACACTCTATTTACGGTCAACACCACGGCGGGCGAGCGCTCATTTCATCAATCGAAAAAGGTTCCGCGTTGGCATGCTATCACTGCCTGTCGGGTTGTTCTGAGCCAATCTTACCATGAATTCTAGGTCTCCCTTTGCTACCCGACATTTTTACCTTTTATCTCACACACTTGGCGTGTACCAACAGTCTATCAGAACCGCCACAATCTTGAGCCTGACCGCACGCAAGCTTTTCCCGATTAGATATCTTGGACTGACCTACATGTGGCTTTGACGCTGCAGCCGTCGGAGATCTCCACCATTTGCACAACCACTCGCTGAGATCTTCCCGTGGGCCCGCCACTCAACGTGGCCCACCATTATCACCGTATCACACCTAGTCTACATTTTCGTGTCGAGGGAAAGGTTGCATCATGATGACTAGCCGGGGATGCCAACTTGCGTAAAGTCCCCTCTCTCTGCAGCATTTTCATCAGTGTTTTTCCCAGAGCTAACACCCAGGATCACAATTTCCGTTTGCGGGTTTTATGTTCGTCCCAACGTGCCTGCGAATTTGGAGCCTTCTTGACATGCAGAGTCCATTTACAATCCCCCACGAGCACCGGGAACACGTCTTTTAATGATAATAATTGGTGTCTATCAAAATCCTGGTTGGGGGCAGGGAAGCGGCTTCTCCCGGGTTCCCGTCCCGCTCGCCGCTCGAGTCAAGTAGATTCAAACAAGCAACAACAAATATGTCAAACCTGATCTTGATCAGTTTACTAATAGTGGTGACTGGCCGCATCATGTTCAGCCCTTATTAGCATGCTCTCCTTACGACAACCTGTCCCCCTCCCTCGTCGTCGTTATCGCACTCCACTTTTTATCGCTGGTTCATTCACACGCTTTGTTTACTTCCAATCCATACTCCGGTGTAAATCCAATATGTACAGCAGTTCTCGAAAGAAAGAAAAAAATACTCATGTCGATCAATCTGCCCAGAGTCTCCTGGATGGTGTGACTTTCATGAGTAAGACGTGTACGTACACACGAGGAGGCCGATTGCTAATCTTTTGAAACATCTGCGGAGTACAGCAACTGTACATCGATGGAATGAATAAGACAGCACTCAATAGAGACATCCTCCCTGCTGAGGGCGACATAATTGATCACTTCAGGCGACCCGAGTGAACGTGTCTTTGCAACTAATACATGTATTGCGTTCTCGCGTCCGTCAGCCTGGATGACGAGGTCTCACTCACTTTCAGAGGTTACGCTCACCACCCTCGAGAGAAGAGAACACCGCGTTAGTTACCTGTCGAAATGGCCACTTTACCTTGTCTGCTCACCAGCGGCGCCCTCTGATATTGATCAATGCGAAGTTAACCCATCGGCTGCTGCACAGCCCCCCGTTACGGTAAGAGTCTTGTTCCAAGGCATGAAACTCTATCAAGAAGATTCAAAACACAGGAAGGCAGTCTTCCTCGGATTCCGCGCACAGGACGTGGATTGTGGGATGCCTTCTACGTGTTAGATGACGGCTGCGGCAATTCTTGGCGCAATGACAATGGCAGCAGTGCAGTCCACCCACCCAAAGAGGATCTTACCTTGAAAACTTCCCGTCTTCCATTCCTTCGTGAGCCACTCCAAAGCGACGTGAACCTGTTGTCTTCTATTAACGATGGATAGCCGACCGCAAGGGGAAGGGTTGGATTGCTATACAGAGGCTATGCATTGGTTTTCGGTCCAGTGGACCGACGGCAATGCCAAGGGAGGAGTACATTGTGTTGCGCAAATACCAAAGCAGCACTGGATGGTAGGAATCGGAGATCCTCGTGGACACGAGTACTGCACCTCTCCAATCAACCATCCGTTCTTTGGAGCTGTGGTTAGTTTCAGCGATGGGATGTCAAGTCACGAGCAGGGTGTACCGGGCCGCTACAAGTCGCTTTAGCACGGCAAGCCAGATCAATGATCTTCTTCGAGACGGTGATGTAGAGACACGCGTAAACGGTGCGCTCTCATATTGCAGCCACGAAGCTGTCGTGGTGCCGGTGGACCTCCTGTGCAGGGTCATCACCATTCAAAGTTCCAAAACGGACCGCGTTTGGTCAGGTGAGTGTCTATGAAACATCGGACTCACGTGACACGGACAGGGTGGAGTCTGCCAAATCTCTGAGCAAACAGCCTGGCTTCTGGCATCTCTCGTCCAGCCATTAGCTAATCTGACGGGAGTATCTAAAGCAGCCCAGGACGTGCATTTCCTCTGGTAGACGCCGTCCGTCGAGAGGTCTTAGGGTGGGGGAGTAGGCTGAATGTCCGACTCTTAAAATTGTATACGCGTCTAATATTCTCGCTGGTAAAAAAATCACACACACAACCCTTCCCCACCCCATCGTCGGTATATACTTCACGTTGCGTGTATTAGTGGACGGGCCGCCCCCCAAGTTTGTGGGGTGTGGCGCCCGCGTTACCAAATATGGTAGTGGTCATTTTGCCTGGTGGCAGGCGGTCGTCGCGAACTGCAGTCCCAGTTGGCTCACTTGGACGTCCTGGAAGTCCTCGTCGTCGGCCGTGTTTGTTCACAGCAATATTCTGTGAATATTAGACAGTCCTCTGGACCGTCGACCCACCAGTCCCAGTGCCACAACTGTTTTATCTTACCCCTCTGAAACAAAAACGACATAAACAACAAACTCCCTTCTACGCCCCGCTGCGTTCGAGCAGGATTTGGAACACAATGTCGGGATCTGCCTACAGGCTGGAGACCCCACGGGCACGTCCACCACCACCGCCGTTGCGCTCGCTGAAAGCTTCCTCGGCACCCAGCTCAAGTGGAAATTCACAGGCGCTCCTTTATGACCTCCCTTCATCCGTTGCATCGCCACCCAATAGCCCCAAGGCAAAGTCTGACTTCACGTCACCCACATCGCCGACGTTCTCTGCTGGTAGATCCAGAGGGCGTCGAGGCGGCCGCCCAGGACCAACGCCACCACCGTCTGCGCGAAATCGATCAAGCACTCCACTCGGTGTATCACGGAGCGATCTAGAGCAGTTTGCTGAATATTGCCATGCATGGTAGACTCGCTCATACTCATCCAAATCCACTCTCTGAACATTGTTCATTGTTTGTGTGGTTTTGTGCGTTACAGGTACTTCGACCAAGACGAGGCGTCGAAACGTCTGATGACCCAAATTCTTACCAACCTCAAACCCTCACAACGCGCTCCATACTCGAGACTGCAAGCCTCTGTGCGCTCAGCGTACCATGTGAGCGTGAATGCACGGCGACACGCTGAGTTTCAGGCACATCTCACAGCGACGCAACCAGGCGGCTCCCTGATGCCTCATTCACGAGCGAATCCGGCCAGTTCTGAGGCGAAGAAGGAGCGCTTTGCCAGGTTGGATAGGTTTGTAAGAACGTGGTGCACCATGGGCATGCCGGGCACGAAACCTTTCTTCGAGTCACTATGGGCAATCATGCGACTACAGGTACTGCCTGAAAATCTGGGGGGTGCAGGGTCGTATCGCATTCGGTGGGAGTTTGATGATGCCGTGTTCAAGGAGGCAGCGTACGTGTTCCTTTCTATAGCTCTGGTCAATTCTACTATTAGCCGAGGGAACCCCCTTTTTCCCGTTTACTCCTTCGAGAACGTTACGCCTGATGTCAATCTACTTTCTCTCACAGTGGCAAAGATTTCATGCTCGAAGCTATCGACGTACTCAAAGGGGTAGGTTGTAAATTTCCTTAGGCGTTAAAGTTTGACTGGTTCCGCGTAACAGGTACTTGCATTTGAGGATGTTCCTTCTGCCAGTAGCAAGGGCGGCTATGGGTATCAATCACCATCTGCGCATGCCTTTCTGACCCAGCATTCACCTTCGGGCATCAATGCGTCCACGACACCCACCGCTATGAGTGCCGAAACGAAGCGGACGCGAGCACCGAGCGATCCGTTTCTGGACATGCCCCCTTTGTCACATTCAGCGTCAACCCAGTCATCTAATACGACCACCCCCCATCCCCCAGGAAATGAGGAACGTGCTCCACCGGTTACCTTCAATGAACAAGTGGACGAAGATGGGGAAGTCCCGATGCTATTGCCGCCTTTGCGATCCGAACTGGACATAGAAGAGTCCGACGTACACATGCGCACGTGGACGGCGCCAGACCTGTCCAACCCGGAATATCTGTCCTTACTAACCGTATTCCCATCCTTTATCACTCGACGACCGTTGCCGCGCTTCGCCGTGGCCAAGAACCCTCGGGTCGCTGACATTGAAGAAGGAGAAGATGAGAGAGGAGAGGGTAAGGAAATCCGGTTCGGTACGGGTACAATGTGGGTTAGCTCCAAGCATCGAAGTGAGGGGTACAGAGGGCATTGGTGGACCAGGTTTGTCCTGTGGTGGCGTGGACTGTTCTGTTGATACCCGACAACTGGTTTGACGCTATTTTCTTGGAGTTGCCACATTGACTACGTTTAAATATTTCCCGCTTCGAAGTGACCCTCATCGTGCTGCACACTCCCCTTCCATATGTAACACCCTTGTTTATTCACTTGCAATCATCCGCACATTCACATACGTACCTCTCTGTAGATATGTAGATGTCGGTTGGACAGGTTTCCTTTACCGTTGGTCAGACACGCCTCTCAGACACGTCGTCTGAGATTATGTAATCCGCCCCACGTGGACTTTCTCGTGTCAGTGTTGACAGCACCGTTTTGGATTACTGTCGCAGAACACGGCCGCCACCTATTATTACTGAAGCTTGAAGCCCAGTGAAAAACGGACCTAGCTAGATGTAGCTAGATGTAGCCAGGTATATGAACAGACTATTTTTTATATGTTTTGCTATGTGTGGCTACATGCCTAGATTCACTATAGCTGGGCATAGTTGGCATCGACTAATTGATTCCATTTGACACGTCACATTTGTCTGATTTCATGCTTTCGGTTGCACGCAATGCACTACATTCAATCCATGTCGTTTCGTCCATGCTATGCATGCTATCTGGCGCAACACATGCCATTCGATTCAACCTCTCCCCCATTCCTCTGTGCGCCCTACGTTATACTCGTCATGCCAGACCCCACTCAAGCCTTGTGGTGTGTCTGCCGCAAGTACTGCAAGGGAGTTCGCAGGCCGATTAACACGCTTAGAACTTGGAAACGGCATCTACGTGAGGCAGACGACGACGAGAAGGCGTCCATAACGCTGGCAGTACGATCCGATGCATTTCGTGCATTCATCATGTCTTCTGCTCGGAGCGGCGATGCCTCTGGTGAAACTGGCACTGCTAAGCGTGCACGGTTGGTAAGAATACTCAAACAACTGCTCTCTTTCATGGTTCTCATAAAATATCTAGACTCCAGCGGCAGAGCACCGCCCTCAACTCCCTGACCAGGGAGATGGCCATCAAAGTGAAGTGCATGACTACCACTATGCAGACGACGACCAATGTGTGTATTCATATGATTTCAAAAGCTAATAACCAACATCCTGCAGACTTTCATAATGACAATGGTTCTGCAGAGCTTCGCAATGACGATGGCCTCGGAGAATCTCGCAATGATGATGGTCCCGGAGAATCTCACAATGACGACAGTCCTGGAGAGTTTCGCAACGACGATGGTCCCGGAGAGTTTCGCAATGATGAGAGCCTCGGAGAGTTTCACAATGACGATGGTCCCGGAGAGTTTCGCAATGACAACAACCAGTCCGCTGAACCCAACGACTATCGCCCACCTGCTCCTCCCGCCCCTTCCCCCCTCCTTGACCTCGACATCGAGGAACTCATATGCAAGGCACGTTTACCGAAATTACAACGTAGCCTTCACTTTGTGCGTGACATCAGAAACGCATCACTCGACGATGGAGAGGGCTTGACAGGCGAACAGCTTGCGTACCTCCGCAATCCCCCGACAGAACCTCTACGTATAGAAGACCTGTCTACCGAGTTCGCCTTATCGACGTTCATCGCACTCGAACACTCATCTGAGAGTACATATGCGAAAATTCGGCAAGCTGCGCAGAAGGCATACCCCCCCTCCGAACTCCCTACATTCCACCAAACCAAACGAATCCTCGCCAATCTCAGTGGAGTCACATCCGTCATGAGGGACATGTGCGTTAATTCCTGTGCTGCCTTCGTAGGTCCGCTTTCCACTTTCGATGCCTGTCCGGAGTGCTCCGAGCCGCGGTATGACCAAGTCAAGCTTCAGAGGACCAACGGCAGGATTAAACAGCCCCGTGCTGTGTTCCATACGATCCCCATCGCCCCACAGCTCCAGGCCCTTTGGCAACATCCAGAGACTGCCGAGAAGATGCACTATCGTGAGAAGCGTACTCAGCAGCTATTTCAGGAGATCCGGAGAAACGATGGGTTGGTCGATGCATACGACGACGTGTTTTGTGGGGCCGCCTACCTTCGTGCAGTATCTGAAAACAGGATTCGACCTGACGACATCTTGCTCATGTTATCCATTGACGGCACTCAGTTATATGAGAGTAAGGAATCCGACTGTTGGATCTACATCTGGATCATTCTCGACCTCTCTCCCGACCACCGCTACAAGAAGAAACACGTTCTTCCCGGCACAATCATACCTGGTCCCAAGAAGCCGAAGATCATCGACTCGTTTCTATTCCCTGGTTTACACCACTTGTCAGCCGTGCAGCGCGAGGGCCTACGCGTCTGGGATGCCTCACAAGATCGCAAATTCATCTCACGCCCGTTCCTCTTTCTCGCATGCGCTGATGGCCCCGGCCTCCTCACTCTCAGCAACTTCATCGGTCATCAGGGCAAAAATGGCTGTCGCCTGTTGTGTCCTGTGAAAGGACGTCGTAAGCCTGGCGCACCACAATATTATCCGGTACTCCTCAAGCCCAATAATTATAATTTAACTGGCTGCGATCATCCAGACATCAACATCTACGATATTGGCCCTGGGAATTCACATGCATACTGTGAGCAGCTGGTCCATCTCATCAGCTCACGCACCCAGCACGAGTACGAGAGACAGCGCCTTGAAACAGGCATAGTTGGGCCGAGCATCCTGCTTGGCCTCCAGCCACATCTCATCCAAGGTATCCCTGAGGTATTTTCGTCTGAGCTGATGCATCTGAGTGGCGCCAACATGGCTGCACTCTGGCTAGATCTCTGGCGGGGCGAATTCGACTGTGCGCCCACCGATAACAAGTCATCGTGGCACTGGGCCATATTCAGAGATAGAGACACCTGGGAAGCCCATGGCCTAGCCGTAGCCGCTTGCAAGATGTATTTACCTGGCTCGTTTGACGTCGCCCCACGCAATCCTTGTCTGCACGCGAATTCCTGGTACAAAGCCACCGAATACATCACCTGGATTCACAATCTATGTCCTGCTCTTCTGTATGGGATTCTTCCAGACCGTATCTGGCGCAACTTCTGCAAGTTTGTTGCCGGCCTTCGTATCATGTCTCAGTATAGCATCACTCCCTCCCAACTTCGTCGCGCCTCTCAGCTCATTTCAGAATGGGCTCCAGAATTCGAGCGTATTTTTTACCAGTGTCGCATTGATCGTATTCCATTCGTTCGTCCATGTGTTCACCTCACATGCCATCTTCCTTCTGAAGCCGCTCGGGTTGGCTCACCCATTTGCTCCTCGCAATGGACGATGGAACGTACTATCGGCAATCTTGGCCAGGAGATACAACAGCCCTCGGACCCATTCTCAAATCTTGCCCAGCAGGGCATCCGCCGTTGTCAAGTGAATGCGCTTAAAGCCATGCTACCTCACCTTGACCCTTCTGAAAACATGAACCCGCGTGCATCGGCTTCTCTCGGCAACGGCTATATCCTCCTCGCCAAGCGTGACAAACGTCTCACAACCCTTCGAGGAGTAGAGGCGACAGTTGTATCAGACTATCTCAAATTGCCGCATGCACCCAGAATACGGCGGTGGGCGCGTCTTCGTTTGCCCAATGGCCAGATTGCCCGGTCCGAGTACCAAGAATTGCAGAAGGCCCCAGAAGAAATTCGCATGGCCCAGAACATCAAGGTATGTGCATTTTATTTGACATTCATTTACTTACTTACAACGTCGTACAGATTTCTCTTAATGGCAAAGACCGCATCGCAGAAGTCCGGTACTTTGCAAGACTCGTCATCCAGGCAGCAGACAACAACTCTGGTGATGATGAAGACTTGAGTACCACGGATCAATTCGCATTCGATAATGTCGCTCTCGTCACGCTCTATTCCGACCCCCATCCTCAGCTACTTGAGCGCTCTTATGGGGTCGTTGCTTCCTGTACCAAGTTGGGTGAGGCGAGTTTGCAAGTAATCCAGATCTCTGCCATTCAATCAGTCGTCGCTATGGTGCCGCATCGTCCCCTGATAGATGGTAGGGTCGAAGACAGGTATTTTTTGGTGGAGAAGATGGGAATGGATGTTGCACATCTTGGTGTAGAGGAGGATGAGGAGGACTAGGTCTTGAATATATACTTTCTTGCCTGTCATGCAGTATACTCGAAGTAATGCGAAGCTTATAGATTGCGAGATGGGAATTTCAGGCGATGTATGACAATGAAAACACAGTGGCATTGGGAACGCCATTAAGTACAATCGAGTACCTCCATTTCTCAGTAAAAGTACAGGTCGCGGTCTTAGCAGTAATTTAGGCCGTCCTCGTGATGTCCCTTTCAATCTCCTCCAGTACAGGCCTTACCACTGCCGGGAATGTCATGAACGAGTCATACATTGCAATTGAGGAGCTGGGAGAGATCTTGTGGAATGCGCGAGGGCGACGGGGAGGCCAGTTTTCGTCGAAGGTCTTGCATTTCAATGGAGCAGGCTCTTTTGGAGTTCCATGCAGAAAAACAGGGACGGCGTGGGTAGCTGTTGCGACGTTCTCATCATGTGATTCTTCGTCCAAGGAGGCTGTTTCTTCGCCATCATCCGAAGTGTCCTCAAGGCTTTCATATCGTAAAGTCTCGTCTCGCCTGCAAATATGAGAGGCACATACAACGTAGTATACTACTTACTGGACTGCGGTCACCAAAATTCTCGCGTCACGGTCCTCAGTTAATGCGCCTGTGGGTGATTTGGTTAGAATCGGCGACTATATGCATGATGAGACGTACGGTACTCTGACGCTGTCACTTCCTCTTCATCGTCAGAGTCGATCCTGACACATTTGGTCGCGTCCTTGAGATGTAAGATCAATTTCTTAAGATATCAGTAACGCAATGAATGGACGTGAAGACGACTTGAGTACGCACCTGGGGGCCAGAGTTTTCTGCCGTGAAATTGATAACGTATGCAGGCCAGTCTTGCATGATGTTGTCGACCTCGAGTACGATGACGTTTTCGACGAGTTTGACAGTGGGGGGAGTCATATGCGCAAGCGGAATAGTAGTAGGATAATGACTTAGTGCAGGATTTGGACTTAGAGAAATCGCAGCCCCTAGTGACAAATAAGCATAAACACAGACGTTACCTCCCCCCATCATCATGTCCACCACAGGCTGCCCAGACAGCCAGCCGTCCTCCCTTTTTCTTTCTAATTCCCTACCCGAGCCATATAATTCAAGCTCTAGTGGTTCTAATAATTTCTTTGCTTGCAATAATGTCCAGGGTCCGGCCGCTTTCCCAGCCCCTAACTCTCTATCATGGGCGAACGGTTCGCAGATGGCCGGTAACATAGCAAATCCAGCTACTCCCGCACTGATATTGCCCTTCGAATGGATCAGCCTAGCCATTCATTTCCCCGCAGCCAAGGTATACCAGAGATGATACCAAACATGAGTACAGCAATTCACCGCTATCGTTACTGATTTTCTTGCATATATGCGATCTAGGTGCAAGCTCTCCAAGACACGATAAGTGGACTTCAAAAGGAGAATATCGCACTCAAGGCAGAAAAATCTGCCGTGCAGTAAGTCACTCACTGAGTAAAGATTACTGATATTACTTCTGTCGTAGGAATGCATACAATACCCTCGTGGCAAGGCTAACCGTATACCAGTCGGACCAGAGCACTTCGGAGGATGGCCCTGTCAACGTTAAATTGCGATCGGTGCCTATCCCAACGATACCATTGCTCAACGCGCCGCCGGTTATTCAACTGAACCGAGTCGACTATCCCAGAGTGCGATACTGGCTCGAGAAGGACTGGAAGGAGTTTCGTACATCAGCAGAAGGTCAAGGATGTTCCGCGATGGCGTTTATTGAAGACGAAAATGGACGTGAACTCACAAGCGAGAAGACATCCAACGTTCTCCAGACTATGCGCAGTATTTGGCACCAACTTCGTAATAACGGACTAATTGATGCTCGAACTACCTGGTCGTCGATGTTGCATCAGGTCAAGAAGATGTTCCGCGGTGAGCTCGTTCAAATGTGTCCAGAGCTAAACTTGTGTGAGGACTCGTGGAAGAGCGACTTCCTCGCCAAGAAATACTACTCGTCTTTCAAACAGACCTGGTTCACGAATAAGTCGGATGAAAAACTCAATAGCGCTACCAAGCGGAAGGCGAAGAGTGAGGCGGTCGAAGACGCCGACTCACCAACTGCGCTCAGCAACACTAAGTGCACGAAGATCAGCATGTTCACGGACTCAAATGATACGAGCGGCGATGGCAATGTATCAACTGATTGGCCTTCCCTCGACTCAAATGAATCGAGTTTGAGCAGCGGTTCCAAGGTCTCAGCAACATTACTCTCCTCATCCAGCCCACTCGTTTCGTGGAGTCAGCGGGACCCTGGTGCTCGTACACAGCCCGACAGCAGCGCTTGCACGCCAGGCGAGACAATATGTATGGGGCACGCTACGAACTAATCCCTTTTATTTTCAGGGGGATCGGGGTTATCGGGTGTGGTCGAGGAAGAGCACACGAGTATCGTGGACGTCGCTCTAATCAAGAACCCACTGTAAGCACTACGAGATACGTTTATACTCATTAACACACTTGTACAGATCTTCTTTACGTGCTACAGCACCTCCTGCAGTCAGCGCTTCACCGGAGGCGACCACACGTACACTAGAACGAAGAAGTGCAAGCCCCTCCAACGAGCATACTGGTGCCGTTAACGAAGGATCTCAAGTCGAAGTCCCCAGTACAAGTCATAACGGTATGTAGCAGGGTCAGTCCGACATTCACACTGACACGGGGGGCAGGTGGAACAGCAAACGTATCGCAACCGTCCGTGCAACAGACAGCCCCCAGGCCCACGGACGTATCAGGGAAGAAGAAAACCTGGCGCCCCCCGTCTAACAAGAGTGGAAGGTAACGTACATACTCGTTGTACACCGTCGCCTCTTGACTATTTTATTAGGACACTGTGCATGCATCGCTTCCAGAAACAACTCGGTGGATCGTTGGACAACTTCAACAGTTATTTCGAAGCATTGTCTCATGAAGCGAAGGCGGTAGGCAATGCATTTATCGGTTTGTCGTCTCGCCACTCTACTGACCATTGTGCACATACAGAAATACAAAGACGAAGCCAAAGATTTGGTACGATTCTCCACAGAATTCAATCATTTCTCATAAAGAGTCTGGCAGGTCGCATGCGGTGTAGGGAGTCCATACTCCCTAGGGCTGAGTATCATAACCCTATACCATTTCCCCTATCGCCCTAACCACGCACCACGGGTCTGCCGTCCTTCGGAAAGGTCGCCGCCGCTCCACCCTCGGCTATCTCGGCTTCTACGAGCGCTTCCTTCGCTTACCAATGCCGCCGCCACCTAATCAGGAAGTAACCCCTATCACCGACACTCTTCACCGCTACAAGTCACCGCTAGCCCCTGTCCTCGACCCCTAGTCATCGTCCGCCCCCTATCTGCGTCGGCCTTCAGCCCTTCGTGCACCTATCAAGTGTCTACTGACCGTCGGCAGTCCACTCCGTCACTTGTGACGTCGGCTACTCGGCATCTATTGGTCCTATTCGAGACACTGACACAAGCCGCCGCCAGTAGTACCACCGCCCCGCACCAGACCGCCCCAAAGGGTCGCCACAGCGTCGGCCAGTAGTCCAGAGACTTTAGGCACGTCCCCACTCGCCGCTTTGCCCTTTCTTTCCGCTTTTCTTTGCTCTCTTTTACCTACCTTCATACCTACAACCTGTAGTGCCTTACTGCGGCACCTTTCTGTCACATTTTTTTCTGACACATGACATCTCCGAAATTCGCCGAAATATTCCTTTGTGACAGCCTCCTCTACGATACAAAACACCGCTGTACTTAGGCAAAATATACCCACTTTTCTGGCGTCACCATCTGTGTGTCTGAGAGTCCCCTTGAGTCCCCAGAGTCGATTTCTTGCGTATCTTCGAGTCTTTTGAGTCCCTCTTGCGTCCACAGAGTCCTCCACCGAGTTCTACCGCCATATTCGTGACCGCTTTGAGTTATAAAAATTATCTGCTGCCTTCAGAGTCATCCCTTCGAGTCTACGAGTACCCCAATAGCCCACACGAGTCCCACATCGCTGCCTTTCGAGTTCTAAGCCCCCCCCCGACTATCCGACCTACGAATCTAATCCTCCCGCCTTTCTGCGGCGGCCGCTCGAGTTCTACCCCACCAGCACCCTTCCGACGCAGGGAAACCTTCCCTTTCGCCGCCTAGTCACTCCCTCCACTTCCTTTCCGACTCACGACCCCTTGGGACGAGCCTAGGCATAGCCTACAGCTTTCCCCCCCCCTTTCCCTTTGCGCTCTCACAAGAAGAGTTGCCCACATCGTTTTGGAGCCCACCGCGAGGGGTCTTCAGATCTGGAAAGGAGATCTCTCCGACCTACTCGTCAAAGAACTGAACTCGAAGAGCTCTTAGAGCCCTTCCGCCACCTTTCTATTTCGTCTTCTGATCTATTCGTGCCGACTACTGATACCAGAGAAGTTTCAGAGCTCCATTCATCAGATACCGAGTTACCCCTTGAAGAATCCCTTCCCGTTCCAGATCCGCCATCTCCATCGTTCCTCAACATCCCAGGCGGCTTCGAGATCGACGAACCATTCGTTCCGCCGCCAGACCGCCAAGAGTTATCCCCCCTCACCGAGCTTGCGTCTACACCATCTCCCACCGCTTCAGCATTCGCCGCCGGACAGCTTCTGATACCAACAGAGTCTACCTACTTATCCCGCACCGCCTCGCCGCCGCTTATTCGAATCCCACCGCGTATACCGACCCCAGCACCGATTCCAGCCCGAAATCCCACCCTTCCCCATTCGTCTACGATACCACCGATCATGTCCGCCCCTGCCCACCGAGAGATGCCGCTTCGGGGTTCTAACAAAGCCCCCAAGTTCTCAGGCAAAACTGAAGATATCTGCGCTTACTTCGAGGACGTCGACCAAATCTGCACCGACGCAGGAATTACCGATGAGAGGTTAAAAATTAAATGGGCAATCCGCTATGCCGACCGCAATGAGTCGGAACTGTGGTCTTCCCTTAGCTCAGTAGCTACCGACGACTGGGACACCTTCGTGAAAGAGGTACTGAGCTTTTACCCAGGCGCTGACGTAAAGGGCCGCCAATATACCAAAGTCGACCTCGAAACCCTGCTCCACCACCAAGTGCAGAAGCCCATGTCTTCCCTTGACGACCTCGGCCAATACGTCCGAGAGTTTCGCCGCACCGTCGCCCTGATCAACAAAAAGAAGAAACTTGCCACCGACTTCATCGACGAAAAGTTCCTAGAAGGATTCCCGCCCAGATTCCGCAACTCTCTAGCCACCCGCCTCCAACTCAAAGATCTCGATCACGACGTCGACGAGCCCTGGCCCTTCGACGAGATCTACAAACAAGCGACCTATCTTCTGAGCGGCACTCGTCAGAACGTAGCCCAAGTGGACAGTTCGGCCCTATTCCCAGAGTCTTATTCCCAGCCCTCCGCTCCGCCGACAATCCTTAAACGAGAGTACGTGCAGACCGCCGACCAGCCACCAGCGGCCCGTCAGACGCAGCCCCAGGACCCACAATATCGCCGCCCCTTCGACCCACGATGCTTCTTCTGTGGGAGTACCGATGGTCACAGGACCGCCGAGTGCGAACTGTGCCAGGAGTACGTCCGACAAGGCAAATGCATGCTGATTGGTGGTAAAGTGTTTATGAAGGATGGCTCTGACATTCCTAGGTTGGCCGCAGGCAGGAACTTCAAGGAAAAGATCGACAACTTCTTAGCTCTCAGGGAGTCTATCATGGCGTCGGCCAACCTAGTCTCCATTCAGTCCCCTGCCGCCGCCTCGTCGTCAAGAGGGCGTGACACGCCGCCGCACCTCGTCAACACCATGTTTTTCGGCTCTGGAGACTCCGCCAAATTTCAAGTTGAAGTGCACCCTTCGTCGTACCTCGTAGACCAGGAGATAGAAGACAACGCCGACGAAGAAGACAAACGAGCCCTTGCCAGAGCTTATGCTCAAGTCGAGGAAGTAAAGAACGCCATCAAGAGAAAGAAACCGGCCCGCTTCGATGGAGTAGAGATACCAGTCCACCGCCCCCACAATGCCGCCGCATCTAACCCTGCCCCAGTCAACAACCAACCATCGGCTTTGTCCTCTAAGAACCAACCCCCACAGACCGACAACACCGCTTCGTCTATTCCACAGCCTAGAAACAACGCCGCCGAAACTTCTAACCAGAAGCCGCAGTCTAACTCTACCCCTCAGTTTCACTACCAGAGCGGCTTTGATGAGGCCGCCGCCACCAAGCGGCTCGTGTCCCAAGTCTTAGGGGCCAAGATTGAAGTCTCTACTCAGGATCTCCTCGCTGTCAGCCCCGAAATTAGAAAGCAAATCAAGGAGATGGCTATGACGAAGAAGATCGCTATAGGTAGCCTCGAGACCGCGTCCGAAACCTCGTCATCATCGACGTGGGCGTCTTATGAACAGTACCTCGTCAGGGACACCGAAGGCAAATGCGTCGGCTTAGCCACCGCTCCCCTCAGGGCGGTCGATGGGATACTCATGGGCAAGCTTCGAGTTGAGTGTATCCTCGACAGTGGTTGTCAGGTAGTAGCCCTTAGGCGCGAGTTGTGGGAGGCCTTGGGCGCTCCCCTATGTTCCGACATGCGTATGACCTTAGAGGCGGCTAACCAGTCTAAAGAGAGTACCCTAGGTGTCATCGAGAATGCTTCCCTCCGCATCGGTCCTGTAGAGGCGCACCTCCAGATCCAAGTCGTCGACAGAGCTCCCTTCGACCTCCTTCTAGGCCGCCCCTTCTTCTGTCTACTCAGCAGCATCCTACGAGACTTCCCTGACGGCGAGCAATCCCTCGAAATTCGTGACCCCAATACAGGGCGGCAATTGCTGATACCGACCCGACCTCACCACCGCTTGCATCACCAGCCCCGCTTTGTCAACGCGGAAGACGAAGCCGAGTACTTTTCCCGCCAAGAGTACCGCCGCCACTTAGAAGGAGCCGAACAGGGTTTTTAATGACGGTCAAGGACTCGCCAGGAGGGCGAGGAGACCATGAAGAAGTAGTATCCGTGTGTTCTCTCTATGTTTCAGATCCCCCTTCGTCGCCGCCAGGTTTTACTTTACCTTGTTCCACAGACTCTAAAGAAAGCGCCGCCGCCGCGTATCTTCTCGACTATACCGCTCCTAGTACGCCTTCCCTTGATCCTTTCGATGCTAGCTTCGTTTCTCCCAAAGATCCATTCTTATTCTCTACTGGTACTACCCTTTCGCCGCTGACACTTTCTGCACTTCGATCCACCTTCGAATTCGACCCAGTTTACCATGTTTTAAAATACAAGCCTGTAGCGAAGAAGGTTCGGCCTATCCCGACCGCGATGCCCGTCGAGTTTCGGGTTGACCGCCGGGAGGTCGGTGACCCTCTCGCAGATCTACCTGTACTACCATACCACCCCCCTCCGTTCGTTCCAGGCTCTAGATTCACGGCGGCGCGAGCAGAAGAGCTTGACCTAGATCCCGCCAAGTTCCTCTGGCCAGCAGAACTTGACCTTGTTCGATGGCTAGTTCGTACCCATGAGGCCGCCTTCGCTTGGGAGACCGCCGAGCGGGGAACCTTCCGTGAAGACATGTTCCCGCCGCTGAAGATCCCGACCCTGCCGCACAAACCTTGGGTCGAACGAAACATCCCTATCCCGCCAGCTATCTTTCGAGATGTCGTTCAGATTATTAAAGAGAAAATCGCCGCCGGTGTCTACGAGCCTTCGACCTCATCCTACCGCTCCAAGTGGTTCTGCGTCGTCAAGAAAGACAGGAAATCATTGCGCCTTGTACACGACCTGCAGCCTCTAAATGCCATCTCTATCCAGGATTCAGCGGTCCCCCCTTTCGTCGATTCAATTGCCGAAGCCTTTGCCTGCCATTCTGTCTATGGCATCTTAGATCTTATGGTCGGCTACGACCACCGCACCATCCACGATGACTACTGCGACCTAACCACCTTCCAAACCCCTATCGGCACCCTCCGCCTCACGAAACTCCCTATGGGGTATACTAATGCCGTCCAGATCTTCCATGGAGACGTCTGCTGGATCCTTAAAGACGAGATACCCGAAGTCACCATCCCCTTCATCGACGACTGCCCTATTAAGGGGCCAAAATCACGTTATCAACTCGCCGACGGCACCTACAAAACGATTCCGCAGAATGGCGGCATACGTCGGTTCATTTGGGAACATCTACAAAACACTAACCGCGTCCTCCACCGCCTCCGACATGCAGGTGCCACCGTCTCCGCCAAGAAGTGCGTCATCGCCGCCCCGTCTATAGTGGTCATCGGCCACAAAGTTTCGTACGAGGGAAGGATCCCCGATGAGACTAAAGTACAGAAAATTAAAGACTGGCCCTACTGCACTAACGTCACTGAAGTCAGGGGCTTCTTAGGTCTATGCTCATATTGCTGCATCTTCATCAAAGACTTCGCTAAGCACGCCCGACCGCTCGTAGAACTGACCAAGAAAGACGTCCCCTTCGAGTTCACCGACGAGCACCGAGCGGCAATGGAGTACCTAAAGACCGCCATCGTTTCATCCCCCGCCCTTCGGTCGATCGACTACAATTCAGACTGTCCTGTCATCCTTGCCGTCGACACTTCCAACATCGCCGTCGGCTACATCCTTATGCAAGAAGATGAGGGCGGCAAACGATTTCCCGCCCGATTCGGCTCTATTACCCTCAACGACCGAGAGCGGCGCTATAGCCAAGCCAAGCTTGAACTCTTCGGTCTGTTTCGAGCTCTACATGACGTCCGCCTATACATTTTCGGCGTATGGAACCTAGTCGTCGAAGTGGATGCCAGGTATATTAAGGGTATGATAAACAATCCTGACCTTCAGCCTAACGCGACCATCAACCGATGGATCGCCGGTATCCTTCTTTTCGACTTCAAACTCGTCCACGTTGTAGGGAGAGAGTCCTCCCCACCATGGTAATTCCTATATTTCTTTGTTTTTACCCTAGTTTTTGATTTCATACCTTTATTCTGTCTTTTTACTTAGTGTTTGGACGAGTTTTGGCTTATGTAAGCTAGACTCCTATCCTATCCTTGTACTGTACATACTTAGAAAAAATCATCAGCCGCTTTAACAAAGACAGAGTAAGACGGAATTCGAAGGCCGGAGCCTTGGATCATCATTCCTCCCTTATCAGAGTCCCTCTAGACGTTATCTCGACTATCCCTGGGTTCTAGGGCGCGTTTCCAAGTCTCTTTTCCCTGCTCATTGACTCCCTACCAAGCAACTCCAGTCCCCTTGGGTCGAACTGACCCCTTCCTTCACCACAGGAGACCTCAGGTAAATCCCCTAGGTCCCTATCAGTCAACCCTTCATCTGGAGCCCACCGCGAGGGGGCTGTTTTGCTTGGTAACCCTCTTCTCCTCCTACCCTCGTGCTCGGACACGCGATTTCTCAAGAACCGACGCGCCTACCCTCTCGCTTTTCGAGGTACGGAATCTACTCGACGAGGGCTTTCAGACGATTCCATTTTCGACGCGTTCGCTCCAGCGGTTCTGGAGATATCTCACTTTTCCTGGAGAAAGGCTTAGTAGGACGAAAATTGGCATAACTCAGGATTGGGTGCGCGTATTCTCTCATTTCTTCGATCGCCCAGCGCCCCTAGACGTCTTCTACCACGTCCTGAAGTTTGGTAAAGTTCTGCCCAGTGGTTCTTCGTCGACGCACCACTGTTTCCCCCCTCCTGCCACAGCTGAGCTCCCTGGCACCTCCCTTCGCATTTTTTAACCGTGTCGAGTTGTAGGAACCCTCTCCCCACCTCTGAGAGTTGTTTAATTAGAGCACCCTTCGAGACCCCCAGTCCCTTCGAGATCCCCAGATGCTTCGAGACCCCAGACGAGCATCGAGCCCCCCTTCGAGACGCCTTCGAGACATAGCCAATTGTTTAGACGCATCCGCTTTCGTTCGTAGACATATCCAGACGTACCCCGACGTATCCAGACGAATATTATTCGTTTTCTGTGCACTCTTGCAGTCGAGCAAGGCTGCAATCTGAGAGTCGAGTCTTCGAGTCACACACGGTGACTATATTTCATTTCCTCGTCATTTTCAGTGGCCGAGTCCACTTCGTAACTGTATACAAGGCATCTACCAACCCCCCATAGACGTTCGAGGTCGCATCGAGGCGACCCCACTCCCCTTCGTTATACCCTTCGAGACCGACTGCGAATGCTCGAGGCTCGTTGCTGCCCTCAATTCTACTGTCGATAATCATCTACAACGTGAAATACAGCTTGTTTAAGCTTCGTATATACCATTCATGATGGAAGCCGCTCGCAGACTGTCTCGAGCCCCACTCGAGTCGCATCCGGAGTTCTCAGGGGAGGGACATGACCTCCCAGCTTACTTCGAAGAGGTTGTGGAGTACGGTAAAGCCCAGGGAAGGTCAGGGGACTTGGCCTGGATGAACATCGCAATTGCAGGCGCCCCATCCCTCCATAAGTTGCTCTGGTGCCTCGTCATTGCTAATGCCCCAGCTATTAGGCATTGGGACAGTTTTAAGGCGCTCATAACACTTCAGTACCCCGAGATCAAACCAGTCGAGGATATCCTCGAGGGTTTCAAGGAGTTCCAGTCAAACCTCGAAGAGACTCGTTGCAATGAGCTCAGCTCTGTCGAAGCCCTGGGCGACTACCTTTGTATATTCCGAATCTGGTTCTTGGGAATGGTAAGAGGGAAGGCAGTCGAGGCAAGCCACCAGTCCCAGCTCTTCCTTCGAGGCCTTCCACCCCATGTCGAGCTCGAGGTTTCGAGGAGGCTCGAATCCAGGTTCCCCCTGTTTAGGTCAGGGCAGCTATGGCCTATCGAGGACGTCATTCGCATTACGAAGGAGGTTATCGAGGATGGGGTAAGCCATGCATCTCCTCATCTAGCCTCGAAGAAGTCCTCGTCTACTTTCGAGTCACCCTCTCGGCACCCACACTCGCCCTCGATTAGGTACCAGTCAAGTTCCCCTGTGGAGTCATCTCAGTCTTCTTCTAGAAGACACTCCCAGGGAAGCTCGAGCACGAAGCCACCCTCGCATTCCCCCTTTGAGGGAGCCCCTCGAACTTCGAAGAACACCTCTCACCCCTCCGAGCTCGCTTCGAGCAGCTCATCCCCTCTTCAGGTCACTAATGCCAGCTCGAGGCATCCTGTGGCACATTCAGCTAGGCATGTCTCGTTTGAGCAGGCCAGTGACTTGTCTTCGAACCAGCTTCGTAGCTCGAGAGAAGATCGAGATTCATGTTGGCGACCATCTCGTGGTTCGGGTTTGGTCTCGAGTCTGTTCGTTCGACCTAGTGAGCCTTCAGTAGCTGCCTCAAACCTCTCACCTCGCCTCGAAAGGCCTTCGAAGGCCTCCTCGAAGCCTTCCTTTCCCCTCGGGACTCGATCGAAGCCACCCTCGCCCCTCGAGCCACCCCAAGGTACCTCATGCCTCGTTCGAGAAGCCTCAACTTCGACGTCGAAGCCTGCCCCTGCCTCTTTCGAGTCGCGTTCAAGAGCGTCAAGTGGGTTGTTGCCCCTGCGAGAGTATGTGGGCTCAAGTGAGCCATCCCCTCGCATTCGAGAGGCATCGAGGCATCGAGTACAGCCTCGAAGGTATTCCTTTTGCTTCTTTTGTGGTCGAGATGGGCATATCCGAGCTCGCTGCAAGGTCTGCAGTTCGTATCTAGCTGCAGGGAAATGTAGGATCGTTCGAGGACGGGTTACACTGCCTACAGGTGAGGAGATCCCCCAAGAGGCACTCGGGCGCACCCTACAAGCTCGATTGGATTCATGGGCCCTTGCTCGAGGGCCAGATAGACTAGTGGAACAGGTACCTCCTCCCCCTTCGAGTCTCGAGCCTACCCAGCCTCTCGCTTTGCCTCGAGTCGACTCTGAGACCACCCAGGAGCGCCTTTCGAGTTCGAGGACGCCCACCTCCCCTTCGAGAGTAAGTCACCTCCCTTCGAGTACCTCTCGAGCCCTCGATAGGAAGCTTCGAAGCTTCGAACCAAGTCCAAGTCAAGTCCCAAGGCTTGTTACAGCCTCTGGAAGGTCTGTTTCCCCTTCTCGAGTCCCCCCTTCACCTTTGAGTCGAGCCCCACCCTCGAGTCGCCCTCCGAGGCCTGCCAAGGCTCGAGACCTGTCTCGCCTTCGAAGCCCGAGCCCCAATCCACCTTTGACTCCCTCTCGAGACTCTCGAATCGCTCTCGATCTACCTTCGACACCCCTCGGAATACCTTCGGGCAACCTCGCAGTACATCCAGGTGATGTTGAGCACCTTCGAGCACCTTCAAGAGACCCTCGAACCCCTTCGAACCCCCTCGAGACCGCTTCGAGCCACCCCTGAGTCACCTCTTCCCCTCAAAGACCTTCGATTTACCTTCGAACTATGTCCCCTCCCAGCTGAGTAGCCATTTCTGTTTCTTTTTTTCATGGTCTATTTTGTTTCGAGTTCGCATTTTTTGAGTTTCTACCTAGAGTTTTGTTTCGAGGATGATACCCCTTGCCTCGCAATATGATACAGTTTGGTACGTGATGACTGGGGACAGTCACTATCTAAAGCCACCCTCGGATGTAGGGAGAGAGTCCTCCCCACCATGGTAATTCCTATATTTCTTTGTTTTTACCCTAGTTTTTGATTTCATACCTTTATTCTGTCTTTTTACTTAGTGTTTGGACGAGTTTTGGCTTATGTAAGCTAGACTCGTACTTACCTTGTACTGTACATACTTAGAAAAAATCATCAGCCGCTTTAACAAAGACAGAGTAAGACGGAATTCGAAGGCCGGAGCCTCAGATCATCATTCCTCCCTTATCAGAGTCCCTCTAGACGTTATCTCGACTATCCCTGGGTTCTAGGGCGCGTTTCCAAGTCTCTTTTCCCTGCTCATTGACTCCCTACCAAGCAACTCCAGTCCCCTTGGGTCGAACTGACCCCTTCCTTCACCACAGGAGACCTCAGGTAAATCCCCTAGGTCCCTATCAGTCAACCCTTCAACGTACCTGCCGCCAAGCATGCCGCCCCTGATGGGCTGTCTAGGAGATCGAAGGCCAAAGAAGATCCGGAAGTAGACGAAGAAGAATACGAGGATTGGGTAGATGAGTGTGGAGCCTTTGCCGTCGACCTTGTGAATCGTCGAGAACCGAAAACTCACCTGCTACGTCCCCCAGATATACCGCCGACCGAATACTACTCATACGCCGATGTACCCCGTGACGTAGCTGTGTTCACCGCCGCCGAGTCGCCGCCCGACACCGCCGACACCGACATACCACGAACCGACAAGGCAAGGCTGAGAGATGAGAGGTTAGAAGTGGTGAGAGAGTTTTTAGAGACGAAGAAGCCGCCAGATGGATTAGAGGAGAAGGAGATAGAAAGCCTGGTGCAGCTCGCTTCCCGATACTTCGTAAAGGGAGGAGAACTGTGGAGGAAGGAACCCCAAGGCCGCCACCAGTTAGTGGTCCGCCGCCACAAGCGGCTTAGCATCATCCGCCAGGCCCACGACGAGCTGGGCCATAAGGGTATCTTCTCTACTCGAATGCGCCTACTGACACGATTCTGGTGGCCCATGCTAGAGCAGGACGTTCGCTGGTACATCAGGACGTGCCATGAATGCCAGATCCGCCGCCTCAATCGAGTCCACATTCCCCCTGTCGTCGCCATACCCGAACCGCTATTCTACAAAGCCTATGTCGACACCTTCATCATGCCGAAGTCGAATGGGTACCGCTATGTCACTCAAGCCCGCTGCTCTCTAACGAGCTACCCCGAGTGGGCCATGCTCCGCTCCGAAACCGGCAAGTCGGTCCGCAAGTTCTTATTTGAGCAGATCCTATGCTGATGGGGGGCGGTGGGCGAAATAGTCACCGACAACGGAGCCCCCTATGTGCTGGCTCTCGACTGGCTTTCGAAAACTTATGGCATCCGACATATTCGCATCTCCCCCTATAACTCACAAGCAAATGGAATTGTCGAGCGGCGGCACTTCGATGTCAGAGAAGCGATGGTCAAGAGTTGTGAGGGAGAGGCATCTAAGTGGTCGGATGTAGCGCCGACGGTGTTCTGGGCAGAAAGGGTCACCGTTCACAAAGCTACGGGTCTCTCTCCATACTATATGGCTCATGGTGTCCACCCTAGACTTCCCTTCGACCTCGCCGAAGCCACCTTTCTAGCCCCTTTTGAGGCCGACTCTTATTCTATGACCGAACTTATAGCTAATCGAGCCCGACAACTACAGAAGCGGCCCGCTGATCTCGCCGCCATACATGACCGAGTCCTTAAAGCCCGCTTCGCATCAGCCAAAGACTTCGCGGCCCGCTTCGAGAAAACCATACGTGACTTCGACTTCGAGCCAGGAGCTCTCGTGCTAGTCCGCAATTCCCGCATCGAGAAGGAACTCGACCGCAAGACTAAGCCGCGCTACCTAGGTCCTATGGTAGTTGTGCGTCGGACCAAGGGCGGCTCGTATCTCTTAGCAGAGCTCGACGGAGCTATCTCAAAATTTCGCTTCGCCACCTTCCGATTATTCCCCTATTTCCCCCGCAACAAATCTCGCATCGAGGTCACCCAACTAGTGGGCCTTGACAACGCCGCCATCGACCGACTCGAAGACGACTCCCTTCCCGACCCAGACCTCACTGGCGTCCTTAGGGATGAGTCAGATGAGTAACATACCCTTCCATTCCATTTCTTTTCTTTCTGTTTCTTTTATCTCTCGAATACCCTTCACAGACTCTCCGTACATACGAAAAACTCCAAAAACAAACCTACAACTCGAAAAGACCATTAAACCGAAAACCGCTACTCAGTTCCCTTTCTCTGTCTTCGTACCTATACTCACCACTCCTCTCACTTACATAAAAAGACCCGCCGCCAACACAGAAAACCGAAAAGAAAAATAAAGAAAAGTTTCTCCCTTATTCCCTTCCTCTCTTACCTTGTTTCATTTGATCTTAAAGACTCACCGCCGCAATTCTTAGACTCTCTACTTACCCGCTCCCGCCGCCTTCATTACCTTAGCCTTACCTAACTCTTGACCGCCCCCCCCCCGACAGGGCACAGACTCAGACTACTGCATTCGACCCCCTCAGATACAAAAGACTGCGAGACTCCTACAAAATTTTCTAAAGGTCACTGGCGTGCCCCGAAGTTGTCCCGCCGCCATTCCTCGAGCCTCCGAAGGTCCCTTCTAGCCCGCTGATGGACCACGTTCAACTGGCCCAGCCCCGCGTGAAGATCGGCTATGATAGCCCCAGACCACTCGATCGTACCTTTGAGGGCCACCAGTTGTGTGTCGTACTGCGCCAGTGCCTCTTCAGGACTGCCATACGGAGTCCACCGAGCACCTGGAATACTAGGGGCTCGACTGAAAGCCCCTTCTTCGTTCTGGTCGTCCTCCCATGGACCTTCGACGTCGACCGAGTCTGCGGGGCCAGCACCCTCTGTCTTCTTCGGCACCTCGACCGCCAAGCCGCCAGTACCGACGCCAGTCTCTCCAGGCTCACCTACAACGCGTTCTTCAACTCTGGGAGAGTCGGGAGCAGGAGTGTTTCCGGCACTCGAAGGTAGAAAGAGGGGGAGATGGGATACCGACGGTGTACGAGGGGGAGGACCGGGTGCCCAATGAGGGACCGACTGACTTGCCACTTGAGCCTTGATGCGGATCCTAGGTTTGGGGAGTGCCGATGAAGAGGGAGCATCTGGAGGCGCCGCCGAAGTTTTGGCCTTCTTGCTGACCGAGGCCGACGGGGCTGGGGTGTCGGTGTTCTTCCGCTACGTCCCATGGTTACCTTATGTATGCTGAAGTCTCGAGGAACTCACCTTCTTGCTAGACTTGCTAGCCTTGTCGCACCGTTTCTTCCCCACATGGCAAGCAGCCCACGCCGCCCCAGGAGCGCCCTCCTTCCACTCACATCGGATCCCCCGAGTCTTGCACCGCCCACACGCCTCCGAGTCATCCTGCGTAGCCGAGACCGCCACCTCCTGAGGGTTACCCGACTTCTGAGTAGCCTCACCGACGGGTTCTGCTCGACTTGGGGGTGGTGCAGCGACTTCTGCCTCACCCATAGCGTCTAACTCGATGACGCCGCTATCCCCACCTGCAGGCTGTTCCTAAGCCACGAAGGGCCGTCAAAGAGTGTAGACAAAACAACCGAACGAGTGGCACGTACCTGGTCACCCTCGTTCCCTTTAGCAGCCGCCTTCTCTATCTGCCGCTGAGACCACCTGGTCTCACCGCCCACCTGCGAGCCACTCGTTCCTACCTGGGTAGCTCGAGCCTTCGACTTTTTGGCTCGTCGGGGAAACCGTTTCCATAGGGATGCCAAGGTGAGGAGCGCCTCAGAAAGCGCTTGCTTCGTTTCTGCCGGGTACTTGGGTGCCTCGGTACTGTGGTCAGAGGCAAACTCCCGCAGGTTTTCGATGTTTTCCTGCGTGCCCCATCGAGACCGAGGACTGGAGAAAGCACGAGGAAGACTCACCGACACTTCGTAATACCTGTCCATCCACCCTCTCGCCTCGTCGTCAGTGGCCGACTCATCAGGGATCTCACCCAGAAGAGTGTCTAACTTGGCCATGTGGGCCGCCCACATCTCTGGAACGAGCTCGCGTGCGGCGTCAGGCGAGAGGTATCTCGGCTGCTGGGGCTTGGTTTTCTCGAGCGCGGTGGTCTGGGTAGGCGCAGGGGACATGTTGAGTTCGATGTGGCGGCGAGTAGCGGTGGTGAAAGGACTTAGAAAAGAAAAGACGAAGTGGCGGCGACTTGTTTGGTATGTTTGGCAACCCTTTGTTGACGCGGAAGCATTTTTGCCACAGCACGTGACCGAGGTCCCCGTCCCGCTTGCCATTGTTCCGAGCACAGCCACCTGTCAATGGAATCTCGTCACCGATCCATGTCACCGAGTACCCCTGACCGAGGACGGTCAGTATTTGAAGACCCCGGGAGGTGTAGGGAGTCCATACTCCCTAGGGCTGAGTATCATAACCCTATACCATTTCCCCTATCGCCCTAACCACGCACCACGGGTCTGCCGTCCTTCGGAAAGGTCGCCGCCGCTCCACCCTCGGCTATCTCGGCTTCTACGAGCGCTTCCTTCGCTTACCAATGCCGCCGCCACCTAATCAGGAAGTAACCCCTATCACCGACACTCTTCACCGCTACAAGTCACCGCTAGCCCCCGTCCTCGACCCCTAGTCATCGTCCGCCCCCTATCTGCGTCGGCCTTTGGCCCTTCGTGCGCCTATCAAGTGTCTACCGACCGTCGGCAGTCCACTCTGTCACTTGTGACATCGGCTACTCGGCATCTATTGGTCCTATTCGAGACACTGACACAAGCCACCGCCAGTAGTACCGCCGCCCCGCACCAGACCGCCCCAAAGGGTCGCCGCAGCGTCGGCCAGTAGTCCAGAGACTTTAGGCACGTCCCCACTCGCCGCTTTGCCCTTTCTTTCCGCTTTTCTTTGCTCTCTTTTACCTACCTTCATACCTACAACCTGTAGTGCCTTACTGCGGCACCTTTCTGTCACATTTTTTTCTGACACATGACATCTCCGAAATTCGCCGAAATATTCCTTTGTGACAGCCTCCTCTACGATACAAAACACCGCTGTACTTAGGCAAAATATACCCACTTTTCTGGCGTCACCATCTGTGTGTCTGAGAGTCCCCTTGAGTCCCCAGAGTCGATTTCTTGCGTATCTTCGAGTCTTTTGAGTCCCTCTTGCGTCCACAGAGTCCTCCACCGAGTTCTACCGCCATATTCGTGACCGCTTTGAGTTATAAAAATTATCTGCTGCCTTCAGAGTCATCCCTTCGAGTCTACGAGTACCCCAATAGCCCACACGAGTCCCACATCGCTGCCTTTCGAGTTCTAAGCCCCCCCCCCAACTATCCGACCTACGAATCTAATCCTCCCGCCTTTCTGCGGCGGCCGCTCGAGTTCTACCCCACCAGCACCCTTCCGACGCAGGGAAACCTTCCCTTTCGCCGCCTAGTCACTCCCTCCACTTCCTTTCCGACTCACGACCCCTTGGGACGAGCCTAGGCATAGCCTACAGCTTTCCCCCCCCCTTTCCCTTTGCGCTCTCACAAGAAGAGTTGCCCACAGCGGGATATGGATTAACGGGATGGCCGACGTTGTAGCAAAGTTTTCAAGCCTTCCGATGTATTAGGAGCCCTGTTTTGACTCCTTCGTGTCTCAGGACTGCGTTCTGCTCTTTGCGGGTTGGTATTGATGTACTGGTAGGCCGGCGGGCGGGGACGAGAGAGGGGCAGGTTTATTGGCAGGCGGGCGAGCGGCGGTGGCGGTGCGAGGGCGGGCGGGCGGGCACCGTCTCCGAGTGTATGTCTACATAGCAACGCATACATCAGCAAGATGGCAAAAAATCTGACAGTCTGAAAAAATCTGATGGTCTGAGAAAATCTGAGAGTCTGAAAATATCTGAAAAAGTCTGAAAAATTCTGAAACTTCTGATATCAGATTATTCTCAGACCATCAGATTTTTTCAGACTGTCAGGTAGTCAGCACAGCAGACCTTCAGTAATCTCAGAGCCCTCAGATCACCCATCAGATATTCTCAGAAGCTTCAGATTATCAGGCAGTCAGAACAACACACCCTCAGAATATCTCAGATCATGAGGCAGTCAGAACACCAGATGGTCAGATACTCTCGGAAGTGTCAGATCATCCAACAGTGAAATTAAACCTCCCAGACATTTTCAGAAGTCTCAGATCATCAGATGGCCAGTGCTACCAGTCTATCAGATATGCTCAGAAGTCTCAGACTATCAGACAGCCAGAATGATTACCCCTAGATAATTATCAGAAGGCTCAGGTTGCCAGACTGTCAGAAGAGCAGATTCTCAGGAGTCTCAGACCATCAGACAGCCAGTGATACAGACTACTTCAGATATTTTCAGTACATCAGCAAAACAGTACATTTGGTACAGATTTTCCATGGAGCAAGCAGAGACCCTACAGATCCACAGACCCACAGACACATAGATGTAATCATTAATTTACAAATATCTTGCCCAAAAAAGGAGATATTGCTAAGGTAATCATATTCCCATGGTCCTGTGATCATAGGCTACAACTTCCATTATGACATCATGGCTGTACAATGACTCTGAGTCTACACAGATGAGCTGTGGCAATTTCAATTGGAGTTTGAATTTTGTAAACATTCATTTGCCCATATCTCATCCTGAAAAGGAGATATTGTGAAGATAAGCATATTCCCATGGTCCTGTGATCATAGGCTACAACTTTTGTTATGACATCATAACTGTACAGCCACTTTTATTTTTTGATTGCGCCGGGTCTCCCACAGAACTTTGCAAATATCTCGCCCAAAAAAGGAGATATTGCTAAGGTAAGCATATTCCCATGGTCCTGTGATCATTGGCTACAACTTTTGTTATGACATCATGGCTGTACAATTACTCCATATAGTAGATTTTTCGACTTCCGAGTCTACACCGATGCACTGTGGCAATTTCAAACTCCGATTGAAATTTTTGTGGGGGTGTATATAAACCCATTCACTCCGGCAACACAACTCTTTCCTCTACCACCACCATCTCCCTTCGTCTCTCTCGTCGTTGCCCCTCCCTCTGGTGAGCCCCTCTAATCCCCTGTGAGGCTGTGCTGACTTAGTGTAGATTTGTAGTCCCTGTAGAGTAGATTGGTAGTCCCTGTACCATAATTGAAAAATAAACTGAAAGTCTTGATATTTGGTAAACTGGGTGTGTTGCCATCTGAGAAATTGCTGCCCTGAAAAAAAATTAGAAATATTGTCACCTGGAAACTGATAGATTGAGATCCTGAAATAAACTGAATGTCTACACATCTGGTTACAGCGGTTTTCAAAAGTATGCAGAAAACCCATTTTCAAAAGTCAGCTGTCGGAAACAGCCACACGAGGACCCCGGAAGCACCTAAGCCTGCAACAATTAATCACTGCACACGGAAAATGGGATATCTCCTGAACGGCTGGGAGTATTGGGATGTATGTACTATCATTGGAGAGCTATCAATTGGTAGTATATACATGCAAAAAAGGGAAATGTAGGGTGTAGAAATGAATGAGGTACAGGCTACAAACCTATTCACCTCCAGTTGGCATGAAAAATACAATAACT
Organism: Pisolithus albus; assembly: GCA_024613165.1. NCBI lineage: Eukaryota > Fungi > Basidiomycota > Agaricomycetes > Boletales > Pisolithaceae > Pisolithus > Pisolithus albus. The sequence continues at coordinate 769,340 of JANFAB010000008.1, forward strand.
CTGGAATGGAAAATGTGTGAATGCTGTCTTTGGTATTGTCTAGTAGGTAGCAACAAGTACACCTAGATCTGAAAAATGCGAAAGGTTTGGTGGGCAAATGGAGGAGATACAGGCCAAACATGAAGGGGGGGGGAGACAATGATGTGTCAATCAAAAACCACTGGTGTAGCACTATAAAAAATCAGAGGAGAAGGTGGAATCTTTGTACCACCTGCTGAGGGCTTTCAAATGGGGCATCTTACATTGCTGCCACCTCAGCCATTCTGGAGATATAGCCTAGTTTTGGGACAGGGGCACTATCAGATGGTTTTGCAAATATCTTGGGACTGGGTGTGTGTATTCCCTCCATTCTTTGTTATTCATGTACTGCACCATCTCTCCACCCTCTCCTCTGCTTTTTTATAGTGCTACACCAGTGGTTTTTGATTGACACATCATTGTCCCCCCCCCCCTTCATGTTTGGCCTGTATCTCCTCCATTTGCCCACCAAACCTTTCACATTTTTCAGATCTAGGTGTACTTGTTGCTACCTACTAGACAATACCAAAGACAGCATTCACACATTTTCCATTCCAGAGTTATTGTATTTTTCATGCCAACTGGAGGTGAATAGGTTTGTAGCCTGTACCTCATTCATTTCTACACCCTACATTTCCCTTTTTTGCATGTATATACTACCAATTGATAGCTCTCCAATGATAGTACATACATCCCAATACTCCCAGCCGTTCAGGAGATATCCCATTTTCCGTGTGCAGTGATTAATTGTTGCAGGCTTAGGTGCTTCCGGGGTCCTCATGTGGCTGTTTCCGACAGCTGACTTTTGAAAATGGGTTTTCCGCATACTTTTGAAAACCGCTGTAACTAATGGACTGAAATACTGAAATAAACTGGATGTCTGAGAATCTGAGGAACTGTTGACCTGAAATAAACTGAATGTCTTGACATCTGGTCACCTGAGTGGTTGAAATACTGAAATAAACTGGATGCCTGACTCTCTGACAAACTGCTGGTCTGAAATAAACTGGATGTCTGACCATCCTGGAAAACTGTTGGTCTGATTTCAGAAATGTCCATTTCTGACTGACTGGCAAACTGGCAAACTGAGAATTTCTGAAAATGTCTGAGAATTTCTGAAAAATTCTGAGAATGTCTGATATCAGATTTTTTCAGACCATAAGTTTTTTTCAGACTGTCAGATTTTTTGCCATCTTGCTGATGTAGCCTGAAATTCAATCACGGGATCGCATATCATGAACTAGTTTGACATAGCCCAACATATATTAATAAGGTACAGTAAGAGATGAGAAGACAGCCTATGTAAATCTATGAGGAACTACGGTATAGATGCACATAGTATCGAGTAGCTCTGCATAGCAGAAAATGCTATGGAGCTGACCTATTTCGTATGGGAGACAATGTCTATATATGGCATAGGTAGGCATCTGTCTACATCGCCCGGCATATGTCCGTTTTTCACTGGGCTTGAAGGCTCGACCATCTTCGAGTATCAATCTGGTGGCGCACATGAATGTTCGGTTTGTGATTTCTGATGGTGAGCACTGAAGCCCAGTGAAAAATGGACCTAGCCGTAGCAATGTGTATGTAGTCCTTCGTATGCCATAGATGGGAGACGCTCCGCATAGAAAATGGGCGTGTCCATGTGTATTTTTTGTATGCCAGTGTACTCGTATGTAGTCTGTGCTATGCCATAGTTTTTCATAGGCTTACATACATTGTTTTCTCGTCTCTCGTTCCTCTTTGATTTGCTATCTTATTATATGCCGAACTATGTCATCTTATGGATGCAGAATCAGCAATGCATTGATATGTACTTATATACACATCATGCTCGTCCGTTTGCGCTCACTGCCGCCTCCCCTCCCCTCCTCCCGCTCCCCCCACTGCCTGCTTCCTGCTCTCCACTCTCCGCTCTCCACCCCTCCATCGATGCGAATCACTTACCTCCTGCTCCCCCTGCTTCCTTTCCACCCCTTCGTTATGATGATGCGATGCGACTAGTGTTGTGCTGGGCCCGGCCTCAAGCCTTGAGCCGAGCCGGGCCGGGCCCTCCTAGGCCGAGCCGAGCCGAGCCGTGGGGACGGCCTGTGGGGGCTCAGGGCCCGGCCTGGAGTTTGGAAAAGCCGCGAGCCGCGGCCTCAGGCCGCGGCTTGGTGGCTGTGCTGCAGACTCATTCAGAGGGACGTGTCGTGCACTCCCAATGTGTTCAACTACTCGGTTTACTAATGGGATGGGTACTGGAAAACTACTTTCTATCTGTAGCATCGATACCGCATGTTTTCTAGGCTTGACAAGTTCAAAGCTGGTGAGTACCTGGCCTTCACCTCATGACCCGGAGATTGCATATGTGATAACTCTTCCGTAGTCTGTCCAAATCTCTCACAAATTCACAGCCATGTACTACTCACAGAGAGCTTCCAATTGGTGTCTCTTGTGTCACTTCTGGGTAAACCATTCAAGAGATATTCGCATTTTGGTGTATGGAGGGGGTGGGAGACAAGTTGGTGGATATCTCAGGACTGGATTGGCCAATCGGTACGGTTTCTTTTTCCCCATATCCTCCCATGTGTATCCTATCATCACACACAGTTTCATGTAAATTCCCCAAGTGGTCGTCACTCGGCGGCCTCCCCTTCTCCCCCATCCCCTTGCCTTGTGATTTGCAACCACCATATCTCCGTCGTTTTTGATTCATGCCTCTCGCTTTTCTGGGCTTTCATACTACTCGATCTACGCTTTAGAACGGTGTAAGTTGCCTTACGATCGGCGCAGTCAGAGCAGAGGAATTCAGATTATTGTGGATGGAGGTATATCTGAACGATTTTGCCAATATCTCGGGACTGGGTGCGTGGATTCAGTCAATTCCTTTTTCTACATATTCTCCATGTTTCACTCTACCATTTCCCCCAGTTCCATATTGGTTGCGTCTGCGGTTATCATTTGACGACCTCATCTTTCCCCCACCCCCATGATGGCATGTACCCCATATTTCTCTCAGCCCTGAGCCATGCCTCTGGCTTTTCAAGGCTCGAGTACCAGTTGAAGGAGGCTCTTGGTTGGTATATATGACATCCTGTAACTACATGTATGTACTTTAATTTTTTTGGCACTACTTCTTGTTCAGGCCGGGGCCTGAGGCCGGGCCAAGCCCCCATATAGGGCCTGGCCCGGCTCACAGCTCGGCCTGACATTTCGCAGGCCATGAGCCCTCAAAAGCCGGGCCCAAGCCGTGGCTTTCGAGCCGGGCCGGGCCTGGACAACACTAGATGCGACGTGAGACCATGCAATGCATGACAAGACTGTGCAAGACGATGCGAAACTGTGCGAGATGGTGCAAGACGAGATGACACTGTGCGAGAAAATGCGAGACCGTGTGATGCGAAATGAGATCATGCAAGATGATGCAAGACGAGACAAGACTGAAGTGCAGAATGATGGGAGAGTGAGACTGCGGCACTGTATGCGACACATAGAGTGGAATGACCTACAACTAATGTATTGGAAGACCTGAAGCTCTAAAGTTTCTCGTTAGTCTCAGATGACCTGCAGTGTGCCACTCACAAGTTCCGGAATAGGGGTATTGTCTTCTGCTGCGGGTTGGATAGATCACTGACATTCCCATCTATGTTATCAAACAAACCACTCACCTACTTGAATTGAAGCTCGTACCATTGCGAGGGAAATCCTGAAAGGAGCAGAGGGGACGGGGGAGTGAGGACATGGTGGGTGGAGGAAAGAGAAGAGACTCGAGGACACCACGAGCGGAAATGAAAGGAATGTTTGTCTTTGTTTGTCTCATCACACAGCGAGATTTCTCCAAGTACTTTGGCAGATGCATGTCGCTGCAACTGGTGTTGAAAATGTTCAATGAATGAGTCGTGCATCATACAAAATGTACTATGATTGAAAATATCAGTCATTCAATGAGTGAAATCAGTGTCGTTAAAAGACACTTTCTGCTATGTGTATCTAGTGACACGTAGTCACATAGTCACACATATGAATGCATACAAAAAATAGTCTTTTCATATACCCGGCTACATCTAGATAGGTCCGATTTTCACTGGGACTGAAGTACTCACTGCATCCGCGTAACTTGAAACAGGCATGGACAGCGCTGCCAGATGCTCAGCGTGACTGTCCAATGCACATGGCATGCATACACGCACTATGTGTTGGAGAGACGGTTGACACAAGAGCATTCTAAAGCAGTGTCCAGCGCGTGAGCTACGTCTGGACAGCAGCCCATGCAACGCGTTGCCCGTGGTCCGCCAATTTGGCTCAGATGTCGTCCCAGACTGCGTTATGAGTTTGTCCCCGGCTTCAGGTGTTCAGGGACACAAGCCTCTAACTGTGTGTGGCATTCCGTGTGACGCGTTCATTGAATCAGTCAGTCCCTTTCGCGATATAATCACTGGTGCTGACGTATCTGCAGGGGAGATCGCCCTGCGGTGTGTGTACTCGACCTGCAAGCGGACTACCATGCCGTGGAATGTCCGCTACTTCACCATATGTAGGCGACCCACTCACACCATACGAGCTACCTGTGGCTTGGAACTCAATGGAGGTCGGATGCCGACGTATCTGTCGCAACCGCGAGGGCCTTCCTCACTGCCTTACCTAAAGTGATCTCACATTTACTACAGCTCTCCTGCTGAATGCTGTAGCAAACATACATCACGGGAATGCATCAGTAGATTCCTGCACTATGCACCAAACCTTTGCACGTGCAATTCATCAACGCAGAGGATACTTACCGAGTCCCCGGAATGATGCCCCGAGGGGGGCAATCGTTGTTATCGCCGGAAATAAAAGTGTCGGAAAACATGGCCGAATTCCTTTGAGCCGCATGAACAGCCTAATGCTTCTACCACGTGGTGTATATGATAAGCTGGGTTTTGCTGTTCTTCTTCTCGTTGGATGGCCAGGTCAGTGGGGTCTCCGTTCCGTGATCCTTCAGCGACGTCCCTTGTTAATTCGTGCTGAGATAGGTAACTTCATGTGACCAGCCAATTACTGCGGGAGCAGCTGCTCCCGGCTCTGGCAGCAGACACGCAGCCTACAATCAGCCGCATCTGTACCTCTCGGCAACCATATAGGTGCGAGTCAGATGTTGTGACCAGTCTTCACCCCCTGTCCGTAAGCGTCGCCAAAGGACCAGCGGTCTTGTGGCAACAGTGTGGTCCGTTTGGCTCCTAACTGTCATGTCATGCTGTTGATCTGACTTGGATCGATCCCCCCGTCTATCTCCACATTCTCCAACCAACCTGCTGCGGCCCAGATTGTTAGCATTCTTACGTTGATGAACCGACGTCGAGGAATTGCCACCACAAAATGTTCAAGGACGGAAGGAAGGGACGAATATTCAAGAATATTAGTAATTCACAAGTGTTCGAACTGCTCAAGACTTTTAATCCTACCACCAGGAACGCCGGTGCCTGGGCCATCACGACATTTGGGTTGGGCGTCCCAGCGAATGGAAGCCACTGTAACCGGCACAGCTCAGTGTCATCCGACGGCGGCCAGTACATACTGATCTCTCCCCACGTCGATCGATGGTTCCCTTTTTTTTCCCTGGTGTACGTTTACTTTTGTCTAGCAGTTGCATGTCGTTGTTGTAACTGGATCAAGATTGTGGCATGGTGTAATCACGGCTCACAAGATGCTGCCAGAGCCCATGGTAACGAATGACCTCCCAAGAAGAGTGAGGATAAGTCAAACCGAGTGTCTTCCGTTAGCATTGACCTTCGTGACGCTAGTAATCAGGGCTCCGATTGACAGCCGTGTGCAAAGGCAGGGATAGCCAGTTGACCGTAACGGGGTGGGTTTGGGAAGGTTCAGTCGTTTTTGTGGACTTGACCATTCATTTCCATTGGCAGCCTCCACGTCCATAGGCGGCAGAAGACGTTCTGGTCCTGAATTTACATCTACTTGCCCTCCACAGCTCAATTGAAGACGGTCCCAAGCGGATCGGCTGCGTTCTGACGTGCGTGACACGCGCCAGTCGGACCTGGCCTCTCCAGTCGCACGTTCGTCGACGCAGAGGTGACTTCTACCATATCGTGCACCAACGTTGAACGTCGAACCCGGAAGTGCGGACATCGATCCAATGCCTTGACTCGCTGTTGCGACGCCAAATCTGGAAAGATTCGTACCAGACGTAGCGGTTGTTACGACTAAGTCCGCCGATCGTAGACCTGACCAGCACCCTGATGAGGTCCCAACCATTCAAGCTATAGTTATGTGTGTTCCTTCGAGTGTGGCGGCTCGATAGCTCGGCAGGGCTGACCGTCCGCAACCAGTCGCTCGAGTAGTTTAAGATGTACCACGAGTCTTTTTTCATTTCGTTGGTTACCGAGTTAATAGATTGACTACACGTATGTACCGTACGAGATGCTTGTATGCGTATACATCGTAGATGTCGGTGAATACAAGAGAGCTACACCAAGTCAAAAGTGGCTAGCTTACGACGAACGTTCACAGACTACCAGCCGTGGAGCAGCGAAGCTATTTGTTGATCTTTTTCATAATTGCTTTTCTTCAACCTGCAGCACAGAGAACGCAGGGACAAGGGGCTGTTGGCTATCTGTAACGTTTAAAGAGCGCGTTTTATTGACTCACTCTTGAACTTCTTTCTTCAAAGCATCCACCTGAGCCGTTAATTCTGCGATGCGTTCCGCCTTGGCATCGTTGCTGATTTTGAAGGAATTCTTCTGTCTCTCAGTCTTAAGAATATAATTCGCAACTTCCAACTCTTGCAACTGCTTCATATTCATGTGTAATTCCTCCTGGGCCAGTTTCACTCGATTGAACACAGTAACGAACTGTTCACCGGGGGTAGGGCTACCGGAACTGGAAGCCGGATGGAATTTCAGCAGGTTAGGGGCGGAGTCGGCCGGCGCAACGACATTGGAAGCAGGTTGTTTCTCCAAGAAAGGGTTCTCCTGTGTCCAAATGGAACAAGCGGGAAAGAAGGTTGTTGATCAGGCTGATTTATATTATATACGGTTGTTAAGAGAATGGATACTGACCTCGTTTTCGACGGAACCCCCTATGCTACCGTCGACGGCACGTCCCTTGCCCTTGTTCGCGGTCGGGCTGGTGGGTTCTCCGACGTCGACGAAAACAAATCCACTTGTAGAGCGGTGGACAGTCTTGGGTGGGGTTAGGAGCATGGAGCTCCCGACACCTGAAGACCGATGTTGACTGGGAGGACTATCTGACACAGCTGGGACCTCTGCCGGGGCCATGACGGGACTATCCAAATCTAAGCCGAGGAGGCTGCGACGCGGCACGTGTTTCGGCGGAGAAGGTGGAGGTTCTCGTTCTTGGTTTGTAGAGGAGCTTGAACCTGCCAAGGACAGGGGCAGCGCTTGCTGCACAGGTGATTCCTCGCCAACCGTAGGAGAGGGCTCATAGACGGGATGATCAGCTGCGCCAATACGGTTTTCGTTCCTTTCTTGTAGTCCCTTCTCAATGTCCCGAAGCCGTTTAGACATTGGACTCTGGGGAGGATGCTGTATGGTTGATGGGGTACTAGTTGTGGCATCTGGCACCTGATCGGCCCACACTGAAGACACGGGTCGTCCAACCATAGTTGAGAATGTGACAGACCTGACTTACTGAAGTATTTGCACCCCTCAGTTGATGGGGAAAGGCTGCAACACCAGAAATCGCTATGGACAAAGAACACTAGTTCAGCTAGTCACTCAGGTTTGTGATGTCATAGGTCATCATACCGATTGGGATTTCGCAGAGAGTGGCTCGTCCTCCTGACTGCCCCATGCTTGCAAGTTGGAACGCGCTGTGGAGTTGCCCGCATTGCCTGTGATTGCTGGCTGGATGACATCTTATGCTTGGGTCGAGGATTGAATAATTGAGTTTACAGGAGGCGGTTCGAAATTCGAACCCCCTTGACCATTCGCAGTAAAGAGGAGTTCCCAGCACGCACGCTGTACTCGTGTCATGTCGCCTTCGATCATCGACACAAGAGTAGTGTACATTCCACCTGCAGAGCGCGAGCTGCCAGCCCTGGCTCTTCACATCATAAGCCTGGTGGACTCGTACATGCTCTGGCTGGGTGTCACCGAGGAGTCACCCGACACCGTCCAGAATGCACCGGGCTCAGGATCGCTGTGTAAAGACTGGGCATGTGCAATGCCCCCTCCACCTGGGAGTAAAGTAGGTACTCTGTGCGCTCACTGCCAACTGCTGCTGACACCATCGTATGCTGCGATTCATGGCCGCCCCTCAGATGTTGGGACCAGCGTCTCCGTTGTTTCGCACGTCCGGATCGGACGTTGCGTTGTCGATGGCACAACGGCTTGGTATGTGTACTATTTACTCGTCTTCACGGTTGGCCGGAGGAGTGATGCACGGTAGCGCTGAAGTTTCGCAAACAAATATTCTTGTCCGTGGACATACCACCGGTCTATCTCGCGGTACCTTACGGGTCCCGTCTCTTACTTGACGCAGAAAAGAGGATGGTCGAGGTGCTGACCGTAGTAGTAAAATGAGTAGTAGCCTTTTTTTTTCGTTATTACCAAGATCGATTGCCGACCCTTAACCCCTTCAAAATGCATTCGCCGTTGTTGGGCACATACGTGTAGTGCACAGACCACTCTCGGCTCCCTTTGTGTCCTGCCAGCGTTCGTCGACGACCAACGGCTGTGAACTCTCGGGCGTGTGGTAATAAAGCTAATAAAGAGTTGGTTGATTTGGGACCCGCCAAGTCGCTGCGACGTATTAGCTGTCCAGAGACTCCCACCCCCATCCTCATCCCATTCCCCATTTCCCTCTCTGCTGCTGCCAGGGAGCATGTCGGAACCCGAACTCGCCTACATGACCAACTCAAACGACGATTTCGACCTTCCTCGCTGGCAGACCCAGGCTCACATCGAGCCTTTGTCGTCTTCGGCGCAGGCCGCGCAGGCCGCCGCAAGAGCTTCGTATCTCTACCCAGGCGCCCCGCCCCCGCCCCCGCCGCAGTCCCTTGCTACTGCTACCCATACCCAGCGATTGCATGCTCTCCACCACTCCCCCAGCTCGTCGAGGCAGCCTCGTGTCACCCACGCTCTCGATCAAGATCAGCAGCAGTCTGTTTCAACCACCTCATATATCTCGGGTGCACTCAACCAGCTATCCAGAAGCGCGTCTCTCGGCGCAAGCGCTTCGATCGGGGGTGCAGCAAGGTCTCGTCGACACCATCAACCTGCTGACGACTTGGAGGGCGCATTCAACGTCGACACCCAGTCTTCTAATTCTAATCCCAGGAACATGGGCGCACCGCAGCCTCCATCCGCATATTCTCTCTATCCCGCGAGTACCAGCGTCCATCAGCCTCTTTCCTTGCAGTCTTCCTCCACGTCCGGCACCAATCCCTCCCCCGCCACAGCATCCGAACCCTTCTCGGAAATGTACTACAGCGGTTCGGGTGGGAATGTCCCGAAGCGGACTCACACGCAGCTTGATCCTGCCTCCCATTCTGGCCGATCGCCAATGCGGGTAGCAAATGCCCTATTAGACCCGTATCAACATCATGCGCAGTACTCCCCGACGACCACGCCAACGTATCTATATGGTCCATCTTCGTCTGACACTCAGCGCAGTAACTCGTCTGCTACCTACCAATCCCACTCCCGCAACCATTCGCAGGCCAAGGGAGACACGTCAACTCCCCCAGTCTCTACACCCTTCTCGCCCCAGAATGCAGCTCATGCTGCCTATGCCGGGTATGCCATGGAGTCGTCGAGCCCTCAGCCTTCGTCGCAGCAAAACCAGTCTCATCTTTCCGCTCCTCAAGTCTCTACCAAAAATTCCACTTCAACTCCGAACACTCCACTTTCTTTTGCTCACTCACAAAGCCCCGCGAACCAGTATTATCCACAGGATCAGGCGATGGTCGTCGACGCTCCTCAACATCGTCGCCGTGCGTCTGGTTTCAGGAGGGTCCGGGATAGCCGTGATCTCCGACCTTATGTAAATAACCAAGTGTCGGGTAAAAGGGTGGATGCCAATGGCGTCGTATTAGCGGTGTGTGCACCTTTCTCACTGGTGAACCATCTAATAACTGATCCGCAACATACGTTAGCCCCTTCGGCAGCTTACGACGCACATCGTCGAAACGTTCAACGTTTGTAACCCTCAGTTCCGATATGAGTCGGCTCACAATCCCCGTCGAGTCCTCACGAAACCTAGTAAGCCTGTACACAATGACGGCTACGACAATGAGGATTATGACTACATCCTCTACGTCAATGATTGGTTGGGTAGTGAGGACGGCCACAAGTAAGTCTAGATTGTCAGCACGATGCAAGACGTTTTCTGAGGAATTCAAATTAGCCGCTATCTCATTCTGGATATTCTTGGCCAAGGCACATTTGGTCAGGTGGTGAAGTGCCAAAACATGAAGACCAATGAAATAGTCGCAGTCAAGGTTGTCAAGAACAAACCCGCTTACTTCAACCAGAGCATGATGGAGGTAACCATACTGGAGCTAGTGCGCTAATTCATGTCGTTCCCTTGAGCGAATTTCTGATCGCTACCCAGTTGAATAACCAATGCGATCCCCAGGATGAGCATCACATTCTGAGACTACTCGACTCTTTCATCCATCGGAATCACCTTTGCCTTGTCTTCGAGCTTCTCTCTTCCAATCTCTATGAACTCATTAAACAAAACCAATTCCAGGGCTTGAGCACCCAGCTCGTCAAGGTGTTCACAGCCCAGCTGTTAGATGCACTGACGGTACTGAAGGAGGCACGGTTGATTCATTGCGATCTCAAACCGGAAAACATACTTCTCAAATCGTAAGGTTCCTAAACAACCTGTCCCGGCCTAGGTTCGCTGACTGCCTTCGACTGCCGCTCTTCACATGTCTTAGACTGCAGTCTCCGCAAATCAAGGTGATCGACTTTGGGTCTGCATGTCACGAACGACAAACGGTGTACACCTACATTCAGTCACGTTTTTATCGTTCCCCTGAAGTCATTCTTGGAATTCCGTATACAACCTCGATTGACATGTGGTCGCTTGGGTGCATTGCTGTTGAGTTGTTCCTAGGGTTACCGTTGTTCCCTGGGACCAGCGAGTATAACCAAATTACGCGAATCGTGGAGATGCTAGGGTAAGCATTGTTCAGTCGTATTGATGTGGAAACCTGCGTAGTGGACAATAACTGATATGACCTTGCATCCGTTTAGGATGCCACCAACTTACATGCTGGACATGGGAAAGCAAACCAAACAATTTTTTGACTCCTACGTAGATACATACGGGCAGAAGAAGTACCGGCTGAAGAGCCTCGAGCAATACTCTCGCGAACACAACACAAACGAGCAGCCTGGAAAGCAGTACTTCAAGGCGACAACACTGCCAGAGATCATCAATACGGCGCCCATGCCAAATTTCAAGTCGCGCCAGGGACATGAAGTAGAAAAAGGTAAGAAGTCGTCGGCAGGTTCATCGCTGCACCTTGGTCCCTGAGATGCTCATCAATGCTGATACTCGAATTTTCCCGTGCAGAGCTGAACAACCGCGCGTCCTTCATCGATTTCTGTCAGGGTTTGCTAAACCTGAATCCAATTGAACGTTGGTCCCCCCAACAAGCCAGGATGCATCCATTTATAACTGGTGAGAAGTTCACCAAGTCGTGGTCGGTAAGTGTGTTTTACTACATTATCATTGCGTGCTACTTCCCATCCGTGTTTGTGTTTCTGGAAAATTCACGCTAAATCACAGCCCAATGGTCATATGTCCTCATCCATCTCAGGAACGGCCAGTGATCCAAAGCGGCCATATGGTGGTTTGGTGCCTTCACAGCCCAAGGGCACACGAGCATTCCAGGATGCGGCATCGTATAATCAGCAACTTGCGCAGCACCAGGCGTATACAGCACAGGCTCAGGCGGCCAGTAACATCTACCGTAACCCTTATGTTGCTCCACAACAAGGTGTACAGCAAACAAACGCGGGAGGTGCAACGCAAACTGCATACGCAACCGGTCAGGACGGTACGGGTGGAACAACGTACGGGCCACAACCTCCCCCCACCCAACAGCAACAACAGCAACAGCAACCAGCAACTCATGGACCTCATCAGCACCAGTATTCGGCGTCACAGCCATCTAATACGCAACTTGGTCTGTCCTCCGGAGCTGGATACACGCCGGGAGGCTTGGGCGTTCCAGGGATGTTACATCCGAACGCACCACCCTCTTCATACTTTCCTGGTACCCATGCTCGTGCGCGTGCGAACACAATTAACCATGATGCCATCCCACCTGCACTTGCCCGATTGCAACATATGAACCAGGACGTTCTGGTGGGTGGACGGAATGCTCTCACTCCCGTACTCAACCGAGATGACGCAATGCGCGAGTGGGAGCGCCGCCAAGCAGGGAAGCCGCCTGCGCAAGCACCCTATCCACAATTGGAGTACTTGCACCAACAAGCAGAGCTCGCAGTCGCAGGGGGCGCTTGGCATGGTGGCGCTGGCGCACGGTATGGTGCGGCGCAACCGTCCAAGTTGTCACAGTCGTACCAACCGCAACCAACTATTGTCGTGGACGATGATGGCAGACGTGACGCCATCATGTCGAACGTGCGATCGGCCGCGCGGGTCGAGGCGACTGCTGGAGCAGTGCCGAGTTCCGGAACATATAATTCGGCAGCTATGGTTACCAGCCCAACACAACCATATCCCGGAACCACGACGGTCGGTGGGGGTCGGTATCAGGGTCCTTCCTTTGACGGGCTCGGTGGCCGCACCGACATTGGGACTTTGTATGTACCCATGCAACCCGAACAGTACCAGTCGTATGCAGGGGGGAGCGTAGGAGCAGCTACAGGGAGTAACTCGTCGAGACTACCACCGCAAACGAGCCATCAACCATCCTCATTCTATGGAACAGGGACTGCGAGTGCTGTACAGAGCTCAGGTGCAGCCCAGCAAGTGCAACAACGGAATCCGTTCTCGAATGCGAATGATGGAGGGGGCCCGCAAGGACAGGTGGGTGTGAAGGACGCGAGGAGGTTGAGTGGGATGGACATCTGGTCACGATAATGAACCTGTATGCTACACCCCCTGCGTTTATGTACCGTCTATCACTTACGTTTTATCTGTGTGCCAAGCGTTGCACACCTTTGGCTCCACAAGGTCGTTACCTGTGGGCCTGTCAAATGCTGCAGGGTTTCTTCCTTTTTGTTCATCCTCGCAATTCGACTCGTTTACAAGACATCTTCTATGGCCCATGTGTGTCACAACTCAACCACTTTCCAACGTTTGCAGGATCCATACATGTATCTAGCTCTATGGCAAGTGTGGATGGTCCATGTATTCGCAGGTAGGATAAGTTATGGCCTGAGTTCTCGGTTTCCCCGCACCTACTGATTCGCCGTTACCCTGGTTGAGCGCCCCAGTGAAAACTGGACATGAGCTGGTGTGACCCAGTGTGACGAGATGGGAAACTGATGTGAAAAATATGACGTGGTCGATAATCAATGTGACTCTTTCCCTTTTCGGCTATGCTGTGTGCTGTGTCTGTGCTGCGTCTGTGTCTTCGCTATGCTACGTCTAATCTACGCACCGTCTGGCTGCGTACTTTACACTACGCACTATGTGTGCTATCTCCTCGGTGTGTGTGTACACGTGTATGGACCACTGCCACAAGATCATGTGACCTCACCCCACCACTTCCCATGTTCCCGCCTCGACTTACTCCCTCACATGCTCTTACCCTTCCCCGTTCCACCATACCATGGCAATGTGCTTTCCGAGGGTTCTACACATACTGCAGGTTGTTCTTGTGCCATTTCTTCGTGGTTTCTACAGTGCCATCACTTCCAGAAGATAAGTACTCAGTTATGCTTCAGCGCATACAGGCCGTATGCAGCCACGATAAATGGTCCTCAGATACTCGCAATGGCCAGCACTGCTCGCTAATGGTCTGATACAGTATGTTTTTGATGTTTCCTTGCTTCGTTGGCAGTGCAGATGGTTGACCCGCATTGTGCAAGGCCTCCCAGTGTTGTTGCTCCCCGGACTTCGTCGCTTGTGTTGCCCCAGCAGCTGCTGCTGGTACTCCTATCGGTACGTCTGAGCATACAGCTGGCTTCAATCTAGGCCAGGTACCCTTGACGATCGTGTCTGTTCTCTTCAGCATTGTGCAACAACTTAACTAGACTCAATTTTTGTACGTTGGCGACATGGGTACCGCATCAAGATGATTCTACGACGACAAATCCTGCTGGGATTCCCAAGTCCGATGCCAGTCGTGGTTGTTGGCCTACACCCGCACGTAATGTCCACTCCCCAGCTAACGTCGGCACCGTGCAGCTGCATATTTAGTTTCACAGGATCGAGCAGACTCTCCGAAAGCCGAAGTGAGGAACAATTTGTGCATACAGTATATCCCCTGCATCCAATCTGTATCGATTCCTCGCATCGCATCCCACATCCACTGTATCTGGAGTTTACAGTAATACAGTGTCGTTTTCGTGCATGTCTCATAGCATTGCCAGCACGAAGTGAGAATATGTAAATATATGAGTGGGTGTGACTAGTAATGCAATCTCATATTTCCTTGCATATAGTCATATTACATGAGATCCACTGGGCTCTACAGTATATGACCTGATGTGAGCCAGTAGTACGTCCGGAATATTTATCCTACAGCGTCAGATGGGGTCGTGCCCCGTCATGCTACGTTTGTCTCATTTTACAAGCCAGATGCGAGCTGGTGTGACGTCGTCTGATTTCCCTGGCTAGTCCTATCTCGTCACACTGGGTCACACCAGCTCATGTCCAGTTTTCACTGGGGTTGAGCAGGGTAAGAGTTGGAGTTAGGTAGATAATTTCCCAAAAACCTCTTCCACCTCCCAGGCACCCGCCCAGTATCGAACTTCGCACTTAAGCCCTTCCTTCTCTCCCTCCTGGGCTATTCGACGTTCCAAGCCACGGAAGCGACGGCAGAGGACCATATCCTGGCTGTAATGAGATATGTCAGCAGCAAGCTCTGAAGGGAGGAAGCTGGAAACAAGTGTCAAGACGCGGACCTTCGCATACGGAGAATGGGGCAAAAATCATTCGCGCCATCCCCAACGTAAATGATACGGTCGTACGCAGGCTGGTGACGTGCAAGGAACGCTTCGAGTTCTTCCCCTGAACGAAGAAGCTCTCAGAATTGCCTGCGCAAGTGGGCCACGCCAGCACAAACCTTTGCACATGTTGGGGCTGCAGCCGACTTTACATAGGTGTTGTGGGCCAGTGGGATCAATTCGCCTGCGAAGTTTCAATAGGCCGGAAGGCTCAAAGGAAGCGGGATTGGTGATGATTTCCTCGAAGACGTCTATGAGTCCCTTGGACTGAGGCTCAGAAATAAGCATCGGGCCTCTCAGGAAAGTGTTCGAAGGATCACCTCGAGAATGGTGGATATGAACACAGAATTTGCATTTGACAAGCAAAAGAACGTAGTGATGGGACTTGCAGCATTCTTGAGATTAGATATGGCCCTGACCATCGCCGGGTGCTGCGAACTCGTTAGATCATTTCAAACATGACAAGCTTCTGAAAACGCACGAAGGGCATTATTCTGAGGGTATTCTCGATGTCTTCCCTCGTTTTCCCGCGAGAGTGCAACTCTTCCAGGGATTGGGCTCTTTGGTTGGGGAGCATCGGACGGTTTCCGCATCAGCGGGTAGGAGCAAAACTGCGATGCAGAGCAGAGCGATAGGCAGATGATATCTCACACTCACACCAAGTCTGTCCATTGCACGTCGTCCTTTAGCGACTTCATTTTTCTACGGATGTCAGGAGCGAGGACTTCAAAAATCCAACGATCTGTGTCTTGGTCTGCCATGGACCTAACCAGGTGCGATGATTAGCCGATAGCACTTCAGACGGTCTTCAAATCAAAATCGCGAGTTACCAGTCGAAATCGAACACGACCAACTGTCTCTGAATGTCTGGGGCCATGGGTATACTTGTGAAAATTGCTGGTGAGCGGCAAAAGTCGTTACCGCCACAGCACCAACTGAGGTAACTTGTGAATTTGCGTTGGCGGTACTGAGCAGTCCATTACCGAGACTCGGATGCCAGCCATCGTCTGCACCGCTAAGGCCTCGTACAAGAAACAACTCGGCACCCTAGAACTCACCGACACACATCTTCAATGGACACAAGATGGGAAGAAAGTATCGTCCGTGCAAATTCCTTTGCAGGATGCCGCGTGTTAGTGACGGATGCGTTTCTTGTCGCTTCTGCGCTTCTGGGGAGCTGACACGACCGTTCGCGAGCAGCTCTCTTTTGTAGCAAGGAAGGGGCACCGCAGGTTCGCCTTAAGCTCGGTCTCGTCAATGACGATGCGGGGCACAACTTCACTTTCTCGTCCGAGCCCCAGACAGTGGCACTAGCAGAAAGGGAGACTTTCAAGTCCGAACTTACGAACGTCATAAGTCGCAATCGCAGCGGGACAAGTACCGCCCCGGCCCCGTCCAGTGTAGTAGTGCCAAAAGCTCCAGTGACTGCCAGTGCTTCTCTCTCACCTTCAAAGCCGAGCACGCCCGTGACAGTTCCGGCGTCCAGGGCCTCTGTCTCCAGAGCAACCTCTGTGGCGAGTGACGGACGAACACCCATCATACCAGGCGCAGATGCCGCCAGCGACTTCAGACTGAGGAAGAAGGTCCTCATGTCAAATCCTGAACTACTGGCTTTGCACAAAGACCTCGTAATGACAGGACAGATTACCGAGAGTGAATTTTGGGAGGGCAGGGAGGTACGTCGTTCTTTCAATTTGGAGTGTGGACGTATCCTTTTTCAACATGATTAACACCAATCTCCAAAGCACCTCTTGCTCGCGCAGGCAGCCGCTGAGGCACAGAAGCGTGGGCGACCGGGACAACTTGTTGACCCGCGACCCCAAACTGTCGAGGGTGGGGAAGTAAAAATTGTGATTACGCCGCAGCTAGTGCACGATATATTCGAAGAGTATCCCGTCGTCGCCAAAGCATACAACGAAAATGTTCCCAGCAAGGTTCGCTCCTTCGTCTATTGTTACTTTATTAATGGTGAATGCGTGTGTCGATTTAGCTATCTGAAGCAGAATTCTGGAAACGGTATTTCCAATCAAAGCTCTTCAATGCGCACCGAGCTTCGATACGGTCGTCGGCAACACAGCACGTCGTAAAGGATGATCCCATATTCGACAAGTACCTCGAGAAAGATGATGATGGTCAGTTGGCTCTATCTCATTGTCCTCGTATTCGTGTCTCTTCAACTGGCATTACTGTTTCCGGTGAATCTCACATCCCCTATTTTTCCCAACAGCGTTGGAGCCAAAACGACCTCGCGAGGAAGTAGCGGACCTTTACATCAGCCTTGGAGCCACTTTTGAAGATCATGGGGAGGTATGCATATATGCAGTTTCTCCTATACCCATACTCTAACGGCTCATATGTACAATGCAGACCGGGAACGAAAAAGACATCACGATGCGGGCAGGTCGCCAGCGCGGTGTTCTTCCTCTCATCCGTAAATTCAACGATCACTCCGAACGGTTGCTTAATTCTACGCTGTAAGTGTGCATTACCATTTTCCATCTGCTCTTTATGACCACTGTTTTGTGTCATCACAGAGGGGACAATCCTCCACTTAAGCGGCAGCGGGTTGATGGCGATGGTCAGGTTGGTCTCCGATATTTTATGTACCATAGTGATTTTCTCTGCCTTACCGAGACTCATCTAACATTGCAGGACAACTTTTCTCAGATAGAACTGGAAGACCTCTGCGACCCCGAATCGTCCATCGGAATCCTTCTTGAGATGCAGGATCGTCAACGCTACTTTGAAGGGCAACTGATGCGTGGCGTAGCGGCAGAGCAAATGCCGGCGCAGCCTGTGGATGTCTCTGAAGCGAATGTTGACTTTAGACGTGAGTTGGAGGGTTGGGATGCGCGCTTCAACCAGGTATGTTCCTGACGGTAGAACGTACCGAAATTTCCTGGTGACTGAATTGTGCATTCCCGGTTCAGTTGCGCCTCGACCGGAAGGCTGCTGATGCCGCCTTAATGTCTATGACGCAAAACGTGACGGCACGTTTGGACACGAGAACGAGGAAGAGTACATTTTATCCTTTGACTTAGGATTGCAGATTTTTGACGTGATCTGACCCAGACGGCTTGCCTGCAGCTCTTTTCCGCCAGCTTACGACGTGCCAGACTGCTGCCAACGAGTTCCTGCGCCAGTTCTGGGGGGCCACGTGTCCTCCGCCGATAGATACCCCCTTCGCTCCCTCTCCAGCCCAACGTTCAGCCAAAGCAGCCAAAATGGCGCGTTACCTTTCTGGGACTCGTGAAAAGGTCGATGCTCTCGTCCGCGTGGCACAGGTTGAAGGTGCGGATGGCACTGCCGTTGAGGTGGTACGCGTTTTCTTCGAGCTACGTGCATTGCCCAGTTTGAATGGTCTGCCAGGCCATGCACCCCCTCCTTGAAGCAGTTGAACGTGCGCTTGCATTCTACCGCGCGAAGCACCCTTCGAAAGCAGCCCACCATAAGGTGGCTTAAGGACATGTTCCAAACCAGGGATCACCGTTTAGGGGCCAATTGAACAGTCTAACAAGCACGGCTTATTATCATTCGGTACGAAGCATGCATCAAAGAAAAATAGTCTTGTCATCATTATCCTATTAGATCGTAGGTGTAGCACGGGTAAGTCTGGTCACATCGCGTAAACTATCGTTAGTACGGCCTTGGTTGTACCTGCTGTCGTGTTCCCGGAGATGTCGCGCACTCATACACCGTGAACATAACCACTAAATGCAGCGCGGTAGCGTAGCATATGAAAGCGGTCCTGGCACGGCGGTTACTTAGTATTGCACGGGTAAGAACCAACACCCCTCGTTCGACCACGTTAAGGGCTTCGTACGCCCTTGTAGCCTCCTAAAAGCACTTCAGTGCTATTGTGCAGGACAGAAGGAACCGGACACCTACACGCCCACGGAAGGCCTCGAATGGGTTCATAGCCTCTTCATAACGTTTACTCCATTTGTTAAGCTCGTCACCGAGCCGAATGCTGCTGCCGGATGCATCGGCGGATGTCCCGGGTAATGGGTCAAGCTGCGAAACAGAATCCTGTTCCCGATAACTCTGCATATACCGGACCTTTTCGTAAAGTTTTAAGTTGTCAGATTGAAGAGCCTTGATCTCAGTCCGCAGCTCGGAAATGGCATGAAATTGTCTGCGGAGTTCCTACGGGGATAGCGGTTAGTGAGTATCTAGGATGATTGCATGAAGACATCCCTACCTCCTCAAGCTCAGCATTCCTTTGCCTGAACCTATCTCTCTGACTCGTCACAATGGGCAAGATGCTCGTATCTGCAGAAGAAGCGAACGGAATCGGGGTTGAGCGTATACTCGAAGACTCTGCTGTCGTTACAGTATTGCTCTCGTCCCTGCCGATGTCACGCATTAAATCAGCAAGAGTATCGTCAGGGGCTGCGCGACCGTCTCTGGTGCCGGAAGGAACGGTGCGCTTCTCGACCGCTAGAAGATCCGTTTCTAATTGTTCATTGAGTTCCTTTTGTTTGGATAGTTCCAATCGTGTGGCTTCGAGCTCTGTCTGAGTGGCTTTGAGGGAATGTTCCAGGGATCCGTGGAGGACCTGTGGATGCCATGCAGGTAAATATATCATAACTTACACCACCAAAGGCCCGTACTCTAAAGCGCGTTAATTCCTCCAAGATTCGTTTATTCTTAGCTGCGAACAGCACTTCAAGGCTCTTCCCTTGCCGTGCATTCGCTTTGTCGGCGTTTGGGTCGGGAAGGTGTACCCCACTCTCGGATTCATGTGACGACCAGTCATCTGCATCCGCGTCGTCATCATCGAGGCCACCAAATTCGACGTACTAGTGGGGTAAGTAGAAGTGTAGGTATTCCTGCAGCTGGTATAAAGCATATTGGCAAAACCACGCACCTTCATTATCTCCAGCTCGCGTTTAATCTCATCATAGTCAGCATATGCTGCGAGCTTCTGACGCAACCCTGCTGTCTCTTCCGCAAGTTCATCCCGTTCGCGCTGTGCCTGGCGTATCAACTCTGTGTCGCGTTGAGCAAGCTGCGCATGAGCCGTAGTGAGATGAGATTGGGCTGTGGCGAGACGGGCGGTAAGGTCTGCGTTGGCAGATTCGAGCACGGATACCCGATCCTGGAGGGAAGAAACGCTGGGAGTACGGTAAAAATACATACTCATAGGCGAGGGTGGACCACAAACATTGTACCGCTTTCGCCCTCGGCACGCAGTGCCTCGATCTCTGCCCGCAAGGTTTCCTACATCGATGAACGGGGAATGAAGTGTTCAGACCAGAGAAGTAAACGAGGCAAACGCACATTGCGACCCTCAACGACTGCTACCCTGTTGTTAGCACGCTCCAAGTCAGCGAGAACCATATCAGCCTCCGCAAGTCGGGAGACGAGGTCCTGGTCTAGTACGAACGTTACCGGGATGCAGTGGACAAGGAAGCGAGACAGTTTTAATGTCAACCATCTGAAGCGAGCAGTTACACTGAGGGCCACTCACCAGCCTTAGAGCTAACATCCAACAGTTTGGCCTGGCTAGTCTCATTTGACAACCGTAGATCCCGTAGTTGGGTTTTATAGAGGGAGACTTGGCGAACGAGGTCCTGCTCGCTGTGAACGGGTAGGTTTATTGACAATGAGACCATGAACGGCAATGAATGGCAATCGAATCGTTAACTTGAAAACTCACCGTTCCTCATAGTTCCTCATCCTTTCATCGTATGTAGCATTGAGTTCATTCTCCTTCTGGAGGATTTTCTCATTAATAAGGTCATCCATCTATGCAACGACGATGCACAAGGTTAGTGTTATTTCCACTGGAGAAGATAGTATCACACTTTTGTTTCCAATACTTCCAACTTCCGCTTCGTTGCTTCTAGTGTACTGTTCTCTCGCCGAATATCACCGTTTTCTGACCTAAGGCGAGACAACTCAGATTTGAGGGAGGCGACTTCTGCACTCAGCGAAGCGTTTTCGGTGCTGGCAATGGCTTGTTCCTGTACAAGTATAGAAACACGCGAATATTAGTGGGCTGGCAGACGAGACTCCATTGTAGCATACCACCACAGTCTCTAGTAGGGGGTAGGGATCTGGAGCTTCTGCAAGAACCTTGTAAATGTTAAGAAATGCGGACTCGGCTACCTTTGAGCGTCTTGTGAGCCCGTCAATTTCTTGCTGGTACGCTGGATATACTTCAGCGTTAGGGGAATGAAGGGCCCGCGTTGGACGTACCCTTGAGCAACCCTTTGAAAGAATTGAGTTTTTCATCATCAGGAATCCTCTTGAATTCTACGAGTAGCAGGCATGAGTGGTGATTCCTTAGCGGCGCACGGCAGGTGCAACAGCAGGCGTCCGCATCGTCCAGGGGTCGGACGTACGAACGCCTGCGAGGCAAAGGGCACGACCACACACCTTTCGTTCGTTCTGCAAGCCCCTTCCTGCTCAGGACATTTTCCTTCTGGTTCTCTACAATCTCGATGCCTTGTGCGTCAAGCGTTTTCTGGAGTTCATGAAGGTTGATAGCTACATTAGAAAAGGACTGTATCAGCTGTGAATCAGACCGCATCGTACGACGAGAACGCACCTTTCCAGGTAGCGAGTGCCCCGGAGAAGTTGTGTTCAGTTGAGCTCATCGTCGTTTACGGGGGAGAGGCCACTCTACATAAGCGAGACCGGTACACAATTGAATCCGGGCGCTTGTCAACTTGTCACCACCCAAACACATCCTGAAGGCTTCTCGAAGTTTTGCTCGCGTCGGACGGCGAGAAAACATGGCGACTGTCGGTCTGAAGGCGTTCGAATTGTTTGTTAGCAGGTTTTCGTGCAGGCCACCCCGTCTTCACGTCCTTGCCCGACGTTCGCTGACTACCACAGCGGCGACGACACCACCGCCTCCCAATTCTCGGTTCGTACCCCCTGCGTCTCTCGAAACCATGGACGAAGCACAGCTAGAGGGTGATCAGGCCGGCTTTGACGTCGACCGTCGTTCACGTAGACCACGCCCCGAGAGCAGGCGACCAGTACCACCATCGCCGGCTTTTTACACCGCCCGGTCACTGTACTACGACACCCTCGTCCAACTACAGTCCGCTCTCTCGCTCTCCCGTCGAGCGCTCCGGGCACAACATCTTCTTCCCCTCCCCCCCTTTGCCTTGCGAGCCCTCCCACCTGCCCAACCCGCGTGGGCCAACAAGGCCGAAATGAGCCTTATCCTCCAAGCACCCCTTACCGCTCGCATGTACAAGCGCGTCGTCATGCTTCTCAGGGAACTCGACCAGTACGAGCGCATAGCCCGCGTTGCCGATGCCGTCGAGCTGGAAGATGCCATCACGGACATCACGAAGGGCTTCGAAAGTAAAAAAGGTATCCAGGCACGCGACACACGTATACGAGCGCGAGAGGCGAAGGAGAGAGGTCCCCTTGACAGGTACGGCCGAAGTTACACTGTCGGTCGCAGAAAAACAAGCACTGCGCGTGTCTGGATGATCGAAGTACAAAAACCCGAAGACAACACATTCGAGCCAGTTGCGAATACTACGTCGATTCTATCTTCATCGAACGCAACCACCCCACCACCCCCTACCTCAACTGTTCTGATCAACTCAGTTCCCATTTCAAACTACTTCCCTCTCCCTGCTGATCGTGAGGCCGTTCTTCGCCCTCTCAAACTTGTGGGTCTCCTTGGCGCGTTCAACGTCTTTGCCCTTGTTCGTGGCGGAGGTACATCTGGTCAAAGCGGAGCCATCGCTCTCGCAGTGGCTAAGGGCTGTGTCGCACACGTACCCGGGGTGGAACCAATCCTTAAGAAAGGTAAGTGGAGTGCTGACCGTGCATCACGCACAATCCTCATGCTCTTCAATAGCCAAGTTGCTAAGGAGAGACCCTCGCATGGTCGAGCGGAAAAAGACTGGGCTGGCCAAGGCAAGGAAGCGGGTAAGTGACGCTCTGTGTAACTGCATCTGTTTCGCTCTTGCTCAAAACGCCGGCGACAGTACACTTGGGTCAAGCGTTAGTCTACTGGTTGGGTGGCGTAACTCGACATCCACGGCGCACCCTATCACTATCCACTTACTCCTATAGCATGTTTTAAATGTTTATTATGGCCTGTATCACCGGAGGTGCCCTCTCATTTCCGGTGTACGCACGAGTGCATCTGTTTCAGTGGAGAAGCGACTCAACTCAATGAACAAGTTTATTTGCCGTGCTGATTCCGCCTCCGTCTACATGCGTACTGAGGGTGAGTCGCAGTTTGTCACCAACGACACAAGATTATTATTGTTTTTTCTTGGGTGAGGGCACTGTCACCGACTTAGCGATATCTCTACTCCCGACGCTAGGAGAAAGACCATTGCCGGGACACGACCGTTGTGCTGTCATCTATGCCAACGCGTCCATGTCATCGACTCAACTTTCACGGATTCTGTGGAGAATAAACAAGTATAAAATGATATATATAAGAATACAAAACTCTTGTAATGATATCGTTCAGTAAGAGTAGGGTCCATTCACTCCTCTAAACCTAATCATCATCCTAAACCCCAAGGTACGAAAGACGAAATTATGACCTGAATAGACTCGGATCGTAAAGTTGTAGGTTACGGGGTGTGCAGCGATTAACGCTCGGCGAGGTGTATCGTATTGAGGGGTTACGGGGAGTGAACATCAGGTAAACTTCCAAAACCGCCTAGTTATTGAAAATACACCGTTTGAACATCACTTTGAGCGAAAGCGAGGTTACAGTGTGGGCACCGACGTTGTCGGGTGCTGATGCGAGTGTCCACACAGTTCTTGCAGAACGCTGAAAGGCATGTTACCAGCGAATACCAGAAGATGTGAATGGCACGCACTATGCATGCACTTGGTGAGTACAACTTCTCGCATGCCCTGTTTGCATGTGCTGCACTTCATAAGTTTCTGTTGACAAGTGGAGTAAGCTTTGTCGGACCATGGATCAACTTGCATCAAGCTCACCCAAAGTCCTTCTATTTCCTGGCTCAGAGCCTCCTCACGTACACCTACAGGCGCAGCTGCAGCACTCAGTTTCTTAATTTTCTTCTCCGTCTCTCTCTTCACTCTCGCCGCTTCTTCCTCCGCAGCCCTCACCTGAGACTCGAGCTTCCGTTGGAGTTGACTACTCTCAGATGCATAATTACGAGCCTGCATGTAGTGAGCCTGTAAACGTCAGCTCACATACGAGGAAACACGTACCTCCGTGAAGCGCTTCTTGTCAGCCTCGGATACGTATTGCAGTTTCTGAACCTCGGCTTCCAACATCCTTATCTTCTTGTCGGATTCTTCGATGGTTCTCCGGCTGAAGACACTCATTTTTTCAAGGTCGCCCTAGGGTGCGACATGGGTTGCCATTCACGCCATCTGAAGTCAAAATGACTTACTACTTGTGCACTGAGATTCTTCTCAACTTCTAATGCGCGTTCCACGGCCTTCCCTTGCTTCTCGAGCTGGCGGACCATAGCCTTCCTTTCTGATTCTCCCATCTCCTTCTCTCGCATGGCCGCAAAGTACTTATTCTCCGCTTTCGCTTTCTGTCCTAACACTCAGCGTCTGTCACCACCAGTTAAATGCACATACCTCGTGCATAGTCTTTTGTAGTTTTTCCTCGAAAGCTGAAAGATCAAAAATTTTCTTCTTCACCTGTTGGTCAAGGCTTTCCCAGGAAGAAGAGAGCCTATCAACTTCAGCACAGAGGGAAGACTCGGCCTGCGACTGTTGTTCCACAATCATGCGTAACTGTTGTAACTCAGTATCTTTGTCCTGCAACAGACGCGCTAATGCCGAAGCATCCGACGCCTCTCCAAGGAAAGAACGATAACGTGAGAGCTCTTTAGACACCCGCGCAAGTTCTTCACGGGCAGACGCCTCGGCCGCGACATGCTGGGAGACATCTGGACAATCAAGTTGCAGTGTAGATAGTGATTGCTCGAGAGCAGCCAACTTCGTTTCCGTTTTCCTGAAGGACATATTTTATCAAGAAAAATTCACGCACAATATCTTGAACGTACTCGAGTTTTCGTTTCAACTCACGGATATACTCCACGTCGTCGACCTTCCCCTCGAAGAAATACTTCATGAGGTCCCCGTCACCGGATTGGGCAGCGAGTTTCGCCTTATGCCGAGCGATTTCCGACTGCAACTGTGCTATTCGTTCTGAACGTGACTCTGCCAAATCCTTGACTTCCTGCAATGACTGCAGCTTCACAGAATCCTTTGCCTTGCGTTCCGCCAGCTCGGCGCCATACTGATCCCGCGTCTCCCTCACCCGGAGATTATCGGCATCACGTTTACTCAAGAGCATTTTCAGTTCTTGTTGTGCTTGTTGCGACGCAGCCTATGTGACGTGAGAACAAACCAAATGAAGACTCAAACCACGGACAGTAGTATCGTCCTCGAACTCTTTCCGAGAGGACCGAAGCTTATCGACGGTCTCGTTGAGCTGTGAGACCTCCTTCGAATATTCGCCAACCGCGTGCTCCAACTGAGAAGCATGGTCCATTAACAACTTATAGTGGGCGGTTTCCGCAATGGTTTCAACGGCGGGCGTCTCAATCTGAGGTAAAAGGGCTGTTAGAATGAGCACACGCATATGGACCGAAGTTGCCACTAACCTCAATCTTGAGTTTCACTACCTCTTCAGCTAGCCGAGTGTTGTCGTTCTCTAAAAAATTTATACGTGCTTCTCTGTGTTTTAACCTCTCATAAAGCTCCTCTAAATCTCCGGCTGGGGTATGATCACGCCCGTTCAATTCAGGATGCTAGTGTGGAATTAGCGTTTCGGTGAGCACACTTCCGGTAGCTACTCGCCGGTGGTGAGATCGAGGGATTTGGACTGAAACCTTCGACTGCCCGGAGATCCTCTTCCATGGCATCTTCCTTCGGGGGGGACTTTGCTTGTATAGCAGCGACCGTATTGCTCCGTAGACGGTCTATCCGTATTTCCGCAGCGGCAAGTTGTTCACGATATTTACGCACGTCAACCTCCGCTTCCTCAAGTCTCTTCCGCATGACAACCAATTCCGAACGTAGAGCTGTACACTAAGGGGAAGTTTAGTCGAGAACGTCCAAGTCAAGCATGAACCGCATACCTCTGTTTCCGTCTTGTTGAACTTTTCGTACGCATCGTTGACTGCTGCTGGATTTGACTTCAAAAAAGCTGTGACAAGTCTCTGCGTCGCATGCATGTTCTGCTCAAGGGTCGCTTTCAAACCGAAGTCAGAGGTGACATGCTGGGAGACATCGAAAAGATCTACGGGAAAACATGAAATAAAGATCAATTTGTACAAACCGACGTCAAACCTTGAGTATCCACACCCACTGCAGGTATGTCGTCCTGGAAGGTAAGAGTCCGAATGGTTTCTACCAACTATTGAAGGGTGTCATGGCCGAACGTTCCACTCACAATATCGATCTGCCCACCTGCTGCCAACATGCTGCGATCGCAACCAGACCCGCCTCGCACGAGTTTTTCCTTTGCTCCAACTGTGCAATGCGCGCCTGGCTCCTCTCGTTCTCCCTTGAATAATGTCTCATCCTCCGGAAGATGGCGTCCTTGCGAAAGAGCTAAAACCATGATGACATGACTACCCACATACCAACGTATTGACTATTTTCTCCCACCTCAAGTTGATCATTCTCTGTGGGCTCTGCTGAATCGGCTCTCACACCATTAACCTCTGGGCTTCCGCTGAGGCCGGTAACGACACGTTTTTTGACCTGGAAAGCATCACCGTCATCCGAGTGGGGTCTCTTCTTCGATTCCATTATAATAAATGGATGGCAGAGACTCAGGGAAGCAATTAACGACAGGAGTGCAAAGCCAACGGTACTCTTCAAGGATTTGTCGGCAAGCGGTGGATATTCGAACTCCGACGGCACCGTCAGTGGCTATAAGGACGTCAGCGCCAGCTCACCGCGAAATCCGAGACGTATATTCTAGTCCGTACACAAGTATCAAATCTCAGGTAGCTTGAGGAACAGAGCTTCGTCTAGGTAAACTATCTCGCAGTCCGCATTTCCACCGTCTCCGATCTGCGTTTCTATACAAGAAAAATCCATAGCCTAGCGGGCAAGCATGTCAGTCAGCTCGTGGAGGGAGGCTCGAAGGATACTCGTACCCTTTCGAGTACAGTCATCGGTTGGTCTGTCCTGGGCGTCAGATGTGTACGTGCTTCTCAAAAGCCTTCGCTACTCACGCCACACCGCGGTGTTGTACATTATTCCCTGGGCTGCGGTAGCAACAAATGCTCGGAGCGTCGACAGATCAGGCTTGACGTCGTCACCACTAAGCGCAACGACGACAAGGTATTTTTTCCCCGATTCCGGCAAACCTTCGTCCCAAGAGAAACTACCTGCTCCCATCGGAATGAAGGCTTGGTTCGTGTGTTTATGTCGTTCGAGCACTTTCAGTTCGACCATGTTACCCGTAATTTTCACCGGATCGCAGCGGTAAACTGAAATTCCAGTAGTAGAGCTACAGCCTTCTGGGTACGACGATTTGATTAGAGCGAGTTTGTGGAATTTGGTGGCCGTCCCTCTATTTGCTGGAGTAATCTTCGTCCCAGGAGGAGCCGTCGTGTGATTACCGTACGCCTGAATAACCTGCCCGAATGCGACGAACGCTTCGGGTGTCAGAGGAAGAACAGGTATGACCTTCCCAAAAGTGGCGGGCCGCCCAATCAATGTTGCAGAACCGGTAGACTCCACAAGGGTTTCTGGGACGGTATATCCTTCGCACTTGCCTCTTGTCCCAATAATTCTCAGTCGCTTAACGCCTCCGTCAGGATAAATCGTTAATTTCACGTGTGTAAATAGGATTTCTTGATCAGCTTCCAGCTGGAAGAAATGTCGGCGATGGGGACCAAGCTTCATCCGCGGCAAGATCGTAACCCAATCAGCGCTATCGTTGTCCGGGATATCGCTCGTGGAGTTTATCGCATGAAGCTCGCAGCTCTCTGGAAAGTTTCCGATGAAATTGGCAGTATCTATTTCTGCAACCTGCAGTCTTCCCGGAGCACCCCTGAAGGGTGTGCAGTGAAAAACAACCGGGACATCAGGAGATACTTACAGTCTCACAATAACCCATTCCTTATGATTGTCCTGCCTACTGCGTTTAGTTTCCCAGCCGTCACTCATGTCTTTACCTGCGTCGTCCGCATTTCATTGGTACGAAATCAAATTTCGGGGTGCGCAGTTTGAATAATTACCTCGTCCTGGAAGAATTAAGTTTGATCCAGTGCCAAAGTGTTGATCGGAGGTAAAGACTACGCGTCCCCCGGCAAAAATGTGGGCGAGATCGAATGGCTGAAAGTCGTCCGCTGGATGAACCAAGGAAATATGCCCGTACACTCGAAACCTGGCCTAGGAGCAGTATCAAGCCCCAGGTCATCATCCATATATGGTCATACGTCACTCACAATGCCACCATCTGGATACATGTTCAGCTTGACGTAGTTGTAGCGGGAACTCTCGGGAATGCTGAACAGGTGTCTCGCGGATGGTCCAAGGGGTACCCGTGGAAGTATCTCTGTCCACTTGAAGAAAATTAACAGACCATGAGGTAATAGAACGTGGTAGTCGTACTTGCGCATTACGTAGTTCGCTCTCGTGTTCGTTGGTCGAGAGAAGGGCGTCAACGGATACTGCGGGTGCTTCGTTGCCTGATATTGGTTGCCTGAAGTGATTATAAAACACGAACGACGAATGAACCAACCATTGAAGTGCGAGGTATCGACGTCGAAACCAACGATAGTGCCAGTAGCGCCCAACTTGATGATGCACCTGACGACCAGTGACTTTTCGGGGAGACTTCGACAAGGACCTGGACCCACCAGTCATAGGTAGGATTGTGTCTTCGAGTCTCCCAACCACTGTACAATGCGCCGTTTGATCCATATTGACCCTGGAGACTGGGTGCTGGCTGCTCGGCGTACGATGAACCAAGTGAAATGTAATGAAGACATATACTCACTTCGACTAGGAGGAGATGGTATGCCTCGGCAAAGAACTCGTCAGAGACTTGGACTATCTTCCCCCCCAGTGCCACGCTCGACAATTCTGCCACCAGACGAGGTTCATTGCGGAGGTCAGATATCAGGGGAATGTCAGATTCTCACCCGTCGTTGAACCAAGAATGCTGCAGAAATGCTCCAAGGAAATACTCTGATAAGCCATGGTCAGCGAGTTGCTCGATAGATGTGGTTATACTAAGACAGCAACGGACGTGGTTGAAAGCGGTACCAAGTTAACGTCTCACACGTGGTCGATAGGCTCACCTCCGTTTACATGTTACATGCCAGCGGTCGCACTACGAAAATAATACGGAATCGATGGTGCCTTTCGTAGGGTGAGAACTTCGAGGACGGCAGTCCATTCAACCGTTGATGTGATAAGTGTTTGCGACCTCACACGACCGTTCGTTCATTGGCTGATAGGCTCACCTCGTTTTATCAGCACACGAAAACCATTCGCGAGCCGCGGAGAGAGCACTTTTTCTTGGTCTTATGCCACACAGTAGTGGGAATGTGACCTGAGTCGGCGGCATTAGCTGACATCCCAACAAACGGGTCGGCCCCCTTTTCTTGATTCTTGGGTCCGCCTATAGTTGCACACGGTGGAAGACTGGCGTTACGGCACCGAAATGTCAACCTCCACGAGATCTGGTTAGCCTAACAATGATGCAGATGCGCATGGTGAGCACTGTCCACATTCTCATCCAAACTTGTCGTTGTCTTGACCCTTTGCTCTCTCACCCGTGCACCACTGTCTTTGATACGCGCAGCAGAGCAAATGGAACAGTGGTCGACAAGAAGCAAATCATCAAACGCCCACATTGGCCACGTGGAATACAGAATAGGCTGTCCGCCGCCCGTCCACTGAATATTTCACCGGAAATCTAGCCTTGGGTGCTATGGACACATTGTCGCTCAGGCGGGTACGCGAAAGAAGTTAATAGCAGCGCAATCCATATTGTCCTCCCACTGAACGAGGGCACAACACCGGGTTAGGTATATAAGATTTGTGACAACGACAGCCTGCAGCCATCCCCACTTCAGCTTCATCCTTCGGTGTCCCACGATCTTGCCGTGTTCTGTCTGTGGAAGATGTCCTGTAAGTACCATGACTGAATGACTGATCGGGACGTGGTTTTCTGTTGACACTATCTGCTCAGCTCCCGTGCCTTACGCCACAGTTCTCACTCCAGTGCGGGTTCCCCTCGGGCATTTCCCGATCGAAATTGTTCAATACTGGCGTGGCGAAAGAGCTCCTGGACAGCCTTTCCCTCTGCATTGGGCCATCTTCGTGCGGACAGCGGGCTTTATCGGCAATTACTATCACGTTCTTGGGAACATCGACACTTTCAATGTGGCCATCGAACGCAATATCCAGCAAACGATCCGTGGCCCATGGAGAGGCAGCCACACCGTTGGATATGTTGCGCCGCACCACTTGGCTGCCTTGGAGAATGCTCTCTATCGCGTGCCCGTTGTTAGATATGACCCTTCCTGGAACACGCAGAAATGGGTTCACGAGGCACTTCGAACGCTTCGGAGCCTTAACTTTTTCATCGACCCGGAGGTGACGATGGCGAAGCTACAAACCCAGATGGCATGTCTCATCGAGGCTTGGGAAAATGGGGAGATCTAGGTAAAGGTTTAAGGTTCTAAAAGCGGACCGTGAAGGTCTACGGAGAGGGCGATGAGCACTAATGACGGTTACGACTGAACGAAAGGACGTTTCTTAGAATGCCTCAAGCATTGTAACACTAGCAAGGGTCACGATGTGGTGTATACCAGGTCATCATTTTCACGACATACCAATAGAACAGACCATTCTCGAACTCGTGTTCAGCGTCCTCGAGGGATCAATGCGATAGACGAGAACACTGCCAAGGATAGTGTACTTTCAAGGATCATCGACGGGCTTCGACCATCCAGCTGTTCAGCAGTGCGTGGCACGTCACATCTTGCCACAGAAAGTGGAAAAAGCAGACCATATGAAGCCATTGTCTATCAAGATATTCGCGGGGTAAAGCAAAAACAAATTGCATAAATGTGCTGTCAAGCTGCCGGATTTAAGCGCGGGCTAGGACCACCCGCTGCTTTCCCCATGGATCTGTCCATATCTCCGTATTTCTAAGGCCGGCAGACCAGTGTAGGATTTTCTCGACATCTCCTGCTTGTCCATCTCCAACTTCCAACGCGACGGTAGCTCCATCTCGGACTACATCTTTCTGTGCCAGAAAACGAGCAATTACATGGTAAAAAGACAGACCAGAATTCTGAGTTGGGGATTCAGGCATGTCGCCAAGCAGCGCACGCGGATCCTCATAATCCCTGACAGAAAGGGAGAGTCGGTCGTAATCCTGCATCGGTACGTAGGGCGGATTAGTTGTCACGACGTCGAAGGGGGCTCCGAGCTCCTTGAGCAAGTCAGTATCACGGAGATCGCCGAGCACGGGGATGAATACGTTGCGGAGCGTGTCAGCATCCAAACGAGTTGGGATATTACATCGCGCTGCATTATCGGTCGCTAATTCGATTGCTTGCTCTGAGATGTCTACGCCGAATGCGAGAGCGCTGCCCGGTGGCCAGAGATGACATAAAAGGAGAGGTATGCAACCTGAACCTGTGCATAGATCCAGCACTGAAAGTGGATGACTGCTCTTCGGAGAGATGGTACTAGCTAGACGAAGGGTCCAGTCTTCGGTCTCTGGCCGGGGTATGAGGACAGGTCGCCTGGAGAGGAGGCTTAGCGGCCCAAATGGTGTGGTGCCTATAAATTCGAGATTTGGGTGAGCTGTCGGACAAGAC
This sequence comes from Pisolithus albus, assembly GCA_024613165.1. Taxonomy (NCBI): domain Eukaryota; kingdom Fungi; phylum Basidiomycota; class Agaricomycetes; order Boletales; family Pisolithaceae; genus Pisolithus; species Pisolithus albus. Next base: position 801,252 of record JANFAB010000008.1, read on the forward strand.
CCCGCGCTTTGACAGCATACCCAGGATATATTGAAGTGGCTCTCCCCGCAACCTGCGTTCCAGCATATGCCGGAACTGAGACGAATTCTGGCCTGAAGGCTTGAGGGACTGCCTCATCCATTTCAACTCGAGGCTGGCACTTTCGCGCCCAAGAACGGAAGCCAGCTGTTTGGAAAGTTGGCACGGACTCCGCATGTGAGATCCCACCCCGCGCAGAGCACTGCCTATCAGGGCAATCACAGCGAATGTTTCGTGCGTGTCCGACTAAAACACAATGAATTCCAGAAACGTCGGCTCGTTTTTTATTATTATTTCACGTAAAATACCAGCAGAGCATTCTCATACGTGGCGAGGGACGCACGCAGGCCTATGAGATATATCCCTCATATCACTTTGTTTCATGGTTGCAACCATAATAATTATGTAAATAATAAAATATCCAGTATTGCAATATTACATAATATCTTGTCGCGATGACCCATGTGATGATGTAAATGGGGGAGGTGGGACATCGGTTTGCGGCCGAATGTCCAGTCGTGGTGGGGGGCTAGCAGGACTTTCGCCAACGAACACCCCCTCGTCCTCCACGTATCTCCTTGCGGGCTTCCCTCGTGGCCAGCAAACGCTTGTAGCCTCTTAGTATATGTACTCATGACACGCTCAGTCACTAATTCCGCCCTCGTCGACACCTTGGCTTCGACAATGCCATCCACAACGGTCACTACCGCCTACGTAAACCCCGCACATATGGCCCAAGACCAGCAAACTGAATCTGCACCATCGAGGCGCAGGAGTTCTACCACTGGGAAACGAAGGCGCGCACCCACTCCAGACGGAAGTGCGGACTCTTCCTCACAACCTCCTCGAAAGAACAGAGACGGCCCAAAGAAAAAGAAAGCGAATCGCGCTTGTGCCCATTGCCAAAAGGCCCATCTCACTTGCGACGATTGTAAGTAATCAGCCGCCGCCGCGTGCTGGACGTCTCACAAAACACTTGGCCTAGCGCGACCCTGTCAGCGCTGTATCAAGCGCGGAATGGCTCATTGCTGTGTTGAAGGTTATCGCAAGAAAGCTAAATATCTCCTTGATGATAGCGAACTCGGTATGACATCCCCTCTGGCAACTATCTATCCCCACCTTGCCGATCACGTGCACAACACAGAACAGCTCAAGAAAAAGCAGCCCACACCGAAGGAGAAACAAGAGCCAGTCATCGCTCCTCCCCGTAATTTCTTGCTGCTTATTACGCGCACTCTTTCGTACTGATTGCGATAGCGGAACCATTCCCAACCACCGACCCTCTCTTCAACCTGAGCTTTGACCCTCAATTTCCGTTTGGCTCAGAAGCTGCGAACTTGGAGTATTCCATCCTATCGGCGATACTGGGTAATCCCAGCCCACCGTCTGATTCCGCCAGCGCACCGTCGCCCTCCCAACATCCGATTCCTTCTGGTCTCCAGAGTTCGGCTTGGTCCCCTGAACCACTGCATCCTCAGCCTCAATATAGCCAAAATGCTGGAGTTAACCCATATAACTCAGGTTTTGGAGATCAAGTGCAACTTTCCGTGCCCTCGGCAGATGTGATGCTTGGCGCCCCTCCGTCATCGACATTTGTGTCTTGCCCTCCTACCCAGCAATCCCCTGAACTCCAATATCCTGCGTATAACAACATGCAGGCACCGCAAGCTGAGGGGTCAGCGCGACCCGCCACTTCGCGTTATACGCGCGACGTGCTCACCTCTGCACCACCTGCGGTTATGGTGCGGGCACCTTCAAAAGAGACCGGTTCTCACTCTCTCGTGTCATCGCGGCACACATCACCCTCTCCAGAAAATCCCGCGCATCAGTGCGGTATTGACCATCATTCTGTTAGTGCATTATCTCTTTCTTTCCCTCGCATTTAAATTAAAATGGTGCAGCCACTGCACGTGACAGCTCCTTACGACTATACGGAAGGCTATCACTTCTTGATGAAGCATCTTCCGACACGGTGCGTACATTCCCGCGTTGAGGCATCGCGCGTGAGTGGCCCCTGTGGTCAAATCCTGATGTTATGCATTGGATTTCTTGGACCGTGGTTGACACAGTTTTGAAAAAAATGACATCTTGCGCATCGTGCGAGCGCTTGCCATTTTTCGCCCTTCACTCATCGCGTTACAAATGCCATTGACGGAAGAAGATGAAGTATTTGTGGAGAGGTGTTTTCAGCGGTCTTTGCTGGTGAGAAATATCCGGTATCATCTTGTCTTCGAATAGTACTCAAATGAGTTTCTTTTTAGGAACTGGAGAAACTTATCTCGTACAGCGGGACTCCGACCGTAGTCTGGCGACGAACTGGGGAGATTTGCCTAGTAGCACCCGAGTTCTGCATGTTGACCGAATGGCCCATTGACGAATTGCTCGGGAAGCGGAAATACGTATACGAGGTAAAGGAGTGATTCTAGACTCGCCGCGACCAACTCACCTTCCACTCTAGCTCTTCGAGAATCAATCAGTTGTTGAGTACTGGGAGAACTTCGCGACGCATGCGTTTGAAAACACGACGAAATCTGTCTACTCGCACTGCGTCCTGCTGAAACCGTCGGGCGCACCGATTCCGGCAACGTTTTGCTTCTCCATACGACGTGATATATTTGATCTACCCAGTATCGTCATAGGTGCGTACCATCAGGTCCCGTTCCTGACTCCGGATCGACTAATTAGCTCGTGCTTGACGGCGTGCCTTGGCATAAAGGTCAGTGGCTGCCGCTGCTATAGCCCTTTGCGGTGACACCAGCTCTGGTGCTGCCCGTCTTATCTTTACTTTTCCATTTTTATTCTGCTTGGTTAATCCTATGTATCCATGCTTTTTTTCTTCTATCACAGCGGGAGTGTTCCTATACATCCATGAGCTAGCCTCTATTGGGGCGCACTGTGTTACACATTTTCGTTACCCCGTCCTATTTGTCCTCCATTCCCCTATCCTCGCATCTCAGGGACGTCGCAGAACCCTGTTTAATAGCAAAAATCGTTCTAGCAAGGGAAACGAAATAACCAAAACATACTAGAACCTCCGTTTCCTGCTCGGTCGCGTCTACGCGCCCCGCCACGCTATCATTACACATACCCTTGCTAGCCGGTCGCCCCACATGTTCGTGCTAGATTTATTTATTTGTTCTGTATAGAGATGGTTGCTGTTGTCATTGTCAGGCTAATGCGGCGTCTTTCTCGGTGGCCTCGCCTTTGCTGGGATTAACACTGGCCACGCCACGGAAAAACGAATTGCTAGGTATGAGCTGTAGTAGTCGTCGGAGAGTCGAGGCTAACTACTACGTGTTTCTGGCAAATAGTTTCTGTAAGTAGTCATTTTCGTAGATTTACTGCTTCGGGAGTGCATGCAAGATCTACGTCGTCGATTGCATAGCAGACGCCATCGTGGCGTCCTCAGCTTTACCCACATCAGGTATCCAGAGAAGCAACAGTTGAAATGGAGACGCAGGTCGCAGATCACAGGTAATGAAGATACGAGGACGCGGCAAGAACCTTTTTCGACGTGTCGAGTTACGGCAAAATAAGAACGATAGCACTCATAGCAACGGGGTCGTTCAAAAACAAAAGAAGAGAAACTTATCACGCCAAATGTGTGGGATCGTAAGGAAAATGTCATGAGAGGAAGCCGATCACAAACTATTCCGTCGCGGAGACCCGATCGGGTAGAAGCGAGAGAGAGCGTGGGTCCGCGCTACGAGCCATCTCCAAACAACACGCGGAAAAGCCATCGGGCCATTGTATTACACCGATTCCTGGATAGACGTATACTCGCTCTCGATACCCGGCTCGATCAAGCATGCGTGTCCAAGAATGAGACAAGACGATGCACCAACGAGCCAGAAGAAGGTCATGAAAGGCGACGAGAGCCACAATAACGGGATGCCAATCACGAAGAGGCCGGTGTACAGAGACTTTTGGGTGATGACATGGTCACCCACTTGGACTGGGTCAGGGGCTGGTAGGGTAAAGATTCCTGTCAATACCTATTGTTTCGCGCGCGGAACCAGGAAAAGCTTACCAAACTTGTTGATCGCTGCGAACCCACCAGTAAGGAAGGCGAGCGAAAAGAGAAGGAGGGGGCTGGTAAGACTGGTTAAGGATACCGTCAGTGTCCGTCTCCATGCATCCGATCACACGCGACCACGGATGAACAGTAAGGTAGCACTAACAGAGCGTAGACTCCCAGGATGGCCACGATGAACATATAATTCGCGGAGAAGTACCGCGTGTTATATGATATCCTCTGCCCAAAAAAAAGGTCCCGTCAATGATCAACCCGAAACGATCGCGCAACCGCACGCGGCCAAGGCCTCGCCAACGTCACGACACTCACCGAAACAGCCTGGTTGACATCCGCAGGCCTCGAGATGCGATGAAAATCGAAAAATTCGGTTGGATGGCGGAGGGCATTGAGGCGGGTTTCCTGTGAGGCGGACCGTGATAAAACAGTCAGTCAGTCATGCCTGTCTGAATACAGACGGCGATGCGACGAGGGTGGCTTCCGGTTTTGCTTACTTTGAGCCTTTTAACAATGTCGGTGACACGCGTAAGAGCTTCCATGGCTAGGTGCTTGATTCAAGTGGGTAGGTAGCTAATGAGGTTGGAGTCTTTGCGATGAGACAATTCTCTTTGACTGGGCGATGGTAAGTGGATAAGGAGAGGCTCAAGTGCTGCGCGGTGCCTTCGTCGCAGGCGGCGCAGTGACAGGCTTTGGTCGATCCAAATCCGTGCAATCAAGTTGACGTGGACTGCTCAAGCTTCGAGCTTTCACAAGTACATATCTACTGAGCACTCGCGTCGACAACCACGATGCTTCGCCGTCCGCCAACGACAATTCCATTGAGCGACTCTGACGTTCAGGAGATTCGCGACCTCGTCGCGGACCAAAAGGCTCTACACGAACAAAAACAAAAGACCCTCCTGCAGATGAAGAAAATTGCCGAACGCCCGTTCACCACCAACGACCCTCAGGCAGCCGCTTTCCTGAGAATGATGTCTGAGCGGGAGAAAACAAGGGAACGGGAAAAAGAAGAGAGGAACAAGAGACTAGGAATTTCACCGGGTCAGAGCCAGGCTGGGGGACAGGGCTCCTCGTCCTGTATGTACATTTACTTTGTCTCGTTGCCGGGAGATAAATTCTAACCAGTGAACACCTTCCTAGCATGATGTAGTGTAGGTACGCGAGAAGGAGTTTTCAAGTAGAGATGAAGCGTATGAGGTTGCACGAAACACTGTACATTTGGCACTGACTCTAGTTTCATAAAAATACCAACCACCTCTGGGTAATTCATAGATCTCCTTGGAAAGCGCTTCTGAACCCTGCATGCAAGACATCCCTCGTGGGTATTTCCATCGGACGTACAGTCACGGGAGAGGCTTACCATCCAAATCTCGACGGTCACACATCGACGCAAGGTCCACCCGTTGTAAATGCAAACAAGTGGTCTTCAGGCTGTTCCACAGTGCCGACGACGTTATACCGCGCCTATTCGTAGCACCCCCAGTCTCCAGGGTATCACCTCCATCGCTGTCCTGCAGGACCAGAGCGTCGAGGATGTGTGTGGCTGCTTCTTCGTAACGCTGGACCGAATGCGAGTCAGTCCGCTGGGTCTACAGACCTGGGATGGTACAGGTACGTACATGGAGGTTGATACAAGATATTCCTAGGTTGTATCTGAATATGTAGCGTTAACTTTGTTTTTCCCCCCTGGGCACGGTATGGGAAGACGTACCGTGCACGGATATATCCCGGGTTCAGCTCAAGGGCGCGGTAGTAATATTGCAGAGCCTCATCGGCGCGTCCGCTGTTTGCCATCGGTTGCGCCTACCCTGTTGTACAACAGCCAGTCCTACGACAATCAGCAGGCAGACAGACTAGCACGTAGAACGCATACATCAGGGCGAACGGCTAGGGCCGTGAGGAAGCAGTCCAATGCCCGCGTATAGTCCTGTTAACGAGGCAATCAACGACCAGCGACAAGGCCAATGGAGGGTACTACCTCCATTGTGTTCAACAACACAGCTAAGGCAACCTGGACGTCCGGGTCCACTTCCTGCATGGTACCACCAGATGCTCTCGCCATATTGATTAACAAGTCCACCAGCCTATAAAAATTGACGGATCCACTCTCCGATAACTTGTCTTTCCATGCCTTAACCACCTCGCTATATCTGGGATCGGGATTTCTCATCGCCCACTCCCGTACAGCGTTGTACGTTCCCATCCGGTTGCTTTCATTCGTGTACGAAACAGCAAGTGCCAACCAGGCGGGAAGGTGCGACGGATCCAGCTCTAGACAACGTCGCAAAGCCTGCACGGCTTTCGTCTCTCGTTCATTAGACTGCTGCCGGACCCCAAGCTCGTACCACGCGCGTCCATTGTATGGATCATGCTGGACCGCTGCCTCGACCTTGAGGACGTTCTGCTAGGCACGACCATCAGTAATCCTGCTTTCATCTCGTGATAATAGAGAAGAACACACCTCGTACACCCCACCGACGTGCATCGCGTGATGCCTCGTCCCTCCCGCTTCCATGTAAGGGTTCTCTTCCTGGAATTGGTACTCCACCACTGGCCGCACTCCTGTCGTCGTTGCTTCAAAGTGTTCCCATGCATCTTGCAACTCATGCCACTGTCCAACCTCTTTTCGCTTCTGTAGCACTGCTGATGAGGTCGATGTACTAGCGGACGATGACTCGGCCGTGGAAGTCGATGACCCGGTATAGTGAGCTTCCCACCATGCACGAAAATCCTCGTTCTCCTGCTGAAAGTATGCTTCGTGTGCATCGCCCTGCTGCGCAGAGATAGAAGAGTGGGTCTCCGTCGCGGGTGCGATATCAAGCACGTCCATCGCTCGCGCCTTTCCTTTGCCATTCATGCTAGGGGTGATCGTGGCAGCTTCCGACGTAGAAGGGGACACCAACTCGCTGGAGACGAATCCTTCCTTGTCAACAATAACCTCCCCATCCCGTAGCTGCTGCATCAAGCTCATGAATGCACTCTTTCTAAATTTTGGGTTTTCCTCGTGCTTCACTGAATCGATAACTTGTGCGGCGAGCCGAGCCATCTGGTCCGTGGGGTGTGACTGCGTTGACGACTGCGTTGACGCCGATAGCTGTTGTATCTGTTGGCCGAGACCTTCCTCATGTTTTGCGGTGGCATCGGAGAGAAGAGATTCTTGAGATTGGAATTCTTTGTCCCACAGCATTCCTAAGATACATCACACATGCAGTTCCTGAGACAGCCTGGAGGATTAGACTCACGATCAGTTAGTCCCTGCACCCGCGTTTGGGTCTGTCCATGCATCGGTAGGGTCATGCTCATAGGACCCATCCGGTATCCTGTATACGCTGCCCATGCTATCCGTACCGTCAGATACTTAGAACACGACGTGTAGATGGAACAGAAACGAAAGCATTGAATGCGTACCTTGTGGACCCGCTGATACGGCAGCAAGTGCAGGCTCCTGGGTATCCCTGTTTACTATGGCAGACGAGGACACCGTCCCCTGCGTCTGGTCGTGCACTCTTATACTTTGCAGTTGTCGATGATGACTCTGCAAGAAATCACCTGCCCACTCCGCATCCGCGAACCCTCCACGCGGAGGTTGTGCGGTTGTACTGGGACCAGATGGGAGGCCAGCTGGGGCAACGACTCCTGCAAATGCAGCATGTCGAACGGCTGCTGTTGGAATCGCAGCTGTTGCTGCTGTTGCGGGGCAGCGTGCGTCATAGGCCTCCGTATGTCGGCCGTGGGTGGGGAGAAGAACCGTGCCACATCTCTCTGGAGTTCAGACGTGGACGACTGGGAGGTATGGAATGTCTTTTTGAAATCAGCACACGCAATCCAAGTAACAATGGAGCCGGAACGACGTCAAAACATACCTCTTTGGCCGGTCCCGCTCTCGCCAGCAAGTCCTACGTACACGAAACGTTCGTTAGTGGGATGACGACACTTGGAAAACATGAGATCTGAACCTGCTGTGGTCCGCGATCTTGGTCGAATCTGTTGGTGAGTCCTTGCAGGGGGTTCGTTGGCCCACACTCGGAACCCCCACCGACGAGCATCGACAGAGACATTGTTCACCGAGTGTAGATGGATGATGTAGTAGGATGCAAGGTAATATACAAATGTCGGTGACATGTGTTTTTGATTTCTTTCCGTATGCGACGCCACCAAGATTGCTCATCGGTGAACCGGTGAACACGCAACCGTATGTACTGCAAGGATCGGGCCAACTTTATAGCCTGAGCCACATCTGAAACTCGAACCTGATGCCGTTTTCCTCCTGAACGCCCTCTGGAATGTCAAAATCGACTAAACCACTCCACGCAACGAGTTCGGCATGGGACGCCCTCTTCCACGACAACCCACCGCTACCACTGCCTTCACGCTCGGCATTCAAGAAATCAGGCAGAGATACGTCGCACTCGGGGAAATCTGGCTCGTGGATGCGAGTCAAGAGGATGCGATCAGCGTACAGAGACTGGCGTGGAAGGAGTGGTGCTGAATCCGAGGGTCTCCCGATACAACGTAGAGCCACCGATGATGAACAGGCGATGTATGTCTGGACGCGACTTGAGTCGGTCTACGGCTGTTTGTAGATCGGAAAACAGACTAGCGTGGGCTGGCGGCCTGCATTCGTGTCAAGAGACAAACATGCGTTCAAGCTCATCGGCGTACAGTGGGTATTCGCTGTTGCGACTGAGAACGGCGTTCATTCGATTTCGGAGAGGTCGAAACTTGGGCGGGATACTCTCCCAAGTGGCTCTGCCCATGACCACGGCATTGATCTTCCCGGGTGGTGCGCGGGTGGTGACACGGCTGAAAAATGCCAGATCCTTTGGAATGTGCCAGGGCATCTTGCCATTGTAGCCGATACCGTTGCTTCTCGTTGCGGCGACGACGATCGTCAGGCCTGACATGGGTTCGTCGTGTGCTGATGGCAACAGGGTATCACCATCCATCTTAAGCGGCGATGTCAACATTATAAGGAGGACATACAGAAATGAATGAAACGGTAGTACGCTACTATGTGAAGAAAAAACAATTGGACAACCCTCATAACGAGCCTACTCCTATGTACAGTGTGTCGTTGTCCATCCATCCATTGGTGATACATCTCTCGGTGTGCATTCCATGCGTTACTTGACGGAATTTGACAGATTCGTGATGCATAACTCTGAACGCCATCCACTCTAAGAAGATACACCCGACGTCAGTGCCGTCGTACTACTACTCGCCCCGGCATGTGCAGCATCCGCGTTTTGCGATGGCGGGGCTTGTGCAGGTGGTGGATGCTGTGTGTGTGCCGGATGTTGCTGAAGCTTCTGGGATTCAGCCGAGGAGGGGGGTAGTGCCACTTGTTGCACCTGATCTGCTTGTGCTTGTGCAGCCTGGGCGACTTGCACGACCTGCTGTGCAACCTGTACAGCCTGCGCATGCACCTGCTGTTGTGCTTGTGCCTGCTGCATGGCCTCGACAGCTTGTCGACACTCGGCGCCGCCCTCTGATCGGACTGTGACGATGGTTATCAGTTGCCACCAGACCAGATCCAGCTAGGCGGAACGAGACTTACGGTGTCGCTGCGGAGACAAGCCGAGAGACGAGACGACATCAGTGCCCCCGATTCATGCAGGGAACCACAAGGCAATGGAAGGACTTACGTTGAGAGCATCTAGGCGACTGAACGTCTTCCTGCACCCCTGACATATGTTCGCTTGTGACCTATTTGCGTGTAGTGCTTGGTGGCGCCTGTACGTAGGCCATCGTGAGTAACTGAATGGACACGCCAGTGCTAGAGGGAATGGCGCGCAAGACATGCAAGATGCCAGGGGCATCTGCCACACACATGCACATACACGGTGAAAGAGGGAACGGAGAGGACAGAATAACATGTGTCGCTATCACCCACACGGGGATTGACAGAATGAATGAATGAAAAGAACGCGGAAGGATGGTTATATGAATGAAAGTCGAACGAGGCAAGTGAATCGGAAGTGGCAGTGGGCCACAGCACAGCACTCGGTGTGGTAGGCGATATAATTAGGGGTGAAGGGAGAGATGAGGGTGGCTTACTTGCAATCAGTGCTGTCTTGCGAATCCTTTCTTGCAGTCTGGATATTCACAGACGTATGGCCGTTCTTCCGTGTGAGATCGAAGGTGACCTAGATACGATGGAAGAAGATGAGTGATGGATGATATGAAGACGGGGTAATGGTGAGAAGACCGGCAAGTGGAGATGGCGAGCAGGAGGGACACGGACCTCTGAGGTTGAAACGACGGGTGAAGGTGCTTCCACAGCCTGGGACGGGGCATACGAAGTGGGCCTCGTTTCTCCTTCTGGAAGCGCTGGCTGCCTGTGTGGCTGAGGTGGTGACCTGCTTCTTTTCTACCTGGAGGATGGGAGGGAGACGTGTGACGCCATTAGCAAAGTGGCCCTGTGGATCGGAGAGGGCGGCGGAGGATGCGATTGCCTGTGTGTAGAGCTCGGCTGCGCTGGGGGCATAGTAGGCTTCTTGTTTTAGGTCTGGTGGCGGTGGAGGGGGTAGCAGGGATGGCTGACCGCCAGTGGCGGTGGGGGTGGGGGCGGGGAGAGGCGGAAGCTGGGACTGAGCAGGGGCGGGGACTGGGTATGGGGCTGGGTGGGATGTATGGCGGAAGGGAGAATTGCTGTGGCTTCTTCTGTAGGCGTGACCGGGTGGATAGTGGGCGTGCTGCTCGGTCGGATCGTTTGGGCCTGAGCCTGGAGGAAAGGACGAGGACGACGAGGCGGGAGGAGGGGGAGACTGCTGAGACATGCCAGGGAGGACAGAGTGGAACGGAGCCAGATCTTCAGAGCACGGGTGGACGACCATCAACACCTCGCCCTTTTTATCGATCAAAAAGCGAGGGAAAAAAAACAGAAAAACAAAATAAACAAGTCGATCTCGTGAAGGTTGTCTGCTTCCAACTCACACGCACGCAAACTTGCAACCCTCCACACTCTTTATTTCTTTTTTTCTTTACAATGGGTTCTGCTGTTGTCGTCTCTCCACAGCAGTGCCGCAGCACCGCCTCGATTTGTCATCCATTCCGTCTAAATTGCTGTGTCACATGCACAGCCATCGGCTTCTTGGTTGCCGTTCCGTTGTCCCGTCTCCGCTTTTCCATTCCACAGTGCACGGAATGTCACGCGGAGCAACATTGTATCCTAAACACAAAAGATGAAGAGCTCTCGTGTATGTGCAGCATCACAAATCAAAGCGAGCGTAAAAGATATATACAAGAAAGAATCCCGTACGACTAGATGAACCATAGGATGTCGAAACGTCCATATTGGGAGTGATAGTCTGGTGGGGAGCTGGGTTCGATCTGGTGCGTCTGGGATAAATGTGAGGCCGGCCTGAAGCCGGAGATCTAGATGGCAGCCTGAACACACGGGTCTTCGCAAGGAAGCTGCTGCTTGAGTAGGTCACGGCCTCACTCGTCCGGATGGTGGCTTGTTGTAACTTTTAGGGTATTCACACTCCGGCTCGGCTATACCCGTCATTGAGTGACCTTGCCATACACAATCCTACATCTCAACGAAAACTGCGCGGATTGATGCCACTTAACTTCGTAGGGTCGAAAAAATTACGTGTTACTGCAACTTTTAACAAGCTGGCCGGGTATACGGGTGGTAGCCGATAGTACTGTTTCCTACATCGGCGCATGTCCTCCGGCTCATCAACGCCACCCCCTCCCGGCTCCAATGCCGGTCAAGCCCAACCGTGGCACGGCTGCTCAGCCGTTTACATGGTATGAACACGGCTCTGGAGTCATATGTTCCCCCCCTCCAATGTGAATAGGCCACTACAGTCAATGCGCATGCTTCCATTTGTTACATGCTCTATTCACTTGAGCTCTTGGCACTTCATCCAATTATTCAATGTCAGAGATCTATATTGTGAATTGTCTGAGCCACCTGATTCAGACATGATCCTCTTTGCAGGCATGCAGTATAGTTTCATGTGGCACTGAGCATGTGCAGGGGACTTGCGTGTGATTTTTCCGTCAATTACAGCACCTGCCATACATGGCATTGTGACAGATGTTTTGTCACTCGTCACAGCTCTTCGATAACCACGTGGCTATCTAAGAGACTCGATCGCAGTGCGCTGGCCACTCGCTGACGGACCCGAACGTCAAGGTCGTTGGCAACTACGACAAGATGGTCAACATGCTCACGTCTATCAGAACCGAGGGAGATAAGATTGAGATCGTGAACCAGCTATTACTCCCCCACACCACAGAATATTTGGAGATCGGTACCATCGAGGAAGCACATGAGGCTATCAAGTCTATGAAGGTCAGGATTACTCGCACCCTGAGACGAGTTTTAATTGGTATATATAATTTGCAGATTCGAGGCGCACCTGCCATAGCGTCGCTCGCAGCGCTCACCTTTGCTGCCAACCTGTCGAAGGCCCTCGCTGCGCAGGACCGCCCCTCGTTCCTTTCCTCCCCGGAAGATCTCGAGAAACATGTCACACCCATTCTAAATTACCTCTATACAGCACGGCCTACCGCAGTCAACCTTGGAGCAGCAACGCGGCGCATTGCACGCACATTGCAGTCTTCGAAAGACGCAGGTAAAGATGCTGTTACCATTGCGCGGGACCTGGTCACCGTGGCCCGGCTCGTTTCCGAAGAGGACTATGCCCGCAATAAGAAGATGTCCGAGAATGGCGGTTTGTGGCTTGCGGCATTTCACAATTTACAGGCCGGCGAACGCCTCAACGTCCTCACAGTATGCAATACGGGCTCGCTTGCGACATCGGTACGTGGATCAGTCACCTTGTGTTTTCCATTCTGTGCCCTGTGATGTTCCCACAATCCCTCTCTGCATGCACGCAATTTTGGTGACCGTTCTATGTTCCAGGGTTACGGAACCGCTCTTGGCCTCATCACGTTCCTTCACGAGACCCAAAGGCTCGGGCGTGCTTACTTCACTCAGACTGCACCCTACCACCAAGGATCTCGGTGAATAACGCGACCCCTCAGCTTCCCGATCTTTTGCTAATTTAACTCTTCTTCGCAACATTTATTTTACCTGTCCCCGTGTATCCGGTGTGATAGGTTGACTGCATTGGAACTTCAAACACTTCGGGTCCCTTCGACAATGATTTGTGACACCATGGTAGGATCTCTTTTCCAACACCGTACGGTACATGCCGTTGGTGCGCTGCCTTTCCATTCTTGCCTTGCACTTTTTTTGACTTTTTCCCAGCTGTTGGAGCCGACAGAATTGCGCAGAATGGAGACACCGCCAATAAGGTATCGTGTATATCTCATGTTTATGCATCATGTTCCGATGTTCCGATCACACCGCATTTTTTTTCTTCTGTCTGATATCGCGTTTTCATGACTTTTCTTTCTGCAGAAGCTCATCCTCGTTGTATATATCACTGATTCGTATTTGACATATCCACATATCAGATCGGGACATATAACGCCGCTGTACTAGCAGCACGACACAATATCCCATTCATTGTCGTTGCTCCAATCAGCACCGTTGATCTCGACGTCAAGGATGGATCACAGTGAGTTCCCGTATATTTGTCCTTTGGGACAGCTGATCTCAGAATGGCTCCACATGATACAGGATTCCGATCGAACATCGTCCTCCCACCGAAGCATGCGTTGTCCGGGGTGCCCTTTACCCGCCCAGATTCGGCCCTGATGGGCGACGTGAGCTTGCACAGGTCATGTTTACCCCGCCAGGCCTAGAGTCTGACGAAGAGAACGTGTATAACCCCAGTTTCGATGTCACACCTGCAGAGCTCATCACCGCTATCGTTACTGAAAAAGGCGTCGCCTTGCGCAGGGAAGGAGAGAAGGTATTCGATTTAAGTGGGGTTGTTTAGGTGGCACGTAGACGAGTTGGGCGCGGGACGCCTGTCGCGTGGCTATACCTTCTTCGGCAGTAAATCACTGAGACCCTGAAAGAGATCAGAGTGCGATCTACAAGTGTAAAACAGAAAGTTGAGGATAGATAAAACAATATCAGAGGTTTTGATGACTTCATGACCCCAGGTTAAGGTTACGCGTCCACGAGATGGCAACGTTCCGAAAACCCCTCATGCATCCGGAAGGATCCCAAGTGGGTGTTGCCAGAGAGGACTTGTGCCCTTCGCAGATGAAGTTTTCGGCACGGAGAGCCTGCCGTTTGCATATGTACCTGCGACATTACCCATCATTGGCGCTGCGGAAACAGGGAATGGGGCTGAGACATCTGGAAGTCATTTGTGCTCAGAGTAGCTAAGAAACCGGTGTGGTTTAGACTTGGAATTTATCGTTCGAGCTTGCCTCTGCCGTTCACTGCGGAGAGGAGTGTAAATAGGCAAACGGAGGGTGGTCCGGTCCGGGTCTGTCGGATCGGAAGAGGACCGGTCCTTTCCCCTCCGCAGTTGTTTCCCCCAACGTCGACGATATCGTTTGGGATGATTCGTCTCTACTAATATCGGGATTGGATCGCATCCGAGGTGGTTCTCGGAAGTGTTACTTATAGCTTATCGAGACTGTAAAGAGTACTTGGTGACTCTGGTGGTAGTCTATCTGCAAGTGATCTGCGCGCTGCCAGCCCAAAGTTCAGAGCGTGGAAGTTGAGTTGTCCGATGGAATGCCAAAGAATTTCTTTCTGTTCGTCGCTGTCACTTTTTTTACGTGGCTTCACACGGATTCCCCGTGGTTTCAGGGACGTTCTCGAACGTCCAGCGCACGGACCAGCATGCGTCGCACACCGTGCCATGTGCTGCGTCGCGCAGAGTTCGGTATACGCTTGCTGGATTATGTTCGACGCCAGTCACTGGACTGGATTCTCTACCGTATGAGGTCTGGTGGGGCTTCCCGTTTGACATAATTTGACTGACCCCAACCGTTGCTCCTTTTGATTATCTTCGGCAGCCAAACAGCTCTTCAAGGTCATCGAGTATATTAAATAATAAGGCCCCGACTTTTTTCTTCCCAACTCTGGCTCAGACTCCCTCTTCTTCCCTTGATTCTGTCGATACATGTTCGTCGTACCCGCTTCATCAAACTCTCAACGCGATGACCGAACTCCCCTGCTCTCCAACGCAGATGGGAAGGAGCCCACAAAACCAACCCCGCTTCCCAAGGGGCAGATAATGATACTCATGTTAGTTGCCCTTGTAGAACCCATCGCCAGTCAATGCATCTATCCCTTTATCAACGAAGTACGCATCTTCATTCGATTTTCACGTGTGATTACTGAAGAGCACCGCGGCCAGCTCGTCAGTGGCCTGGACATCACCGGTGGCGACGAGAGAGCGGTCGGTGAGTCCTTCCACGCTACTATCGTTCAATCCAATCTCACTCGACGGTCAGGATATTATGCGGGCCTCATTGTACGTGGGGTTAGCGTGGATTGGCAAATTCGTTCAGACTAATCCTTTTCCCCAGGAGTCTCTCTTCTTCGCGACCCAAGCACTGACAGTTTTTCAGTGGAGCCGCATATCCGATCAAATTGGCCGAAAACCCGTTCTTCTTGTAGGCATCTTTGGCCTCTCACTATCCATCCTCTGCTTTGGGCTCTCTAAAACGTTTGCTGGTTTGGTAATAAGGTGGGTCACGCGACATCTGGTTTTGTTTTAGCACATTTTGACGGTTGCGCCGTAGCCGGTGCATCACTGGGGCTCTTAACGGGAACATTGGCGTAATGAAGAGCATGCTCGGTGAGCTCACTGACTCATCCAATATGGCTCAGGGTTTCGCCCTCATGCCGATCATGTGGTCCTTGGGGTGTACACTTGGGTACGTCGAGCGATGTACGCCGTTGTCCGTGTTATGGCGTGTTGACGATCCGGTCTGTCTTCGTCCAGCCCCCTAATTGGCGGAACGCTCTCACGACCGCGGGACCACTTCCCCCATCTTTTTGGCGCCCCTTTCTGGGCCGAATACCCGTACTTCTTGCCGTGCGGTATTGCGTCCGCATTTGCAGTCGTGGTCTTTGTTGTTATAGTCTTCTTCCTGAAAGAGGTGGGTATGCAATCCAATCCAAGAGTCGGCGTTTTACATACACACGAACCTGTTAGACCCTCCCAAACATGTCTTGCGAAAAGATGTCAGCATCCAACGACTCTGAAGCAACCGCGGGGCGCGATAGCCATCGGTACGATACAATCAACGAGTCTTCCGCATATCTAACTCTCTCCCACACTCCACAATACGATGCTCCCGTCCCTCTACGCATATTACTCACTCCGGAGCGCATTCTGTACATCGTCAACTATGGCGTCCTTGCCATGGTTGAAATTTGCATGTTCGTTCTCCTCCCACTGTTCCTCTCCACGCCCATCGAGCTTGGCGGGCTCGGGCAAACGCCGGCAATGATTGGGCTGTGGATGTCTGGATATGGAATTGTAAACAGTCTTTTCCAGGCGTTTTTCTTCGCCCCACTCGTGTCCCGTTTCGGCAAGAGGACACTGTTTAGAGTGAGTTACGCGTGTTTCGTACCGATTTTTGCCATCTTCCCGGTTGTGAACTGTGCCGCTCGGAGGTGGGGAGTGGGGTGGGGCATTTGGGGTCTGATGGGTTGTCAACTCGGCTTGGCTGTCATTACTGATATGGCGTTTAGTGAGTCTTCCCGCGTTGTGTTTTATACCTCACGAGCCTCTCTTATCTTTTCTGCGCATGACATTCAAGGCTCCATTTTAATGTACATTACTTCTTCGGCACCCAGCCGTCGTTCCCTAGGCGCCATCAACGGCATTGCGCAAACCACAGCATCAATTGTACGTGCCATCGGGCCTGCGAGTGCTACGTCGATGTTTGCATACTCACTTCAGCATGAGTTGCTGGGTGGGTATGCCGTGTATGTGGTCATGATTGCGTTTACGGTGGCGACTATGAAGCTTGCGAGCGCGTTGCCAGAGGAAGTTGGGGAATGGGAGCAGAATACTCGTACGGCGGTGGCAGGCTAAATGGATCAAAAATACGGTCAGTAGACAAGGGGTATGACGAAAGATGGGGAAAAAAAGGACAAACATCCGAACTCGAGGGCGCCACGAAATGGACTCATCATGGCACCCTACTTAGTGAGCAACTGCTCTTAAACGTAGACGGTCCAACGAACTCCTCACGACACTGTCAACGCCTTCCACGGATTGTCTGTTGCCATGTAGATTAAACATAGTTATACCACGTTACCGTGTATTTCAATATATATGGGTGTCTCCATTGGATTAATCCACTACCAACGTAACTCGAAGACGATCCTAATTTAATGCATGCTCGTTCGTCCCCGCGACAAGAAGCTATTACCGTGGCTCTAAATGTCAAAAAGGACGACCTGCTCCCCACTACTCCGGTCAATGCGAATAAGTTTCTTCGCCACACAAGCGTATAACGCTCGCGTCCCGCCAATGGCCACCTTCAGTTTGTTAAGTTGCATTGCAAAGTTAGGTGCCGTCAGCAACGTGTGCAGGAGTTGTGCGGTATTGATCTGGTGAGTGGTCGGACCGCTTCTTGGGCTAGAAGACAAGGCCGAACTCGAAGAGGACACGCTGATGGACGTCGGCGATTGCGGTGTCGGCGATTGCACGGCCAGTGACTGAATATGAGCCCTACAAACGATAATTTAGTCCAGTCCCAAGTGTGTGCACGGCAGAACTAACAACGTCTCCTTCGCTCTAGGCGGTTTCACACCATTCGAATAGTGGTTACCTGGCGAAATCACTTCGCCCACTGTACTCCATATTTTTGCCTGTGAGAACGGATGAGTGACTACTGAAGAAGGCTTCGTTTATGTATATCAACTCACTACGATACGTTCCAGTTCCGGTGTTACTCGCACTTTTGGAGCATTCGTGGCCACCCGGGGCTCTGCCGGCGGTACCGTAATACCAATATCGGCGTCGGACGCACGTAGGAAATCAGTACGGGCCGGAGGTGGAGATTGTGACGGCAACGGTGGCTGTTTGCTGAGAACAACTGTTTTTTCCTCTTCTTCCTCTTCCTCTTCTCCTGCATCTTCGCTGCCGAGGTTATCGATCTCGATTCCTTTCGGCGTCTGGCTCAATGCTGATCCAGGTCGGTCATCAAGCCCCGCGCCGTCTCCGTCTTTACCAGAATCGAAAATGCTGTCGTCCATCGCAGAGTGGCTCGTATCATCAAGGTTTTCGCCGTCAAGATCCCCTCCAGCTGTCAGATTAGCAAAGACTGAACGTGGGACAGGTTCTGGACTCTCAAATGATATCGTAGAGAGGTCGCCAAATTTGATCTCCTCGTCCATCAACTTCTCACTAAAGCGGAGCGTGCGCGCGGGTGTGGAGGGCGTAGACCAGAATGCGTCTTCATGGGTATCAGGTTCTCTTGAGGAAGCAGATAAGGGTGGACCGCGATTGCCTTGCTTTGCATTAAATTTTGAAGACACAGATGGGTTGTTGCGTCCTTCGGATTCCTTTGCTCGAAGTAGCGACTCCTTCTATAGAAGAGTTAGACGTGTGAAAACCGTGAGACGACGGGTACATACCTGCAAGCGGAGTTCCGCAAGGCGGTCTTGTAGTTCATGTATTCGCTTTTCTTCTTCAGCGACACTTGAGGTCTGTGTCGTTGGGACTGAGGCCGATGCAGACGACGCCGACTTGACAATCAATCAACTCTGAGTGTCTAC
Organism: Pisolithus albus; assembly: GCA_024613165.1. Taxonomy (NCBI): domain Eukaryota; kingdom Fungi; phylum Basidiomycota; class Agaricomycetes; order Boletales; family Pisolithaceae; genus Pisolithus; species Pisolithus albus. Next base: position 819,935 of record JANFAB010000008.1, read on the forward strand.
TTTGACATGAACGGACTGACTTCTTGCAATGTTTCGCTCAGGTGCTTTATGTTTGCACGAACCTCGGCCAGTTGTTGGGAGAGTGCAATGACTTGCGACCGCGCTCGCGGCATCGGTCGTATCGACTGACTGCTGGATTCAGTGATGGGCTCTCTCTGAAAAAAGCTTACGAACTATCGATCCAGATATTTCAGCGCCGCCATAGCGTACACCTCGGGTTCGGGCTCCCTCGGCTTGTTTACTTCGTCGCGTTTGGGTGGTGGTTTCCTCAGCGGAGTCGCGCCAGGAAAGCCTGCGCGCGATATTTGGCCCTGTCTAGGACCGTTCTCTGGTTGCTTCCTAACGCCAGCATCGGGGGGAGGTACGAGCGTGAAGAGACCGAGTTCTGAGGTGTCGATGTCGCGTATGAGATCGCCGAGCGGAGTGTCGAGCACGGCGCGCGTGAACGGACCCGTCTGCGCGAAGGGATTGTGGTCCGTTGGAACGATGGTCGTCGCCGATGTGCGAACTGCTTTTGCTGTCGCTGTGAGATGCTCGATGTGGTCTGAAAGGGAGGGCATGACGGTGCAAGTTGTAAATTATTGGCGTGACGCTTGGCAGAGATGCTGCTATCGCAACTTGTCAATCAACGTCAACGTCACTCGCAATAATGAATGAACAAGTCACCAGCGTGCAACTCCACCGTTATATGTCGAGTCTGCACCGAATTGTAACGCTATCGATTGAACGTTTTGAAGGCGAGTGTCGAGTCGGACTCCCCCCCTGAATGAAGTTGCACAGCCACCCGACAGTGTCATGTTCCCCCGAGCTGCCACTGTCCCGAGTTGTTATCGCCTGTCCCTCCTCGCAGTGTCGCGGTCATTCAATTAGTTCGAGGTAAGTGCTTGGTTTTTCTTTCCCGCTCTTTCCCTTCCGCAGCACGAGCACATCGCCCGCGTGCCCTTTTCGATTTGCGATCGTGTCGAAAGATGCCGCTGGGGCTTCCAAGAAGGTCCCACGACAACGGGACACCCACGATCCATTGCGATGCTGACTCTAACGGTCATGCGAGCCGTGAGTCAGAGGGGAACGGTGGCGCCGATCATCGTCGTTCTGCATCCTTCAATGATGCAGCACCGAGTTCGGGATCCTTTTTCAAGGGCTTGTCTGTTTTCCACCATGACAAACATCGTCGATTTCAATCAAAGTCGGGGATCGATACGTACGCTAATCGTGATTTCCATTTCAACCCTTTTACACCATCAGGACGTTACATCGAAGCCGCCGACACCGACCCGTTCACCACCTTGCCCCGAGTGCAGCGGCAAGATCAAAACATTCTACACACAAGGATTCTCGGCTTCTTCCCGCAGGTAGGCACCCCAAATCCGACGAAAGGCTCCTCGCTGTCCAGTCCGCACTCTCTGCAAGTCAGCAAGAGGGAGTTGCAATACTTTTACTCGGTGTTTGAAACAGCCACCAACAGCAGAGAAACTACGGATAGCTTCATGACTTCTGTGAATTCCTCGACTACCCTGAACAAGCCTCATACCACATCACCATCCAAGGTTTGTTGTGCCAAAGCCCGACTTCGCGCTGCTTCATCTTCATTCGCGTAGCTAATACCACAATAGCCGTCCACAGCCCGCACATACGATGCTAAATTAGTGACAAGGGAGATGCATCGGCTAGGCACGTTGGCCGGTCTTAGTCCTGTGCTCGCCCCGTCACTGTCATCTGGCCCGTCAACTTCCACGCTTACCCTTCCAACTACCTCACCCTCGACTTCCACTTTTGCACCTAGTTCATCATACAACCACGGCAGTACTCTGTCTGGTACTAGCATAACAGATAAAGATAATCCGTGGGGTCTATTGCATGTACACGTTCTACCCCTGTTCAACGAGGAGCCGTTGCGCGTACCCATGTATGTGAACTCTTGTGTGTGGTTCGGAGTCTTACATCTCTCAGAGAGGACCTTAACGCCCTAGTGAAGCGGCACATTCAGACCGTATTGGCAGCATCACCATCGAAGGCTCTTACAACTCTCGGTGCAGATGCAAGGGAGCTCATCGAAGCTGGTATGGTTACACTGAACGTCAAGCTCCTCTCAGGGTCGGACGAATTTCTTATGGGCCGGCTAGTGGAAGTGTGGTCCTTCTTCTGGGATCACGTACTTCCATACATAGAAGGCGTCAGTATAGTTGAAAGTGTTTGTTTTGTTCAGAAAGGGATGAATGATATGCTACAGGTTCTACTCCCTTTGCAGACCGACCCGCTGCTAACGTCGCTGCATCGCACTCCCAAGCAACTTCCTTCGACTTCACCTACACGGCAGGGATCTCCAACGGTAGACGTGCGAAGTGTCGCACTTTGCGCGTTTCGCCACCGTGTCGTGATGCCGTTGTCCACGCGACTTTGCACCTTGCTCTCACCACCCTTAACCAAAGAAACGCTCGCAAGGCTCGGGAAATATCGGTTGCCTCGGCTACAACAGATGTTTGTCTGCACCACTTGTTATCAGTTGACTTCAATTACTGATTCGTATCCCTAGGTTGCTGGTCCTGACATCCGAGCGGCGTTCCCGGCCATCGTCACCCAGGCTGTCACCATGCGCACCGACCGCACAACCCGACGCAGACGAGGCTACCATTAGCGAGCTTCTCCGCTTATTCTCGCAGGCGCGCCCCAGCCTCCATAATCAATATTCTCAGCGACGGTCCTTCACTCAATGCGCAACGGCCCGCTCCACCACTCCGGACTTTTCGTCTGCAAGGATCCCCCGCGACCGAAGGGGGCGCATTGGGGGCGCACGTAACATGGATGCGATGATTCTCAATGCAGGTGGGTGGATGATGGACGGTGCGGACAGAGTAACAACTGCTACTCCTGGATTGTCTTCGGCGGTGGATGACGAGGATGTTCATGGAGACTCTGACGACCTAAACAATGAAAGCGTGGAGACGCCACGAATTGGTGCAATGGAATCGAATAGGGAGATCCCTTCTGCGCTCCATCCGTCGGTAGAACATCACCATCGCGCGAGTGGTGGCTGGGGGCTGGGTGCAGGGAAAGAGGAGAAGCAGCGAGAGGAAGACGATGATGATGAGACTATGGACTGGGACCAAGCTCAGGTGAGGTTTTAAAATCGGAATTCCTTCTTCGTATAGTAACATTGGAAACGACCCTCAGGCTGTGGTAGAGCGAATGGTCGGGATGAAACCCCTCGAGAGTCCGACTGAATCACGGAAGAGGGGCGCTTAGGTGTCCGGAGCGACTTGTGCATTTCACTTCCTGAGGAACGAAATTGAATGTGTTCAATACCCGATGCTGGAAAACTGGCCCTTGCGTTTCTTGAACGTACCATTATTTTTTTAACGCTTCTCAAGTTTGGTCAACTTATGATGGCGACTTGACCCATGGCTGAGCTGAACTCGATTCTAATTCAGGTGTTGCCGAGAAGCAGAAAAAAATACAGCATTCAACATGTACTCTGCTTCAGGGAGGATACGAGTGGCCGAATGAGTTGAGGTGAAGCTAGGAGGCATCTATGGCATTGTAAATAAGGCGCCTGTCGTCTTCCATGGCCTACTGCTAGCGTATACGGTCTACAATCGCCAATTCCATAGTTATAGAACCAATTTCTTCTTCACTCATGCATGGGTGACGGAACCCGAGTAAATAGTGACCGAGTAAGGCGGTATTGGGTCACTTCGTGTCACGTGAATCACTGCGTCACTGCGGCGTCACCGCTCTGTGGGTGGGAGGAAAATATAAAAAGGTGGAAATTCACTTGAAAAATAGCCAAACAAGCTTTCAGCGCCCAGAGTAGTCACCCTTACAACTTGAGAAACAGAGAAAACGACTATGGCGGGTTGAGTCGCTCATTTTTCATTTTAATCACATTTGCCCGGCTAATATGACAGTGCAACAGAGCACACCAAAGACACGGCACGCGTTATAGCAGGGTTGAAGGCAGCGGTTCACAACCCAAATGTCTCCGAAGAAGCTAAAGGGCACGCGATTGAACGACTCAGGGAGATGGGTCAGAGTGTCGACGTCGCTCCACAAGAAACAGCCGAAAAGTCTTCGGACCAACAGGAGGGGGCTCGCGTGCTTGGGGGTTACAAGGCGACGCTGAGCAGTGAGTCCGAGAAAATGCCGCATAATTCATAGATGAAAACTGACTTTCCTAGATCCGCACACCTCAGAGGAGGCCAAGAAACACGCTGAAGAAGTCCTTCAGGCTGCAGGAATTGTTAGGCATCAAGACGCAACAGACGAAGAGCACGAGACGAGAGTTTTGGCGGGCTATAAGGCGGCTCTTCACAGTAAGTAGATGATCACTTACATTGTTGAGTGGGGTTTCTGAGCAGATACATGTAGACCCTCGAGTCTCTGATGCAGCTAAGGAGCACGCACGCCAGTATCTGGAAGAGCGTGGAATCGAGACTGACTGATTACATTGATCAATCGCTTCCAAGGATTGTTATATTGTAAAAAAAAAACGTAATTCGTGCTGTACCAAATCCGTGTGTTAGGGTATATTCAGATGAGGCGCATCATTCTTGAAATATACCTTACAAGGTCTTTCATTTTGAGAGCGATTCCAACCTGTTGAGTAAGTTGTCAACCCGCTCCTCCAAATTGCCGACGTTGCCAGCGACAGTGTTACGGTTTGCTTCCAGACTACCTTCGACACTCTCTACAGCGGTTTTCAGCTCATCCAAGGCCTCACGCGTCCGCTTTTGCTCTTCTTCAAGAGCGGCAACCGTGCTTTGGAACTCGGCCGCAGATCCATGCAGGGCAGAAAGTGTCCGAAGGCGCGTCAGGATGTGGGGTATATGCGGCAAAGACGGAGCAAGGCGGGAGAGTAAAGGAAGAATGGCATCTTGAGCAGGGGTGCTCCCTGGTTGCGTATCTTGCTGGCCCATGTTATTCTGTCGTTTTTGTGCTTGGTTACTCGATGCACGCTCAAGGTCAGACAAAAGCAACTTCAAGCGTCTCGAGACGGAGTCTATGTGGCGTGGTTGGGTGAGCAGCGTCAGCTGATTGTTCAGTCGCATTAGCATCGGGAGAAGAGGCGGCGTAAGGGGCGTTGTCTAGAAGAGCGCTCAACGGGGGTCTGAGATGGGCACACGATGACCTACTTCGTCAAGTGTGACGTTCACTGATCCTATGAGTTTCTCCAGTTCGCCGACGCGTTTGTCCATCTCGGTTATACTTTGTGTCTCGAATGCAACACTCCCGTCCTTTCCCTTGACGTGACCAACTTTGGACATGTTTCTTTCATTCCGTTCGGGGGAACCTTGATGACCCCTCCCTTCCGCACCTCCACCACGGTGTTTCTCACCCATCACCACGCTGACCAATTTCCCCCGACCTTCTTTCGCGTTCCTGACTTTCTCTAACCTCTCCCGCACGTCGACGAGCCCCATGATCATTTCACCCGGATCGACAACATTCCCGCCCTTCTCTCGAGCCTGCAATGCTGGGTTCGATGGATCAGCGAGTTCTGCTTCGAGTGCAGCTAATTCGGCCTGCAGCACACGCAATCGCGCAGGGAGTGAGAGGTGACGCGTTGGGGACGATGAACGCGACGTGGAACGTGATCGACTGGAAGAAGGAGATGGCGGATATGTATATCGCGTCCGCTGTCGACCTGCATTGCAGGGCAGTCGGGCATAAGCAGTGTGCCGTTCAATACATGGCATAGATCAACTGGCTTGTCGATGACACATACGTTTCCGCTCTGCTTTTCTAAAGTGCTTGCTAGCCTCTTCTGCGCTTATGAGGTTGCTCGTGTCGAGCTCTTCACGACCAACCAATGTGGCATCGCCCGCGACCCTGGTGCGAGTACGGAGAGCAGATGGTTCGTCATCTGTCGAGTCGCCATTCTATTTGAGGACGCGTCCGTGAGCCAGAGGTCTCTACGAATAGGCAGGGAACATACGTCCGCATGGGAGGATGGGATGACATCCTCAGTCTCGTAGACATCCGGCGCTGTATCCTGAGTCACTAAAGTCAGTCGATTCATTAACTCTGCAGAGGGAGATGGTAACAAACAATATCGGGGAGGTTGGCATACTTGTTCGCGCTCATCGTCATCGGACGTGTGCAAGTATCGCTTGCGAGGTGAAGCGTGGAAAAGAGTCGGAAAAAGAGAACGATACGGAAAAAAAAAAGTCGTCACCTGAGCGATTCGAACACTCGCGGGCAAAGCCCAACCGCTTAGCTGTTAGCAGGCGATCCCGTTAACCACTCCGGCAAAGTGACTTGCTTGATCGTTGACATCGAACCGTTGATGAGCCCGTTGAGTACACAGACATACCGATGGTACTCAAAAGACTAGGCGATGTAATAGAATAGCCGCCAAAGCGACCCAAAAGGACCATTCAACCTCTGCTCACGTACCCCATCCTCCACTCCGTCTTCGCTAACCTCTACATATTCGTCCTCATAAAGATCAACGGTAAGTATATCGACGACGTCAAATGCAGCCCCTAAATCGATTTTACTACCCTCATTCCTGCTGGTATGAACGAGTGGCGTGGTCTCACCAGCAGATCGCAGTGGATTTCCTGATACGTCCGCGGCGGAGGGCCACGCCAATGTTCCCCTAACAATGAGCCAGGCAATGTACATTACAGCCATGACCGGTATCTCGATGTAGAGCGAAACGAAGTCAATGGGTGAGAATGTCGGGAATATAGAGGTCCAGCCTTGGACTGAAGTGGTTCGTCAGCTAGATCCACCGTGAAGATGGTCCTCTAAGTGCAGGACTTACTTAAGATCAACGCCGAAACGGCTACAATCTGTGCTGCGATAAGACGACGTCAACTCCCTTCATTCATTTCACGCACCACAAAGTAGGGTCCCCAGGGCCACGTCCAACCAACGCGAAACTTGAGCTCCTCTATAGGTCTCCCTTGCAGTAACCAAGCCTTGCGGAATCTCCAACTCGCCAAGCCAATGGAAAGCCACGCGATCTGATGAGAGACAATTCGGTACGCAGTACTATCCACCAACCAACATTTCATACCTGATTCGAGACCCCAACGATGTTTTGCAACCAGCCCCACAGTTGTCCACTTCCGATGTAACTGCTTCCAAAGCAGAGTATACTTACGCTACTCGTCGCCAGCAATGCAAATACAGGTACACCAGCGGGTGTGGTCCGAGAGAATAGTCGAGGGGCGTACCGCTGAGGCCTCACGACAGAGAGTCCGTAAAGGACTCTCGTACCTGCAAACAAAGCATGGTTGCCGGCTGAGAGCACGGAAGTGAGTATCACTGTATTAATGAAAGAAGCAGCTGCGGCTATTTCAAGCCATCAAGTTTGTTTCGACCATTGAATTCGGAGTAGAACGCACTGGATCCCGCAAGCTGGAAGACGATCGTAAAGGGCGACGTCGTGGTAGTCTTGTCCGATAAGTTAGGGTAATCCCAAGGCACTAGGAACTTGATTTGTTAACTTGTCCTTGTAACGTGAGGAACACGCACCGTTCAAGCCAATGAGCAGTATACTCAGTACATAAAAAATCAGAATCCTGCACAAATGTGTCAGTCAGACAAGTTGAACTATCGCAAGTCCACTTGCCGCCAAAATACAAATCTTACAACCCTCGGCATATTGCGAGAAGGATTCCTTGTTTCCCCTGCAGTAATTCCGAGACTCTCGGTACCACCATCTACGGGAAGATGAGGTTCCGTATCCCATAGCCCTGGAGAGGAATACTTACACGCAAAGCTGGCCGTCACAAAAACCCTTGCAAATCCACCAAATCCACCCACGAAAGGTGCACCTTGTATGGTCCAATTGTGGAAACCGATATAATGGTGCGATGTATTAACTCCGACGTTGACAAGTATGCCAACAATGATGAATATGACTATCGTCGCGACCTTAAGGAACGAAAGCCAGTATTCTGAACATGTGAGTAGAAGGGTGATCGATAAGAAAAGGTTGGCTCACCTAGTTCACCGTACGCTCTGACGTGGAAGCAATTCACGGAAACGAGAAAAACCCAGAAAAGGAGGCTGATAACCCAGGGATTCCAAGTCGTCCAGAATTGAAGGACGAGTTGAGCAGCAGTGAGATCCGAAGCCATGGACACGGCATCATTGAACCAGTAGTTCCACGAGAGCGCAAAGCCGTATGCAGGAGAAAAGAACCGGGTTGCAGTACGCATTGAAGGAACCTACGAATACGATGTGACGTCAGCCAAATACACCAGATTTGGACACGTCGTACTCACCTGCCACGGGGTATTGTGTAGCCATTTCTCCGAGTAGAAGGAGAGTGACATAGACTATGAATCCTACGATACTGTAACATATGAGCATGCTGGCAGGCCCACCCTCAGCCAGGGATCGACCTGTTCCGAGAAACAGACCCGTCCCTATAGTGCCAGCAATAGCTATCATTTGGACCTGTCGTGCGGACAGACCCCGGTGTAAGGTGTCGCGATGCACAGTGGCAGGAAATTGGTCTTTCGTACCATCGGGCTGCTCGCGTTGGTCCATGGTGGTCAAAGGGAGCGACTGGCTAGCACATGTCGTGCACTATACAAAGACGATGAAACGACAATAGCCAAACGATGGCGTGCTCGCTGGACTATACAATTGAGGAAATCCTTCACAAGTTCTATTCGGGATCGCGGGTTGCGAGTTCGAATCCCGCTCTGTCGGGTTTTATGCCATTCGATCAAACTACCACGCTCTAGGCAGGAGGAAGAAAGACAGCCCACAAAACACAGCTCAACCCGCACCACACAACGCTCCATGCTACCCATGCCTTTCCCCATCTTGGTTTCTCGATAAGGAGTCGGGCAGCGGCCCAGTACGTCATGGGCAGTGAAGGCAATATTCGCAAGGCAATCTGAACGTGTGCGCTAAATGTCAGAATGAGAGTAAGCGAGATACCGTGAAGGACGTGCGGCAGAATGGAAGGATTGAGGAATAAGGAGTCCCTCAGTGGGGGATGAGCGCTACTCCTCGATCCTTGTCGGGCAAAACCATCGCGGAGGATGCGAGGGAGATGGGAGAGATAGAATACGCAAAAGATCCACACATTCAAGAGTATTGGCAACGAAATCAAAAAGTTCGGAATGTTAGAGATTGTCCAATAACGAAGGAAACCGACGTTCCAGTATTCGCGTTGCACGTGTGTGTATATCGAAGGTAATATGTTGCTTTCGCACCATTGAGAGCGGGGGTGACCCCGGGTGGACGAACAAAACAGAAGGTAGGCTCTGTAGTTGTGATAAATGAAGGGAGACAGCGATACAAGCACATAAACGATGCAGCGCAGTGTTGTGTTCACCGAAAGCTAATCGCGAATATTGGTCTCGGCGACACTAGAAAAACCTTGGGATATACATACCAGGCCCTTGCGGCCAGACAGGAGGGGCGCCACAAGCATGTTCCATAAGATAAAGCCGCAGAGAAGTACAGCATTGGAACGGAAGACACCGGCGATCGCAAAGTACAGTGAAGCAAAGAGCCACTGCGATCGCACGCACGCGAGCATACCTCTGTAAGAGAAGTAGGTAAAAAACGGTTCGCTGTACGGGGCAAACCGTAACGCTGAAGGACCGCTCGGGAAAAATGAGAGAACTGTGGCCAGAAGCGCCGCGGGGGATGAATGCAGGTGGTAGAGCGAAAGTTGATACAAAATGCGGGTAGAGTCTAAGAGTGCTGCAACGATCGCCCCGGCGACCAAGAGAGCAGGCCACTCTGGTAGACTAAGACCCAGTAGCGATAGAATGGAACCAGACCAACGCATAACGAGCGGAACCCCCGGGAAAAATGCCCATTCGTGCTCGTATACGAGTCCTTCCCTGGCTATATGTGCAAAATGGAAAACATCCCAGCGAAGTAGAGAACTCGTCCAAACAGAAACGTCGTTGTCCAGGATGAGCTTCGGGGATGTGTCGAACAAGGTCAGTAGTGCCGTCGACGAAACGATCAACAAGCAAATGAGTAGCCGGCTAAGCACGGACTGGCCAAGCAAGGACCGGCCATGGTGGTCACTGCATGCCACGGGATCCACTTTCATGGCGAAGACCAGAGACCGTCTGCCACGCTATGTCATTAGACAGTCGTAGGGTTGCAGGCGATGTCGACGCACCTGACCAGCGTGTGTCGAGCTTCTTAGAGCAATACTGACCTGTCGGTTGTGCAGTGGGCAAACCTGAAACCGAGCAAGGTAATGTCTGACTTTTTCTCTGTTAATGTCGTGATCTAGACGCTCCCTAGTAATCACGGGCGACTGTCCATCCCATGCCTAAATCTTCCCCGCCGTCCAACTTGCGACCAAAAATTCTTCAGATGTCACCGACTCCTGCAACAGTCCGTCCAGCTACTCCGGTGATGCCTCCGTCGCCCAATCCACCACCGACCCTCCTCGAGTTCGTGACCTCAACTCCTCCGTCACTCACCTATGAGCTTGTTGCACTCGCACCTTATATTCAAGTAATAAGACATCTTCTGGAAATCGTGAGCTGGGAGTCTTCATGGGAAGAAAGCTGGTTGGCTCTCGGTGCGTGGTGGGCGCTCTGCCTATTCTCAGAGGCCACCCTCAAGTACGTCCGCCTGCCGTAGAACGATATATGCCAACTGTTAAACGTTTTGCATGTAGGTTCTTTATGCCATTGGCAATATTGTTCGTCTGCGGGCTGAAAAAGTGGACATCATACGATGGCCAGTCAATATCATCTCAGCCAGCTACCGAGGCGACTGTCCACGCCGTGTTATCAGACTTAACGACAATACATACGCTCCTCCCCTCATCACCATTTACAGACTTCCCGTTACCTCCGTCGCTAACGCTATTTCGTTTAGCGGCCTTCACCTATCTCCCATATCTCATCCTCACACATTATGTTCCGCTCCATATCTGTATTGCGATAACAGGAACACTCGTGCTCATTCATCGTGCAAGGTGGGCTTCTAACGCACGTGCAAGTCTAGCACGTAGTGCTCACCTTCGTTGGGGATACTATCACCTCCGTGCGTTGCTCTCTGGAATTCCTCTTCCCTCTCCCTCCTCTCCGCCTCCCTCATACGATTCTCGACCAATCTCTGGTTTCTCCGAGTATGCGAGTGCAACTTCACGCTCCGGCGATGTGGGTGAGCCCGCCCCAGCACAACCCGTCCGCTTCCTCTTTACGGTGTATGAAAATCAGCGGTGGTGGATGGGCCTCGACTGGACCGCTGCCCTCCTCCCCGGTGAACGCCCTGCGTGGTGTAGTGCCGCGCAAGTGCCTCTCCCGCCCCCGGCTGCATTCTCGCTCCCGCCGCCCACAGTGTCGTATGTCGCCGTAGGTAACGGTGAAGCAAGGGTCAAACGCGTAGCGAGCTGGGCGTGGGAAGAACCAGAATGGCGCGTTGTTATAAAGAGGGAGGGGCAGGAAGGTGTTTGGCGGGTGGAGAAGTCCCCGCCTAGAGATAAAGATGCAGGTGAAGAGGCTGTTGGGGCTGCGGCACGGATGTTGCGTGCCGCGCGTGGTAGGGAATCGGGCGGACTGGCTGGACCGAGCGACGGCCATGAATACGGTAAGGCTGGGGAACAGCATGTCGATGATCCATCTGCCATCGCTGGTGCAGAGGACGACTCCGCAACGGACCCTGAAGGTTGGGTGTACGCGGATAACAAATGGGAAGGATCAAGTAGTCGAGGCGGGATTGGGAAATATACACGCTACCGTAGGTGGACGCGCATCGCGAGGTTGATGGAGACTGTGGAGGTGGTAGGTCCTGGAGAAGTAGGGGTCGTTCGTAACTCCACGGATTTCAAGGTTCCGCCGATGGCAACATCCCATAGTCGATTGTCACCCACGCGGTCTAGTTTCTCTGATCTGGACAGCGTTGTGACGGCACCGGAGTCAGCTAAGGAAACACAGTCCGAGGCAACGCTGCGGAAGCGCTTGAAGGCCGTCGTAGATGGTTCGGGTCGTTGATGATACCTTTACGATGCAACTGTTTCGATCTTGATGAGAAGCTAGGTGTATAATATGTACAGGGTTTATCAAGCTTGAAATCTTATGTATGTCTCCACACTTTTACGGTACCATCCGCACTCGCTGTTACCATCTCATCGGGCTGAGTAGGGTGATGCTCTGTCCAGGTGATTACCTTATTATGAACCTTTGGCGGAGGGTTGGGTTGGAGAGCGGTGGCCTGCAATGGGGTCGCTCGAGAGCTTTTCCTAGTCAAGAAGTCACTTACATCTACAAGGTCCCACGCCCAGACACGTCCATCTTCATCACCACACACCACACTTGCCTCGGCATGCCCAAAACATGCACGGCACCGATAGGAGGTGTGTGAGTGGCCGGTGAACGTGTTGAGCAGTTTCCCAGTCCCGACGTCGAAAAGTCTGACATGCGAATCGAGGGTAGCTACGAGGAACGTGGTCCCGTCTGCAGACGGAATGACAGAGGTGACTGGTTCTGTCGGGACACATGAGTGAGCCCCAGAGGGTGAGATTACGGAGAGAAGAGCTAACGGCCGATGAAATCTGCTCGCAGTTCACCTTTGCGCAGGTCATACGTGCGCACGTAACCATCTACCGAGCCGGAAATAACGGTGGTGCCGTCGACATGAAGCGTCTGGACTGCATCTTTTGCCTCCTCGAGGATCTGTATGGGAGCGCGGCTTTGCGACCTTGTGAACTCTTAGAAAATGCCTTCAATTGTTCACCACAATACGTACCGTAGATCCCAGAGCCTGACGGTCGCATCGTAGGAGCCTGTCTACTATGTCACTCATATGGAAGACGAGTAATCGATGTCGAACACTTACCACTTGCAAGAACGGTCGCATCAACATTGAACTCGACGGTAAACACCTTGCCTGTGTGACCTGCGAGGCGTCGACTTGTAAGACCGGCTGCAACGTCCCAGACAAAAACAGAGCGGTCGCCTCCGGAAGAGGCGAACTTCGCATTGTCATGGCTCCTGCCAAAGCTAGTCGGCGGGGAATTGGGTATCCTGAGACGACACATTCTTACACAGAAATGGAGAGGACCTCATATCCATGTGCCTCGAAAGCCTTGATTTCAGTGCCGAGGTCAGGGTTCCACAGGCGTACGATGCGATCTTGACCGCCGCTGAGGATATACTTTGCGCTTCCTTTAGCATACCTGACGACGTGGACTGGACCTCTGTGAGTTGCAAGGGTCGTGTGCAGCTTGCGAGGGAGCACTGGCGGGCCTCGCGAGGGAGACATTTCAGAGAGCGGCTGCCCGTTTTGGACACGGCCGGTGTCGACGATCTCGACTGTCATCATCCACGATGCTCAAACGTCGTTCGTCACCAGCCACGCTGCCCGCCGCGAAGCGCCATGCTGGACCCCGGCTGTCGTCCGGACGGCACTCGGGCATTACCTTTGACAGTGCCCTGTACGACGAACTCATACTCTTCATATTCTCGTTCCTCGATCACAGAGACCTCTGTGCCGTCGAGGCGGCTAACAAGAACTGCTCTCGGCTTGCGAGCGACGATCAGGTATGTTCAGTCCGTATTTATTTCTTAGAGCTCTGTGATCGACTAAACCCCTCAAGCTGTGGAAAGGCCTGTTTCTCAGGGAGTTCGGTCGCTCTCGGTTAAGGGGTGGGAGGGGTTTTTATGGCAGGACCGACGGGAGGTTGGTTAAACCACTTTCCTCGAGGGTGTATCGTCCGGAAGAGATTGTCCCCAACTGGAAATGGATGTTTCGCATAAGTTCAAACTGGAGAAATGGTGGGCACCGTCGAGGGTAGTTCTCTTCGTGTTGCATCTTATCCACATCACCAAGGTCGCTGCGCCGTCGAAATCTTCCGGGACTGGGATGGCGTCGACATTGACCATTTGCCGGCACCCGTAGTCATGAACTCAAAGGCGCCCCAGCGGAGATGGCATGTATTACTGGCGGGGACCTCGACCATCTTTGCCTCCGCTGAGCCTTCCGAACAGCCAACTATCTTTGTCAGGGATCGCGGAAGCCCACCAACGACTTTAAAGTTTAATTCCCAGCTCAGCAGCGGGTCATCAAGCATCTCAACCATGGTTCTCGATCAGTCTCCGCTTTCTTCTCGGGTCACGTCTCACAGTCCCTCAGTGTCCCTTGCGGTCTTTCTATCTACGGGGGAGTTCTCTATTTACCACCGCAAACCATCTGAGATAAAGGCCGTTCCCAAACGAACTTACATCCCTTTACCTCAGCACCGCTTCCCGGTCACGCACGCTGCTTATCATCATCCCCTCTTGGTCACATTATCGCAATCGTTCACGTTGATGATATACGATCTCAGCGGTGACACTATCACCCACACCCAGACCTTGAGCTCGTTCACGAGCCATCCTCCTGCATCCATCGTCCTGTCTGCCATGTCAATTCCCCTGTCATTTAAACTAGTGTTGGCATATGCTGTCCCCGTTTATCCTTCCCATTGGAGTGTGGGCGCAACCGAACTCATAATATCCCACTCTGGCGTTATTTCCTCTTCATCGGTGGCACTGGTTGAACCTCCGAAAGTTACCACTCCAGGGAATTTTGTCGTCAGCGAGACACGCTCGGCAAGGGCATTTGACGTTCCTCAGGGATGGATTGATGAAAATAAACTTCAGGCGATGAATGCTCAATGGGGCCGTAAAGTCACGCAAGTTGCACACACGCAGACAGACGGTAAATGGGTCGTCCTTGCACCGGGCGGTTCACTGCAATCACTCTTTACTACGTCCAACTCCGCGGAGAGCAGTAACTCCAGTATATTCCAACCATCTGGCATGCCGTCCACAGAAATTCTGCCAACGACCTATGTATCCCCACCCTGTCACTCCTTCGCCCAGCTCCAGCTGTACCGTCTACACCTACCGCCGCCTACCTCCTCGCACGGGCCCAAGCTGACGTTTGTTCGCACGTTGCATGGACCCCGTGGTCCTGTTTCTGCCGTTGCCGTTGCAGATGGACGGTGTGTAAGTCTCGGCGCGGACGGGTCTATTTGGGTATGGGACCTGGAGAGCGGGCGTTGTGCTGAGGTTGCGGCCCCAGTAGAACAATTGATCGAAGAGACAGACGCGGGGGTATGCATGGGCCGAGGCGCGGGCTTGTCGCGTGGGATGGTAGTGTTCGATGAACGACGAATTGTGAGCGCTGGGGTCAGGGGTATAGAAGAACGAAGGTTCGACATCTGATGTAAAGTGTATTTACTAGTTAAGTGTATTTCTGAGCAAATTTCGACGGTCGGCCTTTTATGGGGGAACGATGTAAATGACGGCGGAAGCGAGTATTCTTGTCCTCATGGGGAGGTATGTACATGCAGACGAAAATGCTACAACCTCGGTTTTGATGTGCCCACCCAGCTGGTACAGAAACCCACCTACGTAAAAGTTTACACACGGTCCCAGACAGATAATAGATTCTACACGGTACACGGATGAGTAGACAGACTATATGAGTAGTACACGGAGGTAGGACGACACAGGGTTAGGGCAGCGTTTTATGACATACAACGAATTGAATCTTCAGAGACACAGTTTCCAACACGACACGAGATTGCAAATGTTGACCACGGCAACGGAAGGAACGGGACAGAAAAAGGGGAATATGATGAGATGCGAGGGGGGACATCTCGACTAGCGACGGGATAGGTTCGATCGGAGGATAGGGGTAACCAATATGGATCGTCGGGAGTTTCTATGGACGGTTCCACTGCGCGTAAGCTTACAGCCGAGTTGAGACAGACCGAATATTCAGAATGCGACCTGTCCCGCCAGCGCAGCCGCATTCACCTTGCTCATGCTTAAGCCATGGTTGCTCATGCCGTTATGCGCATCCATACTATACTCCCGGGGTTGGAGCTCATATGAGTCGTACACGTTCGCACTGTAGCGGATGGGAGAGTAGAGATCGATGGAGTCTTGAGAAGCCGAGTATCCGTATTGACGTGTGAGAGTTAGTAGCTCAGAATCAGGGCAGGAGTACGAATTTACGTGGCCGTCTGCAGGAACGAGTGCAGGCGTTTGTGCGTGCCCTTGGCCGTTGGAGTATGCATGTCCGTGCCGTTGCGCATGCATGGTTTCTGGCCGAAAGACAGACGATTCAGGACCAGAGAAATCGAGCATCACGTCCCCATCGTGACTATGTTGGTGAGGGGCAATCCCCCAATCGTGGGCCGGTTCAATTCGTAGGCCGGATTCGCCGCTAGTATCGTCAGTGCATATGTCGTCTGAGGACGAGTGGATATCATAGGCCATATCTGCATCCAAATTGCTCGCGAGCCCGACCGGATCCATGTAGACCATCGAAAGTGGTCCTTCCTGCACCGGGAATAGATTACTATTATGGACCCGTGCAGGATCGCAGTCATTTGATTCTTCCTTAGGAAACGGCGAGAGGTGTGATAGTTGAGCAAACTGCGACATTTCCAAGTGGGCATCGTGGCACGTCGATGTCGCCGACGTCAATGAACCGCCATCGTCGTATGACGGAAGATACTCGAAATGCTCGTCCTGTGAGGAGCCCGGAGCAGTGTTTTGTCGGAGACTTGCCGATTGTCCATTTCCCTCTTCCCTACCGCCAGGGCTTGTTGAAGGGGGAATGTATACATTGACTGTTTCAGGATCAAAACGGTTAGCGATCGTGTCGAGCGCTCACACAAAAGATTACTCACGTATTTCGAGATGATTTTCTCCAGTGCCTGGGGAAGCAACTTCCAATCGAACACCTTGAGGTCCTTTTCGATTTTCCTTGGTTTCGGA
Organism: Pisolithus albus; assembly: GCA_024613165.1. Classification (NCBI taxonomy): domain Eukaryota; kingdom Fungi; phylum Basidiomycota; class Agaricomycetes; order Boletales; family Pisolithaceae; genus Pisolithus; species Pisolithus albus. The sequence continues at coordinate 836,659 of JANFAB010000008.1, forward strand.
TCGGGGAAATCCATGATCCGTTGGAAAAAGGTCTCGAAACCAGGCCTCGACTTGGATACCGTGGTTGGTCTGAGACCCTCGAGATTCCTGCGGATTCTGTTCTTCTCGTCGACCTCAAACTCAGCATCGACGAGTCGCTGCAGCAGGTGGATGATGTCGACTGATGTGACGCAGAAGGTATTTGTCTGCTCGCGATAGATGCAAGAGACGACGATATCATTCGGATCGTACTCTGCTTGTGAGATCGGTTCTGCAGAAACTAGAAGGCTATTGAGATCCTGCACGCGTCGGAACCGAACAAGCCGACGACCCGCTTGCAGCTCAGATTCGTCCCAATTATAGCAAAGGCTCTCTAAAGGCGTCAAGATATCGAGGACGGCGTTCTGGCTATTGTGCTCGTTCTGCTCGGAGCCTTGTCGGGCACGTCGCAGACCAAGCAGGTTAGATGGCTGGTTGACGAATTGGGAGGGTCGAAGCTTGGACCGCGCAGGAGTGTGGTCCGAGTCAGAAATGGGTGTCGGAGAAACGCTGTAAGGACTCTTGCGCTTGGATGGCCGGTCTACCCCGGTGGCTAAACGAAGAGATGGTGGCGGCGGAGGGCTACCCGATGACAAGTCGTATCCTGATCTCGACCGTTCCTGACGAGCCAAAGACTCTTCTAGCACTGCAGTTATTGCGTCAACAGGACAGCACGGGGATGAAAATCAAAACCACGCTTACCAGCGTCTTCGTAAGTGAATGCACCGAATCTGACCCAATCCAAGACGTGGTTATCTTTGTCGACGGCCTCGATAGTCAGGGGGACGGTCGGAGAGTGCCATCTCGCCTTTGCGAACGATGGCACTGATGCGTCCAGCAGCCAGCAGCCAGATCCAGGGGGTCCGACTCGTCGACGTTTGTGGTTACTCTCAGGCTTCCGACTACAAGGCGAATGCGCACGTCGATCCCTATACCACTTTTGCAGGTGAACGTGACCCGGAGGCGCGTTCCAGCTATTCCGTGAGCAGGTGAATAACTTAAAACGGATAAATTCCCGCCTGCGGGTGAATGAGCTGAACGCATGAATTGATCGAAGATAGAGCCGTCAGCGTGGTAGAGACTGTCATCACGGGCACGATGAGCAGCATCGCCGACAGAAAGGGTAGCAGCCGACATCCTGTGAAAGCTCTAGGGAACGGAGGGAGTACTGTACTGACTGCCACAGAACGGTATAAGCAAAGGGGAATCGGAGCGTGGTGATCAGTGAGTGGCGAGGGGTGTTATGCCTTCCAGGTGGTCGACCCAAAGCCAGTCCGAGAAAGGACGAAATAAATGGGGGGGCTGACGAATATTCAAAAATGTCGATCGCGGTGAGCGGCCGAGTGGACTTGACGCAGTCCGCGGTCGCCAAGACAAACAGGGGGGAAGTTACGGGGAAAGAGCACAGCTGCAGAGTATCAGGCTCGGAGAGAGATGGCAGCAAACTGACGGGTCGACGCGATGGCGAATACTTTATAGTACAAAGGGGAAACAGAGAGAGAGTTTACATCTAAGATGGCGCTGTGGCGGACAATCCGGCGTATAACCAGGCAGGTCAGATGAGATCGGCGCCAGGGACTGATGGGATAACCTCGTGTCTTTCTTTTTCCTTTTCCGTCACAACAAGAGCACCGTTTGTTATGGAAAACACCGACGCGCTGACACAGTTAAAAAAGAGAATGTTGGCACCGATCACCACGTCCAGATCTCGCTTGCTCTCGGCTAGACAGACCGCCTCTTCGCGCAGGAACACGTCTTCACCTGAGAGAGACCCGGAGCGATAGGATGTGGGGACCAAGCCAAAACGAGCATGAAATCTTAACGGTTACATAAGCCCCGATTGCTTCTCCGGATCAAGAAGCGGCCGATATCAGGAAATGACCGTGGTAAAAAAAAACGTTAACTGACAGTTTATGCCTTCGCGGGGTACAGCCGGCAGTATGAACAAGCGCGCAAGCTGGGCGAGAACAATAACTTGTCTGACCAGACAATGCGGAATTTAACAATCTTGGACGACGCATTCTGCACAGATGTGAAACGGGGGCGCACGCCGCACGTAACTATCATATGTGGCATGTCTAATTGGCATGCGGGCGTGATCAGCAAGCTCAAAGCTTGAGCTAGCCAAGGTCTCATCGACCCATATCTGCCGTTATCCCACATCGTCATTTGTGGGTCCACTCTCCTGTAAGTGTGATCATATGCCAGATCTTCTGCGGCATGTTCGCTAGCGGGTGCGTGCCATCTGATGGTACGTATTCCTCTTCCGCGATAACCTTGCGCTCCAAAGAGCTCCCGGGCCACAGCTGCCATGTCTTTTTTTTCCTTCTTCATGTTCTTTTTCTCCTTTTCTTTGGGACATTCAAATGACATATTTCTGAGTCCGCCAGACATGTTTGGACATCTCTGGTGATTTATCTCGTTCTGACAACGCCGCATCTCATCATTGCAAATGTAGTCCACCTGCACCCTGCATTCTCCGGTTTATCTAAGTTTCCGGTCTGCGCGTTCGTTGGCTTTCCGGCGTCTACCTTCAACCTAGAGACGCCAGAAAGCGAGATCCGCGACGGCTCTATTAGTATCACTCCCATAAATACTACTAAATGGATATGCTTGCCGCCTCAATTTATTCTGCGCCTCACTCGTTCTCTGCCATGTACTTTACCTTATCTCGCAGAAGATAGTATGCCACATCACGAGGTCTGTTTCCTGGACCCACATTGTCCAAATACTCCCTAGGGCAAGATTTCTGATCGCAGCCGTGCCACAGTCCTGTGTCGTGCAAACGTGACCTTGCGTTTCGGTGGCCATCACCAGTAGAGTAGCCTAACCGTACTCTCGACACGGTGACAGCGACGTATTCGCATACCAGCTCAATGCAGGTTTGGAGAATACACAGGCGCATTCCGCCTAACTATACAGACAAGTAACATGACGTGGCTCCCAATGGTCTATAGAGTGATGATCCGCTGCATCCTTTCCAGAAACGACTTCCATCGGTCCCGGGGCAGGAACACCCGATTCCGCTTGTGCAGTTGTTTGCTCCCGCATGATCGTGATTTGAATGAGAGTTTCGGGGTGTGCTGTCCTTCGGTACCCATATCCTGCCAGCAGGGGGAATGTGGCCCTCGATGGACAGTACTCGCTGGCAACTCGTGCACCGGTCTACGAACAGCGTTCGGTACGACACGAGAGCCTGCTGAATTCCGTTGCAAAAACATAAGGAACAGAGCAATTCAGGGTGTTTCATACATGGCTACATACCATCAGAGTTTGCAGTGGTACGTGGGGGTGCGACTTGCAGCATCTTAGCAAGATGCTGTGAAAGGACTTGATAAACCTGGTAATCTGATTGTTCGTGTGGAAATTTCTGTTCTCCTCCCAAGCATAATCAGGGGGGTGCATCAAGATCGCGACCACAACCGCCGGTCCATCCCAAAGAAAGCGGATTGTCAGACAATAGAAAGTCGCTGGAAAACTACGTCCGATACACACCCTCTCTCTCGGACCGAACGCGGTCACCTTCTCTATCACGAGCGGATCTTCTTCCCTCGCGAATACGAGAGATACATATGCAGTTAGGACGTCTGCGATCGTGAAACGCAGGATCACCGGACTGCACAGTTTTGTGTTCTGGTCCACAATGGCTCAGTTATCCTCCGCGACATATACGGAATGCGCATTTGCCAACCTCCGTTGTCTTACCGGATCGCTTTATCCGAGACCATATTGCAAGGTTGCATTTGGGCACCGGAATTTGCTCGACGTCTGGAATCGGTGGGACAGGTGGTTGCTTAAATTCAGGCAGCGAGCCTTTGTTGAACGAACGAATGTACCCAACCAACGATTCGGCTCGGAGCGGTGGCGGATCATCCTCCGGAGGGGAGAACAGAGTGGAAGAACGCGCTGGCGGCGGGACGTAAGGCTGTGGCGAGCCAGCAGGCGATAACGGACGCCTTTATGGACGTTGTAAATCGGGCGCTCGTAGCATCAGCCAAACACATGACAGCGAGAGGAGATGCATACTTTCGGTTCTCCCACCCTCTCTTCCCTAACGCCTCAACACCCAGTCCAAGGTCACTTTCATCGCTCTCCTTGCTTTCCTTCGCAGCACGCAACGCGTCCTGGACTTGGGCGGACCTCACAGCTTCTGCCAGACTTGACATTTTTTGGAACAAATCGCGTGTGGGGTTGGCGTCAAAACTTGCGACAGAAAAGTCCTGATTAACGACATCGAAAGTCGGCGAGAAGTTGGAAGGAGGTTTCAAAATCATAGATGGAGCATGATGAAGTGCGGTCAGACGTGCGTGTATGTCCGTGAGGGTTTGAATGCGATCATGGAGAGTTGGCGGTGCAGATGGTGCTGGCGAGGTTGTTGGAGCCGAGGAAGAGGTGCTGTTGTCGTTGTTGGTGTGCGCGGTTGGGTTGGATATGCCGTTGGTATTGGCAACCTGGGTGCTGTTGGCAGGGTGCACAGTTTCCATCCTCGATTGACAAGCAACGACCCTCCCACCCGAGAACAAACAAGTCGATCGATTCAGATGCACACGATGTGGCTGTGCACCCACCCACACCGGAGTCGACTTTGGGAAGTTACACTACACTCATACTTGGGCAGCTTTTCTCCGCCCATCCGTGTTTCGTCATCACGAGTATTCCGTTATCCCGATTTCTGGGACCCCTTATTCCCCGGTGAGTTAGTTACTAACTCCCTCGGCGTTTCCATCCGAAAAAAAAGAAAAAGAGAAAAAAAAAACAACCTCCGACAGCCTGAGGTATGATTCGAGTATTTTTGGTTGAGATCTCGCATCGATATATGTGCTCATGGGATATGTTCGTCAGTCCTTTCGATTTGCGGGGCTACAAGCCAGCCCTATGGCAACCCTCTCGGCATGCCGGTGCCACGGGTCCGTTCCGTAGGTTACGTAATGCTCACAGTTGGCTGACATCTCTGTATCATGTCACTTGTCACCCTCCCATGCAGAGTGAATCATTCGAAAGAACACAAACAGCTTACCTACCATATGACTTAAATCACATCAGCTTATGTTGGTCATCCCGGAGAACAACGCAACTGATGTACCTCGCGATCGCCCGGTTATGATGGATTCTTTCACGCACGGACAGGAAAGACCTTTACCGCCATGAAGGGTCTATCTTGTAAGGAGTTTCATCTTGTTTCTGGATAACAAGTAATCTAGGACGTCGGGTGATCGGACTTAATCCAGGGTATCGAAAGGTTCAGGTTTATCCGCACGGTCGGGATTACCGTACGCTTACCGTCTTGGAATTGGAAACACCAAGGGCATAGCCCCGCCTTCCCAATATGGAATATCCGCGTACCAACTGCTGATCAGACGATAATCGGGCCAGATTGCATCGTCATTTCAGTCAGCCCCGGGTGGCTGGCCGTGCTTGGCCCCGAAAAGGCTTTATCTAGGCAAGCGATCCAATGAGGATAATCAAGTCAGAGGAATGGGAGCGGCGGGGCACTACATCCATACTTTGAAAAAGAAAGGGCCAAGTACGGAAATCTGAAAAGTCTGAGCAGCCGAAGTGGTTTGAAAGTCATCCAGGGCGGAGCGCAATGAAGCTAATCCAACTCCCACCTCTGTTCCTCTCTTGACTACGTGCGGCCGTTCCCTCTTGACATTGATGGCCGTAGTATCACGAAAACTTTCAGCCGAAATGAGCGCACTTACATGAGTGCAGGGCACCGAATGACGCTGTTCTTGGGCCCGTCTTGACTAGTTCGCGCGATGCTTTGTCCTTGCCTGTTTAGCTGACACTTGGGTCAAAAGATATGAACGCCGTCGTAGTCTTCACATGTCTGAAAGGGTCTGGAGCTGAAGTTCGGTTGAATGATCTGGACGTTTTGCCTCTCAATGTAAGCTTCGTTGTGGGTCTTTTCTGGGCAGGTGCGAACCCAAACATGACGGACCCATAACTAATGTTCTATTTCGTGCAACGAAGATGTGAAACAACCTCCGCAGTATGGTGTAGTCTCGTTCCGAAACGCATGCACAGCAGCTGATAACGTGTTGCCCTCTCCCTACCCCCTTTTGTCAGTAGCGCCCGTGGCGGTAGAGATTTCTGCCTTTTTTGCGTACCACTGGACCCACAGACAACACAGATCTGACATGGGCTGAAAAGTACAATGGGAATTGCTTTCTTGATGGGATGCATCTTCTTACGCGGAGCCTTCAAGCTGTGGGGCGTAGTGGAGTGGACAACGCAAACGTTCCTGCTGAGAGACGGTATGAAGCTTTAGCACAAGATACAACAACTGGAGTTCGACACGCCTGCGTGTATCACGATACCAAAACCTACTTGCACACCTAATCATTGAAGGGACCAACGACAAGTCAGATTTACCAGAATAAATTGCCCATGTCCGAAGAGGATATTTTGCCACTTGTCACTTTCCCATCAGAAGTGTATGTGGAGGGTCATCGGCTGAGGGGCACGTCTGCTGGTCCATCTATCCTGGACATGTCGGTCGCTCCTCACGTCAGTAGTTACATGTTTACCTGATGGTGAACCCTAAGCAGACCCTGAAGGACGTGATTGCAGACGTCTGGAATTGGTTGGAAACGTGTGGTCAGAGTTAGATCATCGTTACTCGCCAAGTCAAGTCGTGGCCAACTTTTTTCTCGAATATTGACAGGGCGTGAGTCGCTCGTTTACTCCTTGGAGTCCATTGGTTCTCGCTTAATTGGGGAGCGGCAAGCATTTGCTGAGGTAGTTTTCAACCTGGGCACCTGCAAGCGGGAGCAAGACTCGTTTTAGGTTCGCAATGGTCACATCGGAAACCTGTCCTTTTAATTTCCGTCAGTCTCCTTTCGTCCGCGAATTTTTGCAGGCGCGAGGGCCATTGGCGCGCGTTTGATGGCGAGCAGTGGGAGTGGTTGAGTGTGACAGTGTGACCCGGTTGTGACCGGCCACGGTGGTGTGCACGATACTGTAAAAAACTTTGGTCGTCGTCTTCGGGGGGTAACGCAAGTCCGCTACACTGGTAACCGAATCCGTAGCACCTTTCAAGGGGTGTACTCATATATTGCATGCTGCGTTCTTTGGTGGACAGGAATGTCACCGTGAGCAGGTCAGTCAGGAGGGTGCATCAGGAGTCGGGCATGAAAATCCTACCGCCCTCTTTCCGGGCCACTGAGTGCCTCGTCAACCGTATTTCGTTGCAAGGCCGACGGAGGTTAGCACCCGTACGGACGCCCAGTCAAGCCGTGTGTGTTCGGTTTCTATCCACTGTCACGCCTTCGGGGACACGAAAACATGCCGATGACAAGGTTCCTCCTCCGGGCACTACTGCTCCTCGGAAACCAAGGATAGACCTTAAACCTGGCCCAGTCAAACCTGTGACACTTGGTACCGATCATTCCCCTTCCCATCCACTCTCCAAACCTACACCCCGCAGTAGTCATTACCACCCACCTCGTCACCTGCACCCACCGAAACCTTTCCAGGTAGAGTTGTCTGCGGTCGAGCTTGCCAAGAGGGACATTGCGGAAGCTAGTCAGCAGGGCGTTCTCGAGGCTCCCCCAGCAGATGCGGGATCATTCAAACGGGTCTTCCATCAGGCCTTGCAGCTACTAGTATGCAATCCCACACACCGTCTTTTCTTAGCTAGGCTCCTTATTCATCGTCGGTTTTCCTAGAAATTCTACTTCCGGGGTCTTAGGGCGATCAACACACATCGTAAACAAGTGAGTGCTATTCGGAAGCGTGTCAAGTCGGGAGGTGCTATGCCCACGAGGGCGGAGGTCCGGTTCATACAGACTTTCAAACGAGACGCATTCAAGTACGTCTCGTTTCCCACTTTTTTCTCGGTCATCCGTCGTGCTAATCCTGTGCAAGGCTTGTGCCGTTTATGGTCGTCGTTTTGATCGCCGAAGAGCTTGTACCATTCGTCGCTCTCTACTTTCCTCGAATGCTGCCCTCTACGTGTGTCCTACCTGGACAGCGGGACCGGATCGTCTTCAAAGCACGGGCCGACCAGTTAGGTGCGCTTTACCGGAATCGTGGGGCATACGAAGCAATGTACAAGGACGGCGAGCGCACGGGCTTCATTCAGATGCGCGGGTTGAAGGATCCTATTGCGGTGTGCAGGTATGCTTTGTTCATTTTCGGTCTCTTTTTGGAGAAGGTGACGTGCTTGGGTTACAGTTTACTGGGACTATCTGCATGGGGTCCGTCGTCGTTTGCCGCTTGGCGCATACGTCGCCACTTGAAGCTTGTTGCTGAAGACGATGATTTATTGAGAGGCGAAGGCTACGGTCGCGACCTAACCATTCGAGAGTTAACCGAGGCGCTCTCTGAACGCGGAATGTGAGTGGTGCGAGAACCTCTGCCCTATAGCTGACTCCATCATTTTTCAGGATACCGACGCCGGAGCGCAGGTCAGCTGATGATCTAAGGGATCAGCTACGCTGGTGGTTGGACAATACGGAGGTCTTGCCACAAGGAGCGGACTCCGTCAGTAGACGCTTGCTACTTATCGGACTAATTGGTTCGCAGAAATGACGAACTCCCATTTGACCTTGGGACTTGCATCAGGCCGGGTATTTACGACGACATTCGCCGCTCATTCACATTGCAGTCATATACTTGTAGACAAGGATTTAGAGGCCTTCAAGCTGCTTGCTGCGATTTATCGCCCCTGAAACGATTATGCTTACAGCTGTTTTCATTTGTTCGGGGAAAATCCAAAAATCAAAAATCGCCTTCGGGCATTGCCGGCAAGGACCCCGGAAGCAGCTCTAGTTAGAATTTGTAGTTACTACGAGTTCTAACTAGCTGACCAGCTGTTGTTGAACGCAGAATCAGTTTCCCACGAGCAATCAACCACACGTTCTCTTCATGCCACGACGAGGGGCCTCAGACGATCTGAAGGCTCGCATCCCAGCCCTCTATCACGAGGGCTATCCTGTCAAACGTATCTGTCATTTCTTGGGTATCAAAAAAACTACAGTATATAGAGTTCTCAGCCGTTATCGACACACTGGCAGCGTCTCCAACCCCCACACCTACTCGTGCTTGGTGGGCCGTCCTCGTATCCTCAGTTCTCATGATCTTTTTTTCATTTCTGCCGTTATCCGCCATCGTCCATCAATTTACCTTGATGAACTGCAGGACGAGCTCAAACTCAAACGCAATGTTCACGCCTCCCTTCCGACTCTTTCTCGTGCCATCCAGCAACTAGGTATAACTCGCAAGACCATCTCCGCCCGTGCACTCGAATGGAACGAACTCTCACGAGCACTCTATATGAACAAGATCGCGGAAGAAGTCCCGGATGCGAACATGTTGATGTTCATCGATGAGGCTGCAAGGGATGGGCGTACCGTATTGAGGAGACATGGGCGCTCGGGGAGGGGCTTTAGATGCAGTGTTCAGAGGCCATTCATTCGAGGAACACGCTACTCAATCATTCCCGCCATCACGCTTGATGGCATTATTGCATACGACATTGTGCAGGGTCCTGTCGACACAGAACGATTTCTGAAGTTCCTCAAGGAACAAGTGGTACGTGCACGATAATTTTTTATTGGTTACATCGATTTCTAACCCGAACAAAGATGCCTTTTACCAACCCTTACCCTGGCCCCCGCAGCGTCCTCGTAATGGACAATTGCCGCATCCACCATGGTGAAGACATACGCCGTTTGGTTGAGGGCGATCACTGTAAGTTCTCCACATGCATTTTACTGATATTGCTGCTGACGTTTGTAGTATGCAAGCTAATCTATCTCCCCCCGTATTCCCCCGACTATAACCCGATTGAACAAGCGTTTTCCTCCATCAAATCGTACTTCCGTCGCCACCCGCATGACCTGTCCTTGATGTCGATCGTCCGCGCATGTCAGAGTATTACGCCGGACAAAGCAGAGGGTTTTTTCAAGGCATCGGGGTACATAGTGTGATTGTAGCCATGTTTTTTTTTTCTCTCCATGTATCCTTTCTGTGCCAATCGAACCGTCGTTTGTGATCACAACGCCGGATACTGTATTTGAAAGAAAAAAAAAAACGACTACGACAAAAAAACGACTACGATAAGCTACGCTTCATCCTCCCCCGTCTCATCTACGATATAGCCACGAGGGACGGGGAACCATTCCTTGAATGTCTCACAAAAATAAACCAGATCGTAGTCTCGGTCCAGGGGGAGACCATCATCATCCTCATCCTTTTTCATAGGGGGTGCAGTGAAACGGTTGCCGCCGCCTCCATGGAAACGCTTCTCGTAAGATACTCTTTTTGGCCTTCCAGCCTCCGAGGGTTGGTTTCGCTTGGATGATGGCTCGGAGACTGAGGCGTCGCTCCGCTTTCGTTTCGCATCGGGACCGTTCCACCATGCAATACTACCCCTCTTCAGGCGAATTGCATCGCCCGCTGACAACCCAAGGCCTGCTAAAAATTTGTCGTCAACATCAGGGAGGACGTCTGGTCCGATCCCATGCAGTTCAAAGGCTGATTTGTATGACAGGGCGTAGCGCACACCGAGGTTAGTCTCGGCGTACTGCAGGTAGCGTACTATTTGACTTGGAGAGGGGATTGGCGGTGATGATGTCCTGTGGGCTTGATGCCGAACGGGAGTCTGTGGAGTGGGCGAGGCAAACGTGGGCGAGGTGGAAGCAGGGGAAGCTGGTGATTGACGTAGACCGGTGTCGAGCTGAGTGAGAGTCCGTAAGAGAAGGGCTGATGTCAACGAGTTGAGATCCGTTGCGGCGGGGGTCACTGGTTGTGCAGCAGCCTTGCGCGCAGGGTGAAGGAATGGCACTTTGTTGGCTAAGTTGAACGACTCGATATTCGGTGGGGTGGTGATGGTTGCCTGTCCATCCTCCTAGTGACACGTTATCACTTTGTGCATAGAGACGTCTCGAAATCTTACCAGCGCTAAACACCAATCACGGACCATGGCAGGCGTCAGAGGGATTGGCCCCTGGGGGCCAATGTATGTGAGCCCTTCATCATTCTCGTTCTTGTACACTCTGTGGAGTTTCAAGCGCCACCTTGCAAGGCGACTATCGAGGTCAGCTTTTCTAGTCTGAATCGTATACTTTAGCTACACATGGTGAGCTTCGAATAAGTACGTACCTTGGCACTGTCAGAGGCAGGCTCCGAATCGTCATCCTCGGAGCTCCCAGAACCTTTGGACTTCGAGGTTCGAGGTAACTTTTCGACCTGTCGCATGTCCACAAAGAGCTTCACTACGGACAGCTCGCCTTCATATTCAGATATCTTCTTCACCATCTCCTTGTAGTCAACTACGTTGTCAACATCGATGGCATCAGATAGTCGTTGCCTACCCAGACAGTTGTTAGTAGCTTTTACAGTCACGAGACATATAAAAACGCACCCTCGGGCCTTTGGTGGAATGTACTTCAGTGGAAAGTGTTTCCTCTCGGAAACCACGTAGTCATTTAGGCCATGCTTGCGGAGTACGGCTTGCAAAAATTCGACGTAGTTCGAGTTGGTGAGACTGAACAGTAGCTCTTTCATCTTCGTAGACTTTTCTTCCTTCGACGTTGTCTTCCCTTTCGCAGACGTCTTTTTTATCCTCGAATATACCGTCAGTGAAATTGAAAACGACTGCAGAAGCTCGTCTTCAGGAGCCGGGGATGACATGATGTTGGCTCGGAAAGAAGTGCGACTAGCAACTACAAATTCTAACTACAGCTGCTTCCGGGGTCCTTGCCGGCAATGCCCGAAGGTGATTTTTGATTTTTGGATTTTCCCCGAACAAATGAAAACAGCTGTAAGTTCTGTTTGGGGTATTGCCGCACGCAATACCGTGGATAATTAGGTTAGTGGGATTAAATATGTACTCGTATTGACAGACGCAAGGAAGAAGCCCCAAACTGATCCCAGCAAATTACCACGACCACTCTCCGGGTTCCATAACAAACTATATATTTTTATTTACTGCGTCCCACCTTTCCTCTGCCCCAAGCTCAAACTCCCGAAGCGTGATAGTCGTCCTTTGATCGAGCCTGCACTCCCGGATGTTGGTGTACCGATGGAAGGACTCGCACGCAACACTCCAAGGCCATTACTATTGCCCACAGTTACTAGCGACTCGCGGGGTGAGTTTGGAGAACCATCGGCTGCCATCCCAATCCCTGTGTTAGCACCCACGCCATTTCCCGGGGGATTGTCAGATCGCCAGCCCGTTGAGACGCCGGTGAGACCGTGCCGTGCCACATGTGCAGCGTGTAATTGGAGTGGCGTCGGTTTGCTTCCATGGCGGCTGTCCAAATGCGAGGGTGGTTGCGAATGAGCATGAGATGGTGAGCGCACGTGTCCATGTGACGATATGGACGAAGGTAATATAGGAACATGAATTGCCGCTGAAGACCCACCAAGCGACAGCGGAGCTGCTCCGCCTCCAAGGGAAGTAGACGATGATAAGGAAGGTTGGGCCTTGTGCAAGGAGCCCTGGTCATAGAATGACCCCAGGTCATGCACTGACGTTCCGGTGCGGGTGGGTGAGATGTACGACTCTGTGGGGGTAACGTCGAATCCGCCTTCTGCGGTGATCCGTCGGATTTCTTCCGAAAAGTTCTTCCGGAAGAGCTCCTGAAGTGTTTGATGGAAACGAAGCATTTCCGGTGGGCATATCTGCCCATGTAACTTAAGACAGCTGTCAATGAGTCGAACCTGGAAAGACTCAGGATACTGGTAGATAGGTCACACGATTCAGGCTGTCGTACCTGATCATCGATAGCCGCCCTGAGTCGATCCACCTGGTTCGTCCTATCGCGGTGACGTGCAACATAGCTAGGATGAAAGAAAATTTCCCGATACGCCGGTATAGTGTCCTGCGGAGGGTCAACCGCACTGTTCAAGCTCATTGAGAGCGGATTCGTAGAGAATGTCTGCACCGTCTTGGCGAAGGCAGCATATCTAAGATGGAAAGAAGTAAGTTCACTGGTCTTTTGCTCCACCTCGTTCAAGGCATTCTCCACAGGGGAGATCAGGATGACCTCCGTATCAGTGATATCGGATCGCCGGAGGACTGTCGGGAATGCCTGCTCCGTCGTATACACAGTTTTCTCGATCCAAACCTCCTCGTTGCCATCACTGTCAGTCTTCGTGACCTGCCTAGAACAGCTGAAAATATTGATGGAGCTAAGGATACATCAGCACAGTGCACAATTAAATATTGCATTGGAAAAACGCACCTGTGCTCATAGTAGCTCCGAATTGCCAGAGGAACATCAAGGCTAGTAAAGACAGGGAGGTTACGATCGGGCTCCGGTGAGACAGCCGTCACTTGAATATAATGGTCATTGCCAAACCGGACGTCCACTGGTGGTTCACCCATTGCCTTGAGTAGTTGGGCACCAGGGTGCTTGTTTAGCATGCGCTCACAGAAGGTGCCATATCGCTCCCACTCGTATCCTCTGTACTAGAAACAAAAAGTCATATTAAGACCATTGCACGCCGTATAAAACCATACGATAAACTGTTTTCCGCGCAGGGCATCTGGGAAGTCACCCCAGAACGCGACCCGGAAATAGTCGGGGTAATAGCGCTGGTCGGTGGTTATATGCTCTAGAAGGGTTGCTTCGTGCCTCAAGATTTCCGCCAAGCGGGCACTGCAGGGGTGGTCGCGTTGTGAGACGCTAGCCAAACGTGACAAACTAACAACGCACTAGTTGAAAGTAACTTCAGCGTGTTGTTTGGCCAGTTCTTTACATATTTCTATGGCACTTTCATAAGCCTTTCCTTTACCTGTCTTAACCTGTCAGTACCTCACTCTTTGCACATGTCGTACACCGACCAAGGTAGTCAAGGATGAGAAGACAAAGGGTTTCTTTGCGGTGAAATTGAGATTGCTGGGGAAGGCCAAGCTCTTCCATCGGAGGAACAAATGAGTAGAGATCCCACTCGTGTAGGTCAGCATGTAGTTTGAGTGTTAGCGCGGCTTCTACGTAGTTCTGAGACTGCAGGTGGGCCTATGAAACCGGTGAGCTCTTCTCGCTATGAATGTCGTGCAACTACACACATTCACAAGCTGGTGTACATATTTGATATACATCTCTTCACGCCCGATTTCGCGGATGAAATTCATCAAACGTAACTGTGGAGCGTCAGTGGAACGCTTCAAAGACGGGGCATAAATAACCTACAGTTGCAATGACCCGGTCTTCAGCAAATTCTTCGCCCTCTGGCAGACTCCTAACGCTGAGTAGGAGTTTCAAGAAAGCATCCACAGAATCCAAGAAAGTCGAAACATGTTCACGTAACTGTTCTTCGACTTCCGAGGACTCGAACAATTGTCTCAGTTGAGCGATGAAGAATGCACGTGAGATGTCGTCGCCTTTGGATTGCGACATGAACAGCGAATCCAGCTTCTTCACGAGTTCGTTTTCGATCTTGTCGAAATTGCCGGACTGCTGGTACTCGCAGATTATCATACCGTAAAGGATGCCAACGGCGGTATTACGGAGAGAGTCGTGGTGACTGAGACATAGGTTCACGATTTGGCCAATAAGAGGACTCAGTACATGTTGATATCCCTGTACAGGCGTGTTAGCACTACGATAAGAGAAGCAAAGCCATTCAAACCCTGTGAGTGGCGTCTGTTTCCGTAGACTCTGGCACAAGGAGGGCTTCCCAGAGTCGGCTTAAAATTTCGGCACCTTCGCCACGGATATCACCACCGAGACGCCATACTGCGCGTCTTTTCTGCAAGGTATAATAAGACAAAAGCAGTTGAAGAGCGCCGAACATACCATACCTGAGCCGTGAAGTCCTCGATGATAAGCTGATCAGACGAAAGTAGTTTTAACAACATATGAAACGCATCACGCCACAAGTCCACCCTAATCTGTTTCGCGGCTGTGGGCGTTGGTATGAATATCCGCTTAAGCAGTGTAGAGACAGGGTCCATCATCTTGATTAGGACTTTGTGGGTCAGAATATTCACGTTTAGCCATGTGCTCGGCCAGGCATCGTTGTCAAGTATGAATGACCCAACTTTGAAGAATTGTGTCAGGAGAGCGGCAAAGTTTTCTCTTCCTTCTATTTCATAACAAGACTCCAGGAAGCTGTAGATGTGTTTCGTGGGGGCGGAGAGTACAAGGGCCAAGAAAACGATGGCAGTTTCACCTAGTCCGGGATTGAAGTTCTTGCTGTCATCCCCAGACACAGAGCTCTTTTGTGCATTCGGGTATGACGCCATCAGGGAAAATGGGTACGACTCGGGGAACGAGACAGGGATCGGGGCAGTAACAGTTATTGGCGTCCGCGCGCGCTCGAGCGCACGGTGGCTCGCTGGATTTTGGAATTCGCGGTACGTCTCTAGCAACCTAGCCAAATATATGAGACCGATAGTATAACGATTTCAAAATTTCACACCTAGGAAGGAGCATAAGCAAGTACTCCACGTTATCTTGCTCTTGTCTCAGCACAGCCCGATCGGCACCTACAGTTGGGGACACCAGCTGCTGTTGCAACTTATCGAGTATCACAGCGACGATTGTAACGCACAACCTCATCGACTCCAGCCAGCTCACTCGCGACGCGTCCTTCACGCTTTCAGAATCGCCCGGCTGAGTCTGCGTGAACTCGTCATAGCGACCAAAATGTGGCTTGATCCAAAGGACAACGGCCTGCGTCAGTAGGGACCGAGCTTGCGGATCGTCAAACAGAAAGCTTTTGACGAGTTGTATATACATGATCAGTCGCCAGATAATAAGCTTGCCCCTGGCAGCGCAGGTTGCATTCGCAAAGTTGGTCGCAATCGTCACGAGCTCTATTGTGGGGAAAATTTTTGCCAGCTCTGGTAACGTCGACGTGAAATGCTGGAGTGCAATGGTCTGAGTACCGATAATAGACGGAGGGGATGTCGAAGCCATCATACGGTTAACCTCGACGAGATGGGCACGAATCTCTTTCTTGAACGTTGTTTCGAGGTGTTCAGCTGCTGCTCCACTTCCAGCTTCTTTCGCCTTCTGGAGTTCACGTGCGCGGGTAATGAACTTGAAGATGTAATGCCACACTTTGAGAGTAGCTCTCAGCGGGGAGGCCGTATCTGTGCCAGTAGGGTTCCTCATCAATCTGTTCATCGCACGCAACATAAGTGATGCGGCGGCTGGGCAATTAAAGTGCTGCTCGATGTAAACGTCCAAAACCGGCTGGAAATTGCTGAATCGCCTATCCTGAACGATACCGAGCACGGTTACAAGAGCGTTGAACACAAGGTTGTCCATCTCGCCAGCTTGGTTCGACGGCGAAATGAGAATGCCGAAGAGGGAATCAAAGATGTCACGTAAGAATTTGACAATTTCACCCTCACCCACGAACGTGAATTTGCTGAGCACGGTAGATAAGAGGACCTTGTCGGCCAACTGGTCCCACTTGAGTAAACTAAGTAAGACAGGATTCTGCGTGAACTTTGTCGAGCATAGAGAGGAGCGGATGGTAAGGGTGTCGCGCAAAGGTGGAGCAAGCTTCTGGAGTTCCGGCGGTATGGTTAGCTGTTCTGGACGTTGGGTCGGTAGCTGCCACGAGCTCAAGTACATGTCCGGCGTAATTTGGTTCAGTTTATCCGCTTTGTACAACACCAAGGTATGACTTCCGTCTTCTAAGAACGCACCCTGACCGGGGAAAAGAGGCTGGAAAGCGAATGCAAATGGGCGTTCCGGGCCCAGTGCGCGGTTCCCAGTCCGATTTCTGAAAGTGAAGAACAAGTGCCAGTCCGGAATCCCGTGAAGAGGAAGCTGTAGCTTGATAAGTTCACCAAATGTTGGCTGGTTGTTGCGTGCAAACACCATGGAGTGAAAATATGTTACAGAAGGTTCGCCAGACCCCAAAGAGATCACGCGTTCCACCGGGTTTCCCTGGGAATCCCGTACCTCCATAGTCACCTGAATGTTCTGCGCCGTTGGCCCAGGACGAGCGAGATTAACCATACTGAGACGATTGGCAGGGACGTGAGAAGTCGGGAAATCGCCAGACCATAGTTTGATGTAGAGTTCATTGCGGACGTCACCGGGGAATACCACGTCGGGAAAACCAAGGCGCAGGGTAAGTGGGATGTCCTGCAAAAGCGACATATTCTCCCGGATGATTGTTGACGACTCGCCGTGGAAGATCTTTAGCGCCACAGCGACCATCTCCGCCCTGTACGCAACGTTCTCAATTACCCATGCCACGGGTGTCAAGTGACGGGACGCACCTCGCCGATTTATCATATTCTTTTGAGTTATTCGCAATGATATCTTGGTGTAACATCGAAAACAGAGCCTCATTCGTGGGGACATAAATAGGCATCGTATGCTCGCGCATGGGTGACATCTCCGTGCCATCGGCAAGCATCTTACTCAACTGTGTCAACTCGAGCACTGCACACCCGAACGGACGCCGATAACCGATCGTTTCCAGCGTAGGACTGATAGAAGAGGTTGAACCGCGAAGAGTACCAAGTCCCTGTTCGTTGATTGAAACGGATGATTCGGAAGGACGTCGACTACTGTCACTTCCGCCTGATGCTCCGGGGGCACCGGAGCTCATGTGTGACGCCATCTTCATGGCACCACTCCTAACAATTCTACACACGAGAAACAGCGTGTCCTGTGCATCGCTCTGCGCGATATCGGTGAAGAGCGTGCGAGCACGCATTGTTAAACCTCCTTCCCGAACAGGAACCCCGTTATGGTTGAGGACTACGCAAAACTCCTCTGTGACGAACCTGGGTGCATCAGAGTGTTTGTAGATTGAGAAGAAGAGTTCAGCAGTTTCCCCTGGACCACATAGGGTGGCGACGAAAGCACGTAGATCGAGGAATATATGATAGAACTTGGCAGTTGCAGGTTTGCTGCCTACAACATTGGCGGAAGTGAACGAGCCAGTTGCACGGGAGGAAATGCGCGGACGGGCGACGTCGGGGAACGCAGAATGTGCTGGAGTGGGAATCGGGATCTGCGGACTGTTGTGCTCAGCTGGTCCAATAGTTAGTTTGGAGTTATTGGAATGTTCAGTCGATACGTTCATGTACGCAAGAGCCGTTTGCATCGCATACATCCTGACTGCGCTCATCCAACTTCTTGGGTCGAACTCACCCTCGACATCTACGGTGACCAATGCGCCCCAAGTCGGATGCCGGACGATGATGTCCAAGTCCTGCACTACGTTTCCAGTAACGAGTCTCACCACACAGTCTCGCGCGAGGGCTATAGTTTCCTCGGTACTAAGTGTCTGTGCGAGCAACTGCCTCCTGCCAAGATGAAGAGCCTCGATATGGCCCTTGACAGTGTGGAACAGGGTATAGTCCCTCCGCGCGAGGTAATGAAACATGAAACTGTGCCATTCTCTGAGGGCTGACGCAATTTCGTCGACTAGGGGTTGCTCTGCTCCAGAGGCCGTGTCGTCTCCGGATTTGAGAGAGGGCCGCGGTGGGAGGGGTTTCTGTAATTCTGAGGGAGAGGTTCCAGAGTACATACTGGCAGGGTATACTGTAACTGCAGCACGAGATGACTTGGCGGTATCTGGGGGAGGGAGTAACTTGAATTCCTTGCGCTCTTCGTCGTGATTATCTTTGTCACGTTCCTTGTCTCGATCTGGATGAGGGTGACGATCACGATGAGGATATTCAGGTCCAGAATTGGTGCGCTCTCGTTTCCACTGAGCGAGGTAGTCTGCCGCGTGGGATGACATGGCTGGTGGAGCATGGGCGACATTTTGTGCAGTGGGATTGTGGATGTTGAGGGAAGTAACGAGGTCAGGAAGGCGGCCTTCTGCATCTGAGAGTTCGTCTCTGATGTACACGTGCGAGGCGGGAAAAATCCCAATGAAAACCTGCTGCGGTTCTTCGATCTTCGCGGATTTGGATGTATCGGAAATTGACCAAGATATCGGCGGTCGGCGAGCGGAACACACGACATAGCTATGTGATCGAAACTGAATGATTCCAACTTGAAACGAGAAGTGCCGTGGTGGACGTACCCACGATACCACACAGCCTCCACTTCCTTGCCTCTGGGGACGTACTTTTCGAAGGCGTACACTTCATCGCCGACTTCGAGCGAGACTACATCACGATGTACGGTGTGTTCTTCGGTAGATCCTTCGGTGATGGTAGACATTGGTCTTCGGTTAGAAATGCGGGTATCTCGTTTCGACGGTGAGAGTGGGTGAACCGCATAGCCATATGCGATGAGTGGAAGAGGCTCCCAGACGCCTTTCCGTTGACCCGTAGCTGCACTTGCGACCATGGGATGTTCGTTTTTGATACTGGTGCAGCGACGGTGGTGGTGATGCAGGGAGAAAGTGAGAGAAAGAATGGAAAGCGTGCGCGGGCTCTTTCACAGCCAAGAGTAGTCTTCGTCGTGTACAGCCCTCCGGAAGCCGTGATTGATAATATCCACTGACCACGTCGTCCGAGATACACCGCCTGCGTGGTCGAGCGCCAGTGAAGCGCACGAAGTACATACACTAATTCTGAGTACGGACAGCTGTTCTTTGGCAGCCCACCTCGCTCATGCACCGTGATCTCGCAGATCTTGCACCTATTTAGAGCTTAAACATGCTCTCTTCGTCCTCCCGTGCACGTCGCCCAGACTACGTACGTCCACTACGAACACTCACGGGTCACACTGACACCGTTCGATGTGTCGCCTTCTTTCCTGACAACCGTCGCCTCGTCAGTTCCTCCTGGGACAATACGATTCGGATTTGGGACCTCGAAACAGGTCTTCAGACGCGAGGCCCACTGACCGGCCACACAGACGTCGTCCGCTCCGTGGCTGTCTCCCCAAATGGTGATCGAATAGCTAGCGCATCCGAGGATCACACCCTACGGGTGTGGGACGTTCCAACAGGAGAGCTTTTGTACGACCCGGTAGAAGGACATGCATCCGGTCTGTGGTGTGTCACCTTCTCACCCGATGGCCGGCGAATAGCTACGACGGGCGACAATACGATACGCATATGGGACGCAAGTACTGGTGGCCTAGTTGCTGGTCCTTTCAGGTCACACAACGGCAACCTCTACTCACTTACATACGCCCCTGATGGACTCGAAATTGCCAGCGTGGCCAACGACAAAACTGTTCGGGTATGTGATTCGGACATTGGCCAGATGCTCGTCGGTCCAATGGAGGGCCACGAGAATGACGTCAGGTGTGTTGTGTATACACCCGACGGTCAGCGCCTTGTTACGGCCTCCGACGACGGTACGATTCGGGTCTGGAACGCCATTACCGGAGAACAGATAGGAGAGCCTCTCAAGTCCCACACAACCATCATCACCTCTATTGCCATTTCTCCAAATGGCACCTTCCTTGCTACTGCAGGGCCAAGCACTGTCATGCAAATATGGAACCTCTCCTCGAGGCAGGAAGTTAATATTATTCTCCGCCACGCCAACGACGTCTCCTGCGTGGCTTTCTCTTCGGATGGACGGTACATTGCAGGAGGTTGTTGTGACTTCAGAATATGGCTCTGGGACGCCAGCCTACTGCATCGTAGTCAATCCTCAGTCACCGAGCTGGCACGACAAATTCCGACACCCCCGCCAATTCCGAGTACACCAATTCTCCCTCAAGTGAGTCAAGTCCGCGGAGTAACATCGTAGGGTTCTCATCCAAGTCAGCTTCCCCTCCCTCCTCAAATAGATGAACCAGAAAATGACAGACGCTCCCCAACCACGGTGCCGCTTCCTCCTTCTCCTTTGAGCTCCATTATCGGCGTGGTCTGTATTGTCCGGTATTCGATTGTTTTTCGATCTGAAACCAGGAGTACAGATCCCTAGATCCCAATACCGGGAAGACGATCAAGAGCCGGCAGTTCCTGCTAAAAGCTGCAACAGCAATTTGGTTGACACCACGCCTCGAAACAGAACACGGTTGCGAAAGCATCAGGATGGAACAGAGCCACATAGAGCCAGAGGCGTTGCACGTTTCACCGCCATTTCTCGGCAGTTCATACAAGTAAGCCACTTGCATGAACCGTCGTTGGCCGTGACTAAGCATTGCACAGAGATCCCGACGTCAGCGGGATGAAGCCGGGAAACGGTCGCGGAGTCCTGCTGTGCATCTCCCAAACCCACCAGCTAGTACGCAATTAAACCTAGATTCTGATTCCCCTTCACATTTCGAAGACGCGGATGAAATCCTTTTTCTCTGCTGTTACTTTGTGCGCACAAAACGCCACTAGTAATGTTTGTACGCTTCCACTGCTCTGTAACCTCACATACATTTAACCTATTAGGAGACCATACTCACCTTGTCCATTTGTTTATTCAACGAGGCAATAACAATCTGTATTACTCAGGCAACCCATTTCAGCGATATGTAGGTTCGACGGACAGGAATTCGGGGTTAATTATCGCTATCCCAACCACGGAAGGATGTGCGGAAAGTTGTTCTACATCCCGATGATCACCTGTGGCACTCACTGGTTGTGGTGTGCTTATTGAGAAAGTCGGTGTGGTTTCACTGGGGCAGTCCATACTGGCATTTCGATGTTTTTCACCAGGGCTTGACATCTTTTTTTGTGATTCCCTTTACACTCGTTAACAAAACGACTGGTGAGTGGCATCCGGGCATTGGTTAAGGTGTGTATTATTGTTAGCAGATGATGGAAAGCGCCTATAGTTGGTTGGAGCTTGTTAGTACGTGATATATGTATGTCGGACAGGCACTACATGGATCGACCAGTTATCCAAACGTCGGAACGGTATACTATGCGCACGGAGTCAGTGCCACTGATGGACCACTGTCTAGTAATTGAGGAGCACCGGGAAAATCAAAGAGTAGCGCTTAGCGTTCTACCATTATGGCAAATACGACGAGCTCAAGGTCAAGTACTATGAAGCAGAATACTATTTCAGAGAGCCAGCCGAATTTACAAAAAGATCATGAAATGCAGTTTCGTCAGAATTGTTGAATAACATAGCATACTAAGTAGACCATCACCGGTGCGTTCAACAACAGTAGTAAAGGTAAGGTAACGAATATATTTATATGAATGAGCAAACACCAAGATAAAATTCATTTTATGCACATTCCCCTGGATCTAGAGGTCCAAGGGGACCATATGCTTGGGCCGGTCGCCGTCGCGTATGGTCATCCGAGCTCTGTGTAGCATTAAAGGACGTCGGGAAGGAAGTAGCGGAAGATGAGGGAGTCCGTGGATCGTCGTAAGAACCTGCCGACAACACGGAGGAATATCCCATGAGGTGTTGGTGTGATGGGTTATCAGATAGCTGATATCGAGGCCCATTGAGGGTTGGTGTACGTGACGGCGATGGACTACCGTCGTCAAACCCCGCCTCCAGCATGACCTCCAGTTCCGAACCATCCACAAGCTTGCCTTCGTTGGCCGTGTGTGGTATTGGGAAGGACCCCACCGGGGGTGGTCGATATTGGGTATACTCGTTGTATGCACCAATTTGTGCCCCCCAGTGATCATCATCGGAAGAGGTGAGAGAATAAGTATCCGAGCCGTCATATTGGCTTCCCGTGCGTACGCTGAGAAGATCGTTATCGGCGGAATGGAAACCGCCAGGGTGCATACGCTCCATATCATGCCTCCGCCGTTCTTCTCGTTTCAACTTGCGAAGTCGTGAACGTTCCCAATCTTCCCAGCGACGTAATGGAACGGACGCTCCATGAAATACGCTACTGCCCATATCGTGACCCTCGCCTTTGGCCTCGCCTGCCACTTTTCTGTGAACCAGATTAACACTGCACGAGAACGAGAGGAAGAAGTGTCCTGACCTTGTCTCCCCCCACGAAAAATCATCAAAGTGCCAGAATGCGTATAGAGGTAATATAAAGTTCCAGACAGGGAGTGCCAAAAGGTAAATGAACATCCAGAATACATACACAACCTTGCGGGTCGTGAGCAAGATTAGGACCGCAGGGAGACCCAGTACAGAGCACAACAACAACAGTGGGATCGCCTCTTGGAACGTCTTCGGTGGTTGAAGG
Organism: Pisolithus albus; assembly: GCA_024613165.1. Lineage (NCBI taxonomy): Eukaryota > Fungi > Basidiomycota > Agaricomycetes > Boletales > Pisolithaceae > Pisolithus > Pisolithus albus. Next base: position 859,632 of record JANFAB010000008.1, read on the forward strand.
GCCATTCCGGCGGCGAGAAGATACGTCAAGATGATAGCTACCGGAAGAACGACGGTCCCGAGTAGATCCATGAATACAACAAACTGCATGCTAAAGCAGAATGTACCGCAGAGATTGGGCACGCGAATAAGTTCCATCAGGTTGTGGACCGTAGAATTGATCCAACGGCGTCGTTGGGAAAGAAGGACTGAAAATGTGTCGGGGACAACCGTGCGGCAACGAGCTTGTGGTAAGAACATCATCTTGCGATTGGGGAAAGTACGAAGGAGGATGGTTGTCAGGAAGCGATCTTCTCCGAGTAGGAGAAGGTTCTTCTGATGCAAAGTGGTAACCTCGCTCTGACTATACTCTCGAACAATTTCCGGCTTAATGATAAGGGGTACCCAATCATCTCCATTTGCTCTCCGAGCCTTGAGCCGGAACATCGAGAAACAGCCTGGGAGACAGGTAACACCACCAAATACGGACTCGAAAGCTTTTGCGAGATGGTGGGATATAAAGTACTCGAAGACCTGGATGGCTGTAACCCATGATTGGCGCTTGTTGGCTATCCGCGTCTCCCCGCAGACACCCATAATCATCTGGTCATGATGCATACAGTTGACAAGATACTTCAAAGAATCAGGGTGAACCTTGGTATCTGCATCCACCTATAAGAATCTGAGCTATGCCACGGTCGTCGTCGACGGTAACCATACCATTAGACAGACTTCGAAGAAATCGGGTGTTACGCCCATCAACATTTGGATTTTTCTAAACATGTCGAAGTCAAGCGGGGTCATGCGGTCGTTGTAGGTGACGCGAGAAAAGAAGTTCATCAGGATGAGTTGGCTGTCACGTTTGCCTCGATTTCCGGGTTTCTTGTCAGTAGAAGCCTCTGCCTCCGTTCCACATTTGACAACGATCAATGTAGGGGTCCGGCGACCAGCAACAGCTGGAGACAAAGACACGTCAGCCTGGGTAAGTAAACGAATGACATGACGCACTGTAATGACCAGCGTAAACCATGGCGCGGTTTGTGCTCTTCGCTCCCGTTCCTATGGCAAGGTAACTCATTGGGACCGGGTCCCCGAAACGGGGATCAGCCTCCAGCAGGCTGACACAAATGTCTGGTGTGCTCCGCTTTTCCCCCGCGCCAGTGATCATCCCGTCAGCAATAATAAATAGGAGTTTCCTACGGTCAGAGTACGTTGTCAGGGATATAGAGTCCAAAGTGGTCCGCAGCGACTCCTCGCCCTCCGAGTAACATGTAACCAAACATACAGCAAACAGTTCAGCGCCGATTTGTGCCATGGTGATCATCTGGCTTGGTTCCGGAGGGACCAGCGTTGCGTTGGACATTAACGGGGTGATTCGAGCACTCTTGGCAGACTTCAGAACTCTCTTTGTCCCTCCAGCGCCAGCCCATGGAGCGACGCCAGTCTTGTTATCAACAGATATGTTGGCACCCTCTGGCAGGACCGCAGGACTGATTACTGCACGGTTCAACTCTGCGCTTTGCGGAGGACCGGCCAGCCGTGCAGAGATGAACCAATTGAATACACAAGCCATGGCGAAGCGTGACAAGACGAGACTCAAGATAACAATGAGGCCGACATAGAGAAACAAGGAGGAGATGAAGCAGCCAGGGGTGACCTTTGCAATACTTCCGGCGTAGTAACGCTGTATGAGACAAGGGACGGCGGATCGTATGTCACTGCGACTGTAGAACAGATGGGTAGCATCTTTTCCACTGTCTGCAGGCTGACTGAAGACTGTGCGGATTGCAAGATCGACATTATCTGATGCCACGGGATTAGGATGTAAAGTGATGTACGGGTTCATGTTGAGAACAGCGCCATCGATGACGAAATAGTTAGACAGGTTGGCTACTTGGTCCCAGTCGTAGCCAAGAAGCATGTTTGTTTCTTTGATGTTGAGTCCGGAGATTGTGGCTGAAGAATTGAGAGGGCCTAGAGGACAAGACGTAATGGTGCTACAAGGATTATCGGTGGCAATGTGGAAGGACAGGCCTTGACAGGCAGGGTAGTCGGAGGCGCTCCGAGTAAAATAGGGAGTGATATCTTGACCTGATTCTTCCTGAGCAAGAGCGATAAGGTTAACGCCTGAAGGGCTGTTTGCTGAAGACACGTTAAACATGAAACCTTCTATACTCAGCATGCCGACAATGGATCCGAGGAGGGTATAGCTTGCAGAACTTGAGGTATTTGGACACAAGACTTTCTCTGTGCCAACGGTGATGAATGCAACACAGCAGCAGAGGAGGAAGATTATGAAGCACAAAGCCATCTTCTCCCTCCATGCTTGTATCTTTGCCTTGTCCCTCAGGCCGGAAAAAGAGCTGAGGAGAAAGGAGGGTGCCCAGAATGTGACTATTCTGGAGAAAGCCCGCCACGGATCAATACTGGTTCCAAGAAACCCACTAGATATCGAGCCGGATGCGTTCGGTGCGAGCGAGAGAGTTGGATTGATGAGGGGTACAGGCGCAACACTACGCTCCGGGCGAGTAAGTGTTTTAGCACGTCGAATGGTAGTACCCATAGACAAGGGAGGTCGCGTTGTCGGCACCGGGACGTCGTTGGTGGTAAAAGTTGGCTGCGCGAAACGAGTTGTCATAGTGGCTCTATCGCGAGACAGACTGAACGCCTGCGGTGACGTCCAGACAAGGAGCGGTGGTAGAAAAGACGGAAGGCGAAAAGAGGGACCGGAGCAGCCAGCTGTCGCGACTGTCTAGCAGTGGATGGGGAGCGTCGTCGACGTAGCGCTAATTTCAAAACTGCGCCCACGCGGGAAAAAAAGATCGGCAAAAAGGCAAGGCAAAAACATCCGACTAGGACGGCTACACCAATGAAACCCTGCCACACCACCAAGGCATATATTATTGACTGGTCTGTGTGCAGGACACTCGCATGAACACTCGCTTCACTCCTCCAAGTAATTGATAGTCGAAGCAACAGACGTTGGAACGTTAACATTGCAGCCGAGAATGATCCTCCCACTGAGTAGGGTAAGCGCTCGCATAGGGAGCAGTCATAGATTGAGCAGCAGACAGTAGGCCAGCCTCAAGTGGCTGACATGCAGCCATGATGCCCACCGGTCAAAATAGTCATAGCATACGGATCAACAGGTCATACATACAGGGGAAATATCCCCCCCTGGTTAGGCAAATCTCCCACTTCGTCGCACTGTTTTGGGTAATGCAAATATCCTCCTATAACAGCCAAGTCAGGTATTCAGACCCGAATTCTAGCAGCTAATTATCTACCATACCCCGGTGTCATGGGCCAGTACTTCAGTCAGCATTCCGAGAACATGCGAGTGCCGGAAAACGTCAATGGTTCATTACTGTCCTTTCCTTTTCCCAATTCTGTTCCTCAGATTCACCCTTTTCTCATTCACCCCACAAAGGATTTTGAGTGCTCTCCTGCCTACGCCCATACTCCTGTATCTTTCACACATCTGCACGATGAGGTCCTCCAACGGATTGCGGATTTGCCTCTCAGCAACTTCACCGCTAGGAAAGCATGCGAGATGTACAGTCTCCATGTCCTCCTTTCCAGTGCAGATGTAATCATCCCACCACGCGCTGGCAGACGGATGATCTTCCAGGCCGCGTACTACGATTATGAGCGGATGCCCGTTCCTCCCGTACAAGGCGTAGAACCTGCAAAGCATTAACCTCTGAATTTCGGCAGACTGCTCAGTATCCATGTAGAAGATGAGGAGATCCGAGGAGCATTTTGTCCTAGTACGCCTCTCCGCCAACTGTTGAAATGTGACACGCTCGAAACAGTAGACCTTATCGCGGATGACCAGTGTGCAAGAGTGCCACTCTCCGACAATGCTTCCAGCGATTTGGGTGGTGTCATCGGATGCGGGAATCGCAGAGTCACAGACAACGACATGGTAGGCTGAACTCGAGAAGAGCTTGGCAGCCTTGCGCCCCCCTCCCGGACAACACCCAGCAGGAACGGCTTTCCGACCCTTCTTTCGCGCTTTCGCTGCTTCGCACGCCCCCTGCTTGATCCTACGGATTTCTTCGTTCATGGTGGGCCCGCCTGAGAGGCAGTTTTTTAAAATAAGTTCGTAGATGATTTCCTGCGACTCCAGATAACGTCCTTGGAACTGCCCTGGTAAGTCGTCCTCTGGTACGGTGGTAATGCATGCATGGTCGTCGAAAAATATGTTCAAACGAGCGAGCTCTGTCTCGTTTTTGATCCACCAGTCGTTCATGCATGGGTGCCTTTCCAGACCCGTAACGACTATAGCAATTGGTATGCCAGGAGGCAGGGATTGACGGATGGTTTTATAGGTGTTCTGTAAGGTGCGAGTGACACGCCATCCTCTGGTACAGAGAAGAAGGAGGTGTATCCCACCCGCTTTGCTGATGTCACGGAGGAACGTTCTTAGTCTGTTCCTGGCAGCAGATGACGCAACAGCACCTCCGGGACCCTCGTCCAGACCAGGAGTGTCCCATATGTCGAAGGAATCTCTTCCAATGACCGTGTGGTAGTTCTGGATCTCGAAGGTGCATCCAAGAGAATCGTTTGACACTCCAGCAATGTTTTTGTTTGCGATGAGATTGATCAGGGAACTCTTTCCGACTCCTGTCTCTCCGGCGAGAACCACGTTGCGCTTGTGCACTCTAAACCTCGCCTTGAATCATTATTACATGGGCGTTGAGGTCGTTGTTCCATTGGTATACTCACCTCCGCCTCCTCTTGAAACCGACCGATGCCAGATTTGCTTGACAGTACACTCATCTCGTAGGTCCTCTTCTCGTCCCGTAGCCGTCCGCCGAGTAAGTCTTCCAAACCCAGGAATCTGGGAACCTGGACCTACAAAGTCCTCGAGCCGACTCGACCGTCGAAAGAGTATGTAGTAGAGAGACTCACCGCTAGCCACAGCAGCGCTGCGAATATACGGAAGACCGTGTCTCCATTCTCCAGCGTTTTCGCTCACGAATATTCCGTTGTGAATTTGACATAGCCTTTCCCTATCGGCCACTGGTCATCCGCAATTTCCGCATGACATGCACTGGTCATCCAACGAATGTTGATGTCGCGAAGGTAACGGGTTTCCCTGTAGGCTTGCCTAGACCAGTTCTCAGCGGCACCCAACCCTCCGCCCTACGTTTTCGCCCTATAATTTGCACGTCCGGTCGGGTCTGATTTCTTTCGGAGAAGAGCCTGCAGGCTTGCCTCGTTTCATTCTAACACACGGAAGGCTCTGGTTGGAGCATGCATGCGGGCAACGTGTCAGGCAAGCCGCTTGGTGCCCACCTTGGAGCATAGCAGGACATCGCATGCATATGCAGCTATGTAATTGGCGTGCCCAATGTGGCCTCTGTGGTAGCATTTCCCAGCTCCGTACCCTCACCGCGAATACAGATCGTTGAACGTTGAATGCTGCCTCGCGGCAGGTCGGTGAGTTCATCGCCTTAATTATTAGGCGTACAATAACTTCCCCAGGTCGAACAGAACGATGACGACCTACAACATTGTAATCTTCGGCGAGACTGGTGCCGGGAAGAGTTCGTTGGTGAACCTGATTACAGGGCAGTCGGTCGCGAAGGTTTCTCCGGACGTCACAGAGTGCACCACGCACATCGACAACCACACTTACACCAGGGGTTCTGTCGAGTACAATTTATGGGACACCCCTGGTCTCAAAGAGCCTAGGTCCAAACTGGACGATCAAGCACCAGCTATGACGGAGGTTTACAAACTCATGCGGCTGCTCCGCGACCGGGGCGGAGCAAACCTTCTTGTTCACTGTATCTCAGGGATAAAAGACGTACAAACCCCTTCCGTGCCACCGTCTGCGCTGCAAAGTCATTACAGACTATTCCACGATATCTTCTTCGCAAACGTACCCATCGTGATCGTCATTACACACCTCGATTCTAGGCAGCGTCGGGAGGAATGGTGGGCGCGGAATGAGGAGATGCTGAGACGCCTAGAACTCTCGTTTGCGGACCACGCATGCGTGACCGCTCTCCCTAGGATTTCTACCTCGAGCGCTACTGATTTGGAAGAATCAGCTGGGGATGCACGGGCACTACTAACACACTGCTCCCAGAACTCCCAGTTGAAGCTCAGTGCCGTTTGGAGGCGATTCGGGCTATCCAAGGAGGTTGCAAGATCCATGGCTTCCGTGGCATTCTCGAAAAGGAACGCGACTTCAGTTTCGGGATACATCTTGGCCAGTAAGTTGGTAGCATGTTGCGGGTTGGAGGAAGACGAGGCACTCGATCTGGCGAGACAGATGAAAGCCGCAAAGCAGCTCCAGCTATGTCCGGGGAATGATTCGTAAGTCAGCGTTCTGAGCTTTCAGCTCCGCACCTCGGAATGACTCTGCGTTAACCTCAACCGACATTTGGTGCCCAGTGTTACCATCGGATGAAATGTTGCTATCTAACCCCACATTTTTCGTTTAAACGCGACAGTTCTTGCATTACGTGCAATGTAGCGTCTTTAGGTCTTCTTTCCCCATTGGATTTGTCGTCACGATGCTCCGTAGTATAACCAGTTGGAGTTGAGAATTAAACATACTTATCGCACCACCGAAAGTCGATTTCAAGCTATGCTAAGAATCCGAAAGTTGGACGGCTATTCAAAGACTGCGTCGAGACATAATGCATGAACAATAAATTCGTAATCCAAACAAAGATTGAAGTTACAACCTCAGACCCATCTCGTGAACCAGAACTATCGCTGTGGTATAGTCCTACATTATTAGGGTAGGAGCACGCCCGAATGAAAAGCAGCTTCAGCATTATTGACGTCCACTGCAAAATATCAACTCACTCCGGTGACCGTGGTCGTAACCATGTCATTACGGACGACACAAGTCCAGCAATACTCCGCTGTTGTGATGGACCTGCGTTGCCCGGTGGAAGGCGCGACCCACGAAGGCCACAGGTTGTAGATATCAGCGCATGGACTGTCCGTCGAGAGGATGTACGACGTTCCCTCAGCGCCGCAGAGTCACATTGTTCCTCGCCCAACGTCGTTACGCATGCATGGCCAGCGAAAGACATGCCATATCTTCGGAAATTCTCCTCGTTCTTCGCCCACCAGTTTTCCATTTCCCCGGTAGCATTCTCGAGACAAGTTATGACCACCACCACAGGAACAGCGCCCTCGCATATCGTGGAATAAAACGTTTGGTAATGTCGGACGAGGGCTCGTGTGGCTCTTGAAGCACGCACACAGTAGATCAGAAGATCCACCTCTCCTTTCTTGAATAACTTGGATAGAAAATGCTTCAGGGGCCTTTCTGCGAAGGCAGCGGGTAACCAATTGAAAGTCCCGCTATCCAGGCCGACGGTATCCCATATTCTGAACTTGCGATTATCTATGGTCACCTCGTATTCCTGATTACGTTGGGTACACGCCACTGCGTCAGAGGACGTCCCTGCTCGGTTCGACCCGATTATCAAGTTAACGAGGGAACTCTTCCCGACGCCGGCTTCCCCAAATATGACGACGTTGTGGGGGGGTTCCCGGCTTTTCTGGAAGAAAGTGAACACTGCAGCTACACGTCTGGTAGGAGGGTAGCTCACCTCGGCGGAAGAAACCATGTCGGCTTCTTTGGAAAGCGGTGAGAACCGTGCTACTTGATATTCCCCTGTGGGTTTCACTGATAAATCAGCAGCCCACCAACAGAACGAGATGGCAACCTGATTTGTACATTAACCACTTGTGTGGATTCCGGTAGTACTGGAAAGAAGTACTGGGTTGAGTATAACGCACTGGTATGATGAGCTGGACAGCAGCGGTGTACAAGTAAAGCGAAGAGGATGAAGTCCACATGCTCATGCCACACCACAAGATGGGATCTGCCTTGCGACTCCGGTCTTGCAATGGCCTGGCATGGACCTCGCCGACAGTGCTTAGGGTTGCGTGAAGTGCTGGCAGTCGTTGAACAACGACGTGGACAACACACACAAACTTGTTTTCGAGGGACGGCTACTACTTCTGCGAGACGTCTACTGTCACTGGGTTGTAGGTATGCCGCTGCCTCGTCCTTGCAAACAACACCGTATCACTGACTTCCATACAAACCATCGATCAACGTTTAACTCGCGCGGTAAGCGGGTTGAGAGGAGGTTCTGTATCATACATGCTGCATCCGCGAGGCAGATAGGTGCCGGCCCATGCATCGTGTCCGACCACTGTGCTTTTCTGTAACATACCATCCCCCTCCACCCTCAGTGTCGTCTTCTGTACGGCGGGCGCGCTTGAATCTTTCAAGCCATTGCAACGCATCGCTCCACGGTTATATACCGTAGAAGGGGTCATACGCTACTCGTGGTGTTCTTGACCTTCTGAGAGGAATTACCAGAACACCCTTTAAGCGTGAGTAGTGGGATGTTCGTCGCGTATCCATATCAATCTGATATTCCCCAACATAGTCCGCTTCGAACGAGTTCGTCGTCACAGACAAAATGTCAGAACAACCCTCAAGCGTGAGCAGCTGCGTGTTCGTGTGATGGCGGCATTATCTGACATCCTCCACGTAGTCCACTCGTGACGATGCCGTCCATGTCGTCCAAAGAGACGAAGGGTCAGGACATCTTCCAAGCGTCAGTAGTGAAATATCTGTATGGTAACGATACCATCTGATATCCTCCAAATAGACTGGCCGTAATGATACCGTCCCTGTCACCAGTAGAGACGAAAGGTCAGAGCACCTTCCAAACGTGAGTAGTCGGGTGTTCGTATGGTAAACGATACCTTCTGACGTTCCTAACATAGTCCAGTCCCATCAACATCGTGCTTTTTGGCGAAACTGGCGTGGGGAAGAGTTCCGTCATTAACCTCATTGCCGGGAAGTCCTGTGCGAAGGTTTCGGCTGACGTTGACGGATGCACGATGTCATCTACCAAGTATGATATCGTCGTCGACTCGCAGCCCTACGCCGTTTATGATACCGTTGGTCTTGAGGAACCTCAGATGGGCGTCAATGGCTACTACGATGCCATAGAAAAAGCATACACTCTCATCAAGGCTCTAGGCAGCGCGGGGGGTATACACCTTCTTCTGTTCTGCATGCGAGGTGGCCGGATAACGGCTACCGCGCAAAGCAATTACCGGCTATTCCACGAGTTCCTCTGCGATAGGAAAGTGCCTATTGCCCTCATCTTCACTGGCCTTGAGCGGGAGCAAAAGATGGAAGCCTGGTGGGAAAGAAATCAGGCCAGTATCAAGAGATTTGGCATTCATAGCGTTGGTCACGCGTGCATAACAGCGGTCCAGGATCCAGACGACCAGGAGCAGGTTGCCAAGTACAGTGAGTCAAGGGAGACCCTGTTATCGCTCTTGAAGAAGTGCACCGCAAGTGGCACGGCGTTGTCAATGGACACCCATAACTGGCTCGCGATGTTGCTTAAGCGGATGACCATACTATTACCGCGAAAGCGCGTGCCGAAACAAAAAGATTATACTCGCGTCTTGACGAAGCGCTGTGGTATGGAGCCCGACGCAGCTAAGAGAGTGGCTGGTCTTATAAAGAGTGGCGATCGGTGACCGTCAGGTCTGGAGGTTGTGCGAGCTATGCATTAATGGTCGTGCTTTGTGTTGTCGATACCAGTCGTAGTCACGTTGTGTCCAAGAGTGCAAGTCACTTTGTTTCCTTCTGAACCACTCAACATGTCGCTCTGGGTCGACCGAGTACGTTCCTCTCTTTTGCCCTCGTTCGCACAGAAGATTTTATCTGGAAAATCTAGTTCAGGCCGAAAACACTTGACGACCTCCATTACCACCATGACCTCTCGACCCGGCTGAAAGCACTCGCTGCCTCTGAAGACTTTCCACACATGCTCTTCTACGGTCCATCAGGCGCAGGAAAGAAGACTCGCATAAACTGTACGCTGCGGCAACTGTTCGGCAGTGGCGTGGAGAAGGTGCGATCACTCTGGCAGAGGTTAACGCGTATTACTCACCGACGCGAGGGACACCACAGCTCAAAATTGATCAAAGAGTCTTCGTGTCACCCTCAAGGCGCAAGTTGGAAATTAACTTAGTACAGAGCAGCTACCATATCGAAATTACTCCCAGGTGCGTCCTATGTGCTACCTTCATGCGCGAAACCAACGGATGCTGTCACAGTGAAGCGGGGAGCTATGACCGAGTAGTTGTGCAGGACCTTCTAAAGGAGATCGCACAGACGCAACAAGTAGATCTTGGTGCGAAACATCGCTTCAAAGGTTCCTCAAAGTGGTATCGCAGTGTTGGATGTATCCTTATTTTTCATATAGTTGTCGTCATCAACGAGGCCGACTTGTTATCCAGGGACGCTCAAGCGGCTTTGCGTCGCACGATGGAAAAATACATGTCAAATCTGCGATTGATACTATGCGCCAACAGTACTAGCAGACTCATTGCGCCGATTAGAAGTAGATGTCTACTCGTGCGTGTGGCTGCGCCGACAACGCAGGAGGTTGGTAGGGTTGCTATTGACATCAGCTTCCACAACTTATTTATGGGTAGATGCAAGCAGTAATGGAACATGTCGCAAAGAAAATGAAGTTCGACATCCCGCCAGAGGCTTCCCTTCAAATAGCGGAAGATGCAGCTGGGAATATGCGGAAGGCCCTTCTCGTGTTCGAAGCACTTAAGATGCAATCGTATGTCTCTGACACTCACACTTGATGGGTACTTGTCTTCACGTGGAATTGACACCGTGACTTCCAGTCCCGATCTTTCTGGTCCTCTCCAGATTGCAAAACCAGATTGGGAGACTTACTGTCACAAAGTAGCTGATCTTATAGTTCAGGAGCAATCGCCAGCACGCGTCATGGAAGTTCGAGCAAAGTTTTACGAATTGCTGAGTCATTGTATACCACCAACGGTTATCCTCAAGGTCCGTCCATGTCTTATCAAAGCCCTGGGCGTTGGTTTAAACGATGCACAAGACTGTAGCCGAGAAAGTGGTGCAAAAGGCTGACGAGGCTTTGAAAGGCGACATCATGCACTGGGCTGCATTCTATGTAAGTCCGCAGTTCCTGCCCTTCCTCTTTGTACCTACAGTTCTCTATACACAGGAACTGCGCATGCGATTAGGTAGCAAGAAGATATACCATCTTGAGGCCTGGGTAGTCAAAGTGATGTGTCTGTACAAGGTACGGGTAGAAGTTCCCTTGTAGATACTCAACTAACCGAGACATCGTTCAAGCATTTCACCTACAATTTTGATATGTCCGAGTTTGATTAGGTGCAAGCTCCCCGCAAACAATAAAACCGCCACTCAGCGTTCTTGCTAAGAACGTCGGCAAGCCGTTAAGTGGTTCGTGCTCCAAGGACGAAAAGAGGGCAGGCAGTAGCTTAGTAGTAGGATTTCACTCTGGTAGTTTGTGTAAACCTAATAGTCGCGCTTGGCTTAGTAAATAATTGCAAGTGGTCAGATACTTCTGTCGAGGGCCATGTACAGATAGGACGATCAGATTGGACGTACTTCAGCGGCTTACTTTTCTGCGCGACATGGTCAGTCTGTGCAAACGCAACCCCTCCATTCGATAACTAACCGTGCGCCTAGCTCATTTTCTCTGTGTTCAAGACGCTCACGGATCAGCGCGTAACGGTCGAACTCAAGAACGACCTATCAATAACAGGCGTCCTCAAGTCGGTCGACCAGTTCGTGCCATCTCTCCTATATTTTTTTTGGTCGTCTACTTCCACCACCTATTGGTCCCATATAGGTTCCTGAACATCCGCCTGGATTCGATTAAAGTCCTGGACGAAGCAAGACACCCACATATGGCGAGCACAACCCCATCATACTTGGTGTTTTCGAGCTGTGTCTAACTCAAACCTGGAACCAGATGGCTGTCAAGAACTGTTTTATCCGGGGATCTGTGGTAAGATACGTGCAACTACCGGCCGAACATATCGACACGCAACTTTTGGAGGATGCAACGCGGAGAGGTGGGTTCATCGCGTCGAATCTGGTGTCTAACATTCCAACTGGATCTGTCTGCAGAGGCTGCGAGTCAGGCAAAGCGATAATCCAATCTTGTACCCTCCAACGATCTTCAGTCTTTCGGTTATAGGGAGAATGAGAAAGACAGTTCAAATGAATGCACAAGCATCATCCTTACTACAGACCCCCATTTCTCGTACGCACGTATGTTAACGTCTTCCAGTTCTGTACATTCCCTGGATCCAACATGATTGCTTTCTGCGCATAACTCAAAGCACGCCCTTCCGTCCCATCATCGGCAATGCACGCTACTGCGAGGGTCTCCTTCGCTTCCTCTAAACTACCCACTGCAGATTCAACCGCGAGAATGGCTTGCGTTGCCGCACGGTTACCTTGCTTGAGTGTGAGTGACGCAAGGTCGCGACGTATCCTTAGGTTAGAGGGCTCAATGTGCAACGCTTTTTGAGCGATCCGGATAGCCCGTCCGATATCAGCCTAAGAGGGTGGAAGTCACGATAAGTCACCCCGAGATAAACAGTAAGGAATTGAACTTACTAGACCGAGATGGTGCCGGATGAGAAGATACGTGACATCTCCAGAAGGATCGAGCTCTTGACGTCGCTCAATAGGCAGGGACTGTATCTCAGATAAAGCCGCGTCCACAAGGCTATCATCTTCAGTGAGGATGCCCATTCCAGCAAGAGTGCTGATCGACACCAGGGCCTCCGGATCCGCGGTGATGCTATGTGATCATAAGTGAACAGGTCGGTGACCCAGACAGTTTGAACGCTACCTGTCGAGCAACAATGCCTTCGCCGATTCCCTGAGTTCGTCTGTCCCGATTGCCCACATACACCGAGCGAGGAGTACGGTGACATGGCATCGAAGAATGTGGTTGTCTACCGTAGCGTCAAGTGCATTCTGAAACCTCGTCATAGCACTTTGGATGTCTCCAAGCTTGAAATGTGCCAATCCGCTCCCAAATAGCACCTGCACTCTCAACAATTCATTATCAGGTTCACATTCACGACCCGTGGCACCTTGTTCGGGCAATAGTCCATGCGCAATCTCGAAAGACTCTAAAGCTCCGGTATAGTCATGTAAGCAAACCTTCAGTCGAGCAAGGTTGGTGTGTGCAATGGTGAATTGCCTTTCTATGAGGGAGTCCTCCGTGTCCTCGTACGCGATTTCTAGGAGTGTTATTGCGCGGAAAATCCAATCTGCACCTTGCTCCAGTGCGCCAAGGCGCTCGCATATTAATCCCAAGAGGTGCAGGGCTCTTGGGTCGTCTTGGCGTTGTTTTGCGTAAAGGTTTAGAGCAGCAAAGGCGGGCAATAGTTCCTCCTTCACAGGAACACGAGCTTTGGCTTGGGGAGACATTGGTGGGAAAAGTCGAGCAGCAAACTCCATAGTTGCTGCTGGTTGCTTGTGTCAAAAATCAGTCAAAAATGCGTTGACCTTATTCTAATTGATTCGGACTTACCGCGAGGGGTGATAACCCGACTACGTGTTCGAGCAACGCATGCGCATGATCATCGTCTCCGTTTCTCGCTGCCACCAGCGCCAGACCGACCCACGCAACAGAACAGTCAGGATCCAGTATATGTGCCTTCGACAGTGCTTCGTACGCCAGTGCCACGTCATTATAGTACAAATATAACAACCCCAGCTGAGTCCAAGCAACTGTATTCTGCCAGCGGAGGTGAACTGTCAAGGTCCAAACTGTACGATGTTTGTCGAACTTGCCTTTGGATCCAGCTCCAAAGCTTTGATATATGCATGTTGGGAGATCTTTGGCTTGTCAAGAAAATACGTTATGGCGAGTGCTGTCCAGTATGTCGGATCGTCCGGGTCCTTGATTAAAGCCTCTTTCAGCAGCGAGGCAGCTACTTCCAACGCCGGCTCGCGATCATTACCCTCCTTCGACCATGTTTGCAGTGCTAGCCCAAGGTCATACAGCGCGCTGCCCATCACGGTATCACCCGATGATCCAACAGTAATGCGATAATCATAGCTAGCGACAGCAAGTTGAAGGGCGTACGAGCCAGTTAATGGAAGACCGTCCTGTATGGGGCCCAGTGAGAAAACATGCGCGACGCGCTTGCTGGTAACGTGTCGCAGCACCGATGTGATTTTCGCGAATATACCGCGAAGAAGTTCTTGATCAACAAAGGTCGTCGCCTGTGAAAGCCCTAAGAGTGCGTCCCCTACCACTTTCCATACAATAGAACCGTATCCAGAGGCCGCCCGAACTGTTGAAAGACAGGTAGTAATGGTCGATGCGAAAGTTCGTTCTGCTCGGGTAAAGAAGCCGCTACTCCATTCTTGTCGAGCGAGAGCCAGTTCGGTTAGCGCGAGAGACATCAAAACCCCAACCTCGTCCGATTGTTTCTGAAGTACTGATTTGTAAGAGTCCAGAGCCTCCCCGAATTTACCAGTCTGCCTCTGAACCTCTCCGATGAGATAGGTGCATAGCCAAACATCTCGATCGAGCTCCTTCGCTCGTGCAAGCGCCTTCAAAGCAGCAGCATAGCGGCCTGCCTTACTATAGGCTTCGCCCAGGCGAAGCCAACAGACCTGGTCCTCTTCATCTGCCCTGAGAGCTATTTGCAATGCCTCAATAGACTGCGCATAATATCCACGCGACTAAGTCGAGTGAACAGGTCAGCACGATGCGTACCAAAATTTGGTCGCTCACCAATTCTACGACTCCTAGAGCTTTCCAGGCCCACGCGTTTGCTGGAAGATATCTACCAGCAACAACGCCACCTTCCGCTCCAATGCCGAGATCCAGCACGCCCTCGCCTTCTATCGTCCTACGAGCGACGACTTCTACAAGATCCCATTCTCGCTCATTTGCGAAGCCCTCGGCTAGTCTCCTTGCAGCTTCTACTTCTGTAGGATTCAGTTCGAAAGCTTTCTGGAAGCATTTCGATGCTCGGGTAGGGTCCGGTGGCACAGCGAATTCGGAGTAATAGACACCAAGTGACGTGTATGAGGGCGCATACTCTGGGTCACACCTTAGCGACTGAATGAAATTTGCATAAGCTTCTTCGCGGAAGCTGCCTGGGTGTAAGAAAAAGTAGTGAATAGTCGGTCTTGACAATCTATATAGGTGATTTTGACTGACCACCCAAATCCCAGCACGCCCTACCAACGCGCCACAGACATCTGGCCCTGTCAAATTGGAATTCTCCTCCCTCTAGATCCTTCAACACGTCCCTTAGTGCTTGCATGCCTTCTGCAGTCCTAATCCTGCTGAGACACCAGGCACGCTCTTCTCTGGCACGCACAAATTTCCTTGTAGCCGGAGGGAGCCGTGTTGTAACTTTGGAGAAGACAACCTCGGCTTCCTCCCACTTTTCGGCGCTCTGGAGTATATAACCGTAGGCGAGTAGGGCATCCACGTGGTCCGGGTCCTGTGTTAATACGTCGTCTAACAGTAGGCGGGCACGTTGGTGGTGCTTCGGAGGGTACGAGTGTACTAGAGCGGTCGCCAGAGCGATATGGAACGCCTTGCGGACACTGTGATGCATCAGTGGAGTCTCCTGACAGAGAGTTGGGCTACTTACTTGCCGAGCTTGCGACCTGTATTCCGCTCATGCTTCTTAACCAGCTCAAGGCCACTCTCCGCTACATGGATCACGCTTAGGTAGTCTAACTCTTTTGAATAAACTTCGATCACCACTCGAGTAGCCAAAATCGAATCTTGTAGAGACCCGAAGGCATCCTAAAAACAATGGTGGTGTGGAATGGTGCATAAGAACAACAGACTCACTGTGATGGCATTGAGAGGATCGCCGTCGGTGCTCACCGGCTTTAGCGCGACGGTTGATGGTTCATCTGCTTCCTCATCCACACTCTCATCGTTCGATATGCCCATGTACATGAAGTAAGCCCTTAGTAGTTGTGCCAGATTAGTATCAGGAAAGACCTGCATGAATCGCCTGAGAAGGTCAAGACCACATTCACCTAGATCGGGAAGTTTTAGTGTCATTGCGCTGTGAGAGGCATGAAGTCATATTTACAGACTGTCTCCTGATCCAGTCCTTCTAAAAAGATCGACCATGCTGACTGATTGCGTACCCCAATAGTCACAATGCCATTGACTAACTCGGCAAGCTGGATCCCAACGGTGCTTTTGTCTGGATCTGACAAAGGTAATGCATGAAATATCTGCTGTTTGTAGCGTATCATCCTATCCTCGACCGAACGACGTAGTTCATCGGATGTTTTAGGGTGGTTCAATACTTCTTGGTATACAAGTGGAAGCTGAATCACGGCGTAAATGGGAGAAACTAGCTGCAGATCGGTTCAAACCTTTGAGGTCCTCCACACTTCTAATCCAATTTCGTTCCGCATTATATCTGGCGGAGGGGCTCCGAGGCGAGTGCGCCTCTTATCAAACTCAACTTTCATAAACGTTTCTTCTTCTTGCTCAGTTAGGGCCATGATCTCCTCTATCACAGGGAGCGAATCATGAATCGCTTCTTGTGTAACAAATGTCGTCGTAGAATTGGGATTAGTATGATCCGGGGGCGGCAGAGTTGACAGTGTGTCATAAAATGGGGAATCCGGAAGCAGATAAAAAAGTACTGTGATGATCTAGAAATAGTCGGTACAATGGATTGGTGGACAATTTAGCTTACCTGCTTCCGTGATCCATGCTGCCGCCTTGTCTCAATGAGTTTCTGCAAGGTCTCTGCCGCCTTCGTTGCGTCGCTGCTGAAGCCGTGGTGCTTCGAATCATGCGGGCTTGAGACATGAGGGACCAACTCACTTGGCAGAAAATATACGCAACATCTCTTCCAGAGCACCAGCAACAGCATCCCATTTCTCCTGTTTCTCGTACAATTGGGATATTCCCTACACCCGTTGTGAAAATGATACTCGGAATAGAAGTGGTACACACCTGCCAGGCGAGAAGCTGATCAGGTCTCAACCCAATCGCCCTACTATACAACTATAAAGTCATCAGATCTTGCTTGACAAGACACCTCAACATTTGGGAGCTTTACTTGCTCGCTCTTGTCATGGTGACCTAACTCTAAACATGCAAGCCCCAAAAAGACATGGCTACACGCCCATCAGAAGAGTCACGAGATAGTATGTCTAACCCACGCACGCGGTGTAGTTGTCTGGTTCACAATCGAGAACTTGAGACGCTGCGTCCCGTGCAGTTTCATATTGCTTCTTCCCAAGTGCGTCTCTGGCCACCTTGAGTTTTGATTTGACGAAGGGAGAAGACATGGACGAGAGTTTTGTTTCGCAGACACTCGTGCTACAGGGAACGACGTCGTTCTATTTATTACGTAAGAATTACTGGTCTCCTACGTAGCCCCTCTAACTACGTAGTGTCGGCTTCGTGGTCCTCAACGCCAGAGTTGGATATCTTCTCAAATATGAATGAAACCGTCCCACCCGGAACGTCACGAGCCGACCGTGCATCATCCGACATCGCCGTAATGTAGTCAAGGTCGGCAGCTGCCAGCAATTTATTAAGTCTGGAAGCTTCCTCCGCTTCCGAATCATCGTGTGTTGGCTCCGTGAAATAAAGAAGCTGCCGCAAAATGTCATCTTGTAGCTCATCAGAGGCCACACGACGAAGACAGTTGATGTGTGTCCACTCTCCTAAATCTGCAAGTTCGGCCCTCTTCTTCTGCAGATCCTGTAATACTTGTTAGTACGAACCGTGAAGACGAAACAAACAGTATTCACCGCCTCGTCTATCTGATCCAGGTTGGTTTTGGCAAGTTGTGAGGCCACCACGAAGTTATCGAAGAGCGGCACGGCCTCTTCACCGAAGGCTACCTCTATCTCACTCTTGTTATCAGCGCCGTCGAAAGCGAGCGGTCGTCCACCGCAACCGCAGCCCAGCAATGTATGGGTTTGACAACCGGTGTCTGGATGCACACGGAAGATGTCGCGAAGCTGTCGAAGTAGTGGAGGTACGTCCGCTTCACGAGGAAATCGTGAAGCCTCCTACCTCTTTTCGAGTAAATGAATCTGCTTTACACCCGGAACCACCCTAGTTCGCGGGATTAATAATAAGAAGGCCAGTGAAAAATGACACGCGTACAGTTCCCATTAAAGCTGCGAAAGAGAGCTTGTAAGCTTCTCAGCCAAACGAGCTCATGACTTACAATCACTCAATCCGATCTTCGTAACCTGCCGTTGATAGATTTTCTCTATTCCTTAGTGAAGATGCGTCCGCTCCTCAAAGTTTTGAGAACACCGACCGTCAATAGTACCAGCGGTAAGAAACCTGTAGATGAATACGGGTCGCTTCTGACCGTCGCTAATGACCACGTCAGAGTATCATCTAGCGCAGTTCAAAGCCGGAACCTACCGATGGATACGTGCCATGGACTGTAAGTCATGACTGTTTGCGGAATTGGCATGAGGTTCACCGAGAAATTTGGTATGTACAATACCTCGGATTCCAATCAGAGTCGATTAAACACAATCGCGATGCGCCCACGAGATTCAAGCCGACTCCTCCTGCCTTCGCGCTAAGAAGGAAAAGAACTAGAAAAGGGATCACCGCACAGCCCAGTTAACTCACTGAAAAGACTCACAATGACTGTGCTGGGAAGACTTGTTGAACACATTAACATATTCTTGTCGTTTATTTGCTGGAGTTTGCCTACATGTGCCAACATAACACTAATGAACCCCACAAACTAGAGGTATGACTTACCCATCTAAGCGGAGGTACGTGTAAGAGTTCTTCTTGCAAAACGCTTCGATTATGTTAAGGGTCGAGGTGTAGTGAGAGACAATGATACACTTTTCCTCGGTATGCTGCCAACCCGTCAGTGCTATCTAACCCGACCTGGGATTCAAGTATACCTCTCGGATCGCTCTCAGTAGGTTGGCCATTGCAGTAAGCTTTCCTGGTCATGTTCAGCATTCATCATCACAGAAGCGATCATACTACTGACCACTAATCGAGAAATCTTCCATCGGTGTAATCTCCGGAAGTAGCTTCAATGCGTCCGATACCCCAGGGCGTACGATGGGACCCGAATTTGACAGCCTTGCTCGGTCTAGTTGGGCTTTTAGGAGCACGGGACTATTGCTAACTTTGGTGAGCATATTGATTAGTGCAAGGGATTCTGCGGTGGATCCTTCAACCACAGCAGCCAGCTTCTCGGGATGTAGAATTGCTGCAAACATCGACAGTTGTAACTGGGTAGGAGTCACAAATACGACGTATTCATCTGGAGCATAGTCAGAAGAGAGCGCAAGTGAGAGAGATCATTCCATACGCTTGGGTGGCAGGTAATTCTTCAAAAGCGAAGCTTCGCGACGCAGCACAAAACTCTTGCCTATCGATGTCAACTGGGGGGTCTGAATCAGCGAGCAACCAAAGGTCTAGGTTAGAATCTGTACTTGTGCCGCGCGGGCCTCACCGAGCTCCAATTCCTTGCGAGTGCAATCTGGGGCCCGACTCTTCAGAATGGGTACCTCGTATGCACGACGAAAGGTAGGATAATCATCTACGTAGCGTTCATAAAAGCAGAGAACCGACGACTTTCAACGCTTACCGAGCAGACCGGGATTACAGAAATCGGCCTTTTGAGGGTCGAGTTAAATAAGAGCGGAACAGAACACATTCTGCTCACCATTGCGTGGAATTCGCTCAAGTCATTCTGAATAGGAGTACCGGAAAGAATAATTCGGCGAGGCGTACGCAGCGCTTTAAACATTGTTGAGGTCTTATTGCCCGCTGACTTCAATCTGTGTCCTATGCATTCTACGTCAGGATGCAGAAGCGGAAAACGTTATAGCAAACCTTCATCGCAGATAATAAGACCAATCGGGGGGCTGCAATGAATCTCGTCGACAACCATTTAAACTTGCAATAACTACGCTTACTTGCAATATGCCAGCTCGCCACTGAGGAGTTATAAACGTATTCAAGTACACAAAAATGACAACGCACATCACACTACGCAATTTCTCATATCCGATAACAAGCACCTGGTGGATTCTTCTGGAAGGCAAGTCTAAATGATATTTTTACATTCACGGCAATAATGCCACGTACGAGTTTATGAAATGCTTGATCGAGGATTTGCCCTTTTCACCAGTGAGTATACCAACACGGTCACGACCGAGCCTGCGAGGCAGTTAGCTTCATGCGTTATCGGCGGAAATCCCATACCATTTCCGGAATTCAGCGCGCCAATTCTAGTTCGTCTCAATCTAAGGTACCGCAAAAGACCCACGAGTACACCTACATTGATGAGTGACACAGGGCATACTATCAATGCCTTCCCAATCACCCCTCCTCCACCGTAGGGATTTTGCTCTTCAATGCTTTAATGTACGCGGAGTTTTCAAAGAGACATATGGACTTACTCAGTAACGTCCAGACGAGTGCAATAGTCTGGTGGTAGTCGGTGATCTGCAAGGCATAAACGCATAGGGGACACGTGCCTGTAGTGTCTTGCCTAAACCCCTGAGGATGGCTATCAGATACCCGTGGTGTTTCTGAAAGTAGTGTGATGACTGACATCTCATCCGCAAGGATGCATCCCTGGCCTTCATGCTTCCCCATACCCATAACACATTCATACAAGAATTTCACGCCTAACAAGAAGGGTGTTATGTAATTAGCCCAGCAAAAAAAGAAAATGAACAAAGGGGCCCACCTTCAATCTGGTGGGGACGCAAGTGCCTAGCAATTATTGGATCCAGCACAACACGAATAATAGGTAACCCTCTGTGGCACGAAGTCAAGGCAGAACCAAGTGAGCCCATGAAACCCACTTCTTGTTATATTTCTCCGAGTGCGCTTTTGTCGGTATTTTCATCACTACTGCACCCTCAACATCAGCGTTATGACTGAGACTCAAGTCAGCTATCACGTGGACAGCTAGCTGTAAAAACTTACAGAGGGCCTTTAGGCTTCGTCTCAGGTATCCGCCCGTAAAATGAAACAGGAGCAATGAATCCGTGTTGAGCGCGAGTGGCATTATCTTTTCTCGGGAGCTGAACTTGGGGCAGTATGGATGTCATCGCGGGAGGGCTATCCGCGTCCTTAGCGCCGGGGTCATGATTTTCAATTTCAGCCTTAGCGATGCGGGGCATTTTGGAAGCGTCAATTGGGGCATCCAGTTCCACTTCCCTACTCCCGACATAAAAGTGATAGCCATTCTGTAGCTCATGACCACTCCAATCCTTGCATCCAATTCTGTGGGGGAAACGCATTGAGCCAATATTCTTTGCCTTAGGGAACGAATACCGGACATTGTGCCCGTCTGAGATATCACCGTCAGCTTCTGACCCAAAAGGCTGACAAAAGCGTCTCCGTCCCAGGTCTTGTGTTTTTTGTGTTGTGGTTTGCGCCTAGGACAAGAGGTTCAGTTGTTTCCAATCAAGCATGTATTGACCTACCAATTGGCTGTCCAGAACCTATGAGTTTCTCGTCCCTGTAGAGATCTGCTCGAACTCGCCGAACTCAGACCAACGGGCTCGAGTTCTACTACTGGCCTCTGATGGGATGGCGCTTTATACGGCGCAGTGAGCTTGTTTGGCCTCAGTGGCACGAACTGTTTCGAAGATGCCGAACTGTGCGCAGTGGGAGTGGGTTGGGTGCCGTGACCAAAGCATCTTCTAGATAGATAATCAGACCGCGATATGGAATGGTCGATTCCGATTTCTCTCCCGCCGCACTCGTACTCTCCACCAACCTCCAAGTCGGCTGTATTAAGTGAACCTGACCCAATGCTTTTCCGAAGCGTCTTGAGCAAAAAATACCACAGCATATATGCGGCTTCTCACAATTTTCCTTCAAGATCATATAAGGTTCCTCGGGAACCATTCATTACAAGGACTGCGTCGCCATCCCATGTCTTGTGTTTCTTGTATTGAGGAAATCGCCTGACGATACAAGAACAGTCAGAGATTCATAACCACCGACCTTCACAGAGGAAAGTACCATTGTATCATCCAATACGCTTCCCCGTGGTTTGTGCTGTCACGGTTATTCCCTTGGGCACTGCAAGTGTCGAGGGCAGTTCTCTTCCGCATGGGATGTTCTATTGACTCTATTGAATTCTGCTTTCGCTTTCCCCCAAGCATGGTTCGAGTGGTTGTGGGCAAATGCGGCGTCAAGTGTTTCGACTATGAATACGAACGCGTCGCGCCCGCCAGTAATTATTTGCTACGTAACGTGATACGCGAATGACTTACATAATAGTACATGATAGTTGACGGAGTAATACTTACTTACTTGGTACTCACCGTACTGTATATTCTGTAGCTCATGGATTGACTCCATGCTACCACACTCCCACAGGCCTCCATTATCGACGGCTACATATACGACCGTATCTTGGGATCACAGACAATCAATCCATCAAATGTATCTGAAAGCAGGGCGCCACCGATGATAGTAGCCCACACCTTCGTCTTCGGAATCTGATAAATGGCAATCCTCATGATATCTTGCGATAAAACAACAACGTCGGCGAGTTTTCCAGGGACGATTGAACCTAGCCCGTCCTCGGCGAAAGAGGCCTATGCAGCGTGGATTGTCACTAGTGATTCCTGCTGTGCAAACGTTACATAATCATGTCAGCATGTTAGAGTGGTCGACCGACGGGTACGCACCGGCACCCCTGCGGGCTTGCTCTCGCGTCACGCGTTATTCAGGAAATCTAGAAGATAGACGTTATCACGAAATGCAGTGAAATAAACCTTTAAACAGACCATCCGACGGAATCATTAGGTGCTGTGCGGTCTGTGCCATCTAGCGAGAGTCGCGTTATCGCAGCATAAAACTCAGAAAATGGATTCATACCCTCCACTGGAAAGTCAGCGCCGAACGCGAGAATTCCCCTATTATCAAGCAATGACCGAAACACATATAGCCCCTTCACACGTTCGGGACCCTAGGAATGGTTAATGCATGCTGTACCGAAGAATGGCATACGAATGACGCGCTACCTACAAGACGCTTCTCCCTTTACCACATATCGCTAGTCCTATTTGGCTACATCAGAAGACAATTCTAGCACTCTAGAGAACTTACGCATGTACGGGTTGTACGCTGAAGAATGTTGCGGTTTATCACCCAAACGATGTTCCTCCTGATCTACTGATGGGAATGACATCCTCTGGAGTTAACATTTGCACATATTCGAGCCGCAGGCGCAGGGAAGGGACGTTAACATTGCGAAGGGCGTCTTCAAATGCACCTAAGACGACATTGTGCGCGCAGTAGCCGATGGCGTGGACGTTCTGGTCGGGGAGGGCGGGTCAGGTCATGCAGATGATGATTGCAAAGTACTCACAACTTGCCAGCCTTCACGGAAATACTGTATGACCACGTCGTGCAGTAGCTGCTCCTCTACTCGCATGAAACCCATTTCCTCTGGGTTATCGGAATACGGCATAACTGTTGGAAGAAGTGTTAGATGGTCTACAAACTATCATGATGGGTAACCTTTCACCGCTGCTGCCCCAGATCACATGGCACCTTTCCAGCGTCATGACACACGTTGGATACTATATGAATGCAGCAAATACAGGCACCATCCGCAAATCTTTTGAGCTACGTGCCATTCAACCTACCATTGCCAGTGTTCATGATGGGTATCAACAAATTCTCCGGGTAGGGATTCATTGAAGCGTCTCAATATTTCATAAGTCCGAATCTGCTAAATCAGAATAGACTGCACATGTACAGTCACCAGCAGTGCATACAGGAAGTGACCCATTGTCTTTGAACAAGGGACACCTTTTTCTAGGACACTGCTAGAAAGGGGCACTTACCTCTCAAAGAAGGCCAATGATGCAGACTGGAAACCAGGATCGCGAATGGAAGTCAATCCAAACGACCGGTCCGGAACGAATTTCCCGTACTACCGACGACGGAATCGCTCGTGATGCAGGATTCCAACGTGTCATATCAGCCAAAGGTCGTGTTTCCAGACAAAAACGTACGCCGTGAGTATCACGTGCGCATTGCGGTTTACGTTGCACTTCTCACGCTGCTTTCAGCTTGTCCTCCACAGCAGTCGTCATGCCCTGGCCCGACTTTGTGCGCCTTACACAAAGTACAATCGTATCTTCGCTGTACGCCCGTAAGATGCTGCTGTACACCCTAGTGTCCTCTGTTGCCGTGATCACCACTATTGCAAATGCCCTCAAGAGGCATAGTAACTTCTACTCGTTGACTATCTATCTGTCCAAGAGCAATCGGAGTGTATTGGTATGCCAATTGGTCGATGTGGTGTACTGCATTAACGCAGGAGGCTTAAGATTCTGGCAAACTTTGGTTTCCTCTTTGCGTTGCTGTGTGGACGGGCTGCACAGTGTATATTTTTTGGGGCCCTCCGACCTCAGGAAATTGAAGTATGTTATCCCCTTCTTTCGTCGGCAAAAGTGGTTCTCATATAATGTTACCCAGCGTCTATACGACCGTCTGTGGTTCTTCGTAACAGAGTCCCTTCTTGCATTCACGATTTTCCGCGACGACTTTGACATACCATTTGTGCTTATGTTTGGTTTTCTCCTCTTTATCAAGTCGTTCCACTGGCTGGCCTCGGACCGCATCGAATGGGTCGGTGGTTCGTTTCTCGTTTACTCGTTCAGTACTCATGTTGAGATAGATGGACCAGCGACCATATCCCGGCCCACCTACCCAATTCCACATACGGATGGGGTCGTTAATGCTTCTCCTATGGTCCATAGACGTCTCGATGTTTGCCTTTGCCGTGGAGAGCACCACTAAGAATGGGGTAAGTGGTGTGATGATGTTTGCCAGCGAAGTCAGTGTCTGCCAACCTCAGAGCCATAGCATTGGACTAAGAGCCCTTCGTAGTATGCCATTTTGATGGCAAGTGCTTTGAACATCATAGCAAAGTATATTATCTGTGTCGTGGATTTGCGGCGAGCTCATCAGCGTGGCGGGGAAAATGCTCCACCTTGGCAGAACAAGAGTATGTGGTTGTTCTATGTGGAGCTGGTTACTGGTACGTGCTACCATCTCTTGCGTCCGTGATGTACAAGACCCACACTTTTCCTAGATTTCCTCAAACTTACAACATATCTCGTGTTTTTTACGCTCATCGTCGCATTCTATGGCTTACCTCTCAACATCATCCGGGATGTGTACCTCACAGGAAAATCATTCATCTCGCGCCTTCGTGCACTCTTTCGATACCGAGCGGCAACTCGTAATATGGAGGAACGTTACCCGGATGCAACTGAGCAAGAAATGTTGGTATTGACGGACCGTACTTGTATAATCTGCCGTGAGGAAATGCTCATCCGAAGTAACTCCGGTGAAGATGGCTCATCTGCATCACACGATGGGCCCAATACTACTCCAAAGAAACTGCCTTGCGGACACATTTTTCATTTTTACTGTCTACGCTCCTGGCTTGAACGTCAACAAAGCTGCCCAACTTGGTGAGGTGTTATGTAGCTTTTTCTGGCACTTCCACTGACACATCTTCGCAGTCGTCGCAGTGTGCTTGAAAACGTAACACAAGACCAGAACCGAACCCAACAAGTCCCCCTGCCCCCTCCGCAACCGCAACCTGCAGCGCGTCAGCCCAACGAACCTGGTTTTCCTGCTGCACAGTTCCCACAAAGAGACAACAATGGTCCGGCGGGGATAATGGGCCGTTGGAACCGCGCAAGACAACCTCCTGCAGGGTCTAACTTTGGTCAACAGAACTTGCCAACCGTTCAAGGTTGGCTCCCAGGGCACGTTCCGGGTGTCATAATACAATATAACATACAATATCAGGCTGGCGCTCATCCACAGGGGCAACCACGATCATCTACATCAGCGGTCTCTTCACAGGCAGTCCCACCATTTACTGGATTTGTCGGACCTAATGGGAGCTGGTGTCATTGGGAGCTGGACCGACGATGGTTGAATCAAGATGAGACACGATCCCAGGCGGGCATAGGCAGCGCAAGCACTTCGTCTTCCAACCCTCCCGTAGAACACTTGTCAGGGGTGGAGGGGTCAGGGGCCGCTGCTAACGCAACTGCACCTCCGGCCCCCGGTCTTTCGTCTCATGCATCTACGCAGCAGAGTAATTTTACGCCAATTCCGCCTACCCTACCGTCTCTCATTCCCCTGGAGTCTTTCCATGTTCCCCCATTACTGAGTGCTTCTCGTACTGACCAAAATTCTTCACAAATGGGCGCCGTGCTGGTTCCAGAAGAGCCCCAATCTGCCGCAGAAGCAACTGTATCCGATGAGCAGCTGATGCTTTTGGATCAATTAAGCCGCGAGGCCATCGACGAAAGATTGCGCATCCTGGAGAACGTGTCGAGGACAATAGATCGCTGCGTGGAAGACCTTATGAGGGTGAGAAGTGCACTTCCTACGACTACTGCTACGTCACATCCAACAAACGATTATGAACCTGAACTTGGCCTACGTAAGCATCACCGAGTCTGATAAATAAATTCAGACTAACACATGTTTAGGCCAAGGTGGTGCAAGTAATGCCTCTAATGCGAGGGAGCAAACGGAAACCTCCAGGGCATCTTTGTAAAGGAGTATGGCTGAATCATGGAAGCCGTATACTATTTGTGTTGAGCATTACTATATAACTGTGAGACAGCCCGCCGAGTAGTCATTAATCAAGGACGGGGAGCGTTAACCAGCGCCTCGGCCCTACGCTTGACGAAATCCGAATCAACGTTCGATTTGTCTATCTTCGAGTAAAAGGCTTTGAGGATACGTCCAAGCATTTGACGTGGATTGGCATCATCCGTCACACATTCGCCAACCGCTTGCTGAAGGGCACGATCAACTTCGGCTTCCGACAGCAAAGGAGGTAACAATGCAGAAAGTATCTCAGCTTCACGCGATTCCTTGGCTGCGAGGTCTGGCCGGCTGCATCTGATGAACTCGGTGGCAGATTCAGTCTAGAGTGTGACGGGAGTAAGCTGCAAAGGCTGGGGTAGCAACTAGTCAGAACTAACCCGTCGAGAAACTGCTCTTCGCAAAACCCTTACTACTGCGGTGGATGGCGCCTTGGAGCCCGTGGCTTTATCTAGATTGTATACTTCCGACAGTACGGACTATCATCGAGAGTGTATGAGAAAACAATACGGCTCACAGAAAACTCACTCTCAGGGTCGTAGAGGTTACCAAGTCCTTCTCCTGTGAAGACCTCAGCAAACAATCACCAAAGTACCCATTGACAATACCTTCAAAGCCATCTTTACTGCCGCACTAAGCTTTTCACGAACATCTTTGCGAGAAAGCCATCTGAGGTTTGTATGCTAACCCAAGTGTTTTTAAAAATACCTGATTTGAGGAGGCTTGAATGAAAGTAACGGGGAACGAAAGGACCCATTCTCGTCCAGCGACGGAACGCGCAATGCATAGTGGCAGATAAACACCCCGTAACCAGTCTGTTACAGGTCCAGTCGGCAAGACAGCTTTGCCTGGGAGTTCACGATTTCAGAATTGATGTCCTCTGCGCGACTAAACAGAGTTGACTAGTGACTGACCTGAATGTAAGAAGTTATTAGTCGAGAAAAAAAAAAGGGGGAGAATGGAGTCCGTCCGATCACGTGATCAGACGAGCGATTAACTTACTTGGGGTCTGTTGCCTGTCATTAGACCCCGAGTCCACCTGAGGTTTTGCTCGCCATGAGCTCGCGTGAACATCGGGTTCCGCTTCCTAATTCGAGTTACGTTTTCGAAGTGAAGAGAACTTGTTCGGCTCTGCGTGAAAGCCAGAAGATTGAAGTGAGTGGTCCTCTTCCTGACCCTTGAGATCATAATCGCTGGCTGCGGTGCAGCGCCGCCTGAACGACCCCAATTTTCCTCTTTACTGTTAATTACCGAAGCTCCAGGCTGTGACTGAGGTGCAGTTCGACAGGTGTCCACGGCTGTGATCAAAGGCCTCCTGCTTTCCCCTTCTTTCTGTTCCTCGTTCAAACGCGTGTCGGGGTACCACGGTTTGAATTTCCCGCTTATTTTTCCTTCTGTACTTTCCGAAGTAAATTTTCTGTCGGTTCTGTCCCTCCTGAACTTCGGCTCAGGCTACCGAGTACCACTTCATCGTCAAACTGGTCGTGGAGCTTGGGACAATATCCGAGCTCTTATGTTTGGTCTTTATCTGTCCTCCTCGACAGGTCAGGGAGACCCACTTTCCGCCAAGGGCATGCAAACTATTAGCGAACAGCAAATTGCCGACCTTTTGTCAATTAATTTATATGTCGAGCAACCTCACAGTGGAATACCCGGGATGTCCATCAGTACACTTGGCGGGCCTCTTTATGACTTCGTTAAACTCATTGTCAGAACGTTACGGGAGACGGGTCAGATACTCGAGCACTTAGGGGATCCGAATCTGGGCACATTTGTGGTCAGAAGTCTCAGAGAAGCCGGCGCAGCCAATGATAGTGCAGACCCCGATGCAGGTGTAGATATTATTTTGTCTAGAGTAAGTCTCACAACTCCCACTGCAGCTCACCGGCAGTTCACATCGCCTTACGATAGTTAGTCGGTGCTTTACCGGCGTTTCAAGACATGGCTATGATAGACGAACAGCGTAAGTTGTCTTTCCTCCCGTGGGTCGGCTACTCACTTCGTTGCGCATGCTATCAGCCGTCTACTGTTTCAAAAAGGCTCTGTTCCTTATCCACGCGATCGTTATTCGGTTTGGAAACAGCAACATGCCTCCGTTCCCACTTCCAAATACCTCTCAAATCCCCGTGTTTACCGATAACGTTCTTCCATCCATACTTGTCCACTTGGGGGTCGTCGACTTGTCGAGGTCGACTGCACATGGATTGCATGCTATATTTCCAGATGCTTCAGACAAGGCTAAAGTGGATTCCCGCCTAGCTCTCCCACCGCCACTACCGAATCCCCATCTACAAACAGGGACGGACTCCGAGAAGGTGTTACCAACAGAGGGACCCGTGTTGAATGAAGAACAAGCTTACATACTGCGTGCCGCAGCACTTGACGCGTGCGAACGGATTGTCCTGGTGGCGCGCAGTCTCGATGAAAACTGTCTGAAGGCAGATCAGAAATGGATCCGAAACATCACTTTGCCGGAGTTAGATTTATGGCTATGGGCTGTAGCCAAAGACAGAGCAGACTATAGAGCGCTGGAAAGGTTTGTGCTGAGAGATACTGTTTTCTTTTAAATACAGGTACGGGGCTGTCACAGGGCTACGGATCATATGCGACACACGTTTTTTCAGCGTTTCTACATTGCTGACTACCGAAAAAAGTTAGTGGAGTGATTGCTGAGTGACAACTTCCAACCAAAACCGATGAGGGCGAGCACGTGTGGTGTCGAGAAGTCTTTCTGGACGGTTGAAATCCGGCGTCCCAATGGCACTTTGCCAGCCTGACACTGGGGCCAAAGACACTCGAACAATAGTTATTGGCATCCAGTCTTCGTCTCATGGAGAACATGCAGAGCCGCCGGCTTCAGGTATGTAGGGTGGTTCGACGTCGAAGCAGCCCGTCCTGGGAGTAAAAGGAAAAGTTTTACTAATTCTACGACATGGGCAAAGGGCAACGGTCCTCACCGTACCAGGGCTCGTGATGTCACCATCTTATTTGTCGAAAGCGGCTCTTTACTCCGCCTATCAGGGCAGCTAGCACTATCACGCTCCCCCGTTGCATGCTATACAGCAGTGGAAGGGGATACACCGGCACTGGTGAGGAACGAAGGATGACCGTCTCCACAGTAGCTTGCGAGGTCAGTGCGAAACAGCCTGGTACGGGTGGGTCAACGGTTACTATAAGCGTTGCCAAGTCACCTCCACGAATGTCGTGGGTCTGATGAACAATATGCAATTGGGTTCTGCCTCGATCAGAGTGCCCAGAAACGTGAGCCGAGGCGGGACGCACTGCCTGACCGTCACCCAGGCTTCCATCATCGGGAGCTCAGTCTACGTCGTCCGGGTGATGTTTCCAGGCTGATCTGAACCCAGAAAAACCTATAAATTGTAGGTCAGACGTAACAGAAAAGTTGGACATCCGAGCAAGACGTAGCCCATTCCCAGTATTTTCCACCCGAGTTCCCGAGCTAGTCGATTCCTGGGAGATGACCATCGTTGACAGTGAGGTATATTCCACACCACCCACTTCGCCGGTGCAGGAAGACGACTTGGCCTTGGAAATGTTTTCTGACAGCACCATGATACGCCCTTCTCTCTCCAGACGAAGTAGCCGAAATCGACCGTCAGCATGGCCGTCTCTGTCGCCACTGCACACGGACATATCTTGGAATTCCGACTACTTTGTGGTTGATAGCGCTAACCAACGGTCGCCAACCAAAATTGAGACTCCACATCACGATGATGGCTCAGAGCGTGATGTGGCCACCCGCCCCCTTACACATCTCGAGTCACCGCTATCAAGCTCAAGCCCGAGTTCAATGTCGACCACAGGTTCCCAAAAACCCATAACGATGAATCCAAACCAGCTCCCCAAGAGGTCTCCTTGTTTCGTGCACTCTCATCTAGATAAGGGCGCCTCTCTACAAGACTGGCTCCGTGAGAGGGAAAAGGAAGTACTGGGTATCGACCTCGGTGTCGCACAGTCGCTCCAGCGTGTCAAGCCTAGAGATGGTACCCTCTACACACCGAAAATCCCCGAGTCGCGAGGCGCAGAACCCGTGATAACCGAGAGTGACGACGACGAAGCCCTTGGTGGAAGCCTAACGAGGCAGTTGGCAGAGACTGCTACGGGTGTTCGAGAAATGAGTCGACAGCTTGGTACCTTCGTCAAATTCTTCCACTTTGACCGTTCCTTACAGTCCGAATGTAGGCCGGGCTAGGATTCGAACTAACATACAAAGTGTCCTAATCGTGACCAAGGCCCGTGACAATAGACTCATCAAGCTCACCCGAGACTTGGCCCTCTATCTTATGCTCAAACCTCGTCATGGAGACCGCGGACTGGTGGTGTGAGTAGTGGTCTGAACGTGACGGTGTTAGTGGCTAATGTCGTTTGCAGTTATGTTGATCATCAACTACGGACGTCCAGGCGGTTTGATGCGGCTGGGATACAGCGCGATAACCCTGAGCTTTTCCGGCCAATTCCAAGACGAAGGTCGACGAGTTCTTCTATTTCGTCGTTGCAAGACGAAGGCACCGGCCTTGAAGAAGGCCAGCTCAGGTACTGGACAAGCGATTTGTGTGCCCGCAGCGCACATCTGTTCGACTTTGTTATTACGGCAGGTACACCGACATTTTCATTGAACCCGGCTCACATGCTCTTAGCTCGGCGGCGATGGGACAGTCCTATTCACTTCTTGGCTGTTTCAAAGAATCGTCCCTCCTGTTCTGCCGTTCTCACTTGGTTCACTGGGCTTTTTGACGAACTTCGATTTTGCGGACTACCCTGCTGTCGTCGACTCATGTATCGATGCAGGCATTCGTGTAAACCTGCGGATGCGCTTTACATGCACTATTTATCGTGCAACGCTGGAGAAACGCAATTATAAGAAGGCGGTCAAGAAGGGTGAAACGGGCGAAATTATGATGAAGGATGTACGAAGCGGGGGATGGGAAGCTGTGGAAGGAGGACTAGCCTCCCAAGACATTGGAAAGTGCATGAAAGACAGAGAAATAATGTGCTTCACTACGAAGGCAGTGGAAAGCTTCGAAGTGCTGAATGATCTTGTCGTGGATCGAGGTCCCAGCCCTTATGTCAGTTTGTTAGAGCTTTTTGGTGAGTCAGTCATCCTGCCCCCCTGAGCACGAGTTAACGTCAACCACGAAGGTGACGAGCATCACATGACAACTGTGCAAGCGGACGGCCTATGTGTTGCCACTCCAACAGGTTCGACGGCATACTCCGTGAGCAGTATTGTTTGCGGTTGACAATTGCCCTGACGTTATCGCAGCTCTCTGCTGGTGGTTCATTGGTCCATCCAGAAATCCCCGCAATGCTTATCACCCCAATATGTCCTCATACTCTTTCCTTTCGACCCATGCTCCTGCCGGATAGCATGGAACTACGCATATGCGTTCCGTACAACTCGCGCAGCACCGCTTGGGCTTCGTTTGATGGCCGGGGAAGGGTGGAGTTGAAGCGTGCGTGCGTCCTGGTTGCAAATGTTGTAGCTAACACGCACGTTCATAGAGGGTGATCATGTCAAGATCACTGCTTCAAAATACCCGTTTCCCACTGTTTGCGCTGACAAGCAGTCGACGGACTGGTTCCATTCTATTTCGCGTACCTTGAAGTGGAATGAACGGGAGCGGCAGAAGTCGTTTGTCGTGGTTGAGGAAGGGTCTCCGACTAAAAGGATCATGAAAGAGAACTCAGACAGCAAGGCTGGTGTCAGACCTATCGAGGAAGATGAGGAAGACGGCAGTGAAGACGCGGATGATTTTGACATCCATGATTCATCTCCCGAAGCCCTCACGAATGGGGGACGTATCCACCTGCGGCATGGACTGAACGACAGGGACGTTGCATTAGGGACTACCAAAGTTCAAGAAGGCGCATCTTCTAAGGACGACAACCTTTCTGCGCCAGAACTCGCAGCACTTGCCCTTGTCGGGCGACCGAATATGAAGAAGACCGGCCGCTCAAAGTCGAGGTCGCGATCGAGATCCGGTCTCCGTTCGGGCGTTGACACTCCTGGTCGTTTCGCCGGACCTACCCACTCACCTCCTCATATTTTGCGACACCAGGGACAATACACCACACTTGTTCCGACTCCACTGTCGCCCACTCACTCAGACTCGTCCAGTGATTCACTAGCAACTATGGACTTGGTCCAACGGGGGGCACGCGATGACATTCATAATTGTGAAGATTACTCCAGCAGCCGTAGTCGCATCCCCAGGGGCAGAGACCTCGAGGACAATTTGCAAACGCCCACTGTTCCGGATGCTGCTACTGCGAGAAACCGCCAAAGTAGGAGTAGCTCTAGGGATCGTCGCGAACACCAGCCGTGTCGTGCATTTGCGGTATGGGGAGATGATGAAAGCGACAGCACTACGAGTGACGACAACAATTGATCACACTGCAGAATCAGACTGTAATACACGAGGATGTTGTATGTAAATTATGTAATAGGGTCACGTCTCATCCAATCACGTGAGTAAGACGCGTCCGCCTCGCGTTTTACCAAAAAACTCGAGCACCCGAACGCATCAGCCATGCCCGCGAGTTCCATCGAGCACGGTAGCCAACTGTCAATCCCTCGCATAAATCGCCTTACACGGCCTCTTAGAACCAAATGCGCTGCGCTCGCAGCCTACACCAGATCCACTTGCAAGTCCTCTGGGACCTCGGCCACTCGGGGTAGAGGTGTAGCCCCACTGTCAGCTATCACGCGCTCAGCGGGGATGGCCAAAAGGCCCCATCTGGAACATGGCACTGTGGCTGACCACGAGCTCACAAAACACATCAACGTGGTCAGTGATGCTTTTCGCAACATCGTGGTGGCAATCTTCGGAACACCGAGCAACGAACGCATCACCGGTCTTGCTGCCATATGTGGCTCAATCGTAGGGCGTAATATTCCCGTGACTATATCTGATTTCCTGGGAAACGTTGCCCTAGATGATTCTGTGGACGAGGATATAATCAGAACATACGCGGAAGAAATCTATGAATCCGTGCCGCCTCATTACAGAAGGTATAGCTTGATATCACTCTGAGGGAGCGCGAACAGCTCATAACGCTTTTCCTAACAGGTTTTTGGTCATATCCCATGTTTTATCCATCATCCTACAGTACTTCCCGCCATCGTGCGCTCGTCAACAGTCTCTTGGACGTCTGCATATCATTTGGCATATTGCATGACGCACAGCACCTATTAAATATAGTGCTGTCTCAGGCTTTCACCTTTAAAGGCCCTTCCTGTCTCGCTCTTGCCGAACATCCAGTATATGAAACATATCTCGTCGACCTCCACACCCGGTGGATCACTGGGTGTAGGAGCCAGAAACGCGCACGCGATGTGCCCCACTTCACAACATCGGCATTTTTCCAAGCAGTGCTTTCGACCTTTACTCTCTCAGGGGATCTTCCTTTACCCGCCTGGAATGCATTCATCAAGCTAATTCATACTGTCGGACCTCAGGATGTTGACTCGTTCGTCCGTA
Organism: Pisolithus albus; assembly: GCA_024613165.1. Classification (NCBI taxonomy): domain Eukaryota; kingdom Fungi; phylum Basidiomycota; class Agaricomycetes; order Boletales; family Pisolithaceae; genus Pisolithus; species Pisolithus albus. The sequence continues at coordinate 893,646 of JANFAB010000008.1, forward strand.
CCATTCATACCTTGGTTATGTTTCTGTTCTCCAATGAAGCACACGCGTGGCAGCGGGGAAACCGGAGCTCAACGACCGGGAATGTCTGTATCAAGGAGCTGCAATTCCGGCTCGTAGAGTGGTTAGATGACCTATGGGACAGCTTTTCACCGCTATGGGGTAAACCTAATTTTCTTTCGAACCAAGGATTATACCTGCTTGTCGACGTGTTAGATAACTATTGCTCTCCCGGCGCCAGCAACATCTGCGAGTCTGCAGCAGGAGACGCGTTACCCATCGCCACGGTGTTCGCCACGCAAATGCTTTGTCACTTTGAAGATTTTGGCGACAGACTGGCTTCTATCTTACAGGGCATAACCCCTGTCCCAACGACGTACTACAAGCTGATGTTATATTTGAATCAACGTCAGGATACCCAAGAGTCTCGTGTCTTTTCCGAATACTTCATGTCTCAACTGAGGATGTACTCCTCAGCCCTGTGCTCCAGAAAACTCCTGAAGCTCGATGCATCGTTGTGGGCATGTGCTCTCAGTTACTTCGAGAGGACAATCAAAAATTTTTCTCAAGAACACTGCTCACTGCTTGCGGAGTATCGAAGCAAGCTGATAGATACCGTTGATACCGCGGAGCGTAGATGCTTCGGTCAGACTCAACCTGGGAACAGTCCTCTCTTTTCCTTCTCCCGACACTACAAAAGACATCACTCACAGAAATCAAGTGGCCATTGGGAGTGGGAAGAAATGGTAGGATGCTGGGTTCGCACCACTCCAGTGCACAAGCGGAAGGGTCGACTTGGCAACACCCAACCTACCCCCCAAGTTCAATCCTCGAGACACGACGCTCGCGAAAAACAAACTTCAGTGGTCGGATTCTCATCCACATCAGGAGTTTCAAAGAAAGTTGGGAGACGTTCCTCCCGATTGTCATGGTGGAGGCTCTCTCATTCAGATATGGGAGAACCTGACGATACAGAAGAGGCCTGCTCGCCTTCCTCGCCTCCGCATGGACCACCATCGAAAAGGCCCCGAATTAACTTTTCAACACTGCTGGCTGACGCTCAAACGAATCGAGTGGTCCTGCATGCCAAGAAAGGATCCTCGAAGATACCAGAGAAATATGTGATTCCACTTGCCGTTTCTCATCCATCCCCCGTCACACATCGGACGGAACCATCACCACACACCCATCAAGCAGAATCCATCTGTTCCGATGATTCGCTCGACTTATTTGCGCAATCCTCTCCGCGCAGTGAATAACAAGCCTGGAAAACCTCCTGCGTTTGGAGTAGCTCCAAGAACTGCACTTTACATGTTTTAAGACATGTACGCATACCGACCTCACCTGGTCGCTGCGAGCTCCTGGAGAAATGTACCGGACTCATCTCCACCTGAAGAATAGTGTCGCATGTTGTTTCGCCTATTATGGATGCGTTGCCTGTTAACCATGAGGCGATGGGGTTGACTCGTGGCAGGCTTCCTTGTTTGCGCGCATGATGGTAATCACCGTGGGCCGATCCGATCTGGACTAAGTCCCAGCATGTCGACGCGTTTTGGTGACTATTTCGGTATGAACTGAACCCTCTGTCCTCGTTGAGCACGAGCCTCCGCCGACAACTCCCTTGCTTTCGATTCCTAACGTACCTAAGCGTTCTCGCAAGCGTATCTCGTCCTAACCTCCTACGTCGGTAGTACGGGCTTCACTTTACTCCGCCTAACCCGTATGTTCCCTCGTACTCCTCTCTATGGACGCTGTTTGACACGTCGTGATCTAGATGTCTATAAACATCATATTGTTCGGGGAGACTGGTGTCGGAAAGAGTTCTGTCGTAAACCTTATTGCGGGTCGCACCGTCGCAGAGGTTTCGCCAGATGTCGAAGGATGCACGCTGCAGTCAAAAGAATACAAGTTTGACGTCGGCTCAATCCGTGTTAGTATTTGGGATACTGTCGGGTTGGAAGAGCCGGAAGTGGGGGTGGATGGCTATATTCCTGCGATCGAGAAGGCCTGGCTTCTTATCAAACGATTGAGGGAAGCCGGAGGGGTTGACCTCCTCCTGTTCTGCATCCGCGCGAACCGGGTTACGATGACCACCCAGAGCAACTACAGGCTATTCTACGAAGTCCTCTGTGGACAACAGGTACCGATTGCGCTCGTGATTACACATCTGGAACGCGAAGTGGATATGGAGGACTGGTGGACTCGAAACCACAAGAGTATCGAGAAGTATGGTATCAAGTGCGCTGGGCACGCCTGCGTGACCGGGATACCAGATAACAGAGGGCCAGAGGGGAAGTATGGGAAATCACAAAAGGCAGTCCTCAGCTTGCTGCAACAGCACGATGGGTCAGGAAGGTACACCATGCCGGAAGGAGACTGGCTTGCAAGGATCATCAACGGACTGAAGACCTTCACGGCCGGTAGAGCTGGCATCTCCAAAGGGAAAAGTTTGCAGAAAGCTTTGGTCAAGCGATGCGGCTTAGACGCAGATACCGCACAAAAAATAATGGTGACAATGACGGAAAATGACAGTTAACTGGCTTGGACGCGGCTTAGGTTATGCTGTGGAGTGACGTCCAAGTCTGCAGATACATACCTACACTCAAACCGCTAGTCAATCAAGTGGCTTTCCACTGCACACGTTACGTAGGTACCATGATGTTGCGGCGCAGAAAGCATAAGTACTAAAGATGCTTGTCCGTTACTCAAAAGTCACGGGATGGTTGCTTTGATAGACTACACCAAGAATTTGAATGTCACGGAGTGCGCTCGTGCGATGAGCACATTAGGGGCGTATAACTAGTCAAGGAAGCACAGCCGTACAGGTGAAAAACAACCAACTGAAATCATCGCCGGTCTCCGTAGCGCAACTGCGCCGCCAAGCTTTGCGCCGTTTCCTCATCCAAACCACACCGTCTGGTTAAAATGCGCGAGACGTCTTTCCCTAAAGTAGAGTTTGTCGAAACCAGCGACGCCAGATGTTCAAGAAGTCGGATGAACCACGGGTCCGGCGGCATCGTGAATCTGCCCTGGCTGCCGTGCTGAGACAAGAGGAGACGAATTGCCTCTCTCGATTCGCGGACTTTTTCCTCCCTGTTCGTGATACCAGTTACGCAGGCATGCCCGGCGCACTTGATCCCATACTTTAAGATGTTGCCTTCGTTCCTCGTCCACCAATCCTCCATCTTGTGTTCCCTCTCCAGATGTGTGATAACAAGAGCGATTGGAACTTGCTTGTCACAGAGAACCTCATAGAAAAGGCGGTAGTTGCTCTGTGTAGTGGCAGTGACTCTATTCCCGCGAATGCAGAACAGGAGGAGGTCGACACCACCCGCCTTGCTCAGTTTCTGGATTAGATTGTAGGCCTTCACAATGGCAGTGTAGTAGCCGTTTACGCCCATCTGGGGCTCCTCAAGGCCTACGGTGTCCCAGATTGTTATCTTCCTGGATCCAATCGTAAACTGATAGTCTGTCGAGTTCATCGTGCACCCATCAGCATCTGGTGACACCTCTGCTACCGATCTTTCGGCGATGAGGTTGATAACGGAGCTCTTGCCTACTCCTGTTTCTCCGAAGAGAATGATATTGAGACTATTTGATGACATGTCTGGGTCGGCTGCTCAGTGCATTGATCGTACGTAGAAATCGTATCTTACCAGATTGATCAGGTCAGGTACACCAGGATAGTAGGACAATACACCAGCGTCTCTTAACTGGGTGACCAACAAGCTGCTAACGGTATGATGGCTGTAGGCTGAGTGTGAGATGCGAGACAGTGACCCTCAGCCCACAGGTCAATTGGCATGCGACACAGCCTGGAGCCTGAGATCTGAAATGTCCCCGTGTCTAGTATAAGATGAAACCATGAGGACGACTCGTGGCAGGCTTCCTTGTTTGCTTCCAAGAAGGTAATCACCGTTGGTCCGCCCGATCCGGCATAACTAGCACCAGTATGTCGATGCATTTTACGGACTACCTCCCTGCAGTCTATACCCTTTGTGTACAGGCGTCTGCAAACGACCCTGAGGTGCCAAAGGGCTCTCGTAATCGAGTCCCGTCATATCTTGACGGTTGGTATGTTCACAAGAACTCCTTTTTTCGAGGGCCCTGTCTGACACATCGTTACATAGATGTCCATGGACGTTATGTTGTTCGGGGAGACGATGTCGGATAGAGTTTCTCCGTAAACCTATATAGCCTTGCAGGTTTCCCCGTAATAAAGGGTTATTAACCAGATGTCAAAGCGTGCATGCCAATATTTGGAATACCTTTGGACTCCGGAAATGGGGGCGAATGGTTGAAGACCTCCAATCGAGAAGGCATATCAAGAGAAGCTGGAGATGCCGATATATTCCCCTTCCGCATCCGCACAAAAAGGGGTAACGTTGACCAGCCAGGGCAATTACAGGCTCTTCTATGAAGTGATCTCTGGGCAGCAGGTGCCGACTGCGCTCGTGATTATACGTCTGGAGCGCAAAGTGAACTTGGTGAACTGGTGAACTCGAAATCACGAGGAGTAAGGTATGGAGTGTGCCGGACATACTTGCGCGAACGGGATGCCAGACAGCGGAGGTGCACCATGCCGGAAGAGGACTGGATGGATCATCAAGAGACGGACGCTCCACTCGGGCGATAAGATTGGCGTGCCAAACAGGAGACGTTTGCAGGTAAGGCTCGGCCAAGCGATGTGGATTGGATCCGTATACCGCGTCAACGAGAGTGGAGACCGACCATCACCGGTTGTTCCCACAGGTGCAAAGGGTAATCTGGAGCTTACGTCGGGGCTGTTGCTTTGATATTCTTTCTACAGCAAAAACTCAAATATCACCCAGTGTGCTCGTATGGCATGTGCATAAGTACATGGAGTATCTTTATGGTGTAATCAGTCAAATAAACAAGGTCGAACAAGTAAAAGTCACTGCCGGTCTCCGTGGCCCCGCAACTGCCCTGCCAGACGTTGCGCCGTTTCCACATCCAAACCGCACCGCTTGGTTAAGATACGTGAGATGTCTTTCCCCAAGGAAGAGTTTGTCGAAACCAGAGACGCCAGATGTTCAAGAAGTCGGATGAACCACGGCTCTTGCGGCATAGTGAACCTGCCCCGGTTGTCGTGCAGAGACAGGAGGCTACTAATCGCATCCCTCGATTCGCGGAACTTTTCCGCTTTGTCTGTGATGCCAGTTACGCAGGCATGCCCAGCGCATTTGATTCCATACTTCAAGATGCTGCCCTCGTTCCTTGTCCACCAATCTTCCATCCGATGCTCCCTCTCCAGATGTGTGATGACAAGGGCGATTGGGACTTGCTTGTCACAGAGGACCTCGTAGAAAAGGCGGTAGTTGCTTTGTGTGGTGGCGGTGATCCTATTTCCGCGAATGCAGAACAGGAGGAGGTCGACACCACCAGCCTGACTCAGTTTTTGGATTAGACCATGAGCCTTCACAATGGCGGCGTAGTAGCCGTTTACGCCCATCTGGGGCTCCTCAAGGCCTACGGTGTCCCAGATTGTTATCTTCCTGGGTCCAATCGTAAACTGGTAGTCTGTCGAGTTCATCGTGCAGCCATCAGCATCTGGCGACACCTTGGCTACCGGTCTTCCAGCGATGAGATTAATAACGGAGCTCTTGCCCACTCCTGTTTCTCCGAAGAGAATGATATTGAGACTATTCGAAGACATGTCTGGGTCGGCGCCTCAGTGCATGAGTTCAACTGCCACAAGAATTGCATCTCACCAGATTCAAGAGGTCGGGTACACTTCAATGGTAGGTTTATACCACCAGCGTCTTTCGCCTGGGTGGTCAAGTTGCAGCTAACGCAGGGTTATGGGTTGGGTGTAGGTTGCCCTCGACCCATCACTAAAAGGCGAACGCGTGTGGATAGACACGCACACACGGGCTGGAGCCTGAGCATGAGATCTGAGATGTCGCCGTGTCTTTAACTCTTCTGGCAGAAAAACAGAAACCGTCGAATGCATCTCTGACCTAGTGCCCGCGACGCCGGTGAGACGGTATGTTACTGCTGAAGTCCGAAAAACGAACCAGGGGCTCAAACCACGAACGATTCACCATAGCAGTTACTTCCCCTTGTAATTATTTCAATTTGATGGTTGACTCTTGCAAGCACTTGTACTCTCGAAATACACCCCACGGAGCACGCAGGGCTTTGCACACTCGCAACTTGAAGAGATGGACTTTTTCTCATCATACGATGCTGTGGACGCAACACACAACCCAGCTCTCAAGCTTCCGCTATTCTCGCATCGCTGGTAGTTTCGCGTTTGTCTGGCGTCGGTGAAATTAAACCCTTGCACCCAAAAGCACCAGTTCAAGAGTCAGGCACATGTGTCCTCACCTCTAACTCTTCCGCAATCCCTGTGTCCCAAAGATCCTCTGCAGCGTAAGCCGGCCCTGTGAGTCTTGCAGCGACCTCTCTTCCGTCTTTACTTGCTCACTATAAAGGTTCGCAGCTGATCTTGCTGGCACGCTTTGAGGGTTGTCAGTCAACGGATATTTCTCCAAACTTCGACTGCGAGTATACGGCGGCCGACCTACGCCTCGCTTATTCCTAGGTAGGATGTCGTTGAACGTCATTATCGTTGGCTAAACAGGGGCTAGCAAGAGTTCTGTCATTAACGTGCTAGCGGTTACAGATTTCGCCCCCATATTACACGACGCGCCCGCTTTTCGAGATACTCGTTCAAAGTCAATTCCACTGAACTCTGCGTGTAGGACATCGTGGGTATTGGCCCAACGGGCGGCAGCAGAACGAGCCGCCTTGTCCCTTATCCAATGGCGTACGAGTTGTTCTGAGAATTGAAGAGTAAAGTTGACCTCGTTTTTATCAGCATGAGGGGAAACAGGCTACTTGTTATGCATACCATCTGTTTAATCATTTTTCTTTGATGGCACCGTTCCGACTGCACTGGTGGTGACCAACTGGCAGGAGGACATCCGCGGGTCACGGCTGCACTTCGCGGGGCATGCTTGTGTCACCGCCCAACGCTCGCAGGGCATCATTGTGTTGAAACGTTGATATCCGATACCAACAGTCCAGAGAAGCATTAATTCAGCTTCTTCAGGCTCCTCCCCTCCAGAACACTCTGGCTTCAACGGAGTATCGTCTCGCCGCAGAGAGATATCATTTTCGTTTCTTCGATACCGCCGGTTCGATCGATATACACCCCAAAAGACTACCTAAGCATCGTTCAGCAGTCCCACTACGGTAACAGGCTAACAGGAGGTCGACACCTCCCGAACGCTTCAATCCATTGATAATGATGTGGGCTCCTTTGAAAATGTGTCGGTGGCAATGACACACGTGTATTACTGCAATCAGCAGGGATGATGATTCGTTCAGGATCAACTGGTAGTGTGTTCGAAGACAGGCTGGAGAAGTCGCGGAAACCCTATTGAAGTTACTGAAGGAAGATCAGGAAAGCCGTTGTGTCAGTGGAGACAGACAGGTGGCTGTCGTTCTTATGAGGAAGCTTATTCGTGGAGGTAATTTCAGAGTGCTTGTTTCCGTGACTTTTGTCTTGCTGTAAACTTCGTCGATCACTCGTGCAACTCACGCTCGGACGACTGGAAAATTCAACGGAGCACGGGGCTTTGCACAGACTTTGCAAGCTGTGGTGCCGTACTTGGCCTGAGGTTCTGTACATGCACCTTCGTCGTGTTGTGGTGGACACGTTTTCAACACACCGAAGATCATTTCACTGCAGCCATGCTTGAGCCCCGAGCTACTGCGAAGCACACGTTGCTCGACTGCACTGGTAATCTGCCCTTGTCCATGGTATCAACCTCTCCCTCCCACAGTCGGTGACCCGCCTCTCGTACTTATTGCAATCAGACGCCCGTCGCCGTAAAAGCCAACTCGGTGAGTTTCCCTGGATATGTTCTTCCCCTAGTCTGAACGAGGCCGTAGTTGATTGTGCTTGTCACATTCCCCGGTCCGAGTTTGACGGGTGTTTCTCCAGGATTTAGCTGTGAGTATGTGCAGGGTACGAAAGCCGACATGGCTCATAATTAGGTAGGATGCCGCTGAACATCATTGTTGTTGGCGAAACTGGGGCGGGCAAAAGTTCCGTCATCAACCTGCTAGCAGACAAGGATGTCGCCTCAGTGTCGTCCGACGTCGACACTTGCACGAAAGCATTTGCGGAGCACAAGTTCACAGTCAATTCCACTGAAGTCTGCGCGTACGACACCATGGGCTTTAGCTCTGCACACGTGGACAGCTTGAGTCGCCTTGTCCCTTACGAAAAGGCGTGCAATTTGATATCATCGTTGAAAAGTAAAATCAACATTGTTCTCCTTTGCACGAACAAGGACAAGCTGAGCATCACCACCCAACACGTATACCACCTATTCAACGATTTCTTTTTCGATGGCACCGTTCCAGTTGTATTGGTTGCGACGTATCGGGAAAAGGAGAATTCTATGGATAGCTGGTGGAATAGGAACTCGAAAGACATCAGCAAGTTTCGGTTGCTGCTTCGCGGGACACGCTTGTGTCACCGCCCAACGTTCGCGGGGCCCCGGCATCGATCATCGATATCAACAGTCCAGAAACGCACTGGTTCGGCTTTTTGGGATTGCTACCCCTCATAACGAAGTCGTCCTGAACGAACCAGGTATATCCCCTCTTTAATCGGCTCGCCGACTCGACAGAAATTTTGACAGAGACATGTGGCCTGTCATCCAAAGAAGCCGGTCTATTGACTCGCAAAGCCAACCCTCTCCTGCGGATAGCAAACATCGTACTCTTCGGGGAGACTGGCGTCGGGAAAACTTCAGTCATCAATCTTATTGCTGGACGCAACATCGCTCCTGTGTCCTCCGGAGTGCGAGGCTGTACTCTGGACTCAAAAGAGTATCGTCTTACCGCAAACGAGTCCCATCTCCGTATCTTTGATACCGTTGGTCTGAACAGCCCGACGGTAAACCAAAGTGACTACCTTCACTGCCATCAAGAAAGCGTACAAACTTATCGACGCCTTGAATCGTGCGGGTGGGGTTGACCTCCTGTTATTCTGCATGCGTGGGGGGAGGCTGAGTGACGCTCAGCTGAAGAACTACAGGCTTTTTCAGGAATATCTGTGCGAGAAGAAGGTGCCTGTGGCGATAGTGGTCACGCATCTTGAGCAGGAGGACAATATGGAACAGTGGTGGGATGACAACGAAGAGGATCTTAGGAGTTTCAAGATTGATTCTGTCGGGCACGCGTGCGTCACTGCAATCAACAAGAATACTCATCTGTTCAAGGGGAAGCTGGAGGAGTCACGCCAAACCGTACTACGGTTACTGAGGGAGTGCGTGCATGATCCTGGAACGCCGTTCTTCATGGAGACCGAGAAGTGGTTGTCTGCATTTTTGAAGAAGATGGCCCATCTTGTCCGTGGGGGTAACCTCCCCAAGATGCGTGCTATCAGGGAGAAGCTAGTTGAGGAGTGCAGAATACCTAAGGAGAGTGTCAACATGATCATGGAGGAGCTGCAGTGTCGAGAGTGAACGGGTTTCGTCGGCGTAACTGTGTTATTGTCTGTCCATAGGGGGTTCCGGGGTTATATACTAAAAGCGACGTAGCTGGAAACCCGACAAAGAGGACGACACGTGTTGCCCGTCGACTGAATAGAGAGATACGGCCGTAGCAGCTGCGCGTGATTAGGCCCACACACATGCTGGTTACACGTGTTGTCTTACCTATGAAAAAACGAGGCATGGCTCGACTAATCAGTTCTGATATTTCAATGCAAGTTGGTCGTTTTTTTGCCTCGAAATCATACAGCACAGCCACCCATCAGCACAAAAAAGCGAGCTTGTCGTGAATTGCTCCCACGCCTTCCTCTGCCTGTGGACTTGGCCTGGCGACGAGGACGACGACGAAGGACCATCCGATTGTTTGACGACGAGTAGGACGACGACCCTCACATAGTCAAGCCACTCACTCTTGTTGTTGTCGTTGTTTACTTGGATGATGACGCGTAAACGATCAAGCTTTGCCTTCGTTTCCGCAGGGCAAGCTCTCGGTGGAGCAGCTACGGCGCTGTTCGCAGTGCGCGTATCCTCGCCTGCGATCGTTTTCCTTACGACCCTTTCATTGTTGTACACGAAGCCGTTTCCCTCCCCTTCCCCGTCACCGATCACCCCGGTTGTCGTCCAGTCACGCGTCCCGAGGACAACCCTCATCCTCGTCTTTCTTTCTCTCTCTGCCGTCTCCTTTCTCATTGACGGGCTGGCTTATATCACTTATGCTGTCTTCAACAGAGCGTGGAGTCTCGGGACTGGTATCCCTCTTGCCTCTGTCCTCGGACTGGTCGCATACGCAGGCTTGGCTGCTGTCGGAGCCTGGAAGGACATCAACAACGTCCAGGTGTGGTTCTTTACTCGCGTCAGACTCGCCATTGCTATGGCTTTGGCGTTAGACATCACGCAGGTCGTCCTTACACTCTCCATCAACGCACGTGGCAAGTACACAGCTTTGAAGTAGGTGCTCTCTGCTAACGTACTACCTGTCGTTCCGGCACCTTTAGACCGAGCACATCTCTGCAGCGATCCTAAATTGTCCAAGTGTATCCCTGACATTTTCCACCTCCTCACGCCGTGCCTTCGTGCTCTCTTCCTTTTCACACTCCTCCTCATCCTCAACTCACCCCGTATCACCTACAACCACGTGGAAAGGCAACCCGAATCAGAGGCTGTCGGGGAGGAGAACACTCCCCTCCAAGAAGACGGCCCAACTGCGGAAAGCAGCAAATATGGCACTTTTATTACACATGGGCAATGCGAATCAGGCCCTCCTCCCGTGTCCTCAGATGTCAAGGTGAGATCCTGTTCATTGGTGGTTATCGCCTCATAACACAGTAAACTCAGGAGATTCCTTCGAAGTGTGAATCATCTCTTGCCACTCTACGTCGCCTGGGCCGCTACATTTGTCCGTCCAATTCCAAAAGCCTTGAATTTGCTTTTGTATGTTTTCGGTTTGGCATGACTTTTACCTTTTTTGCTAAGTTGGACACGTAGGCCGTCACTACTTTCCTCCACTTGATCGTCCGTGTTTTGAAGCCATTATCGCCCATCTCCCTGGGAGCAGCTGTCAATGCATTCGTATCCCCGTCCGCCGTGGCTTATCCGATCCCCATGCCTCTTGGCACGTCGCCTTATCCGTACATATTTCTTTTCGTCACTACATACTTCCTCACGTCGCAAGGCGGAATTCCGGCGCTAATCCTCGCCCTTGGGGCTTGTATTGGGGAACGTGCGGATGCTGCCCTCGAGTCCGCTTATGTTGCTCATCTTTCGGGCCTCTTACTTGGCAATTCTGCTGGATTGAGGGTGAAAGGCAGTCTCTATCCCACCGGCGCAGTCTCTAAGCTGTTGGAAGCCGTTTCGGTTTCTGTGGCTGCCTTTCTCGATAGCCTCATTGGCGCTATCGTGCTAGGACTGTTGTTTGGATGGCAGGTTGCGTTGGGCGCCCTCATCGTCCTCAGCGTTTACGGTAAGTAGAACGCGCACTACGTTTGACAATGGTTTAACGTGGTCCTTAAACAGTTCTTGTTACCATCGTTCTTTCTCGTACCCTGTCGCTTTGCACGGTTCCTTATTCCTCTTCTCGAGTCTATCCGGCTTTCGCACTATTCACTCTCGTGCAGGCCCTCATTGCTTGTGGAGGCCTGCTCCTCGGTAGTCTGTATGTCGCACAGGGGGTTGTTGACGGTATCTGGAGTGTCGGTGGTTGGGTTGCTTGGGTCTGGTATTGGGTGGCTGTGAGTATCCTGTTTGTTTATGTTATAAAAGTAACAATCTGGTTGATGTATTTGTACAGATTGTGTTGCCCTTATCATCGATCCCTTGCCCACATGGAACATTGCTAGATGTTCGCTTCGTGCTCGACGCCCTGAACCAACCCACTGAGGTTGCTGACTGCGGCAAATTATCTCTCGAAGGTGAAGGTGGTGCGGAAGTTCGCTTTGGTTCGTATTTTCTACTTGCTAGTAAGGCTACGTATCTGAGCAAGTTGACAGAAAATGTATCTTTCACCTACCCCGACTCTGCCGAGCATGCTCAAAGCTACGGTTCTCTACTGTCTTCTGTCTCCTTTACTCTAGATGCGTCGTCCACCGTAGCCCTTGTTGGTGCACCTGGCAGTGGGAAGTCGACCATCATGAAGCTGCTCTACCGCCTATACCTGCCTGACGTTAACGGTGGCTCTATTTACATCGATGGCAAAGATATTCGAGATCTCTCTTCCCATAGTCTCCGTGAGAAGCTTGCAATTGTGGCAAAAGTTGATGCCGATGAGCGGCGGGCGGCCATCTCGCGTGCACTAGCTAAAGCTGCGCGTGTTGTACTCGTTGAAGGTGACCTAGATGACGAGACGCTAACCCTTGTGAGTGGTGCAAGAACCGTCCTATGGGAAGTTGGCGCTACGAATCTGGGAAGGATTCAGGGGCGTGTAGATCAGTCAGTTGCGGTCTTTTTGCTGCCACGGCAAAGATGTTCACTACGTCCTCAACGTTTCTAGGATCATCGTCTTGAAGGATGGCGAGATCGTCGAGCAGGGTGCCTTCGACGAGCTTGTTGGAGCGAATGGGGTATTTGCATCGATGTGGGCCGAGTATGTTCAATCGACGTCGGCTCTCGCTGGTCCGCCTCCCGTCGCATATGATGCCGAGGCTGTCGGTACTGAGGGCGATGGTATCGTTGCAGATTCTCCACGACCAGCCACCACTTCCCTTCGTCCCACCGATTCTGTCCGTGCTCCTTCTTTCCGTGCCCCAGCTGCTTCCATCCGCGCAGAGTCCACTGCACCTATAGTTCCTCCCAAGGACAACACCGTTCCCGTTTCATTTCCTACCTCAGGCGCCGAAGAGGATCTAGCTACTGCACCGACGCCCGTTGCGTTCCCCACTTCAGGTGATCCGAGTTCCCAGACCGGGGGTCCCGTCGCATTCCCTGTCTCGGATGATGCCCGCTCTGTCGCGTCGCAACCGCGCGCCGCGATTCCGGGACATGTGCAAGGTGCTTCTGTTACATTCGACACGACAACTACCCCACCCCGTTCTGGTACGCCTGACCCGTCCGGCACACCCAATGCCGACGCGACGGAGGGCAAGCGCAAGCGGATATCATCGCAAAATTTCCAGCGTCTCGCCCGTCGTATCTCCTTGAGCACTCCGCGAAAAGGCGCAGGCATACCCGGTATCGCCAACATTGCGAATGTGCTCAAGAGAGACTCGAGTTTCAAGGCCGACAACAAGGACAAGGATGAAGCGAAGACCGGAGAGTCGAGTAGCAAAGACGCCGATGTTGCAAGCGCAACTGGCAGTGGCAGTGGGTTGGCAAGTGGCGCAGACAGTGCGCGCAACTCTGGCGAGATAAGCCGGCAAGCCGAGAAAGATAAGGAACGAGAAGAGAAGAAGAAAAGGAGAAGGAGTTTCATGCAATTTGGAAGCGGCGGGTCCACCTAACAGGTGCAAGGTCGAGTTAAGTCCACGAAATCGTTTTCATTTGATCTGATATGATCACTTTATTTTCCGTTATCGTTCTCTCACTTTGTCTTACTGCTTTGTTTTTCCATCATCATGCCTCGTTCAGGTCACACATCTCTACATTGCCATACGGTCTCTGTTCACTTACATCATTCTTGGAGTGGAAACCAATCTTGTTTGATATATTATATCGTAGTGCTTTTACGAGCCGCCGCACGACCCTCATGCCGAATTGTTATCATGAATTATCGTACACGAAAGGAATGTGGAGTCAATGCTTGCCAATATTTGGGGGTCCGTGAAAGTGGGACGGTGTCCGGGGATGCGGCGACGGCGTCCTCACATAGCCCGGAGTCGGGGATGTCCGAATGAATGTTGTTTACTATCTTGGCAAGTGGATTCCGCCCAGTGACTGTCTCCCAATCGCCGCGGACTGTCTTGTTGGGGGGTTGCGCAGATCCCGTCTCGTGCTAGCGCGTCTTTGCGGTGTGCTCGTGACGCGTGACCCTCGGATATCTCCGTTTATCTCTATCTGCCCCTGTCCTCAGCGGGGCTAATTCGATCATCCCCCCCAAAAGAGGAAGGCAGTCTAGATTCGGCGGAGAGGGTTGCCTTGTTAGAGTTTAGACCGGAGTTTGAAATGTTTGCCCAGACTCGATTATAAAGGGGCACTTTTCGTGCGTCCCCTTTCTCTTCTCTCTCTTTGACCGTCTTCTTCTCCACGATTTCCCTGTTTCCCGTGCACGTTCAGTGTCTGCGTACTTAGCGTTGGTCGACTCTCTCTTTCGCCTAAAAAACAAGCCATGTCTGCTAAAATCTACGTTGGGTCAGTCTGCGTTCGTGCTTGACTCGTTTGGACACGTGCTTCCTCCGTTCCTTACGGCCACGGGGAAGCAAGACTGATTATTGGCTTTGTTTCCCTGGTTCTGTGTAGAAATTTGAGTTGGAACACGACCGATGAGACTTTACGTCAAGTCAGTATCGAAATATAGCAGGATTCGGAAATGGCTCTTGCTATGTTGTCTCCGTTTATATCTAAGCGACTGTTTCTTACTCGCCTGCTATCCTCGACTCTCGTTCCTTTTACTTTTGGTCATGCTACATACGGTCGACACACGACCCTGCATGTTGCAATCCAGGCTTTCTCGTCGTACGGATCCGTGCTCGATGTGCGCTTTGCTTCCTGCTTCCTCAGAATGAAGCTCATCGTAAAGTTCTCCCATGTCTGCTGCTACTTTGGGTGCTGTGGTCCACACTTCAGAGTATTGTCATGCGCGACCGCGAGACCGGCCGCTCGCGTGGCTTCGGGTTTGTCACTTATGGCACATCTCAGGAAGCCGAGGCTGCTATTAGTTCCATGAATGAACAAGACTTGGATGGGAGAAGAATAAAAGTGAACCTTGCTAACGCTCGAGTCTCCGGCACCGCCGGTGGCTATGGCGGTGGTGCTGGAGGTGGAGGTGGCGGTGGCGGCTATGGTGGCGGGGGCTACGGTAGTGCTCTTTAATCGGAAGTGAAGTTTTTCATTAACCACCCCACTTAGGCGGATATGGTGGTAGCCAACAACAACCTTCCTACTATGGTCAGGGCCAAGGTGACATTTTCTCGTGACGAAAGCGTACGAAACACTGACCTATCGGAAGGTGGTTATGGAGGATATTACCCGCAAGGTGGTGGAGGGTACCAACAAGGCGGTGGTGGCTACGGGTACGGGTATTGAACTGTTCCAATTCCCTGGAGCCGAATGAGTACGCAAATTACGCCTCATTTCACGCATTTCTCTTGCAATCGGCCTGTGTTGACTTCCCCATCATTTTGCGGCTTATGAACCATCAAATCCAACCTGTAGCGCCACTCTATCCTTCTTTTTGTTCAGTTCACAACTTATGTAGTTTTTTTTTTTCGTTTATGATGCGTTTGTGTATGTACGATATCACGAGTGATGATCAAGTCATGTCCCCTTCGTTCCCTATCTACAGGATACCTTCGAGTCTATGCACACTTCCACACTGCAACACGCGAGCTTGGCTTTATGTAAATATCACACAACATGCACCCGTCAAATATTTCAGTCATCATATCACAACTCTCGCTTGCGTAGCGAGGGTATCAACCGATTTTTACAAGAAAGGGACAGCAATGCGTAAGACGGCCTATCACAACCCGTAGCATGCAGGGATCCGTTCATGGATTCAAGCAGATTCGATCACCACCCACTGTCACCACGCCCATAGCCGCCGCCACCGTACCCACCCCCACCACTACGTCCTCCACCGTATCCGCCGCGGCCACCACCACCACCACCGCTGGGCCTGGAATTTGCCAAGTTAACTTTGAGCCGTCTGCCTTCCAGTTCTTGATCATTTAGTGCGTTGATCGCGGCATCAGCCTCATCAGCGCTGTTGAACGTAACGAAACCGAATCCCCGAGAACGACCAGTCTCGCGATCTTTCATAACGATCGACTGTATTTTAGAAGCGTGGGCATTGAAGACATGATCGACATTGATGAACGAGACATAAAATATGGGGTTCGTTCAGTAACATAACGCAGAAAGAAAATCTCGACCATCGTCGTGCGATGATGGAGGTTCGCGCACATCAGTGACCTGCCCGTACTGGGAAAACGCCTAGTAATAAATCGCGGGTGAAATCAGCTTTCATCGCTCGCAACGTTGCGCTTTAAATCACCAACCTCGAAAAGGCTGTCATCTGTTGTGTTCCAACTCAAGTTACTGTGTTGAGACGATTCAGTTAGGTATGAAAAAGAACTTTGGAAGAGTCGACAGCCGTACCCGACGTAAAGTTTGGCAGCCATGACACGAAAACGATTTCTTTGGGTGGTCCTCACAACGGTCGAGAAGGAAGACTAAAGACTGCGTATTAAGGTTTGGTCGAGTTTTTATATTGCGCCCTCTATTTCAGACTCCTCTTGACTCCCCGAAGTGGGTGGGAAAAACAACTCAGCCCCAAACGCATTAAGCGAATTCGGGGTGCGTCTTTTTGTCCTCAGGGCTGGTCAGACTCGGGCGTATAGCCAGCCCATTTACTAGGCGAGTAGAATGCCACGTGTCTCCCCAACCGCTTCACGCCCTGCACGCAATGGCTGTACACACGATACTCCCCTCTCTTTCCTGTGGGGGCACGGGCAGTGAGAGTAGCTGGCCAACCTCGAAGTCTGCCACACTAAATCACACTGCTGCAATGTCGTGTGGTCCTGCGCAGCTGCGATTGAGCCACGATCGTATTTCCTCGGTGGTTCTCGATAAACACCACCCTATAGCTCCCCGGTTGGCAGCCTGCCTGCAGGGCTACCCAATATTCGTGAAACGAGGTTCACACGTTTTTTATACATACTGCATACTGTATAGCTGTCCGCGCGTAACGTTATCACGCCTTCACGTACCAGCGATACGTTCAATGTAAAACTACAAGTATAACTCTACATGAATTACCGTTCCAAAAAACTGACCAAAGAAAAAAGAAAGCACCAGCAAGGCATAAATGCATTTTCCCGAGTGCCCACGTGACTCATAATTATCGAGGTGCTGAGGAGACAAAGTCGGCACGCGCCTTCCGACACGTTTTCTGTGTTTACGGTAACTGGGGGCGTGCCATCTTCCACCGGGAAGTCTGTGATTATTGATTAGTCTTCGACTCTTACCGGGTGCATAGCCACTGAAGCAGCCCCGGTGGACGAGACTCTGGCGCAGTCAGGGTTGAATGAGTGACTACACAGGAACATCTGTAACAATTCTTGCATCTCTCCATCTAGAATCGTAAGCAATCGAGCACGGTGACTACCCTCTATTCGAACGACCGTTCAGGTCGTAAGTTCTGGTCAGGAATAATTCGGTGACCACTGTGAGATGGAACATCGCTTTGACATCCGACAGTACGGTTATACTATGGCCAATGGCCATAGTGGAAGAATTGAAATTGTCTTGTCGTGCCTTTCGCCGACCCCGAATCTTGGGGGCTAATCGATAATCCTCTGTTACATACTACGTTGTGATGTGATTTGTCTCCTACAACCTGAATGTATATGTAGGCACCTCTGTCGTCAATGTCTCCTTTGTTTGCAGAACCAACTCTATATTTCTTCTCGTATCATGGCACATACCTCTGCGTCGCCAAGTGAGCTGAAGATTAGTGGCGGCCTCAGCCAGGCTGCAGGAGGTACTGGAAGTACGTCACAGAGTGAATGCGATAAAAGCTCTGTACGTTGCAGCAGTAACTGTTCAAAAGTCGTAGCGGGTGCGAACATTACGGAGTTCCGGAACCATAAAAATTCCGTGATCTCAGTCAGAGACCTGCCGAGTTTTACCTCACCTAGCTCAAACACCCTCAGTCTGGAGTTCCAGGGCTGGGATTACCGAACGCGAGCGAGCAGCTCTGCTTCACATACAAACGGTAAGATGGAACTGAGATGGAATGTCGGAATAAACTCCCAAGTAGAAACTCTGTCGCACTTACCCACCCATACGCCTGGACGGTAATCGCAGGTAGAGCAACACCGCTCTCCCACAGCATTACTACTGGATGGACAAGTATATGGCTTATATCGCATTCTCTAGTAACGTTACGAAGCCGGAAGGCGGTGGCCCCCATGCTTTCCCGACGAGGCGAATTTATGTACTCACCGCAGACGATCGCAAAAAAAAACACGAACTCTGCACGAGCGTAGTCTCCTTGCATGCCGTGGCTTCAGACAGATTTCTGTGGGTAGGCGGGGCAGGACAGACATAGCCCGGTGAGTAAGTTTCTTCCTTTTTTTTAACAACACGTGGCATGCGCACGACGACAATCGGCGACAACATCGCACCAGAAAAGAAAAACTCGGGTCGCCGCTCAGCCATCGCTGCTGTACCAGCTCATCGAGTTCCTACAGGATTTGAGCAAATTCAATGGAGCCGGGAGGACGTGCTTACCGAAACTGGTGTTCCAGGGTGTCTGGACATCATAAAAGCCCTACTTGCAAATACGGTTTGGGACATAAACATAATTCCCTCGATGTATCATCGAACACAATTGCCCCAGGGGACAGGTATGTCCGATATGCAGGCCCAGTGGTCAACTCGGTAAGTCGGACTCGCGTTATG
This sequence comes from Pisolithus albus, assembly GCA_024613165.1. Classification (NCBI taxonomy): domain Eukaryota; kingdom Fungi; phylum Basidiomycota; class Agaricomycetes; order Boletales; family Pisolithaceae; genus Pisolithus; species Pisolithus albus. Next base: position 912,233 of record JANFAB010000008.1, read on the forward strand.
AGAGACCCGGGCTAATTTAAGGACCAGTGGCGATGACGATATAGCACAAGAATACATCCAGCCTTCATCCTCGTCACATCCAAACGTACCTGCATATTACTCCGAGTGCGTATGCGATCTGCGACTTGTTGGATTCGGCTTGATCATTGACTTGAATGTGTGTCAACTGTCAAGTAGTGTTGGGGGTCAGTCGACTATAGCACAGGTCTCCCACGCCTATCCAGCCACCAACTACTACGACATTCCGCATCCGTCTCAATCTGCAGTCTCACATCCCTCCTTCCACCACGGTGCCTATCTTGACATCCAGCAAGGATATGGATTCGAACGCTACCCAGCTCCTTATTCGAATGCACATGTCCCATATCAAAACCATTTTTCATTCATGAGTAACCCTCTGGATACTACACGTGCCACCCCTTTCAGCACGCGCGACCAACCAGTGTCTAGGCGATTGCAAGGATCATACGTCAGCCAGGATACCAATTCGTTTGCGCATCGTGCAACACCCCCTGCGGGTATAGCATCTGCCACTTCACATCCTCATGCCTACGACCTACACGTGTCTCTCTCCCGTGGTTTCGATGGTGGTGTCAGCGGAGCCACAACTGTGCAGCGCCAGTCACAAAGAACCTCGCCTGCAGCACGCTTTGCACCGTCCTCGTCCACAGCGCCACGTTCACCCAGGACTTTCCAGGGTCTCCCATCCCCTGATCCAACCAATGCTGTGTCAAGTACGCCTACAGCCACGTTTGCCTGCATGTGGACTTCGCGTGGCCGCCGGTGCGGCGGTCGCATAGAGGGAGAGAAGAACAGTATTGCTCAACACCTCCGCGACTGTCACGACTTTGTATGTGATGAAGAACGGATGACCTGCCGTTGGGATCAATGCGATATGGTCCTACAGCGGCGGAACGTTGCGAGGCACATATTCAGCTACCATCTTGGGGTTAAAGTACTTTGCAAACACTGCGGCATGACACTTTCGAGACAAGATGCCAGCAGGAAGCACGAGAAATCTTGTGCGTCAGCGCCGAAAGCAGGTGCGACAGTATATTCTACTCCACCTATAATCCTTCCCTAATCTGGCCTTGGTATCTGACGAGCGTTGTTTACTCGAACTCATAATCGATAGACTGTCGATACAATTACATACATACACACTTTGCCTACACTTGATATGCTGGTGCACCTGAGGGGAAATACGCGCGAGATGCTACACCGACTAATAATAACAAAACTCGAAAGAACGCAGTAATAGGCGTCGCCTCCGCGCTGTCTCATAATACACTGTTCATGACTTACCCTGCAAGCTCTGCATCAAAGTCCGTATGCCCCCGAAGAAATGCTTCGGCGGAGGTGAGCGAGAAACTTCACCCTTGAACGGGGAGGGCTGCCACCCATCCACAGTGGAAAATCCCATGCGAGAAAGCTTCTGTGCACTGCGCGTTGGATCCGCGTCGCGTTCGCGACTTCTTGAAAATCTCATCGCATGTGCAGATGATATGTGGGACAATGATAGACCGTCATTGAAGTCAGGGTCCACGTCTAGCTTAGGGGTCCGGGAACGCGGGGGGGTATACAAGAAGCGCTTAGTGTCACTCAACGTCGGGTGTTTATCACGGCTGCTAACGGAGGCAGTTCGCGACGCGCGCCCTCCATAGACTTCATGCTCCTCGACAGATGTACCTTCCTTTATAGCGACTGTCATATCCAGGTCAGCGAGGTCAGCAGTGAGCTCTGTCGTTTACATACCATCTGCGCTGCGGGTCCTTGATATGGCAGTGTCAGCAGTCAACAGCCTGACGGAGGTGACCGAAGATTGACTGGGGTGGTGTACTCTCTTTATCCCTACCCCATCCTGGCGATCCGACATTCCCGCCTCTTTCAATCGTCGCTCAATGGCTAGGCTCTCCCCGTATGCGGCCAATTTCGCACTAAGCGGCGTTCTACCCGTTCCCGTGTCTCTTATGGCATTCGCATCAAAGTGCTGTGCCATATTCATTATAGATTGCTGAGTTCGTTGCACCAGTTCTTCTGCTTGTGCATACGAAGATATGCCCGAAACATCTATATCGAGTAGTAGAGGCTCCGTGCGATGAGGCTCGTGTGCCTCACCTACTAATCCGTTGTCGGAAGACATCTCACCCGGTGTAGGGATGATGACCGGGTGGGGAGATAAGTGTGGGGTGTCTGGAGTGCCCAAGCTCCATACCGCTTCACTGGAGCTAGATGGTGCATTGGTACTCGTGGTACCTGTGGTGTCCATGCTACTGATCGAATCACCGCGTAATCTGCTCTCCGCTGTTGAGGACGGCAACCCTTCCGTTGGTGGGGGAGAGTTTATGCTAAAAGGTAATGTTGACGGAGTCAACGATGGGCTAGAACAGTCAACGGCTCCAGAGGGAATGGCTGTAGTATTCAAAGGCACGCCATATTCTTCATCCAGGTCGTCTTCATCATCCAGAAAGTTGATGAGAATCGGTGGGGTTGGTTGCGGGGGTACGACCGGCGACTCCTCGATAGTGTCTGGAATGCCCTCATGATCTTCTTCACGTTGTCCGCAAGAAGAAGGATTCAAAGAGCGTAATGATTGTCCGTTGCGTCCGCTAGGATTGCGCGAGCGGCCGATGGATTTAATACTCGAGGTCGAACTCCGGAATCGAAGGACGCGGGAAGATGACACTGGTTTCTCTGATGTATTACGCCCTGGCGACGACGATCGGTTACGCATTCGGAGTATGCCCTGCCTAAGGGGGATTCCGGAAGGCACGTTGTCCGTAGATTTTCCTTCATTGAAGCCAGACACAGCACTTGTACCGGAAGTGGAACGAGGAGAATGATTGTCAGAAAGAGTATCCTGGAACTCAATGGGACGTGGGGCGGAGTCCTTGACTCCTAACGATGAGGCGGCGCTATCCGATTGTTGATACTCGTGATGAGAAATATCAGGAGGCGAAGAAGAAAGCGAGGTGGAATAGTTCGGTGGCGAACCAACGACACTGGAAGGGGGTGAAGAATTGCAAGGCATGGGTGATGATGACGGAGGAAAATGGCCTTTATGTTCCGGTATAGAAGTCACGCTCGAACTGGATCCGTCATCTGTGGACTTCCTAAAGAGACTAAGAAGAGATAATTTGGAGTGCAGTTTGCGAGAAGTTGTTTCAGCTCCCGTGCCTGCAGATCTGGGTCGGCGTGAGCGAGACAAGACGCCCGGAATCCGCCCGTCGTCAGTCTGCGGTAGCGAAGGACCGGGCGCGAAATGGGTCGCTTCTCTAGGTTGACTCTGCTCTAACGAACCCGGATGTAGCGAAACAGGTTTCGGTTCAACGTCAGGTGTACTGCTTCCGCTCTTCAGAGCATTGAGGGCATGATCGATAGAGCACTTGAAGTTCAAACGCCTGCGCAACGGACTTTCGGAGTGGTCAGTAGGGTAGAGTGCACTGCGACCAGCAGTATCACTGTCTGGTTTGTTATCACTCCTTGATAACCTCTGCTTCTCTCTCATGTCGGCCACACACTTTGCAAGGAGTTCAGCGCATTCGATCCACCCATTCTCCCGTGCAATATGTTCAGCAGTAACGCCATGTTTATCTGCCCTGTCCGGGGTTGCACCATGGGCAAGGAGTGTACGAACAACCGTCAGGTGACCATTAGCAGACGCAAAATGGAGGGGAGTAGATCCTGATGTGCCCACAATGGGCGCTGACGTATCACGGTTCCTGTCAGAATACCGCCGAGGTAATCTGTGTCCAGAGAGACGATGGTGACAAAGAGATACTTATGAGATTGTAAGAGAAGCAACGAACCTTGCTGCATTGACATCTGCACCATGCTCGATCAAGAGTTTGACCACAAGATCGTTTCCCCCCGCACATGCCGCATGCAGAGGGAGCACGCCATCAAGGACCGAATTGACTGGCTGTCCATGGGACAATGCATACTTTACAAGCCCGACATCCCCTGACGCTGAGGCCGAATGCAACCCGAGATACGGAACTGGATGAAGCGGAATGTGAAGACGAAGAAAGAAACGTCCATCGGGCCAAGTACTTACATTCCGTCGTGACATTGTATTTGGCCTCCGTTCTATGGTTACGAGATGGTGCTAGCATCTCTCAGCGAACTCCAGAGTCCGATAGAAAATATGGTACAGAAGGTTGAGCGCGAATACAATGTTCGGAGACAAGTCGATTATAGCGATATTGATGACAACTATGACGAAGAGCTGACTGCAGCTAAGCGAGAGTAACAGAGAAGAACATCCAGACCGGCTTTCAGACTTGTCGTTCACGCCCAAAGTGAAGCGGTGTCTTGGAGCTGATGGTCGTCGCAGCGAAAAAGAAAAGCGCTACTTGGTCTGAGACAAAAGGCAGCGCTGACGGCACCGGGTATAGATGGTATGGCTTAGCTGACTAAGCCCATCACCTCGACACACATCGATATTTATCACGAGACAAGTGGCGAGCAGCCTGTGCTTTGTGTTCAACTGTCACTCTGATGGCTGTGAATGATGTATGTATCGCTTGTCTACAGCACGCTGAAGGGAAAGCCAGAAGGTCTTTTCTACCCACCGTACAGAACCGCGAAAAAGTGTTTAGACCCCGCTTACTGCACTTTCTCGAGCATGGATATCAGAGCAGCCGTCGAAGTGCTGTCAGTATTAAAATATATCACAGCCGCTGCTCGCTGAAACGCGATAAATTAACGTGACTGAACTAGTAGAAGATAGTTCGAAGGGTAGACCGTCGTGCGAACGAGAGGTCATGATCCCGCCAGCAAGAAAAAGCCGTTCTTGGCCACTAGTCAGGCCTGTGTAAGGGTACTCGGTTGGGACAGATATAAGCGCACACCACAGCATCAGTCCCCTAGGAAATCGATGTAAAGTCGGTGCTACCGAGAATTTCGGGAGTCTGGAGAAAGCCAACAAGATGTCCCCCAAATCGATGCCCCTCGCCTATCACGTCGCTACGGACTAAGCACATATGACCTTGGTCAAGTTATGGGCTGTTGTGGGTGCCTTGAATTTATCGAGGATAGCGTTAGCGAGTTGACATCGATCATCTTAGCAATCCCTCGGTATCCACGGTAATAACTCGTTCTGGAGTGTTCGCATGACCAAGATCAAACGATTTCTGCGTACGAAGCGGAGCGTTGAGCTGCAGTCAGCGGTATGACACGCTGGGTGTCTCATCTCCGACCCCAACCGCCTTCTCCACGTTTCTGGTACATGAATTCGAATTAGTTCGGGTGACATGATATGACTTAGGGACGAAATGATAGTCATTGCGACACCTCGGACTCCGAATGGCCAGCGGAATGAAAAACTGTGGTTTGATCGCCCTGGTCTTTCTTTTCGAAAGCCAAACAGAAAGTGGCAATTAAAGGACACTCATCGAAGTAAACGTAAGATGTGGAGCCACGCGTTGGCTGCATCAATCTTCAGGAGTTGGCTGTGTGATGCCCGCCCTGTCTTGCAGGGTAGTGGCCATAACAATCGGAAGAATCACTACCTTGTCTTTGTCCCACTTTCGTCACGCATAGCACTGAGTATCCAGGTGACCCAGATGGTAATTGCAGAATCAAACTCACGACATTCTCAGTCCAATACAGATCTTGCTCCACCAATCTCCGAACAGCCTCAAGATTCTCCGCTTCGTATAGCAAAGCTGAGCCAACGAACTTTCGGTTTCCAGGGGCCGCATCTTGGGTCTCAGAGATCTCAGGTGTCAGAAGACCACCAGCGACCTCTTTGGGCATATGTAAGTACAACGGGTCGGATATACCCACATTCTTTATCATTACTTACTGAGGATTCCTTGTTTGATAAGCTTATTAGCAGTGATAAAGTGTTTCTGCCGAACAGCCATTCTCCTTGCCAAGGCTCCTTCATCGGTATAGTCTGGTGCCCATACAATATACGTCTGTTGCCTCTGAGTGCTGGGAGTGAAATGTCGTCGGTCAACAGAGCGCCCCCTGAGGCACATTGAGACGGTTGAAGACTGGGCCCTCGTGCGTGCTAGCAACGTAGAATATCGCATGCTCGTGCAAGTTGCGATGACGGGTTCACGTTGTAAGTTGTGTAATTACGTAACAAGCATCGTATTACTATTTCCTATCTCGGAGCTGTCTCCCCATCTACAGTCACACTTCGAGACACATGGGGTTCGCGGTGAATACAATTGTGTCCTCCTCGTTAAGGGCGCCACCATCTTTGGGTGCAGCACATACTCGTGTCATGCATACGCGGAGGGCTCACCAATCCAGCATCGATCAACTCCGTACCGCTGGAAAATAATTTTTTGGCTCTTCCGTGATGTACGAAACAAAAAGTCTTCAGTGAACCGTAAGGTTCGCTGGCATCGAGTGTACCGCCTACCGTAGGACGTGGCGTAGCAAGTATGGACTGCATCTGACCCTTTTTCCAGTCTGCGTAGCGATCCTGTCGTGAGATTCACGAAAAATCCGCCGGCCACACTCTCCGCTATGTTTCACCATCTCATGGGACGTTTAGGAGGAGCCCCATCATGAACACTAACCTGATTGTCATCAGAAACCGGATCTTGCACAAGAGAGCGGAAATTTACGTCGTCCAACATAGTAACCGTGCACGGATGATTTCTGATATCGCATTTGCGCCCTTGATACGCCTGGATATACCTGGCCATAGGTCTGGTAGGTTTTTGCTACATCTGATACCTCCAAGCGGAACAATGATCGACTGGGAACGTCACCGGTCCTTGGCCAGTTTTGCAGCATGGTCAGTAAGCATTATCATACACGTATCCAAGCTTCACAACCTGAACTTGTGAAGGTTGCCTCACGTGCGGCATTCTGCTAGATCTGGTCTTGGTTAGAAAGGCGTTGGTCGAGCGAAGAGAAAGAGGAGTCGATCTGTCATGAGCACGACATTTCCTCGCTAGATCCGTATTTCCTTCCGACGTTGAGCTAAGCCGCAGCTGTGTTAGTGGACAACAAAGGTAAGCACGTTTGATCGATGGCGTACCGTTCTCATCAAAAGGGTTTCAGGCGCTGTCGCTCTGTTAGGAGTCATTACTTCCCAGAGTACTCCTCAGCGGGAAATGGTCGGCCCCGCGGTCACCCTAAGGACTGAGTTCCGTATGCGCTACGGAAATGAACAACAAACGTGTTTTCTGCCGACTATGACCGTCCACTTGAACCTTAACGTATTATCCATGGAAGAGTGACACACCATGGCTTGTGGTTTCCCGTGGGATGTATGAGTGGCGGCGTGCTTGATGAAAGCCAGCGTTACAGATTTTTCTCCCCAAGCGAGAAAGAGGGGGATACGACCTTCATAGTATGCACTTTACCGAACTTGGCAAATAAATATAAGAACCTGCAACTGCGTCGAATAGTAGAAATCGTACTGTTCGCGTACGGAAACGTGGAAGGAGGAGCGAATAAGCATATGTACAACGGGAATAAATCTGGACGGAAAAAAAGCAATCATTAGCATCGTGATTTGTTACTACAGTTTACTGTCAATGGCGCTGACATCGCAAAGGGTAGAAGTACAATAACCCCCAACCAACCACACTACTTTCCACATTGCTTTTCATGCCGTGACGCTACGTCAGGTCGACTCAAGGACTTGTTACACCGAGGACATATGGTAGTCTGGCGGAGATGGGTGCTTACTATGTGCCTACCCACATTCATCCTCTGCAACGACTTATCGCAGTTTCCCCAATAGCAAGGAACAGAATCCTTCTCGTTCCCGATAAAATCGTGGAATTCCCGAAGGTGTTCCCCCATCTCCCTGTTCTTGCCAGGAGCCAGGCTATTGCATGGTTTCTCGCCCCACTCACAGACATGCATTGGGATATGGGGCAGCCGTTTGTCAGTTATGGTCTGGTCGCAGGGGGAAGGCGGATATGAGACGCTCGAAATTGGCTGTTGGGGCTGTGGCAGCTGAACTGAGGACGAGTACGGGGATGGACTGTCCGGGTGGGGAAGGTTACACGTGCCACCGAGGAGAGCCAGGGAAGAGCGTGAAGAAACGGTAGAAGAGACATCGTGAGGAATGAACTGTGGCGGATTGCATTGATTACCGTAGCTTGCGCCCAGCGCAAGCAGGTTGTCGGGGTATCCTCCGGCATTCGAAGGCTAAGAAGCGCATTCAGCGGACAAGAATTTTTAGATGATATGACGATAGACATACCGAGGAAGAGGCGGTCGCAATAGCCATCGTATAGTTCGCGTGTGCATGCTGATAAACACCACTGTATGGTGGTTGATCAGTGTGGTAGAAGAAGCCAGACGACGCCATTGCACTGCTTAAACACAGGAAAGCACCCGCTTTGGTGCAACGATGATAAAGATATGGGGATATGGGCTGTCTCGGACGAACGGATATTACAGCTGTATAAAGCCCACCAGCAGGCAGTGCACCTGTGCCATTGTTACATACCTGTTACAACATCGCCATCCTTCCGAGGGGTACTCGGCAAACGCCAGTTACTATAGCTGGGGCTGTCCGGAGCTCCAGTAAATCCTAAAGAAAGTAAGCCTTGTCTGTAGTGAAAGAACTGTGACGATGTTTCCTCCGCGGAGCAGATGGGTAATTTCGAGGCACGAGTTGGACATGTAATTTGCTCTTGTCAAGATAGCTTATTATGCGAAGACGTCGAGTCTAAACTGCTTGCGAAAGATGCACTGTCCGAACTCATACCTAGCTGCCCCAAGTCCATCTTTTGAGTAGGCGGGGGAGGGGGGGCGTTGCACTGCTCACCAGTCGGTCACGGTTGCGCGGGGTGCGGTACATGTATATGAAGAGACGTTTTACTGTGTGTAGCATCCACGAGCTAGACAGATATGTGACGCTGGTTAACGGCCTGACCTCCGTCCGCGACGATGCTAGCCAAATCCGTCGCGATCCGTCGGAGTCAACCATCGGTCTAGAGATAATCGATGAGATTGTACCGCTTTGAGGCATTTAGGAAAGACTCACACACGAGGACGCCTGTGGGGGCAGAAGTTTTGCAAACACAACAATTGCCTGATCGCGAGTCCGACGGGCGCTTAGAATAGGCTGGACTCCCATGCACAACAAATTGTTGGCCAAGGGTAATGAGCCACATTACGGTAATAGTACCGTCACTGGTGAGTACTTGCCCGCTTAGAAACAAATGATTTCGACAGGTGTGCCTGTGCCCACGACAAAATCGCACCAGAATGTCGCTAAACCTAGATACGACCCTTGAGCACTGGTGACAGTCAGGGAAAACGCCTTAACGTTGCTAGTAATCAATCTCCAAGCTCTCGGAACGCCGAAATTAGCGAGGGGTGGGGGGGATTGGCAATAACATGGCGTGCACGGCAACCATAGACAAGCCAAGGCCCCTGACTTGAGTCCAGTTGCGACTGTGTAAGTTTTCAGTCGGGCGTGCTTGTCAGGATTGAGAACACCCTTTAAAAATACGTCGCATGGCAAGCGAGCGGCTTCTCCTGACAGAGGACACAGCGCCGGCTTCAAACACCCACAGCTGCCGCAGAGTCCACTTCTCAAATAGCCACTGGGCATTAAAGCAACCTGTAGCTGTGCACCTTTGCCAACGGTCTTGGAAACACGTCCGTTTGGTAACCACACTTTGTGTTCTGTGACTCCGACCCGTGTGAACACTTCAAACGAGGGGGAAAACATTGTGTTCCACTGAATCTCTCGTGTGAGTTGTACACATACATAGCTAGAGCGAATAGATACGGCCCACTAACTGCGCCTGGCAAGCGAACCTTCCAATCATTCCCCCCATTTGTGGTTAGCGTATAAGTACGGCTCAAACACATTGGCCTGCGCGGGGTTTCAAGTGAACAGAGTGCTACTTGGTGGGGGCTACTTGCTGGTGTTGCCGGTATACGTGCACGGCCTCAAAGACAGCACAACTATCACCATCCGGAAGGACAAAAAACCTACCAATTGCAGGGACGCTCTAATTTATTTGGAAAAGAAGTCGTGTCCATAATCCATCAAGATCTCCGAGCCAGTTTCTATGTCCTGCACTAACGCGATGCCGTTCTGATCGGTTGCTACAGGGGGGGCATGGAGAGACTGGGAAACTTACGTGCAAAGATCCCTATTCGGTGCTCCCCGTTCACGAGGCGTACTGTACGTCAACGATTAATCAATGCCCTCCCGGAAACTTGATTTGGACGAGAAAAAGCGATGCCCACCATATGCTCTACAATTGGGTGGCCTTGCTTCGACGGCACTCGAGGAGTGGTCTATGAATCGCGAGGAATTACCGAGGTAGGAAGAATCCAAAGTGAATGTACTGTTCAACTTGAAGGAATAGCTTCGACCGCGGTGTGTAGCAACGTCGCTGAGTAAGGACGGAGTTTGTTACGTTTAGGGTGTGAAGTCTCCTTTCAGTGACCTACCCGCGACTGTCGAAAGTGGGCTCATATATGAGCTCACCAACGTACTCTAACAGACGGCGGTGACGTTTATATAACACTTAAAATAGCAAGTGAACAGTAAAGCCGAGGCAGACTCACCTGCGAGTAGGTCGTTCTCTTTCGCTGGTTCCGTTAGGAAAGCCCCGAGGCCCCAGCAACTTCTGCCTATCTCGAGTGTCTGGGTCACAAAAGCGGTCAGCCGTAACTCCAATAGGGCATGTCCGCGGATAATGACCTTGTGCGCGCCCTTCTGTATCTGAGAATTGCGACATGCCGAGAGCTCGTCTACGCCACAGATAGTGAGGAGCATTGGATAGCTATCACGAAAGTCCTACCTCTGCAACGGGGCAGCTATTCGTCACGCATCGGAAATACCAACATACAAAAGACTCACTTGCATCCACAGCTCAAACAAAGCTCCGGATCACACTCTCTATGATATTCAACACAATGGCACTTGGTCGTCGCACAACTGACACCGGATTTTCCCGTAGAGCACCGGCAGCCGCGTAACCGACGGGGGCCTGTAAAGGGATTAATGTGTGGGAATGCGCAAAGCGAACGACCTGACACTTTGAAGGACAGTGGCAGTTACGTTGGCAGTGTGCCCCGTTCTGAAAACATGGACAACTCCTGGCGGTGTCACAAGGACCGTTATGGCGGCAAGGTTCGTTGCTACCGTGTCGATTTGATTGACAATTGATGCACAAGAAGATCAACGATTGACTTACGGAGTAAACTGGTTGCAATCGTCGTCTGCGTTCCCGTCCGTACGATTCAAAATAAAAAAGCAGGAGTTCGTACCATAAAACTCTATTGTATTCTGCTTATACTTTGCGTTGTGGACTTTGACAAGAGTTCCAGCGGAATGGCCGGGGTTTAGGAGATTCCCATAATAATACACCTACTTTGTGTCATCAGGACCGTCTGGCTTAATCCGTGGCGGGCATAATTCACCTCGCTACAAGGTTTCAAGCACAATATTGAAAGGTCACAGGGGGACAGACTTGACGCTATCTCGAGAATCACTTGAAAAGACTCTATCTCACTGTTGCTCCAACAAGGCACCTCCTGTAACACCATTACCATAACGAAGAGTTCAGCGCAGATATTTAATACAAACCTGACTCGTTGCCACGGCTAGAAAGCACTGGCGTTCGCATGGTGTTTCGACATCCGCCCATGTTTGAGTTGACTGCTTAGGCGATGTCCTGGAAGGAGCTATATCATTCGGCATCACTATGGCCAACAGTTGAGCTCCGCAACAGCGATGCAACGCAGGTACAAAAAGTTTACCATGCACGGCGCAAAGAGGTTCTACGCAATTGAGGTTAGGGCAGAAGAGGGAGTTTACGCATTGCAGGCGCTGGAGCAGGTTGGACGGTAGGACCATCGATGGGAACACATGGTCCGCAGGAATAGAATTTCCGATCCAAATAAGACGGTCACTACTATACGTTCGTCGGGCACATCGAGGCAAGGTGAATTGGACTTACCGCCTGCGGCTAATAGCAAACAACCCAGGCTTCCCTGGGCTCGAAAAGAGCTTTAACGGCAACACATTACATTCTTCGATGTCCTCATATTCCAAGGAATGTCGAGTACGTAGTCGATACGAGGTCTCCAAAAGGATGACTTGCACTGTGTCCCTACTATATATGATCAAACCACAATGCTTCATTCAGGTCTGCAACTCACAATCCGGATCGAAGTCCTCTTGCCATGAGAATGACTCATACCACGATGAGTGATCGACTTGGTTAAAGGACGGGTCATCAGCATACGGAATAAACACCATATTGTCGTCATCATCCCCCTTGAAGGTGTTTCGCATTAAAGGCGAGCACGACTCGTAAGTAGGATGGGTATCTAAGGCCGGCTCAGCGTTGATGACTTCGAGGGATACAGACACTTCTGAGATGACTTGATCATTGGGCGAGTACAAGGTTTGAATGGCAGTTATAACGCCTGAGCGTGTTCCACGCCAATTTTGTTCACCCGGCCCAGCGGCATGGATAATGTCTGTCGAGGTGATCCCGGCTTTGTGGGCGTCCAAGTTAAGGCGCGAGGATTCTCGGAAGGTGGAGGAAAGTGTGTGTAGTACTTGCTGGGAATAGTCACGGCTCCACAGCACAAACTCGGTCTGCACTTCAGACAGCACAGATTGCACCAGAGCTGAGGTCGACTGCGGCACAGAGGGTATGAGAACGTTGTGCTGGTCGTCTGACATGATGGTGTAGGTTGCAGACGTAAACGAAACTATATCAATTGTAGTAGCACGCATTTCATTTTGCATGGCTCGCGATTGACAACGCTAACTCTACGTCACGATAATGCTTTCAAGTCCAAGCCCAGTGGTGCACGTTTCGATGGCGGAAAACCAATTTGGGGGATCGAGAGTGACACGGTGGTACGACCCAACAGCAGTACCGATGGTGGTCTTGGGCATGTCGGGTCCTTTGTCGGTTGAACCTGCGCTTTGATCACTCACAAAGAAGACTTGCTTTAGTACGCGGGCGTCGACAGCACTACAAAGAGGCTTTGCCGAGTCCACGTCAGGCGCCCTTTTCCGTGTTCGCTTTTGAGCCATCGCCTGGCTTCCTTTGTGCACAGGTGCCAAAGCAAATATGCCAACTGCGGTGAGTTCGTCCACCGGATACCACGCTCACCGTCCTGCTGTGGACGCATTCGCTTTGGCACGGCGGACGGTGTCTCATGTCGGATCAAAGCTGTGCTAACAATATGGACGAGCAGAGCAAACAAGACCACAACATCCTGGACCTACAGGGACCTACAAATAAGGAACAGCGGTCTCCACTGCATTTTCCCGCTCTTCGTCGACGCGTTTCCAGCGCCTTTCCTCGCTGCTGTTTGCACGCGTCCTGCTATCCGTTCAGCGTATATCTCGCTACTCACCGCAACGCTTTACCCTCCTGGCCGTCATTGTACACGATGGTAGGCCCCATTCGAACCAACGATACCCCAACCGAGGGCGCGTCTTCCTCTACTACTACCAAGGTTCAACCTCCACGCCCGCCGAACGCATGGATCCTCTATCGCTCAGACAAGCTGAGGCAGTTGCCACCCGCCAAGGGTAGAGCCCAAGCTGACGTATCTAAGACGATATCGGCGATGTGGAGAAATGAGACGGATACCGTGAGGCTCTTTTATGAACGCATGGCTGATGCGAGGAAAGCCGAACACCAGCGCCTGTACCCTGACTACCGCTTCCAACCCGTCAAGAAAGAGGACAAGGCGAAGATACGCGAACAGCAGAGGGTCGCGAGAGAACGTGCCCGCGCAGAAAGGAAATCCAGACGCGGCGCCACATCTACCCAGTCAGTCCAGTCTGCCCCTCAGCCTCTACCCGTACCCCCAACGAGTGTGCCGGTCCCAACGCCGCCTGTGGTATATGCCACACCGTATGGAATGCCACCCGGGTATGCCATGATGCAGATGTCATACTATATGCCACCGTTTATCAGCAATGAAACGCGTTTCGGACCCGCTGGTCCATCTCCCCCACTCTCAGCTGCATCCTCCCCGCAGGAGACAACAGCTTCTCCTGAACCCCAGCCTATTGGAGAGGAGCAACCCACGCCTTCCACGAGTACTTCTGTCCTTCCTTTGCCAATTTCAGAATCGCAAGACTCGGCTCCTTCGAGTTCTTCACTTATGGCCACGCATTACGCCCCTCAATCTCTCGACGCTCAAAAACCATCTCTAGTACCGCAATCAGATTCAGGCGCGCACGTCCAAGCAGTTGAAGGTCATTGGCAACCGTCCTTACCTCAACCAGACCAAACGCAAGCATCTCCGTCAAGTGAACCCACGCAATCGCCCACGCCTGACTGGAATAATCTGACATCCAGTCAGTTGTCTGCTCTTGATACCCAATATCAGGTATGTCTCAAAGCTCCTACAAATTTTTCGGTTTGAAGCGAACATTCCGCAGGATATCTTGAATTTTGATGTCGGTTTTCCTGAATGCCATTCATTTACTCAGGCACATCAAGGGATAACCGACGTCTTGCAATTCGAGGGTCTGCAGGATATCATATCCATGTCCACGGGCGACGGCCTTTTCGGCTTGGCCAACTTGGATCCACTTTCCTTGGTCTCGCACCCTCAGGGTGAGCTCGAAGTGTCTGTAGGGCCGGACGCCCAACCGCGCGATTTCTCGGGCGAGCTCTTTGCCAACTTCGATTTCTCCACATTCCAGCAGCCGCTGGACTCGAGCCCGGTCACGGCTGTTAATGACGCGAACGACCTAGTTTCCCTACTGCAGGCACCTAATGACCCGGAGGAGCAAGCTTATAGCGCTGCTCGTCAACGTCAGCCTAGTTTATTCACACAAGACGTGATGCAATTCCTCAATTTTGAGGTCGCAGAGGGTGTGCTACAGGATGCCACAGTACCTCCTGCTGCTTCTACAGTTTCCCCGCAGCAGGTGCGCGCTCCTCCACACCCCACTCCGCATGCGCAACCGATGCCTATCTTCACTCAGGTGACAAATACACCTGTCGCGAGTAGCATGGGACAGTACGTGCCTCCTGCGGGAGCGGCCAACTCGACGGTCCGTCGTGTTGGAGGTAGCTGGAAGCCTCCAGTTACGATACCTGAATCACTGGACGAGCAGACTTCTCAGCAGTGGGACTTCTCCGCCGCCTGAGCACACATCTGACCGAAAAAATCGGAGCCCCCGTAACCACTCACAAAAATCGTTGGAGACTTTCCTTTGGGATCCTTCATATTTCTCCACCGCGCTCGCCTCACATGCAGTTGATTTGACCGCGTCGCTTTCCTAGTTTTTTTTTTTCTTTTCCGTGCTTTGATTATGCAGGCCGCAACGTTCTTCGGAATTGCGGTCGCTCTATAGACGACTCCATCGTTGTTATTTCACCAACAAATTTCGCATCAATGACTCTCAAGTTCTGCTCCACAATTCTGGCCCCTCGTTTTTCTCGTCGCTCCCAGCAATGTACCCTGTTTGATTACCCCTGCCCTACATGACATATTCTCCTACTGCACTCACTGTTTTCATTTTGCCTCCTGATTTATGAATAATTCATCCCTAAGGAAATTAGCACTGGTATGCTAGGGCAATGTTTAGCTGTATAACTACAACTGCTAAATGGGATATCAAAAAGTGTGTCGATCTTGTCAGGCAGGACAAGAAGCAGAAGAAAAAGGGTCAAAAAACTTTGTACCGTCGACGCCAGCAGGATTCGAACCTGCGCCCTCAAAGAGGAACAGATTTCTAATCTGTCGCCGTAACCACTTGGCTATAGCGCCTTGAAATTCCACTCGGAAACCGCCGGATATACGGTTCGTCGAACTAAACTGAGCGCAGCCTGATCAGTGCAAGCCACATCCCTCAAAATGCTTCGCTCGTGTCGCTACCGACGGCTGGCCTCGCTCGTTCGGACTACGCGTCGCGCGTTTTCGACGGATGCACGCTCGAACGGTGCATCTATCTTCTCCTCCACCGAGTCTCCATGGGATCATGTCTTCGCTGACATCGACTCCGTACGTCCCCTCCCGCCCGCGTCTGCCCGTGGCCCCTCCCGTCTGTCTGGGCGCTCAGTCGCGGGCTCTTCAAACGTGACCTCCAGCTCCTCTATCCTAGGTCGACCTGGCAAGGCTCGTAGGCAAGCCATGACAGCTCAGGAAATCAATGCTTTTGACGAGATGTTCAACATGATTTTTAATGCCGTCTCTGATCGGCAAGCCGCTTCCAAGTCTTCATCACAGTCATTCGGCCACCAGCTACCCAGCATTGGGCCTTCCTCTTCTACCGCTCCACTAAACAATATATTTCGGACGCTTCGTCGGCATTCGTCTCGTGTCCGATGGACCACTGCGTCCGACGAGGAGCTTGATCGCAAAAAAGAAGAGATGGAACTTTGCGATACAGACCAGGAGCTTCTCGAGTGGGCAGAGAGAGAGGTGTTTTCAATATCTCAGAAATTTCTAGAGGATGCGAAAAAAGTTTTGGGGACTGCCAACACCAGCAACGAATCCTCCCCAAACGACGTCAAGGACGGAGAGACACCCAAATCAGCCAATGCGTCCACACAAATACCACCTCTTCAACCCCCGACGTACCCGTACCTGCTCGCACACCTCATGAAACTCTTCCGAACCACGTACACAAACCCGTCACTTTCCCTCTGCATATTTACACATGCATCTCGTCTCTCCATCCCCTCGTATGTGTTCGGCTGCACTGCTCCAGCATACAACGAACTCATACAAGCAAAATGGGAGGGTTGGGCGGATCTTCCCGGTATCTGCACTGCGCTGGAAGAAATGAGATTGAACGGCGTAAGAGGAGACGGTCTCACCAAAACAATAACCGAGAAGATCAGGCGGGAAGTCGCGGAGGCGCGGCCATTTCGAATGGGTGACGAGGGCGGGCCAGCAATGCATTCATCGGATGTGAACCTCCTAGCACGGCGCCTCTGGGTCGATCTCGGAGAGACTGAGGTCGTGCGAATCCTCACGCGAATGGAACAGCTCACTCTCAAAGAAACCGTGCGCAGACCGCGGTCATCCAGGGCATTTTTCAGTCGAGAATCTTGGAAAACCGACATTCTAGATCCCGAAACGAAACGCGATGGTTGGGAGTTTGATAGTTGGAGTCGACCAAAGAGTAATGAGAAGAAGAGCCGTCAGAAGACGTCAGGCGAGGGCCGAGGAGCCTTACTCTCCGATGCTGCATAGCGGTCCCCACTCGACTGACTCGAACCGCGACTGGTTAGGCTTATTAGATTTGGACCATAACAGTGCACATCTGTAGCCCAGAGTTCTCTCTTATCTTACAGATCTTTTAATGGAATCTCCATATGCATGAACATTTTCCCCCATAAGCTGGGTACCTTTTCTTTTTTTTAAAAAAAAGGGTGTTTGGCAACAAACTGTGAAAGAATACGAGAGTGATGGATGTCATTTCCCGGAAGTTTGAACGATCTTGCCATGTCATGTCACTAGACGCTAGTCCTCAACCCGGTGCTAGAGAATATGGACTTTTATAACACTCATCATTGGCGTGTCATTAATATCAATCGATTGAAGAAATTGACTACGAAAAAAAATGGCAAAGAAAGGAGTGACTATTCGTGAGTATAAGTGTATGTCAGAGGATATCAATCCGAATGAATGTGTAGGTATCAGTAAACCACAAGTGACACAGAACGTAGAGAATAGCTGTAGGTTGCAACGGTAATATAAAAAAACGACACAGTTAAAGCATATGCTGACCAACGATGTCGCGTACATGGGAGCGACAGTGATAGTATGGAGTCATAACGAAAGGAAGTACCGTACATTTTGAGCGGTATTGGAGGGTCCATTTAAGCTGCGATGGACCGGTAAAGTTCGGTGTGTGCTTTAACGCCGGTTGCGAGATTTGGAGATACGAGGCTTGGGAGAAGTGGGTGGGCTTGCACCTCGTCCATGGACCGGTACGTAGTCTTCATCGACTTCATTGCACTTCAGGTGCATGAGTAGATTGTACACGAACATCTGTTCAAACCTGGGGAAAACGTTATTCAGAATCAGTGCAACCCGAGCATAACTCACTGCGCATTCGTAAATACTACGGTCATAGACTCAGAACTGCACCTCAGGAGGTTAGGTGCCAATACGAGTGCCATATTTGCCGCCGTCATCTTGGTGCTTGCCAATACCTTCTCCTCTAGGAAGAGCTGCAGGAAGCTCACGACGAACAGTACCACCCTCCTGTTGATAGTCGGGAGCTTCTGCACGATAGTGACACAAGCAGGTGGATCTGGTGCTGCATTAATGCAGTCGTTGTAAAGCTCCTCCGGGACGAGGGGGTCGCATAGTTCGCGGAGCCAAAGCTTCAACAACGAGGCAAGCACGTGAGGATCGTCGACGTTCTCGAGGGTGTAATAACCCCTATCGATTCTGAGCTTGAGTTCGGAAACGAGGTCACTGTCTCCGGGCACACGAAAAATCCCCTCGCATTTTGTGCCGCCAAGCGCAAGAATTCCATCGGCCAGGAAGGGAAGTATGATGGGGATCTTCTCATTAGGGTAGTTCCGCTCTTGCAAACGCATGGTCGCATCTAAAGATTCTCCGAACGTAGATGGATTGAAGGCCGCATCAGCAGCAGTTTCGATTTCAGCCACAGATGGCGGTTTTCCGCGCGGGCCCCTCTTCGAGATGACTGCTAATCGTCTGAGGCAATACTTGGCGATCACGTCGACACGGCCTTCCGATTGTGAAGTGTGCTGGTGAACGAAAGACCGAAGGTACGTCTCAAAATTCTTGGACGGCGGGAAAGAGGTGAGAAGGACGCAAAGCATCTGCCACCCCCTGAAAATACTTTCAGCACTGGGATTCCCAGTTAACTGTTTCATCAGTTGACAGTAGATTTCGTCCCGCAGTTCCCCGTGCGCAAGGCCTTCGCTAATTAGCCATCTTTCCTCTTCAAGAAGACCGAGCGAAGCGCATGAAGGAAGAGAGGTAGTCGAGCCGTTGTGCAAAGGAATCCCAGCAGGGCGGTCGCGCTCCCGATCACCCATGATATGCTGAATAACCTTGAAAATTTTAACAGCATCCTGCTTCAACGTTCGATTGAGAGTAAGGAGCGGGGAAGTCAGTGGTCCCTTTTGCCACGTCATCATCTGTGCGACGGGAATTTTGCGGCGAAAGATGAACCCGGTGCGGTGTGTTGAGAAGTACCGTTTAGCATACTCTGATTCCACAAATTGTTGGATATCCGACGCGAGATCTTGGGGGAGAACGGGGTATGTTTTCCTATGAGGAAATCGGTGAACCTGTCCGAAACGGGAGTAGAGACAGACATACCCTGATGCTAAGGTCGTAGTGGGCGCCTGTTGAGATATCGAGCGTGGCTGGATGGAAATCGGTTTTCCAATACCCCGGTTCTTGACAGGACTCATGCTCAACGTGGCCTCTACAGAATCAATTGAATTGTATGGCTGCTAGGAGTGAAAGCAACTTACCTTGATTAGCTACGGGACCACTTATGGCCTTTCCATTGACCGTAGGTGGTGGGGGCGTAGACGTACTACGTACCATCCAAAAGGGTCCATGAGAGGGTGCATGGGAAATCCTCGTCGGAGATGATGGAGCATCACGCTTCTCCCTCTTGTCCTTGGGAGGGGTGGCACTGCTTGTGCTCTTCCGAGGCATGTTCTCGGCGCCCAGGCGAAGTGCAGAAAGGTGTCCATGATCAGACGCAGAACGTCCTTCTGACATGGAAATCATTTCCAAGGCAGCAGTCAGGCTCTGTGGAACCGGTGATCTATATGGTACATAGGAAGATGACTTGGATCGCGACCGCGAAAGTGATCCGTCTTCCGTATCAGAGACAGCTCCATTCGTTACACCCTTCTGTCTAGCACCCGGCCTACCCTGAGGAGACGGAGATGTCGATTTGCGCGACTTGGGTGTCGAAGGCTCTGTGGGGTAAGGGGAAGCGGGAATGGGGGGCAATTGGTTTCCATTCGACCAAGCTTGCGAGGAACTTAATTGTCCATGCTGATCATTTGTGACCGAAACTTTCGATGCGAGGGAGTTTTGTGTCTTTCGTGGACTAATACCCGCATCGCTGATGCTAGGTGATATTTTCCCCGGAGAATGGCGCACCGAAGACACCGAAACCCGTGGAAATGGGGTCTCCGAGTTATTTGATCGAAGTGAAACACCGCGCGTGTCCATGCCACTGGCTTGCGACCGAGACCTCCGGTATCCTACTCGATCCGACACGTCGACGGCGCCATTGGTCCCATCCTTGCTGCGCATGCCGGTTTGGGATAACCGCCGACCCAGGGCAGTTTGCTGTGATAAAACATGTGAGAACCAAGTGTTGCTTATTAGAAGCAAGGTGTAAATTACCTGGATGATGGTCAGGGGAATGACGAATCCATCTGGGCGGTCCCAAACCGTTTCACCGGTCTTCGTCTGATAATAGTATGGTATACCTCCTCTTGATTCATCACTTAGCTCCCACCACTCGCCTTCCTCGCTCGGAGGCAGACTGACGAGGTGCAAGTGAGTTATGCTGATCAGAGCATTTCAAATTCTGACAATCACTCACACAAACGTCCCCACTGGCGGGTCCCAACTGACTTGTCCTGTCGCTGGACACGCAAAGAATGTGGAATTGGTCTGCAAGCTTATCGTAAGCTAGCATCGCAGTTATGGAGGGAGGTGGCACGCACCTGGGGGTCCACTAACGTCACCCAGAAGTTTGCCCCCCACGTCGTCTTGTCGGATTTTCCTGGAGATCTGTATGTTCCTGAAGGTCGTGGAGTTCGGACTGGTTCCCCGTTCACGTTCACTTGTGGTACGGCTGGAAGACCAGAGGCCCCGTTCGCATGATGTGGTCCTGCACTCGCGTCGCCAGTCACCACGTCCGCAGAAGATCGTGACGCGGGCGGTGTAGGCGTGGTATGCAGAGTATTCTGATCGGTGCCATCAACGACAGTCGTGGACATCCTCTCGCACTCTTCGGGCCTCTCGTGCGACGTCTGGGAGGATGCGAAGCAGCTCGGGCGCACAGTTGTTGTTCTGAAGAAGTGAAATATTGATACAGATTACAGAGGAAGACTGCTAGTAGAGCGTTGAATGGCCGCTGAACCGAAGGGAGGGCGAGATATGTGGCTTCGAGCCGGGGAAGGCCTGGACTTGGAGAGGGCGTGGTGAAGCAGATAGCGTACTATCCCCTTGTCCGTTGCAAACAAGCCGTAATCGCTCTCTCTAAATTACCTCCAAATGGCAAACTGTACTGTACTGTCATACCATTGACTTGATGCTGTCAGTGCATGTACACTCGTAGTAAGTATTGGCCTCGTTCGTGACAAAGTTCTTAGTTTTTGCGCCTTCTTCCGTCCCTACGTTCGTAGATCACCGCTGTGTATGTACATACCAGAATGGAATGTCAAGCCGGAGTATATCAGTGCCCTGGATGCGATGTTCTTGTAGTCAAGGCGATTTCCAAGTTGTCATTACGACAATATTTGCGGGTGGTCGCGGAGGAAGACACGGTCCAAGTGCGAGTCGAAGACAGAAGATCTGGCTCTGTCCGTACGCATTAGCCCCCCGGGTTCAAATCTCGCATTATCGACGGATCACTGATCTCCACCCCGCATTTCTTAGCAAGTTCGCGTAACTGGGCAACCCTTGATGAATATCACCCAAGTTTCCCGACGAAGTCGTCAATCTCCTGTATAAAGTTTACCAACCCAGCGTCGCCGCCCGTCGGCGTGACACATTCGAAAGCACATTCAGGGAGGACGAGGCGTCACTAGTCACTCCGCACCCCGACAACGGTAGGGACTCACGTGAAAACACCCACAAACGTATTGTCGAGGTTCCAGAGCGGGCGTTTCTATGAGTTTGGGGTTGGACAGCCAGGATTGCACCAGTCATCTACGAATTCAGAAACTCTCATGACCACCCCGGATCACTTTCTCTCGTCGGAGACTCCATGGCAACTCGAGAAGATAATTAACGCAATGGCGTCTTTTGGCTTAACGACCTGTAAATTTCGCGCATTTGTACGCCCTTAACAGTTCCCGTCTCCAACAGTCGCAAATGCAGTGGCATGGGGACGCGCAGTTCCCTCCGCATAAACTGGGCTTTGAAGACGGAAATTTGTAAGTCACTCGCCTCCATTACCGGACGGAGCCACGCTGGTGAGCCGACACAAGATAAAGTGAAGTGCACGGACCTATACTCGGAACGGAGTGAGCGAATTACTGATTTGGCATGAAATGGGGCAACCGACCGACGCAGCACTGTGACAAGCAACAGTCGATTTGCACGAGTGAGTAGAAACCGTCCCGTAAACTCATTACACAAATCTTGCATGTGAACGGGCTGGTTTATGGTTTGAAACCTGCCCAGCGAGCCAGTTCTCGAATCCAGTGTCATATCACATACATACTGTTTGTAACAGTCTTGTCGCTGGTACCACTAGGCACCCGATATCGAGCACCTGCATGAAAGTGGAAAATGTGTCTGGTGACTGATTGGAAGACAGATACGTGTGCTAAGTGGCAGGAGCACTGGAGATGCGGCGAGGATCCTATCAATCATGTCGGACCGTGGAGCAACCACCACTGACGCACCGTGTCGTTGAGAGAAAAGGGTCTACACGCTGAACCTTTTTTTTTTTCTTTATGTCTGGGTTGCCCATGAACGAGGCAATGGTGCTCTGGTTTCAGGTCAACTTGCTTCCGAGGCTGATCTCCTTACCACCTGTAATTTACGTCAGTCAAGAGTCGGAACAGATGAAAAACGCCGCGCTTCCTGTGGCCATCAGGAGTAATGTCCGACCATGTTCCAGTGAGCCTGACGACCCCAACGACCACGCGCAAGTCATTTCTTGGGTCTGCATACGACGCCCGCCAAAGTAGCTCATTCACGTTCTCACAGAAAGGTGTATCCACTTCCCCTCATTGCGATTGTCACTGATGTTCTCTCACTTCGGTGCATCCGCACTCCGCGTTTTTGCTGCCTTCTCACGCAAAGGACACTTACATAGCGCAGCACCCTGTTAACTTTACGGTCACTCGACCTTCAACATGTCCACGTACGTCAGCCGACATCCAATCAAGTCTTTTGTACGACATTACCCGGGTGAGTTCCCACCAGGCATGCCATCCCGTGCGTTGTCGACCTTCCGCTTCCTCTAGCACTCAAGCGTCTGGGCTCATCACTGGCGTTTGTGTTTGACATTGTCCGTCGGAAGGCCTAGGTTACGTTCTTTGTCTCACGGTCAGTATTAGGACGGAGTTCTAGTTCGTGGCAAGCGTGCATTGCCGGCTGCAAAGCGTGCTCTGGCGATCCTTGATGGGAACAATAGATTCGGCGTGTATGTTTTCCCCTTCACCCCAGTTGATTTCACTCGTGCATGCTGATACTGGTTGTCTAGAAAGATACCTTATATCTTGGTATGACATGCATGCAGCTTCATCGATCAAACTCAATCTCCCTAGTTGACCAATGGTGGTGGCGTGAGCGAAGCAACACGATGCAATGAACTGAGTGAACAACTTGGCATCCAGGTCAGGACCACAGCAATACTCATCCAACCCAGGGATCTCATCGCGTAGTGACTGCACAGATCAAGTCTGAACAGTATATCCAAGCACACACCGTTGTGCGCTCTGTCGTACACAGATACAAAGATACCCCGGTACTGGTGCTCGGTGGCAGAGGTGAAACCCTCCGCAAGGTTGCAGAAGGGTAATACTTGACGCGATGGTGATGCCGTTATACACTAATGTGATGTTTATCGACAGTTATGGCTTCAGGCAGGTTTACAACACTCTGGACGTGCTGGCATGGAACCCATCGTGAGGCCCCATATGTTTGTCTTCTTAATACTTCTCAGCTCGGCACAGCGTATGGCCGTTTCACGATCTGACGATGGAAGAGCGGATATCAACCAAGGTCAGGCTTTCCCTGGACTCACCGATCAACACTTCCACTCATCTTCTCATGTGCTACGTAGACCGCAGATTTCTCCAAAATTCCCATCGGTGCCATCTTCGTGTTTCACGATCCTCGGAATTGGGCTCTAGATATTCAAGTAATGTGTGATGTCCTGAGATCAGGCGGTGTTATTGGGGCACCACCGTATGTGTCAGAATGCGCGCGAAAGCCTGTCGACTTGGTGTTCTGTAACCCAGATCTGGTGTGGAAATCAGAATTTGACCTACCACGCCTCGGTCAGGGTGGCTTCAAGGAAGCGTTCCAGGCCGTATTTAAGGTGAGGGGGACACCTTGACAAAGTTGCCCGCGGGACGATGTGGCTAAAATAGTATAGGCCCTAACGGGAACGATATACCCGTACACCCAGATGGGGAAGCCCACCGAGCTAACGTATAGGTTTTCGGAGGCTGTTTTGAGGCGTCATGCTGGAGATGATTCCTCACTAAAAATGTCAGTTCAGGTTCTAGGATACCTCGTGTGTCATGCTCACAGTTTCGCAATTGTCTGCCAGACATATGATCGGAGGTAGGTTGCTATTTACACTAACCACATGCTATTCTGTTTACTAACTCGTTACGAGACAATCCGGAATCCGACATTGCGGGTGCAAACGCTGCAGGGTGGAAGTCAATTCTAGTACACACTGGCGTATACAACCCACGGCAGGGACCGCCTAAGCACAAGCCCACTCATGAAGCTGAAGACGTAGAGGAGGCAGTCCTGTGGGCCTTGGAGCGAGAGTTACAATCGTAGAGAGACGAGAACGCTCGGTTGCTGTGAGGTCGCCAGATGTAACGTTGGAAATCGACCATACTTGAATAACTTAGACGTAAGGGAGTGAAATGCTGTTGACGTGGCTATGAGTAGTCCATTCCCTCCGCTGTACCACGTACGCGACCGACTTAGGGCTGTGGCGTCGATCAGCGCGACCAAGCGGTTGAAGACTTGTACTGGCTTCCAACACGCGGGAAGGGACCCCGATCAGCTCTACAGGCAACCAGACAAAAAAAAGTCTTGGTACCGCAAATTCCCCCCAAACTGGCCCCGATCACCCCTATCAAGAAGCTTATCTTTTCCTTTTTGGGCAATGAAAGTGATTTTAAGTTAACTGGCCGAAAAATAAGTCGTTACTTGTCGCAGTGTTCCGTCACATCGGAGTGAAAGAAGATTGACATTCCTATGTATAAAGCACCATGACTTGAAATATGAGCTCTAGCTGACTTCTGACCCGTCTTTTGCCAACATCGACCATGGCCTATGGTGGATTGACCACTCGCCATCGTACAGATCCTGACCGCTCCGCTGGACCATCGCCCGGCACGACTGTGGTCGAGTATCGCAAGGATGGCACAGTATCCAAAATGCGCTCGCACAAGGGAAATGTCCCAATTCTCCCTCAGACGAAATTCTGCCCAGAGTGCCCAGCAAAGTTCACCCGCACGACCCACCTTAACCGGCACCTCCGCACCCGTAAGCATGTGCATATTCATTGGCCGTCATGAGCTGACCCCGTCCTTTATGACTGCCAGACACGGGTGAAAGGTTGCATCATTGCGATGTGCGCCCCGAAAAAAATATTTTTCTGTATGATGTTTCTGACACTCTTTTCAGACCTGTGAGGCGCAGTTCACGCGCAGCGACCTACTGACAAGACATAAAAAAACATGCGGAGACCCGTGAGTGCTTTGCAAGGATCTCTTCCTCTTTTGCCCTTATGATATGATTCTAGATCCCATGCCAACCGCACGAGGCGGCGGTCGTGTCAAGCCTGTGCTAACTCCAAAGTAAAGTGTGATTTACAGCAGCCATGCAGCAAATGCCAGGCACGTGGCAAGGAATGCGTGTTCGTTGTTCGCCCACCCAGGTCATCAACGGTGGCAAAGTTGACAGCCGCGCCGGCCATCATACCCGAGCACACCGCCCGTCCTAACAGTGGGTCAAAGTTTTCTGCAACACCAGTGTCCTTGCAACCCTCCTCCCCTGTTATGGCGCATCCTACATCCTTGCGTCCAAGCGCTCCGCGGGACCGTCAGGGTCAGTGTCCTTACAACTGGAATGCGTCAGCATCCGATCAATTGGAGAGCCGGCCCGAAGACCTCGGCTTTCATAGCGATGGGTCATCTCCTTCGCCATCCGAGGCAATATCGGCGACGAGCGACGCTGGTCCGTCACCTCCCTCAGACCCCGCAGCTGTTCAAAACCATATCAATACGTTCTACTCTGATAATGAGGTCTTCGAGCCGTTTCTTCCTGGTGAAATCACCGTATACAATACCGTATCTGTTGGCGACAACAGCACGCACGAAGCTTACATACCACATACGCCATTATTACCGTCTTCCGCGGAGGAGTCCTTGCCATTCGCATCCCATGCCGGGGGAGTGCAACAACGCCCCCATCACTCTGACACCCTGCTCTACCCGACGTCATCTAGTCAGCAGGCACTTTCCTCTACTGAACACGCGCACCAATGTTATGCAGAACATAATTTGATACCCCAGTACTCAACTGCTATAGACGTTTGCTATCAAGCCCTCTCCGAACATCAACACCACCGTAAGCAATACGGCATAATTCACCTCCTTTTCAATGCCTCTAACATATTTTTCAATAACAGGCCACGTAGATACTCCAGAGCACACCAGAAGTCGCGCGAAGCCCACGGGTGCTTCTAGCACTGGCGGGACGTGGCGCAATTCATGCGAGGGACTGGTTAATTCTCAGTTGCACTTCAATTATCCGGCTAAAAGTGCAGGAGACGCATTTTGTACGTCTTGCTAGTCATCTGGTATTTACATTTTAGTTGATTTTGAGCAGGCGAGAAGCCCTACCGTTATTCGACAACTAACCAGCCGCGAGTAGGGGTAGATTATGCCAACCATTGGCCTGTTCCGCCGGAAATGGTACGGATGGCAATGAGTGACCCTTCGCGTCATGTTGAGGGTGGTAAGTGTTCCGTGAGAATCCCTTTCTTTTCTACCATTTACGGTCGTCTTCAGACGGTCAGACATCCCGGTCCCATCGATCGGAATATTTGGCGGATGCGATTCGCTGGAATGGGTATAACGTCATGCGTCGTCAGGTTACAAGTACAGATTTTGCATGAACCGTAGGCAAGACCTAAGTCACGAACATTCCCCTGTCCTCACACTGAGTGATACCACATCCTGCGGCAGGTGTCAGTCTTATCTGTCATTGGAAAGGAGGGTATGCTCGGTGGACCCCTGACATCTGTAAGGATGTTGAAGTTGGTATAGAACCGATCATGCTGAAGAGCTTTCCAAAATCAGTATCTCTTCGTCGTGTACACATGCACCGTCTTTTGTATATGCTTCGTCTTCATGTCATAACTAATTGTCACTACTGTGCCCAGGGGGGAACGCGACACGAATCGCAAGTGAACATAAGCAGAAATCGCATGTCACCTCAGTTTGCCTTCCATCACGAACTTCTTCCCGAGGGCTAAAGTGTAATGGAAGGCAGTTTCATGAATGTTTGGCCGTTAGTGTAATTTGCCAGTTCGGAATACCAATAATACTTGCTTGTGAAGTCCGGACGTCTTATAAACGGCCAGGCGTGAAACGGTGAGGTGGGAATCTGGTGTCGCAGAAGTGTACATAACACCAAGGCAATTACCTCGCCATTGCTAGACACTGTACTGAGGACAGCACATTGCATCTGTGAAGTGTTGGAAGATAACGAACGGCAGTTCTTGATCGGAGACTACTTGAGCATCTCGATGACTTCCAGAAGGACGTGCAATGGAAATACGTACTTGTGGTGAACGGCCAAGCGGTTGCCATATGTCCCGGCGTTCATTATGGCCTGTAACGTGGTTTGGTGTTTGCAGGACAGCTTACATGAAGACACTTGGCAATTGAAGAAAAAAAAATACACACACAAACCGCGGAAGCAAAACAGAAAGGCTTCAGGGTTGATTGTGAAGTCTGAGGGGTGAGCTGCTGATTTGTTGTCCGCACACCAAGTACGTGTTGTGGCAGGGGTGCAGACACCACATCAAAACGATCCACGACGCCTTCCTTTCTTGGCCCAATCTGGGGGGTCCCACGTGGAGTGTCAATTTGCAGGGTCTGCATGTCATCATGCTCCCCTTGCCAGCTCTGACCTCTCCCGGTTCAACAACCAGACGTGCTGGCTACCAGCGGGAGAGTCGCCGCTTTCACTCCCCGTCAATCGCTGATATACGGGCGACACTTCGCTACCTTTGGGCGCGCTCGCGACTCACGAACCTTGGCGTCTTGCTGCTCGCTGCGTTCGCTTCCCTATCTTTCCTCCATAACCTCTCGTTCATATTTTCGTCGGCCTCAGCATCCTTCTCCGACGTACATGCGGAGTACTCTCCTTCAAGCATACTTACCACGATAGAGCGAAATGAGACGCTGAAGGGTCTTGACCACCTCATAATTGTCCCTGGTCATGCCATTTGGGTGGGGTCGAGACCAGACCACGTCTTAAATGAGGAATACTGGACGTTGGAGGACTACCAGAAGGGAGATGGTCAAGTGCTGGCAATTACTGACCATATCAAACATGGGTATGCCCGTCTTTGGCAATCTCGTTCCTCTGTTACTCAGGCGCCTTTTACGTAGGGTGGCTCTCGCTATGGAAATTGAAAGCTCATTATTGGTTTTCAGTGGGTCAGGTTGTTGTTGACTGTTCCCAGTAGACATAAGTTGATCTATCTTACAGCGGACAGACCAGATTGCTGTCGACCACCACCGAGGCGGAATCATACATGCGATTGGCTCTTAGCTTGGACTTATTCAAAAACCACCCTCTTTCACCCGCAGCCCTCCCGCCCTTTCCACGCGCTACTACCGAGACCTACGCTCTTGATTCTTACCAAAATCTGCTATTTTCTCTCGCACGCTTCCACGAGGTTACTGGCCGTTATCCCTCTCGGGTAACAGTCGTGGGTTATGAGATGAAACGGCGGCGTTTTGAGGAGCTTCACCGAGCTGCCATCCAATTTCCAGCGCAACTCTTTCAATATGTCGGCTTGGAACCCCCCACGAGCGGCGGGGACTCCGCGAGGGCTCGCGAAGGCGAGGTGAGCTTACCTCCGCACGAGTGTTTTACGTATTCTGATTTCTGGTCGCGCGATCTGTAAATTTTTGTTGGACTGCCATCCAGTTTCAGAATGGTTACAGGCCCTACACTGCCGACCTGTATGGCTGCCACGATTTCCTGCTCGCTAAGCGGCGGGCAAGGAACCCGTTCCTACGCTTTCACCCGTATCACACTTCCGCACCTGAGTTGCGTGGCCTGCTAGACTGGTGCCCCAGTGACCCTAGGTCGATATACCAGGGTCCTCTACCCTGGGACGCAACCGAGTAGATGCAACTAGTACCCTTGCACCGCCCAGCCGTCGCATCGCATGAACTTAGATAGTTTGTCGTCTAATAGACGTAAACTAATGTGAAAAGACTTGCCGCAAACCGCATGGCATCAACCGCGTGGATGAAGGGGAATTTGCAGCGATATAGTATCCGTCTGGGACTCTTTCGTCCGACTGCATCATAGCCCGATATGGAAAAGATTGTGAGTAACAGCCTTGCCACCGTTTGCACCACCTACCGGCTGCGGCGTACACGACGCGCACGGCAGAGCGAAACAGCATGAAAACAGGTATGCTTGCCCTATTTTCGCTCGCGTCGGCATTCCCTAATTGGATAAAGGCCGCCTGCCAAGTCTTGCAGGACCACTGGCGTTGAATCCCCAGGCGGAGTGATGGTTTACCAATAAGTTATCTGGGGACTCTTGCTTTGGAATTACTTCGCTTCT
The DNA here is from genome assembly GCA_024613165.1 of Pisolithus albus. Lineage (NCBI taxonomy): Eukaryota > Fungi > Basidiomycota > Agaricomycetes > Boletales > Pisolithaceae > Pisolithus > Pisolithus albus. Next base: position 941,954 of record JANFAB010000008.1, read on the forward strand.
CCAATTCGCAAGGCCTTGCAAGGACGCAGTCCCAAGTTAGCCACATTAGAAGATTTCCCCTGCCGTTTTCTTGCAACGCTTCGAAAGTGGACCGTTAACAACGGGAGAAGCTCATCACCGGTAGTTTCATAGGATGGACTTCTGACGATGATGAAGGGTTAATAGTGTACGCGAAGTCGACCTTGGATGCACAGAAGCTCAAACCAGCCATTCGGCATACTCATGCATAGGAGGTTACCGTCGTGACTTCGCGGTACGGTATGTTGACCTACGAGTTGCCTGGCTGCTTTGGGTAAGAACCACTAATGCGTTTCGTACATATCGGGGTCTTTCTGGGGGCCAGAGCATAGTAGCTATCGGAACAATTCCACGAGTCGGTTCCTCTGGTGGCAGTCAGTGTATGTACAGCAGCTGCGAGCCAACGGCAGCGCTAGCTTGTTTGTGTCAGGAACTCAAATTGGATCGTGATTGGCCACTCACCCGCCCTTCGGTTATGACTTCCTCCTTGCTTCCACGGCAGAAGTTATTGTAGGTCGTGGGGCCAATCACAACATGCGATCGGAGGAATTCCACCGTCTGGGAGGAGTGAAGGAATGCAAAGACCGTTCACGTATGTTTGTAAACCCCGTTTCTCGGAGCCCCTCTTTGCTGCCTGGGAGATAGAAGTGGAAGGTGGCTTTCCGTCCAGGGAACCAAGGCTTGCCTTCTAGGTGAACACTGCAGTATAGTTCACGGAGCCCAAAGCGGCGCAACGGGAAAGCGTATGAGCTGGGCATATTAAGAACTACTATGTTCTCGGGGCTTGGCTGGCTTGCAAAACTATACTACTTGAAGTTCTGCGATTCTTTGTTCCGAGGCGAGACGCCAGCGGAAATGAACGAGGTGGTGCCCAACCTAACCGCCACATTTACACGGCTCAGCAGAGCTTCTCACTTACTCAAGTACTCAGGACCAAGTGGTAAATCACGCGGGTGTGGCAGGGCGCCAACTGTACCATGCAAGTCGTTCCCGCCTTTTTGTTTTCAGATGGTAAAACTTCTTTGTGTCGAGAGCACCTTGGTTCCGTTCCGCCTGGAGCTGTTCACGCATGGTAGCTTGCTGGGGTGCACCACCGGAACCCCGTCGGACCTTGTTTGAGCGAGTAAAATATTTTACCGCGTCGCAAGGAATGCTGTTGTGGGAGAACGGGCACCTCATGCATGCGCGTCTTTTCGAGTCCGTGACTGTGCAAAGAATTCTTGTAGCTTGCAGCTCATTGTAAGGCTGTAATGTGTTCGTGCCGGTTGACCGGCACTGCCCGCTCCAAGAAAAACACAGGCACACCTGGGGCCAGTTTTGAATCCGTGTGACGCAGTGTCCATTCGTCGGAGGGAATGCAGTTGTAGATCCGGTGGAGTAACCGCACCCTTCAAACGTTGCGCATGTGGACTGATATTCAATATTGAGCCCAAACGGGAAGTTGTTTACAGGCCACGGACAAGAATCTGCCACAAGAGAGGGCTTTCGTCTATACCTTCGTAGCCCTCCGCGAGCTGAAAGTTCGACACCCTTAGTCGTCTCTGCGATCCCGGGTGAATGACATTGTAAGCACTGGCTCCATCATTCTATACCGTACTTCAGTTACAGATTATCTATCGATATAAGGCAGCGTACTCATCGACCTCTTTCTGTATATATACGACGATCAGGAAGCAAGAACCTCCTCTCGAGCAATCACGAATTCGCGGCTTCTGAAATCATTCATCTAACTCACAGCGAATGGCGAGTACGCCCGTGGGGTGTTTTACCTCCCCTCAAAAGCCGTGCAGCAACATCATTTTGTCGTTTGCAAGGGAATCCCGCGCAAAGTCGATGCCGACTCCATTCCCATGATACCACCCGGTAAACGAGAACCAGATCGCAGCCGTGGCGTATTCCTTGGTGTTGGAACTAGTTATTCTATCCTAGCGGTTTGTACCAACTTCCACTACCAGGTGCAAGAGGGTGGCGCACCCGCCGAGGTCGAACGGTGACAGGTGTACTACTGCGCGAGGATAGCAGAAACAGTTAAGTTACTCCCGGTCAAGATGATGGGGCCCTAGTTAGATGTTCCACACGGTAGGTATTGCACCGACCAAGGAGGCCCTCAAGCGAAAGCATCCATGACGGAGGGTACCGATGGGTAGCAGCAACAGTGCTCATGACTTGGAGTAAACTATGACTATGAGTATCCGACGAGGCATCATACCAACAACACTACTACGTAGCAACAGGGGATAACCGCATGATCAGTCCAGGATTTGTCGAAGATGTTGAGGCGGGTATAGTATACTATGTGGGTTAGCACTGTTTATATAGTCAAATTTTGAAGCGAGGGAAGTGAGTAAGTGTCTGGGGAAAAGTTGTTCCTTCAAGCCTAATTATTTTCGCAACCAAACGACCAAGAAATAGAATTCAGAGCCAGCAAAACTAGAGAAGAGTTTTCCAACCCGCATCGCGGCACTTTTTCACAAGTCGTTTGACCTCCTGCGACCGCGCACGAGTTGTCACGAGGAGGGTGTCGGGCATGTCGACAATGACCAGATCATCGACACCAAGGCAAGTAATGAGACGGCCCGACCCAGGAACGACGATCCCTCCAGCGGCTTGTTCCGTGAGGACTAAATGGCAAATGCTTTAGGTCCAAGCTATACAAGCCAACGAGCACTTACCGAGACTACCATCTCCGAGTATACGAGGTTGATTAGCTTCTGCGGGGAGGAGCTCTGCGAGCGAAGAGAAATCTCCAACATCGTCCCAACCTAGATAAGATAGGAGGCCGCATGGTTAGTTACTCACGCCATGTCCCGGCCACCAATGCACGTACCGAATGTGGCGGGGACCACAGCAACCTTTCCTTCAGTAGCGGCAGGTTCGGCCACGGCATTGTCGATAGGGATCTTCTCAAGGCATGGCCAGACCTCCGCGAGTACCGCCTGACGTTGCGCCTCATCGTCCCAAACTTCCGCAATTTTGCGTAGGCCCTCAAAAACATCGGGCTTGTAGTCGTTCAACAGGTCCAGGAGGACACTAGCTTTCGTCACAAACATTCCAGCGTTCCAGCGATAGTTACCTGTGCCGATATAGGCAGCAGCCGTACGGGCATCAGGCTTTTCCTTGAAGCTCGATACAAGCCTTGCATTTGGAGCCTCTTTTATGCCCAACTTGTCGCCGAGCCGGATGTAACCAAACGCAGTTGAAGGGTGAGACGGCGCAATACCAATCGTTACAAGATAGTCCTTTTTCGCTACTTCAACTGCTTCGGCAATGGCAGACAGGAACGCATCATCTCCCGAGATCATGTGGTCGGCAGCGAACGAACCAATTATAGCGTCCGGATCTCGTTTCTGCAAGACAGCAGCAGCCAGGCCGATAGCAGCCATAGAATCCTTCGGACCGGGTTCGCAGAAAAGATTATCAGGGATCAGGTCTGGGAGTTGTTCTCGGATAGATTTGACGTGACCTGGACCGGCCACGACAGTGGTACGAGAAGGAGACGAAAGTGGTAGTAGACGATCCCAAGTTGCTTGGATCAGGGACCTTCCTTTGAGCGTGAGGTCAAGGAGAAACTTTGGATGTCCCTCCCTTGAAAGCGGCCAAAGCCGTGTGCCAGCCCCACCAGCAGGAATGACTACGTAGAAACCTGGGATATCTCTAGAAGAACAGGGGAAGGGTGTCAGACTATGATCCCCCAAGGGCGATGGAACATGAAGGGCAGGTGCGGCCGGAGCGACAGGGGGAATGTAGTGGGGAGAAAGAAAGGGTGACTTGGCCCGCAGCTGCGGACTCTCTGGCACTGGAGTGGTGAAACCCGACGTTCCGTAGACGCGACCGTTGTTATAGGTATAAGCATTGATCTATGTTGCAAGAAATAAGTTGGACTACTCGACTTGGATTGGCAACGCAACTGACTTGCATGCCCTCCCGAACCTGACGCTCCAAGCTGGCATTTGCTTGTCTCAGTTCTGCGCACTCCTGTCGTAGCTCCGCAATCTCTGTTTGCTGCAGCAGAACTAAACTGTGAGAATGGACTCGTCACGCCGTTCCAGAGGGTTGCGTACGGATTTCTGAACAGCCCCAAGGATCTGCGCGAACATGGTCTCGACAGAGGACGCGCTCTGAGTAGAGGAGCCAAGTGGGAGCGACATGGTAGTCAAGGTCAAGGGTATAATGAGTCGGTGCGACCTTAAAGGGTGTCTTTGTGTGGTTTTTCACAAACGTGTGATTTGCGTGCCAGTGGATGGTATGTGCCCTGTGTCAGAGTGTTTTTTTTGTCCCAACTCGGGTCCTGGTCGGGACCCTATGCCAATTTGAAAAGCCAGTTGATGGCCCAATCAACCTCGTGATGCGTACAACTTCCGTCCAGTGTTTTGTAACGATCTACCATTTCGCTACGTACCGATCGGCGTAGAGACAATGCAAGAGACGACAACAAGTGTTCTACCATCAATCATGTATACATAATGCGGGGAGCTACTCCTCATCACTTGCGAATTCCAAAGCTTGATACTTCCGAGCTTTCTTATGGGGATTGGCAAGAGAGGCTCCCTTGGGGGCATGCGTGACTACCGTAGACTCTGCCGCAAGAGGTTTGAGCCGATGGAACAGGGTGAACGCAACTTGTGCTCACTTGGGCCCGAGTTTAGCGGAGGTGATTTATTCTTCGCTTTCTGTGTCTTTGCCTCAGCAAGCTCAGCTTCCAGAGCGTGGATCTTTTGTAGAGCTTCTGCGGGTGACGGGGGTACATTGAGGGCATCCTTCCTCTCCAACGTTTTCGGCGGTGAAGGAACTCGCGCTACTAGCAGTGTGCCCCGCAGCTTAACGACGTTCACTTCAGTGACAAGCTACCCACGTACGTGGAGGTAATCCGGGGGTAGTAGCGGAGAAGGTTGGCGGGTTCAAGCGACATCTGCGAAGTTGTGCTTGGAGGGCAATCTTGGTGTACAGTAATCGGAATTCGCGACCCGTTGTTAGTATGTGCAGAACACTTACTTCGCTCAAGAGGGCAGCTGCGTAAGCGGCACCCTCGGTTGGTGATAGTTCGACCAGGGGGACTCGTACAGGATTCTTCGATGTAGGACCCAGCGTGAGCTAAAGTGAAGCTGGTAAGCTTCACATTCACAGACAGAAGACGTATTCGCCTTCATGTTTACACCCTTCTTGGGACTCCAATCATCGATTGCAAGTTCACCGTTGACGAATGCCTCCGACAACTCTTCCGCCAAGGTGTCTAGTGCTTGTGGGGTGGCGCTGGTACCCTGTAGAGCTCAATAAGTCGAACAAAGTTTGAAATGGAGTACGCAGACAATAATTCCAAGGATGTCTTGAGAGGACCTTGCGCCTCTCCACCAGCGTCCGACAGGGCCCTTTAGAGCGAGATGTATCGTCCAAGCAGACTCGTCGACCTGAGAGAGCACGACAAACCGGTCGAAACCGTGATAGACCATTTGTATCAGCTCATCTAGTCTGCCGAAGCGCGAAAGTACGTCCATAATCATCGGTGATCACGGAGGAGTTGCCAGGGTTCCGTTAGCACCGCCACTACCGTGGAGGCGGCACACGTGCTCCCTTGCCATCACTGACGGCGACGAATTACTGTAGGGCCTATCTGTAAGGGTACCATCAGGGAATATACGGTTCTCTCTAAGACATTTGTAACAACCACTGCAGAAATCAGGCATAGTACCCGCTTGGTCGAGACAAATTATGCATTTCAGCTTAACAGCCATTGTTGCCTCGACAAGGCCGCAAGGGAATGAGCACCGCACTCTCCGGGGCCGAGTCTCGGCTTTGACTATATGGAATGGCTGCCGACGGCTTTCCTGCGTTAAAATTTATAGCCTAGTAGCGGAAGCTTTACAGCTCTGAACGGAGAAAGGTTTGTCCAATAACACTAGTCTTCACGTGATGACAATGTGCTAATGTGCCGAAGCACCATCCATGCAACAACCTACTACAAAATCGGACAGAAGATGGTTAACAAGAAATACTTGGCTGAGTCTGCACATACCCTATATAGTTGTCTCATAGTCGTGCCAGAGTCACGCCGCATCAACAGGGTTCCAGCTCACGGCACCGGCCTTCCCAAGGTCGAGGGCATTAAGATCTTCCATATCCCCAGGCGCTAGCTCGAAATCGTACACGGCCGCATTAGAACGGATTCTGTTAGGCGTCGACGACTTGGGAAGAGGCACAAATCTGTGGTGCGGTGGTCGTCAAATCGGCCCGGTTCCCCTGTAGTGTAAAACTGCCAACACACCCATTCTGCAAGGACCACCTGATAAGTATCTGAGCCGGATCTCTTCCGTACTGGGAAACGCGGTGAGATGAAAGGGGCCTCGGCGAAAACACGTTGTTACTAAACCTTGTTCGAGACAGCCTGGATCGCCAGATGACCCATTTGCCCGCGGATGATGGGGCAGTAGGCTTGCACCACGATGGCATGGGCACGGCAGTACTCCACAATTGGGCGCTGCTGGCACAGCGGATGAAGCTTGCTCGTGTGAGGGACGTGATAAGTCTCTTGTATTGCACCGGGACACACGAACCTCTATTTGGTTGATAGCGGGCATGGGCAAACCAGCCGTTTTTATTTCGTCGAGGTGCTTGATGCCGCTGGTGTAGGACAGGCATACGTGTAAAATCGTTAGGTTGGTCAGAACTTTGAATGAACTTACTAGTTCGAGACTCCCACTGTCCTGATCTTGCCAGCTTTCTGAGCATCTAATAATGCCTCTATAAGTATCCAAACGACGCTGCGCTCCAGAGAATGGGTCATGAATAAGAAATAAATCAATATAATCTTCGAAATGCACATTAGTTAGCGCAGAGGATTGCAGGAACAGTGAGCGGGCGACATCAGATGTGGTCATTTCTTACCGAAGCCAAATCTTGCCAACGATTCCTCCACACCTTTGAGGGTGCTGTCGTATCCGTGCGTTTTGCTGGCGCACTTGGTTGCTTCAGTTAACGAAATGTGGGTGGTTACGCACTTGGGAATCCAATGAAACCCACTAATGAACAATTCTTCTCGAGGGATACCACTGTCCCTCACTGCTTCGCCGACCGCACCCTCATTTTTGTACGCCTGCGCTGAGTCGATGTGTCTGGGCTCGGCGATTGGACATCAATAGTCAGCTAAGAATGGTAGAGGAAGTAAGGTACTTACCTGTAACCAACTTGGAAAGCCTCCAGGACCGAAGGTTTCGCGTTGTAGTTCTGATACACGCCAAACCCTAGGAGAGGCATCGAGTACCCTGAGCCATATACCGTTCCGCGATGATCAGCCTCGGTACTGGCCTCCGCTTCTCAATCCTACCTGATGTCAACTTGACTGCAGACTTGATGGTGAGTGTCATATCACTACGCTCGAGAGCGCCAATTTAATCACAGCGGATGTCGATGATGGTTAGCGGGTGGCTTTCCCAGCCTCCGTGCGACACCACCAGTAGTGGATTTCATACACTGGTTCATACCTAAGCGGGTAACTGCTTCGCAAGACCCAGAAAACGAACTACGGTCTCTCAAAAACTCGGGTCTTTTATCTTGCTTAGCCTGCTACCTCAGTGGTTTCCCGTCGCATTTTCTGTCACGTAAGTGTGTGAAGGGGTGGTAGCCAGTAGCTCCATTATAAAGGTGAAACCATGGCAAAATCTCGGAAGTATGCTGAAGAACAACCTAATCGATACGCATTAGTCTTCGTCCATCCCTGCGAATCCATCTTGCCGGCGCCGTTCCCTCATAACCTTACGGGCGTTTTCAATAGCGGGCTGGAGTAGCCCAGCTTTCTCAAGGGCGAGCAATGTAGCATGAGCCAAACTGATATGGTTGTGGCGACGAAGGCTGTTCTCGAACTGTTACCGAAGATTCAGAGCTCCTAGGATAGTCAAGTGTCAAGACAACTCACAGCCCACTGCTCTCTCCGGGAAGTCTCATCTGAGATTTTCAGAAGCATCTCCGCTACCGCTGCGTCATTACCAGCTTCTCGCAGAAGTTGCAGTTGTTTTTTCATCGCCGGAAGGGGATCATCCCGAACGGCTAACAAGCTAAATTCAATCTGGGGATGCAGAGTCCGTACCTGGAACTAGATACTCGAACAGAGCACGTACGGCGCTTGGAGGATATGTTGCTATCCGATTTTCAATGACTTCTCTGCAAGTGTGGTTACGCCTGCACGCTCTACCATAGCTGGATAATTACCTTGCCTTGCGGAGCCAACCGTCATCAGAGTCTTCGAATGTACCATGACGCACGGGATGGGGTTTCAGGCCATCGAGCTCGTAAACGGATCCTGACACAGGGAGATATACAATAAAGTGATATGCATCCTCGGTTTTCTTCGGGATTCCAAGGCCGTCCAATGAGATAGTACTTGGTGGCGAGAGGTCATTGTGTGCTTCACGCAGCCAGTCGGCGCTAGCAATTGCCATGCCACACGTTTGCGGGTCCATACCGGTGGTGAAACTTAACAAGTCCGTCAGTCGGTAGTGGGCTTTTAGGGACGGTATGTTTCCAAGAGCATTGATGACAGCAAGTGTGGCACATGCGTTATTGACCGTTTGATGGGCGAAGAATCCCGTAAAATCTGGGTCGTATTCACCCGCCAGACTGTTTTGTTCTTCCGCTGCCAAAGGCAGACACTTGAACAGGAATATAAGTGCGCGTATGGGCTGCAGTGCAGAGAGGGCGTCGGGATCAAGGGAGTGTAGGTCGTCCACGATATAAGGTGTTCCTAAAGCCTTCAGAAGTTCGCTGTACCCCTTGGCTAGTCTATCAATTCATCTTTCGGCCGTCGCGGGGTAAACGTACGTGAACACGGCGGGGTCCGACTCTGTGAGGTGCCATCCGCTTGAGTCGTCGTCTTCGGACATGGCTGCAATACAAGTTTCAAGGGTCCTTTGACATCCTCGGTTGACGTTAATACGCGTCACCCACCCGGTAGCACGTGACTCGTGAGTTACTAGCCACTACCAAGAACGCCCAAAAATTAGCCAATGTCCGGTCTCGTCGACGACAACAACACCCCGCCGTCACAAGGCGTGCGCGAGGAAAATAGAGAGCGGTTTGAACTCGAGTTAGAATTTGTGCAGTCCCTTGCAAATCCTTACTACCTGAAATCGCTCGCTCAACAAAACATCCTTGACCAACCGGCATTCATCAACTTCGTCGAGTACCTGCAGTATTGGAGAGAAAAGGACTATGCTAGGTTTATCCAGTGGGTATAGCCGTAAGTGTCTGCAGTGCCGTGATCGGGGCTCAGCTTCACAGCAGCTATCCTCACGCGCTGCACCATCTCGAGCTTCTCCGACATGCTCATTTCAGAGCAGAAATCAAGAAGGACGAATGGAGAGAGTATATCAATCAGAAGCAATTCGACCATTGGCGTACATGGTACGATCATGACTGCGCGACGTTGTATCGGCACACCTTGACCCCATCGTCACAGGCGGAACTACCCCTCCTACGAACCAACCCCTGTCAAGCGCGAGCCATAATCTTAGTCATCGCCTGTATTAGTCAGCATGAGCGTAATTAATGCGAAAACAAATCGTTTTTGTTGTAAACACAATACCCCAGGGAATGTCAGCGTACGGGACTTCACGCCATCACCCGCCATCGTCGTTCGCGACGTCAGCGTCGGTGGCGCTCTTCCGCAGACTCGCATGGGAGGGCACGGTTCCCCTTGAAATTCGCGTCGACCCCAAGGAATTGCCTGCCAATTCAGATCGCGGGCTCGAGTGCTACTACATCCAGGCACCCCGCGTGAGCTATCTGCCTCTCCTCATGCCCGAACTTCGACGTTTCTTGATGGATGTCGTCTTCGACGATGCGGCAGCCAGGATACTGAAAGAGGAGGATTGGTGGTTTGAAAGCGAGGAGGGCGCACTGCTCAAGTGGTAAGCTCCTGAAGTGTTCTGTTCCCCCGCTTATCTTCATCCCCGTGAACGTTCCTGCCGTATGCTTTGTGTTCTCACTCGGTAGATATATTTGTCGGGGACTCATGTTAACTTACTACTTTGCGCATTCTAGGCACTGGCCGATAGGTCTGATCTACGACAACCACGCAATTTCTGCATCAGCCCGTGCGTCTTCCGCTGCGTCAATCAGCACCGGCACCGGCACGGCCCCAGAATTACAGATCACCCCGCTCAAGTTGATCCTTCATCTTGCTTCGCCTCCAACAGAAAAGCTACTCCTCCCTCCATCTGCGGAGGCGTGCAAACAGGCCTTTATGGGACAGCTTAAAGAAGCAGATTTTATCCGCTGGGGAAATACCAAACGCATGACTGGTCTTCGAAAAGCGGAGCAGGACGGAATATGGGAAGGTATTCGGGAACGTGAGTGGCTTCTTTCTCTTGTTCTGGTTTCCAAATACTAGATATCTCTTAACGAGAGTTTGCGGGATTCGTGCTAATTCCTCTGATTCATCCGTGTCATGATGATCAGATAATTTTGATGATTACTGGCGAGTCGCGTCGAAGATCGTACCTACCACAATACCAGCCGCACGGCCTAGTTCCCCGCCGCCTCCTCGTCGGCCTCTGCTCATACACGTCCACCGTCCAGCGATCCTCAAAATGCACAAGATCGCGATGGTGCATACAACGTCCGCAGTGTACCCGTTAGATTGTACTTGCCAGATGGACCTGTGATCCAAGACCTTGCACCCCCCATAATGGAAGACGGTGAGCTCATCTCTTGCGTCATACGAAGGACCAACGTTGTAACCGGCGGTCACTCGATGTCTTGTCTCCTTGTGATACCGTCAGGGACTCCAAGTACGCTCTCCCGGTACCTATCGACACATCTACCCTTGTTATTCCCGTCACAAGGACCTACTCCGGATCTCGCATTCCCGCTGGTGCAGGGCATCATTTTACCACCGGAGACCGAAATGGCGTGGCTAGGTGCGTGTATGGCAGGCGCAGACGGCTGGGTAAATGTCTGTGTTGGGTTGTTACAATAGGGGAGATTGCAGAGGCCTATACTACCTGATACTCATCGTACTTTTCGCTGTTCGTTAATGGTCGGATACCCACATCGCCCACTCGATTAATGTTTCGTTCTCTACCACTGCCACGTACTTTTGACGTGTTGATGGGCGCCGGTGACTGGGAACGAGCCAGTGGACTTGCTGCGTGCCACACCTCAACGCATCTTCAAAGCGTCGTACCTGTTTCATGACCGCCGCTTGAAGCATTGTGAGATATCTAGCCTGCCCATTGACCGCCGGCCCGCACAGCGACAAGTCACAACACGCTTCCGCCGCAATACGCCTACAGAAGCCATGTTCCGTCCATTCCAATCCACTCGTCGTATGTTGTCCACCTCACGTCGCGCGTGCATGTGGTCAGGACATACACGCCTTCCGCATGTCCTGATGGAAATCTCAGATCGGTACCATTTCGGGATATGACGGTCCTCAAGCTTTGGTTTGGATGGAAAAACAAGATGGTGAGAACGAGGATGACATTATCAAGTAGGCCAGGTGACACTACCTTGATGGATCAATGATGACAACGTAGGAGTTTAAGGAAAGGAAGATACAACATGGATACGTAGGGGAGTGTTAGCTTGCAAAGCAAAACGGCAGGCGGCGCAGGAGCTCGTCACGGATACGATCGGCCGACCGATTTGAGGCGTAGTAGCCGATATTTGCGTAGTCATAGGAGAAAAGATGACAAGAACGGCGCGGTGGAAAGCCAAGATATTCCATGGAGTCACGTGATGATCAGTACCTGGACAGTTGAATGTGCCGTCTTCCCTGGACAAGGACCCACTCGATGTTGCAAAAGTGGGTGTGGTCGGGCTGTGAGTGCTATCGGTGAAGTCTCGCAAAAGTAGTTCAGTGGAGTGCCCGTGTCTGTGTTGCTTGGTGTTGATGGATCCAGTGTACTTCATTGTCTGAATTAGGATGAGCGGCCGCAGCGCAAATGATGTAAAAGTGAGTCTCGCACGCTGGATGGTCCCGCATTGCTGGAGTCATTTCTGTGGAGTCATTTCCGAGCCACCCGAAACAGTTCTGGTAATAAAACCGGCAGAGGCACTTCTGATGAATTGGTGATGCACTTCATGTGATAATCGGAAACTCCCCGCTTTCGATCTGCGAGCATAAAGTTCTAGTGAATAAGAGGGAAACCCCTGGTATGCTGTCAACTGCTGGAAGATCAAACGTTGTCGTTAAGAGCGAAGCGAGGACTTCCGCCAATTCACGTGCCGGCCTGTTACTGCTGTTTTAATCGGAATTGCCGAAAACTCGATATAGTTGGGTAACGCTTACTTTCATCCTCTAAGGGAAAAATGTATGTGAGAATGGGTGTGACAAGTACATAATTCATTCTGAGGATGCATTGATCCAACGTTGCAGCGATTTCGACGTCGTAAATATCGAATCACCGGCGAATAGATAATCGATGCAGTAAGTCACGGACTCGCTCCTAATAACCACCGCGATGGCGTAAAAGCGTCGTTAGGTCATACACAGCTGTCAGTGTCCCCGTGAGTCCATGAAGAATGAAAGTAAACGATACATAATTGTATCTCAGGAAAGACTGCACGGCTCCTATAATCAGAAGTTTAGTGAATATCAGAACATTGGATACCTACGGCGCCCTGCATGGCCTAATTTTTCTGCCTAGGAGCTTAACCGAGAGAACGGAAACTCTAAAGCCACAGCAACTGCTTGCCGACTCAGGGTACCCCTGCAAGTAGCGGAGAGACGCGGTTATCGTTAGGAGTAGTATCGCGTATGGCAGTGCAGAATAGCAGGCAACCTGGGAGAGTATGCAGTATCCTCCGCATTTGATAGAGACGCAAGCTACATATAGCATGTCGGTGATTCTGGGATCCTTCGGTGCACGGAATTGGACCAATGTGAAGCAGTACGAAGTACGACTCCACTAGCATGCCTGACATTGAGAAAACATGAGATGATTCAGCGTGCCTATCGTTGGGGGAGTTATCAAGGAAAACATGCTCGTATAACGAAAAAGACTTCTCTTCTAGTGACTGCCTCGAGCACGAGGACGGACGAAGGACTCGCCATCGGACAGGTACAAATAGAAGTAAACACCTTGGACAAGTGGTTGCTGACATAATAAATGCCATTCCAAACGACGGGATCAAATTTCGAAGTTTGCCTCACTGCCTCGCATCAGCAAATCTGACCATGTGAGTGAACACCCGTGGACCCCCCTGGAACACGAGGGATAATCGCAGCTTCATCAAGCTGGCCTTACCCGAGTGAAAGCACCTGGCGCGATCACCAGTAACTGTGCCGTGGTACTGAGCTAGTTTCACTTCAATCAGGGAATTTGAAAATCTTTCACGAGGTATGTTACAGTAATCGGTCCCGGGCTGATCACTGGCACACAGCCAAACCACTAGCACGTAACAGATTCACTACCACCTTCAGTATTTCCACGTTTCATCGACCCACTGAATTTGCGATGTACAATCTCCGTCGCCCCCGACAAGGTCAACGCGAACGCGGAATAATTGAGAAATTCACAGAACGTCTGCAACGTGTTCCTTTGTAGTTTGTGGTTACCTCAACCAAAGCTCTGGGTCCTTAACCGTTGCAGAAGTATCTGCTGTCCGTTGCAGCAAAAAGGAAGTGAACAGGTGCGGTATCTGCCGGGTCTCAGCGCTTCAGCGCTACCACTGCTGGTGGGGTAGATAGACACTTCACTTTCCATTGGTTTACGATACTACGTAAAGCCGTATCCACCTATCTTGTTGGACACGATAACCAAGGGTTTGATTTAAATCATTCAGCGGGCCTGGTCCATGTAAGGTTTATGATGAACTGTCTGTTGGCGACCGTTCCCACCGCGATCAGAGAAGTATCCACCCTACACAAGCACCGAACTTCCTACACTAGGTGCGCTACTCTGGTAATGGTTCTTTGGGGTGATAGGTCCAATCCGCGGACCGCTCATCGTCCAGCTGAAAAACAAGCAGGGGCGGAAATGCAGCCAGTTCCGGCAACGTGTGGGCAACAACATTCTATTCAGTATCAGTGTCGCGGTCATCATAATGCTATAATATTCCAAAGCTCGACAAGTGTATCCTGACATAATATGAAGGTATGACGATAATGTGCAGTAATCTACATATCTAGGTTATGCTGGGCTGATGCAAGGTGATGGGGACAAGATTGTAATTATGACCGACGCTGTGTCCATAAATATCCCATGGGTGTCTGGGTGAATCTACTGGATAATGCGCTGAGTTACAGCTGGACTTTTAGGCCTTTGAGGCTCTCACGCTACCGGGCGCATGCTACCATCGCGCATTGTTTGAAGGGGATCATGTCAGTACCTCTACACTGTCATCACACACGGGTTTGCAAGAATATATCCATGCAGACTCGCTCACTTACCGGAAGATGCATAGAGTTGCATTTGGTTGACACTGGTCCACGTTATCCGGACTCTGTTTTGATAGGAATCGTACGGACTGAGCTGTAGTGACTGTTCCGACAATCCAATCGCCATGGCAGTGCGCATAGCAAGCTGTGGGAACCATCAGACAAACCAATGACAATGCAGAAGCAGCACCGACATCACCGTACTGGCGAAAGCCTGAGGATATTAGATACGAAGAAAGCAAATTCATAAGAAGCGCGGACATACCGTGGAGACGCCCAGCCTTATATTCGGACCACGCCAGTAGCATTACGCAATGCAAGGTCTCCAGAGTTGGTTGATTGAGAGACGCGGTCAGTAACTCCTGCATTTCAGCGTATGCGACGCTCACAAAGTGAAGGAGAGGGTGACTTACCTTGGCAATTTCACAATAGGTTTCTGCAACAATTGATGGGCCCCTAGCAACTACTTCAGGGATCTCCGAGGCCCTATATAGCTCTCATTAGGAAAGATGTGATTGAAATATTTAGAACGTACCTTGCGCCCAACCCAGCTATGCAATTAGCCATAAGGGCCGACATAGTCTGACGACGCAGTCTGTCATACAAGTCGTCATACGTGAGAAAGGGACACTGCCCGCCCATATGGCTGATGAATAGTGTTAAGAATTGAGACATCAAGTCACGCCGGGGAAAGTGAGGTTGACCGGGTTCAAATAGCTGAGGCGAACGATATTGGGGGGATTGGTTGACGTGTCGTTCATACGTTTGTGAAGTTGAGGCACTTGCACGATGGTGGATATGTTCGTCATTGGGTGAATATCTGGCGTGTAATAAGTCGGATATGACCTTCATTTCCTTTGGTGTGCACCCACCTCGATACTCCGGAAGGTTTCGAGATCTCTGGAGATGCATAGGATTGCGATCTAGCTTGGCAATCGTCACCGTACCCATTTCCGGGTGGCGAGTAAGAGGAACGTTGTGAGGAGTGTATCACCGATGGTAGATTGGTGCAGGAAGCTTGTACTTGTTGACCGGAGGAGTAGTCTGTCGGATTTGCATCAGCCGGGTGGTCTTGCGCGGCCGTGCCACTCGCTGGTCGTATATACAAGGTAGGGGCGCTCGGTCCAGCGATGGCCCGACTGCGTTCGGCAAAGTACCGCTCGCGATCTCGGAACCTGCAGGGAATTTTGGCACTCGTACATGCTTCACACTGTGACTCTGGACTCGGCTGTAGACATTTTATTTTCTTCAAACGACTATCAAAGAGGATGGTAAATGGGACACAAACGCGGAGCAGGGTACACACCAGTTATCGCATGAGGTAACGAGACGGGGGCGTTTCTTTTGGCTTTGGGCCGCGTTGGGAGACTCGAAGATGAACTGAAAATTAGTGTCCATGGGGATGTCAGACTGCAAGGCCAGTGACGATGGTTAAGTTTATATCCGTGAGCTGGTATGGTACCGCGAGGCGGCAGGTGCCACTGGTGAACGGAGGAGGGTCCCAACGTTGGCAGCCCTGCAAGGTTTTCTAAGCGGTCACCGCCAGCGCAGCATTTTTGCTAGCTACCTACTTACTCAACTATTAGCCTTGACTTCCAACGCATTGCATTAATCAAGATCAATCAAGAAATTGCAAACCCGCCGGTGGCATTATTAGTCAAATCCCCTGCATGCCGTAAACGGATTGTCAGGACCTATCTCATCACACGACGGAAAATGATGGTAGGTCAGTGTGGCAAAAGAATTTAAACGCGGCGGGTGGCCCACCAACCTCCCCGGCCGGACGGCGGCTCAGGATACCAGACCCAAGCCCTTGATGCTCGGGAATGATCGCTGCGGACAGCCTGCAGTACCGTGACCGACCATGTGGAGCCCATCTTGTGGTTTGGACCAGACGGAAAAACATGTTATGTGTGTGCATGACTTCGGCGCGTGGGTCCGGCCCAGGAATGTACACCGCCAGATATGGCACTGATGTCACACGCCACCTCCCAGTCGACGTCAACTGATGAGTCCGCCACCACAGCAGTACACTGTACACATGTTTAGACATAACCACTAGAGAAATCACCAACCGGGCTCGGTTGTGACTCCACGCTCAGCGGAGACGACCACAGAGTCTCTTCACTCCTTGGATCAGTGAAACAGACCACTCACGCATGATCCCGTTCACCACACGTACCCACTGAGTGTACGTACGTTTCAGATACACCCTGTAAAGTCATGCTTCCGATTCTGATTAACCATAACTAACGTAGTGCGAAGGTGTCAGTGAACGAAACCGGGGTATCCTGCCTAACTCGTGGACAACAATGAATGTATGGGCGATGTGCGCCAAGCAAGATGGCAGACCATCGTCGGTCCAGAAATCGTTTCTCATGCGTCTCGACTCTCTTCATCGGCTTGGCCACTCATGATGGAACTATTTCCGTCGGTTTGCATCAATTTTGATGTCCTGATGCTCCGAAGCTCCTCGGCATCTTCCTCGCCTTCGTCAAGCTCTTCGCTTGAAAATAAAAGGTGCTGGTGTATCTCATCATCCTCGTGGCGCTTCGTGACGTTTGTCAGTTACTAATCTAAGTAAAACGCAAAAGGTAGCTCACTAGTAGGCGCGCCTCAAGCCGTGCGGCATGGGGCCTTGCAGCGTTAAGCTCGAAGTCCCGGCCGGGGCTTAGAATGCTGTTGTCATCGGCTCGTATTGTGTCACCGAGTGCATCGTGGGAGTCGACGGTTTTTCGGTACTTGTGATACGTAAAGAGTGCAATGCCTGAGGACGCGTGGTACACCATTCTTCTCTACAGCGAGACGAACAGGATCATCACTCACCACAAGTAGTAATAGCCACGCCGGTGATATTGAGGGGTGTGAGCTCGTCGCCAAAAAACCAGGCCGATATCGTGATGGTCGAGACCTCCTTAGCTATTCCTGCTATTGACATTGGAAGCACACCTGCACGTTGAATTATGCTTGACACCATGAGCTAGGAGTCAGCCTCGTTGCAACTTCGTAAGTTGAGGTGGAGTTCCGAGACGTACTAGTATTCGCTCATGACCATACAGAAGGCCAAGAATCCGGGGAGTGTCAACATCACTATCGTGTTGATTGTGGAAGCTAAACTGGCAAAGAAAGGAGTGGAAAATACTCTGTCCCACCCTTCCCAAAGTATACTAATGATAGCCAAAGTTGCAGCCATGATCGGGGACAACCAAAAAATGGCTGCAGCAGGACTATCCATTCCCGTCTTCTTGTCTCGCATCAAGAGTTGGGTAAGACTCCACCGAAGGCCACTGCACACGCTCGCGGTCATAACGAGGATGAATCCAGACAGCACGAACGCGGTCTCAGAAGCGACCATTAGCAATACACCTCCAAATATGACGAGGATTACCGCAACCAAGCGTAACGAAAACTTCTCGAGGCGAAAAAGGAAGGCGAAGATGAGTACGAATATGAGAGAGGACGACTTGCACATGGCTGAGAAAATATCAATTTTTTGCCGTAATTCAAACATGCGGTATGCCCTTCTCGCCTATTCATCGGAGGGCACGACATCGCAGAGATGAAGATTGAACGGAGACCCACTGTAGAATGAAAGGGTAATCGTCTTTAGTGACACGTTCGACAGTCCGATATCCACACCGGTGGAAATTGCAGCAGGAACAGCTTTGGTGCTATATACCGTACTCGATGTTAGGGGATAAGGTCTCAACGGATATTGTCATCCTGACGCACCCATAGACTCGTAAACCTGGCCTGCATTCGGGACGAAATCGTTGTGGGTGTATGAATCGCAATGCCGCAGCGAGAATAAATTGGATACATATATGGATGGTCGTCACGAACAACGGGTAAGGGAAACCGAAATGGTCGAGCGAGAACATCCATTTATTGTACACCGACAGCACCGTTGCGAAAGTGAACCTTGTCAGGACAAATCATCAGTTGTTCAGATTATGGAAAATGCAGTCTGCAGACGAAAAATTTCGCCATGGCCAGGAGGCAGAAACAGAAAGCCATACCATAACACGATGAAGCAAGAGTTGATGGCTGCGCTCCTCCACCAAAGCCGTCTCTTCTCCGACGAGGGTACGGGGTGGACACCTGCGCCGCCATTTGCACCTAGTTGGGACTCTAGAGTGTCATCTGTCGAGTCTCGAAGACCATGGTCGGCCATGGACAGAGTGAGTTGGCAAGCGTGGGAAGGGTAAGCTCCCGAGGGCGACGCCGTATGCACCGCAGAGACGTGTTGCTTAAGGCTCGAAAACGCCTCACCAAGAACGCCAAATTTCGACATTGATATGATCTAACTGTACGACTGTAATCGAACGATCATACATAGTGCATGGTCGATATTCATGACGTTATACATGTACCAAGTGCAGACTCCAGCCCCGACTTCACCAGAGGAGAGAAGGCATCTTCTAGTAGTTTAAACGAGCAGAGACCTGTCGTATGTTCAGATTGATGCTCAGCGGACACAGTCACATTCCGAGTCGAGAAACACGGTGGTCGGTCAATGCTTGTGAGATGAGGGTTCCGCCGGTCACATGCCATGATGGAAACATTTGAGAGTAGTACGTACCTGTACAGTGCTGTCGATAATTGCCCACGCCGCTCACCCGTTTGTTTGCAGCACGACTTAGACAAGTGTGTGCATCCCTCGATAATGATGTCCGTGAAATTGCACAAGTTTCTTCTCCAAGCATAGGTGTAGCGCGCCAGAAGTTCTATACACTGACCAGAGTATCAAAACTTCCCTGGGCATCCCTGGAGCGCAGACGAGTGCACACATGCAACATTGCGAGATACGTTACACTGATGCCAAGTCCGACTCATACAGGTAATCTGAAGGCGGAGTCCCGCAGCATAAGGTTGGAGTTATTTGCATCGCCCCCTATCCACTGTTATATGCAACGGCCTTGCAGTGCAGTTTGTAGGATGTGATGCAACGAACACTGCCGGCCCCGCCTATGATCTTGGTGACAGTTGTGCGAATTCAACTTGACAAAGAGTACTGGTGTCCCGAATGTAGGTATCGGCGATCGCTTCTCGGTGTCGACCAACCGCCTGCAATGTGCATCATGTTGGTCATGCACGAGGGGGATGAGTAGCACTTGGGCGCGTTCCTCAACATGTCCCCAGATGGCATCGACGCACAGAACATTCGTCATGTTTTGGCGCGGAGGAATGTCGCGGTAAGTACTGTAAGTCACCTCAGCAAAATATTGCACACACGTCGTCGCTCGCGAGCGTGGATCTACCTGTGCTTTTCTTTCCTCTACCATGTGACCAGTCTGTGATTGTGATGATTCGTAAGTAAACCATCTCTTCCTCTGGGGTTAGTTCTCCCAATCGTCCGCAGGACCTCTTTTGATTGCGCTGTGTTTTAAACACACAATATGACGCGGAAATATTCAGAGCCGCTGGTCCTAAACGCAGTGCGAAACTTTGAATAAATTTTGGCGGGGCAGAGCTCGCATTTGCAGAGAAAAGCTGTATCTAAGAATCTGGGTAGGCAAACAATAAGTCTTACCTTCAGTTTGCGCAGAATATTTCATCAGAAATTCCATAATTTACTGTCGCATGGTGTTAGTTTAGCAATCATAAGCCCGACGTACATTTCGCTGCGCTGTCCACAACATGCGATGACGTATGTACGGCGGGAAGGAAGAATCCCGGGACTGGCGCTGGCGCCGCTACCTACCTTCGATGGTCAGTACATGTGTTCAAGTGAGGTGGCAGTCGGTGGTCTGACTGCGGGTGGCAGTGTTGTCAACCCGTGCGGCATCCATTCACCGACCTGCAACGCAGGCCGGACTCCGCAGGTATGCCAAGCCCATGACCTACACTGCTGGACTCACAGCCGCTCACTGTTTAACCGTTGGGATTGTCCGTAGCAATCCGTTGGAGTATCTCGGACATGGTCCTGCAGCTCGGTGTTAGCGCCCGTCACTGCCTTCCTCGTGCCGACGGCGTGCCTGCGCGTTTGGGCTTCTCCGTCGGAGAACTTCTGCTACGCTCTTCCTCCCGCTGATACTTATATTGGCCTGTGGGTGAGTGTTACTCCACCCCCTCGAGTCATGGTTCCCCCTGCATTGCGGCAGTTCGTACCTCTGCTCAGCTTGTTGGCACTTGCCACAGGTCGGTGCTGGTAAGGACACTTCCAACGACCACGCAATGAATTTTACTTACCGTTGGCGTGCAGCTCAAGACAGCAATGGCGAGACCATCGTGCAGATAGTGTATAGTGAGCTTGCACTTCTCCGCGTGCCGCAGCACGGTGCTCAAGGGTTTGACCAGACTATAGTCCCAGCCAAGTTGCTGCTGCAGTAGCAGGAGCCTTGTATCTTCTTTGTAGTGCCTGTCTTTTTGCTCGTACCTTCTCAAATCGAGCATGGTGGGGATTGTGCCTTCCCATCGGATCGCTCAGTTGGTGTCTCACTTCTTGGAGAAACTGTTTCTAACCCAAGAAATTGCAGCTATTGCTATAGGGTTCTTCATTCGAATCGCACTCCCGAAAAATCCCAACAGCTTGATAATATTCATACTCCAGCAGCTGTTGATTTTACTCTCTCCCGCCGCATTCCTGGCTTTCAACTACATTTTATACGGCCGATTTGTTGCAAATTGCGTGAGCCCTAGCTACTCTTGGGTTCCGCCTCGCAAAGTCGCGACTTGGTTTGTTACCAGTGATTTGACTACCTTCTTGATTCAGGTCAGAAGCCACTTCTCGCTTGACCTCTGCTGAACAAAGTTCTAATGCTTATACATGGCAGATGGCTGGTGGAGGAATCCAAACGTCCAAAAATGCATCGACGGACACACTGGGAGTTGATGTTATGCTGGCTGGGCTTGCCCTCCAAGCCGTCTCTTTTGGACTTTTCATCTTGCTGTTCCTGCACGTTTGTTGGCGTATCCGCGCAGATGGCATCTCACCGTCAAGGGAGGCTTGGGGCCCAATTGTGCCAACCCTTTTGTTTTCGTCTGCCATGTTCATGGTGAGTCATCGTCGATTTGACTGCTCCGAGTGTGCGTAACGAACATCTCCCCCCCAGGTACGTTGTGTCTATCGCACTGTTGAACTTGCCCAGGGAAGTGGTGGCTATCTCATGACCCACGAGCGTGCGTCTATTCGTTCGTCGCTTTTGCCTGACTACCTAACTCCTTTATGCTTTACGTCTAGTTTGGTTTTACCTCCTTGACACCCTCCCGCTCTTTGTTGGCATCAGTGTCTACGTTCTCTTCTGGCCATCCAAGTACATTGTCGCTAAAACAGATCTTCCGATCTCAAAGATTTGAAGTCTAAGTGCGCTTGCAATCCCATTTACTCCATGTGCGACTCTACACTCTGGACACTACTGGTACATACAGCTCTTACCATGTCGTCGTAATTATTCAATGTAGAACCGATCTTCTATACCACTATGAGGAGCACGTGTGTAACTTGTCTTTGTGGTCCCAGGAGAAACCGTAAGGTCAGCCTTCAGATGCCGCAGGCGGGGCAACTCGGTGCGCTCACTGATCTAGGCAAGCTGCCACACGCTGAGCGACATCGGGGCGTAAATGACATCTTTTTGTCAAGATACGGACCATATCCCTTCCCCTCAGAAAGGCCTTATCACCTACAAAAGACACAAGTCCCTTTAACAACCTCCCGATCCACGCTTCGGATGGCATCATAAATTTCCCCTGCTCGTCGTACTGCAAGAGAAGCGCACGAATCGCTTCCTGAGACTGCTGATACTTGGAATGTCCAACCACGCCCGTGATGCAGGCATGTCCAGCGGTTATAATGCCATATCGCTCGAGCATCTTCTCGTTTCTAGGCCACCAGTCCTCCATTTGCTGTTCGCGCTCGAGATGTGTAACCACAAGAGCAACCGGAACCTCTTTACGGCCAAGGACTTCATAAAAAAGCCGGTAATTATTTTGTATTGTCACGGTGATGCGGTTTGCGCGAATGCAGAACAAGAGCAGACTAATGCCGCCCGCAGCGCTCAGGCTTTTTATTAGTTGGATTGCCTTCTCGATGGCATTGAAGCAGCGATCTTCGCTAATGGTATCAGGCTCTTCCAGTCCAACGGTGTCCCACATCCGGACTCGTGCCGGGCCAATTTCGAATACGTACTCGTCGGAATCCAGAGTACACGCATTGGCATCAGGGGAGACCCTTGCAACCTCTTTTCCTGCCATCAGATTGATCAAGGAGCTCTTTCCTACGCCCGTCTCACCGAAAAGGACAACGTTGAGATTTCTAGAAGAGGTAGACTTCGGTGACCGGGAGCATCTTTGTATAAGATGGTGAACGGCAAGCTGACATTTACGGTACCGCCCGATCGTTGGGGGGTGGCATTCGTCCGTCAAGGTGGTGATGCAGGCATGCCCCGCGAAATCCATGCCGTATGCCGAGAGTCCGTTCTGGTTGTTCTCCCACCAGACCTCCATTGCTTCCGGTGAGTCTCCAAACTTCTCTAGTTCAGTGATAACGGCCGCGACGGGGATGTTTTGGGACACCTTCGAGCATATACCTGTAATGGACATGTATGTTTGTTGCATCGTCCGCGTGACTTTTGTACCCCTGAAGCAGATAACGAGGAGATGAACACCGTGCGCTTTGTCGAGCTGCATTAGGAGATTTCGCAATATCTCTTCAACTCGTTTCGACGCAAGGCTTCCCTGTGTCCCCTCGTTCAAGCCAGGGGTATCCCATAGGTAGTAACTGTGTTGGAATATCGTCGTAGGATGGCGCGTTGTCTCCAGCGTGACTCCGACAGCATCGTTCGATGCCAATACCCTCGCTTCACCGAGAATAAGGTTGATAAGGGAACTCTTCCCTACTCCTGATTCTCCTACTATAACGACGTTGCGAGTGGACATCGTGTTCAGCAGGATTGGGGTGCTACCGTACGTTTCAAACACGTTGGGGACTTCTCACTGCAAACCGCACATACCTTATGCAAAGCACTCGAAGTATTCTAACCCAAGATGATTTCGATTGATGTGCGATCGCCTGAAAGCCGATAAGTCGACACAGCCTAGAGGCTCAGAGAGGGATAGGGCGTAATCCTCGCGATGTCTCGAATGTGGTTTCCACAATCGACAACAAAGAGACGGATCGTAAATGATCGGGAAGATGGATGACTGTCGAACAGGGCGTGACTGCTCTATGCGATGAGTTGATTGATGAAGGGTGCTTGGGGGTACGGATAGCGTTCTGATCAACTGCATCTCGGCGGTCGGTTGCACGGCCCAGCCTGGGCCTACCCACACGGAACGCTGCTATGACCATTCAGGTAGTCCACGAGGCAAACGACGCCTGGATGATGGGTGCAAATGAACGCATTGCATTGTAACAATGCATGTGACTGGATGGAAGGGCTTCGAAGGATGCAGTAGGTAGTCCCCAGCAGTGCTAGTGCTAGTGCGATGCAGGACGGCTGGCAACATAGCAAAGTTTAGAGAGGGCTGACTGACACCTTGAGGTTGGCCACCAGCGTATTCGTGCGAAGTCTCCTCAGGAATTCTTCGAGTGCGTTTGGGACTCCAAAGTTTCTAGCCTTCAACGGCGACACGGACAAGAGAACGGTTGTCTACTCCCGATTCTTCGTGGCCTGCCTAGGGGAGGCTACCGGCGGACCAGCTGTCATGCCCACAACCACTCTGCCCAACACAGGTGACTTCACTATGAAGAATTAGATCCCAAAACACATTGTAACGGGTCTGTCAACACCGTGCCTTCAAGGGTCGAGCTCGGCGGTCAAAAGTTTAACTCGAAGAGTCCGAGACACCTTTGCAATGTCAACTGCCAAGTGAAACTACCAGGTAGAACACGACCATAGGACAAATACACGGCCGGGTCCGAGCTGGACGTACGATAATGTTCGTCACATAAATTCCTCGAGAATGAATTTGGCGTGGGTTGTCAGTCACACTGATCCAGCGCAGCCTCCACCTTTTCATATGATTCGGACCCGCAGCTCCAAATATTCTATCAAAGTATTTTTCCAGGCTCGAAACCCATCACAGAATCCACACCAACTGCCCCATAATCAGGATGCGCGACGGCGGCCTTGATCTCGTAGCCCCTGGATGAGGTGGGCCTTCAAGCTTCAGATCTCAGATCGTGCCCTATACAGAAGTCCTCCATGTTGCTCATCTTCGTCTCCCTGATAGCAGGCTCGACTTTAACAGGACGCCAGAGAACAGGTTGGTTGGTGCGTGCAAAGAGAGGCACGACGCGCAAATATTAGCAAATATACTCGGGTGTGGGTCACGTGCAGTGGCTGTGTCTGGTTGGGGAAAGATGAGGTGAGAGGCGGGGTTCCGTCCAGTGAGCGAAGACATGCTGCCAGCCGACTCGACGGAGGCGTCCGCCAGCTCTGAACCAACATTTCCACCTACACTGGCAGATTTGAGTCGGCATGCGTCTGTGATATCGTCATCTTCCGATTCGGAATCCATCCATGAAATGCCAACCACCCCACGTCCTCGGCCGACGCGTACTTTCTCTTCTCCCCGCTCCCGCAGTCCACATTCTCCGTCGGCAGTTCGCCCTCCCAGCTACCTTACTCGTGAGTTTGCTTTGCTAGATCGAGAACCCAGATCTCGCTCTGTCGCCGCGCACACCCGGTCAAAGTCTCGGAGACGGTCTCGCTCTCAGAATCCCTCTGCAAACAACAGACCTTCTTCACAGGACTTTTCCTTTATGTCCACCCTTGGGGAGGGCTCCTACTCCACGGTGTGTTATCTCTGTATCTTATATTCTTACATACATTTACGTTACATATAGGTCATGCGTGCAAGGTACATTCGTACTGGTCAGGAATACGCTATCAAGATCATCGACAAGAATCATCTCATCAGAAAAGACAAGATGGCTGTCGCAATGGCCGAGAAAAACGTTCTTGTCAAATTGGGCACTGGTCATCCCGGCATCATCCACCTTCACTGGACGTTCCAGGATGAATGGAGTCTTTGTCAGTGTTCACTTGTTACCTTGTATGTACCTCACCACATGATACACAGTTTTCGTCCTCGATCTTGCTATTAACGGAGAAATGCAAGCACGCATTTCGCGCATGGGCTCTCTCTCTTTAGCCTGTGCCCGACACTACGCGGCACAAATCATGGACGCCTTGGATTATATGCACTCGAAAGACGTCATCCACAGGTATGTGAACTTCATCATTACACCGCGTTACTCTTCCTCACTCCATCTGAGGGACCTCAAACCGGAAAATCTCCTCCTCGATAGTGACTTCCGCATAAAGATCACAGATTTTGGGACGGGAAAATTACTCGAACCCGGACGTAAGCTCGCTGTCACTTCTTCGCTATGTTCCGCTTCACAACTACTCCAGAGGAACGCGCGAACTCATGGGTGGGCACCGCCCAATACATCGCCCCCGAACTTCTCGAACGCAGTGAAACAAGTAAAAGGTTGGTCTTGATCCGTGAGGTGCGACAGAACTATTGGTGACAAAACATTGGCACCCCCCACACAGCTCAGACCTGTGGTCTCTTGGGTGTATCGTTTACCAAATGATCGCTGGCCGATTTGCATTTCACGGTCTGTCCGAGTACCTAACCTGGCAAAAGATCAAGGCTCTAGACTACACATTTCCTGAGGGCTTCGACGGGGACGCCAGGGATTTTGTGCAGCGGTTGCTTGTAAGTCGTTTTCGTGTATTCTGTTGTTCTCATTCATCAGTACCCTTTCCGATACATCTCCAACGCAATATGTCGATCCTTCACCTTGGGTAGATTCTTGATCCGGCGCAACGGCTCGGTGCAGGTGCCGAAGGGAGTCCAATCTCCCGAGCGGCACTACGTGCACACCCCTTTCTCTCCTGTGTAAAGTGGGAGACGCTCTGGACCGATCCTGTCCCTCCGCTTGAGGCAGGGTTGGTGAAGAAGGAGGTACGTGAGGCGACAGGGGACGAGGGAGAGGGACGGAAGTCGGAAACTACGAGTAGTGTGTGGGATTCGCTCGTTGGCGGGGACGGATTAGATGGATCGAGTGGGGTAGACTGGGGCGATAGGGATGAAGGAGAAGGAAGTGGCAGAGTCACCACTACCGGGAATGGGAACAGAAGAGGACCGAGCAGACCTTTCGGAAACAGTCATGCTGATGACGATGGATTAGGGTGGGCGCACGATGCAGAAGGTCCCGAGTTTGAGCGGTTTAGGTTGAAGGAAAGTCAGTGGCTGATGCGGTGCGATGAGGGCGACGAGGACGAAGCTGAAGATGTGCGGAGCGGAAGACAGCGAGCTGATGTTGACAAACTTGAGGACTCAGTGCAGACCCCGACTCCGTCGTTTATTCAAGGTGTACAGGATGTTGTGGACCAGGCAAGTGCAAAGGACGGAAGTACTACCACCACTGCCATGACAGTGCAAACCATACCCATACCCACATTGATATCTCCACCTTCACCTACGGGTACCCCTCGCCCGTCCCCGTCAGTTTTGGGTTCAAGTTCCGGTTCGGGATCAGGGACGAATTCGTTAGGTGGAAGTTTTGTGGAAGTGAGCGATGTTCAGCCAAAGGACAGGCTTGATAATCCGACACAGTTTACTGTGGATCATGCGTTGTCCCGCGTCGCTGGATTGAGTCTCAGCAGTGGAGGAGACACGAAGGAACGAGTGGGAGTAGTAGTGGGAGAGGGCAGTGGAGAACGGGGTAGGGACAGAACGTTGACGCCTGTACAAGGGAACATGTTATTTGTGAGGAAGGTGGACTGGTGCGCTTCTTCCTTTTCAATTGACTAGAAGGATAGCTGAGGTTTTCTTTGACCTCAACTCGTCAATGGCGTCCTGTTCGTGGCCTACCGGCATGCTGTGGTCAACAAGGTCGCCAATACTGATACCAGGTGAAAGCGTCATTTTCCACACGTGCGTAGAGGCGCGTTCGCCCAAACGTCGTGGTAGCCGGCTGCTACTACCCCTCAACGTTGTGTCGACGGTGAGATCAAAGCCAAGGGAGCTGGTCCTCACGAATCACAGGCTTTTATGTTTGAAAAGGAGGGAGGCGTCAGCCGGATCAGGAAGTACTGCGAACAGGGATGCGAAGAACAGCAGTGGTGATAGAAACGGCGTAGAAACGGTTTTGCCTAGCGTAAGCTTTACCGTGAAGACAGAGCTGTGGCTCGCGCGTGCTGAAGGGAAGGGGAGGGACAGCAAGGACGGGAAGGACGGGAAGGATAGGGAAAGAGAGAAGGAGACAAAGTCAGTTGTCGAGAGCACAGAGAGGAAGGGGGAGAGGGAGTTTGTAATATTAACTGTGAGTTTGCCTTCTCTTGTCTCCGACTTGGCTGACAGTTTGGGCTATGTACGTGCGCTACGTAGTCGACAACTTCACAGACTTACGCGGCTGAGACGAGTGCGTTGTCCGCACAATGGGTCGAGAAAATCAACGCCTCGCTGTCACTTCAACAGCAGCGTTCGCCCCGCAAATGCTAGGATTCGGTGTTCTATTGGCTTACCCTCTGCAGCTGCGCTGCTGTCCGCCGGGCTTGTCTTTGGTGTTGTGCAGAACTTTTTAGTCACCGCTAACTTCGTAATGTGCTTACCTGCTCGTACGCTGAAGACGAAAACTAATCATTCATTCATCCCAAAGAATGACACCGCTCTCTATCGGTTTCCTTTTTTGCGTTTCCCTCGTTCTACTTGTCGTTTCGTTCGGGACATGATCCGTACCTTGTTGTCTTCTGATTTCGACGGGGATTTGTAGGTTGTCGTATCATTCACATCTGATTGATTTCTAACACTGTTAATCTGCAATCAAAGTACGTGGAACAAAAGCTGCATCGAAAGTGTGCTAGTCAATTGCGTGTATCCACCGCATGAGAATCCTGCTACGCACTGCCAAATCAGTATGAATTGACTGCAGATTAAAAACTTGGAGTGAGCAGAGCCAGAACCGAAGATACTGTTATCTTGCCACCACTCTCACCTCAGCCGCGATCTAGCCGCTCCGAAACCAAAGAGCATGTTCCCGACATGACTGGTAAGTCGTCTTCGGAATGGGGGCAAATTCTGGAATCGGAAAGGAATCCGCCACGGTGAAGATATTTTGTGTACAGTACGTCTTCCCTGACGTTCATCTTGTTATAATGAACTTCGTCCGCTGTGGTACTTCTCACCAAAAATGCCGTAAGTTTGGACTGGCTGCCGCGAGCAAGGCGGAGGCCGATATTAACGGCCTGAATGATCGCACAAGGCGCGAGGCACTCATACTAAAGCTAAAGCTCTCCAACTTGCGCTTTATCGCAGAGTTTGCGGGACTCTCTGAGGTGCATTTGTCTTTCCGTTAGCGCTATTTACCGCGCATCCAATTCACTCCTATGTTAGAGAGAAGAGACGCAGCTGCGCGTCCTGTTTAATAACGCGTAAATGTGCCCGAGTTGCCCAGTCCCTATCTTCTTATCCTCGTTTGTGTTGTGATGGATCCCCCCGTCGAGCAGGTCACAGAAGACGAGTTCGATCTTCAGTTCGGCACCGACATTTCTACCTCACCAAACTTCTCCCACTCCCGCTCTCTACTGCGCAGTCCTCTCGGATGGAACCGTCCGCGACGTGAACGCGTAATCAAATGCGAGCCTATTCCCCGGACATGATCCTGACGCGTTCAAAGATGGTCCAAAGCGACAGGCGAAGACCGGAATGGCGTTGTGCAGCTAAAGCAAAACCGTATGTCCCTTCTTTTCTCCGGGTGTGGGTGTTGGAGTGACCGGACTCACAGGGAAACATCGTCTTCTCTGCGGAGCTACACCGCTGGTATCGAGATCAAGGCCTTGTGTCCACCTCTCTCCACCCGGTACTGAGAAGCGTGCCTTTGAACGAGGCTTACATGGGCCTCGGGTATCATCCGGTCTGAACATGCGCGATATCAGGGAGGCCTCGTCCAATGGATCTTCGTATGTCATACATTTGCTGCTGCCCAGTCGAGTGACATTCACACTCTTATCATGCATAGAGTCTTGTTGTGTATGACGTCTCATATGGTGCCATCACGCAGCAGTACGCAGGAACCTCCCCAGACGTTGTCGGCCTCAGCAGACAGATATCCCATTTCCTGCCGTGTCGCTCAAGGGGGTTTAGCTCATGTCTGTTTAGTAGACAAACCCCGTGCCGATACACAGGATCCACAGAACTCTGGACTTACATGGAGGAGGGGGCCGCGAACCTGCAGAGTCTGCGCAGACTTGTCGTTCCCATGATCGAGTTACTCGTACGCACAGGTTCGATTGCTGGTCTTCCGGATGCAGAACGGCTAGTAATAGTTGACTTACTATATTCTTGAAATGTGGCGTCTACTAGCCATGAGAACTGGGCTCTCCCGTATCCAAGACTGTCAGGGCACGAAAATCAACAACGGTATCATGACGGTTTTAATGACGCGGCGGGAACCAGCGACTAGGCTTCTGAGAGTAAAGCATTAACCCAAAGTGGAAAAAAACGTGGTAAGTACAAGGTAATGGATACCAGTACATCTTTTTATGAAGCGACTCAACCCCCTCTGGCTAGCCTAGCCAGAGAAATCAAGTTGTCTTCAATATGAATCTCGCAAATCGGGGTTCCGCCCACTGAATTACAAACGGATCCCAGTGCAAGGTGGGTATGAAACGCGGAAAGTTCAACCAGGGGGAAGGAGGCTAGCGTCGATTGCACCATTTTCGTCCGTGATGTCGTCGTTTTCGTCCAAAGAACGCGCAAGTGGCGTTCGCGGCATGGCCATGAGACCTGTGCGGATTCCATTTATCAGATACTGAGTAGAACTACGGATCCGTCACCCACCCGTTCTTGCTGACTCGAGAATTCCAAACGGCTTTACCAAGCTCAAGAATGCGTTCACACGACTCGTTTTTGCCGTGAGCTCGACAATGACCGAGTTGTCGCTGATGTCGACGACCTTCCCACCAAACTGCAGTGAGAGAGCTGAGATGGACTGGAGGTGTTGGTGTTTGAGGCGGAGGGCTTCCGACGGGGTGAGCGGGATTGGGGTATGGGCATGTGCATGGTTCTGGGAGGAAGGCGAGCCGTGTGCGGGCTGTGCTTGATCTGGATGACCACTCCGCTCAAAGTTCTGCGCTAGGAGGGTCTCCTTCTCAAGTTTCGAACCCGGCTCGCGATTTGGGACACCCCGACGGGGTTCATGCGAAGGTCCGCCGACAAACTGATCCTCAAGGTATTCAGGGCCTAGGATAGATACTTTGACGAGAAGGAGCTCGCGCGAGATGACATTCGTATCTGTATAGTCGAGGACAGCCCAGACGGGGACCTGTATCGGAGACATCCGATTGCGTTAAAATACAAGGGGGCCAAGAATAGTCACAGTTGGAAGAAAGAACGTCATCGGAAAAAGACACAAGAAACGAATAAATAGGGACGTACGAGATCCTCAAGCTGCCTACGCGCCTGTTCGACAACGCTATCCTGACCAGAAATGACGATAGACATACGACTCAGGTCACGTATCTCGGTACGACACACTACCAGGGAATCGATGTTAAATCCCCGTCCAGCGAGAATACCTGACACCCGCGAGAGCACACCAGGTTCATTTTGGACAAGGCAATTGAGGATGTGTCTGTAAAATCAGACAGCGTGGAAATATAAGCCAGAAACCGTTGGCATGAGCGAGATGGAAGAAAAGAACGGATGAGAATAATGAGATGGCACGTTCGACACGGAAAGTAATTCAACGCACTTTTTAAATGGTTGCAAGTTCGGTGGCGGCGTGTTGTACAAAATATTGGTGACAGCTTCTTCTGCCGTGCGGGAACGCGGTACGTCACTCACAGGGAGAGGTGGTGGACGTATGCGCTGAGCACGTTTGTAGTCCAGTGCAGAGGTCGAGTCATCTATCGATCGTGGAGGTTTGGGCAGCTCATCGGGTGCCCGGACGATCGACGACGTTGAGATGCGGCACGAATGACGCACAACAGTCGCACAGCGAAACCGCAGAGCGAACAGACTCATCGTCAAGGCACTAGAAACGGTGTCAGCTAGTCGACGTCGATCGCTGCAAGGACACTCTTCGTTCGCGCTGAGACTTTGACCGGTCGGCTATGAGTAGTGATTACATAAGACGACCTTCGGGTTACAGTATAGCTAGTCAGTTATTCTAATTCGTTAAACAGTTCTGGGCAAGCTCTCTATACAATCCCTGATAAGTCGGACCGTCTCCGTCTTGTCATATATTACTGACGCGCACGCAGCATTCGGACAGCGAGCCTCCCAACATGCCTTTGCTTCTGGCCACTCTTGCAAACCGACATTCAACACCGTGTCTCCAAGTGGTCTAGTGTCCATCTCCATAAGGATCTTATACTTGAGCTCTCTCCATGTATGATGGTCGGTCTGCCTGCGACACCTCGCACAAAGTGCGTCTGCACTGCAGCTCACGAAAGGATATTCTTCCAACCTCTTTCGCACCCCCTCTCTCCTGGATCGATGCAGTTTCAAAAGGTCAAGTGCAGCGGGACCGTCTACCCTCCTTAGCATTTTCCAGTTCTCCTCCGACCACAAGTCCAGCGCAAGAGTACGTTCCGAGGCTATCCGGGCTTCTTCGATCCATCCGAACCGAGAAGATGAGGCATAAAGACGTAGAGGCTGATCAGCGAGAGGGGGTGTCAAAATCGCAATCCGCACAAGCGAAGCCGGACCTGGCATGTCGTATTTCTCGGACGCGTATAAAACCGCATCAATGATGTCGTAGGAGGTGATGGGTGTTATGGGGAGACCACTGATCATCCGTAAAACGATCTCGAGCGTCTCGGCGTCCTCATCGAGATGGATCGTTTCCGGTGAAGAGGCGGTTGGCGCCGAGGTCGTTTTACTCTGAGTTCCAAAGTCATCGGAAGAGGAGGACACAGGACGCGGAAGGGTGAACAAAGAGCGGAACCAGCCCGAGGTAGTCTTGAGCGTGAACGAGTGAACACGGAAGCATGTGAGGTCCCTGGATACGATGATGATATCCGCTTCAGGTGAGTCGAACGCGGGGTGAACCGATGTCTCCCGCTTGGGAGGTGACACGACATCCGTACATGCGACGTCTGCAGACGATGTTTCCATCGCCCACTTGTCAGGCCTGCGGCCCAGTGAAAACTGGACATTACCGGGTGTGACGAGGGCTGCTGCTTTCTGATTTTCCTTTTTTGTACTATTAGGAATTCTTGTCATTTGTTACCAAAAAAATAATGCAATGCTTGTGCAATGCAAAGCATGCACTGTGTTGCAACGGTGCGATGGTTGGCATCACAAAAAGGAGGCAAAACATTGCTTCGCACACTTGCAAAGCTTTGCTTTGTGTTCGTGACGGTATTTCTGCGCTGACTAAGTACGAGTGTACTATCCCAATTATGGTTACTGCCCTCGCCTACCATCCAGTACCATGGCACTTTGCCTGACGTGTCTTCCACATCCATCCAGGCCACCGTGGACATCAAGTCCACAACACCCCCTAGCACATTTATATGAGGACTTGGGGTTTCAGATGAGAGGTCTCTTTTCGATTCGAGCTCACTTGTACTGATTTTCTTTGTTTCAGAGTGCATATAGTCACGAAATGAATGGGTTTGAGTTTGATAGAACTCCTTGGTGTGTCATTTTCCAAACATCCATCCAGTGCCATGATGTACGAGCACAATCCAGAGCTATTGATCATGCACTATGGATGTATGCATGCCTCCCAACCGTGTAATGCGTACTAACTCTATGTCCCACTATTTGTATCCAGTGCCCATTCTCTCCGAACAACTTGGTGTCGAGTCGCTTGGCACCTTTCTTCCCTTTGAACCCTCCAGCAAGCAATGGTCTCAGTGCACAATGTAAGGTAAGCATCGTTCTTCCGTAAGATGCTCGGAATCTCAGACAATGCAGGCATGGGATGACAAGGCCTCTATTCTGGTAAGTTTCGCATCTACAGTTACTGCCACTCATAATTTTGTCGGACAGGCTACAAGCAGTAGTTGGGACACGAAGACCATTCGCACCAGTACCCTCTACCAAAGAGTCGATTTTCCGCTCGCACGATCGCATCACAATCTTGGTGGCTTTGGATTTCCTCACTTAAGATACCCAGCACCCATCTGGAGTCGCATCATCATGTTCTTTGTTTCGTGTTTTGTCTACTCACACTGGGCTAGTACCGACCATGTAGTACTGTATCATGCATACTGGAATGAGATTCAATGATATTAGAGCATATTTTGTCAAGGCATGGAAACTCGAGAGAATCATATATCATCACAACTGATAATATTGTGTGGCAAAGCACTCCAGCGCCTGGTGTATGAGCAGATATGATATTTTATGTTTTACACAAAATTATACTTTGTCGTCATACAGGACTCTGCCCCGAAATATCGCAAATATGATATTTTGAAAGGTTTCATAGGGAAATATGACGGTATATGTCTTGCAATCACAGCCACCCTCAAACTCATATTTCGCCATAGTTGGTCACACCCGGTAATGTCCAGTTTTCACTGGGCCGCAGGGATCAAATATGCCTCCGTGAGCCTAGCGAAGTTTAGTATTTTCGTAGAACACCCTGCGATGAACCGTTGAAGAAACAGCGACACCGCAGCCAAACATTCTTGCTTATCTAAGCTCCGGTGTTGTTATTACCAGAATGCCAGCAGACAAGTCCAAGCCACTTACACTAGCAGCTACGCTGCATGACCTGGCCCTCATACGCGCATCAGATGTCGATCTGTCGGGTCTCATTCCTGACAAGAAGACGAGTATCACCGAGGAGCCGGGGGTTTTGAAGTCCGTAGAGCTGTCGCACGAGTTTGTGGCTGAGACACGAGCAGCGTTGAGGGCGTACAACAGTGGTGACATGCAGAGGAAGAACGCTGAAATACAGAAGGCACAGGCGCAGTTGGAGGAACTACTGAGGGGCCTTTCGCCGTAAATTCGTTAAAGTGTGCTTTCAACGTACAACTTTACCCCTCAGACTGATCCGTTTACAGCAGCCTCAGATCGTGTCCCGATGGTGCTTCCGTACGGCGGGGACTTTCCACTGTCAACATCACTCTGTCCAGGTCACCTGTGCACGCATTACTACTCTGTCTTCTTTAGCCATTGACCAAGAACCGGGGCTTCTGTAGACTCCAGACATCCTAGGGCTATGGCTTTGGGCAGTTGAATCGCCGATACTCTTCAGCGTCCGTTGCACGTGGGCACAGCGGACGTTCCGAGTTCAATGCTGGTCCCGAATTCCGAACGCATGTTGAAAGCACCTTGAAGAGTGCTCCCAGATGAGAATTACGGTCACGTGCGCGGGTTGTCAGGGCTGAAACGTTTGTTCCTTTTCATGATGCCGTCACGGACACAGGTTGTGTACTTCAAAGTTCAGACAGTGGCGGCAAGACTGGAATTCCCGCACTCAACGCCTTAGAAACGATAATTTTTTTTCAATCATCAAGCAGAGGCCACGAGTGAATCAGTTGTAAGTAACTCGTACCGGCATGACCGTGAAGGTTGCCAAGGTGAAGTCGGATATCCGATCATAACTCGTGTTTCAACTGAGAAATCAAGGTCTTCCCTGTGCGGCAGGCGAAGTGTGCCTTTTCCGAGCGTTTGGCAAAACTTAATCTCACCGTAGGTCTTTGTTACTGTGTCCGTTCGCCAACTATTCGTTTCCTAACAAAGTGATGGTGACAGTTGTGATGGCAGTGATCATCATAACACCCGCCCACTGCAACTATGGAAATTTCGCAAGTTCCTCAGGAATGCCTAAATTCCGATGGCCTGCAGGAACTTGTGACGTGGCGCCACTGTCAGATTCATGCTCGTTTCTTTTGTCTTGGTGCGACACCGGCGCCGTGCGACGACGAACGTCGTACTTATTCAGGGACGCGGCAACTTACAAGTACTCATCGACTCCCAAAGGCCTAATTTTTCCGCCATACTTTTAGGCGTCGTGGAGGTATCGAGGACTTAGATCAGTGCGTTACGATTTAATAGGAGCATCTGGCGATTGCCGTCAATCACCTTTGACTTTTTTTTTTTCTCTTTCACCTCTCTATGACCGATGCGGTCTGCAATTACGCAAGCCTAACAACCCTGGTCCTTGGCCAATCCTGAATGGACTACTGAACACTGATGACTGGTGCCATGAACCATGTAAGTTTCTACGTGGCTATCGCAACCCGGTCTTGATAACCCCACCTGCCCCAGAACTCGTCAAATCTATTGTCATGCTGACATGCTGAGGGTTACAGCAATGGCTTCTCGTTGTAGCCCCCACCCCCCACAGCCCTGGTTCGAGCATATGCCCATGGCCATCACGTTAGTGATCTGGTCGTGGTACGCTCGAAACCTAAATAGCAGGCCACGTGGCGGGGATTTGTGTGTTGTTTTCCTGATCCCGGAATGTTTCCTCTGACATCTTCCGGCGGTGACATTCATGTTGATAGGTTGGCAGTCGGCACCGCACGTGTAGGAGATCTGGCTCAATCTTGGACAAGTGAACTTCGGAGGATATCGCCGGCGCAGCAGGTTGTAAGAGATCTGCCTCGAGACTGTCAACACAGCCCACCAGCCAGTCTTCCGTCCCGCAATCTGATGGCAGCGACTCTGACTTATCCTAACAGGTGAGCCAACTCAGCCCTGAATCACCTGCACCGAGTTATCCACCGGACCGGCTTTGCGCGAGCTGGTTGAAGTTGCGAACCAAAAAAAATTGTTATACTCGTGCAATTGGTACCTCTCCATAGTAGCGCCAATACAGCATTGAGAAGCATTACGCAACCACCGCCCGTCCGCCGTTGTGTCGTGATGATTGAGATGTACGTTGCTTTTCCAATGGGGTTTGATGTTCCGTCCTAGCTGTCGTTCCGGCCCCTCTATATAAAGGATGGAAAGGACATCTAGTTTGCTTCATTTCCCCATCGATGGCCAAGGTTCCAGTACTCACCTCTGCGACATCTAACACGGGAATTTCGCAGGTATATCGAGATCAAGATACTCCATGGACTGACCGACACTGTCAACTTTCTCCACGGTACGCTGTGTTTTGCTGCAATCACTGTTCACACCCTCAAACGTCCTGCCATCAGTTCCTTCCATTCACTCGGTGCAAATATGCGCATTGATTACTTGTCCAGTACGATCAACGCCATGCCCCCAACTCCAGACCATTATCACCTGGAGAGACCCAAATATCACCACCAGAATGCATATTACAATACTACGGCCGCGGACTGCTCCTCTATCTGCCATCGCGCCTTTACCGCCATGGAAGGCGGTGGCACGACCTATAACCACCAATTGAATAACATCGTTGTTAATCCCGTCGTTAACCCGACATTCCTAGAAGAATTTACTCAGCCAGAAGGATCTGCGGGGCACGAAGTTCCTGTCTGGGCTACATCACAGTTCCACGGAGGGATTGGTCATTCATTGCCACCCCATGGAACGGACACGAGTTTAGAGTCTCGGTTTACCTTATCTATTCCCAGTCCGACCACGTTCTCTGTACACTCTCCCACCGCCACCGCGGCCGCGTTTTCTTCCCATCCTACAACGCCTCGCACCGCTACGGAAATCCACAGCGTGTACGCGAATATGCAGCGCTGCCAGCCAACGCCTAACTCCGTCCGCCCAACGATGTCCTCACCTATCGGAACCACAGAGCATGTCCCGTCCATGTGGCAAGCGGATCGGGAGAACGCCAAAGTCCACGGCACTTCAAGTCGTACGACTCGTTCTTACCCGTGCGCTTGGGAGGTTCCCTCGTCCCCGTGCCGTGTACATGTTACTGGCAATCGCAAGAGCCTGCGAACTCATCTTAGTCAAGTCCACGGTTTTGTTTCCACGGGCAGGCAATCCGTCCCGTGCAAGTGGGACGGGTGCGGCAGGCGGTTGCAGAAGGAGAATATGGTGCGACACATATTAACGCACCACATGCACATCAAGGTTCGCTGCGACTCGTGCGGCAAGGACTTGTGCCGTCGCGACGTCCAGACAATGCACTCCAAGAAGTTTTGCCGCGCAAAATTCTGATCGGTAATCACGTTTAAGATCGATTACACGCCTAGTAGTATACATAGTTTATAATCTGATAGCGTCCTTCCTAGTTACGACCCAACCCCAGTGACTCTTGATT
Organism: Pisolithus albus; assembly: GCA_024613165.1. Taxonomy (NCBI): domain Eukaryota; kingdom Fungi; phylum Basidiomycota; class Agaricomycetes; order Boletales; family Pisolithaceae; genus Pisolithus; species Pisolithus albus. The sequence goes on from JANFAB010000008.1 coordinate 979,465, forward strand.
GTAGTGTCCGTACTAATAATAATATACACGAAACATTAGCTCACGGAAATTTAGCAATTGGGAGGGAAGCGTAATGCAGAACCGGGGCATCAGGTCCCAAGTACGTTCATTACGCGATCCATTTGCGGCGAGTTACGAGTGAGTCCATTCGGGTTTGCGTTTCTCCGCGAACGCCGTCATGCCTGCATCAGGAGTGTATCAGTGTAAGCGAGGACACTACTCAGTACTGTACTCACCCTCCTTCTGGTCTTTGGTAGCAAACAAGCTGTGGAATAACCTCCGCTCAAACCTTAGCCCTTCAGTAAGAGACAGTTCGAAGGCAGCGTTAACCGCTTCCTTTCCGGCAGTGACTGCCACGCGACCTTTGCTCGCAACTTCCTTGGCCACCCTGATTGCCGCATCCACGACACCACTTTCCTCGCGCACGACCCTGTTTACCAAACCCCAGCGTTCAGCTTCTTCGGCATCGATAATGCGACCGGTGAGGACCATTTCCATGGTACGAGATTTACCGATTAAACGGGCAAGGCGCTGCGTACCACCGCCTCCCGGAATCACTCCGAGGTTAATTTCGAGTTGGCCCAGTTTAGCGGAAGGTGCAGCAAGGAGAATGTCGGCCTGAAGGGCAAGCTCAAGTCCACCACCAAGCTTTCCGACGAGTGTTACGTAGATTGCGACGTTCCCCGGAGAGGCGTGAAGGTGCCAAAATAGCAGAATGTTCAGCAGATCAAATCCGACTTTGACAGAAACGACTTCGCACTCACTGCGTATCCACTGACCGCTGCGATGACTGGTTTTCGGAGCTTGGCAATGACTTCCCAATTGGCAAGGAAGTTGGCCATGTAAGCTTCAGCGACTGAAAGGACGGAATGTCAATTTGACATGTGAGGAAGACACTGGTCCATCGTACATGTCTTGTCTTTCATTTCCTTGATATCGGCACCGGCTGACGGCGAGTTCGTCAAGGGGTAGGGTCTCGTCAAAGATTACCGCACATACCAGCGAACGCCTTATCAGAACCTGTAATCACCATGGCCCCAGTTTCTGGATCTTGATCGGCCTCTCTGAGGGCTCTCGATATATCATTGAAATGGGCAGCGTTGAGCGCATTTAGGGCATTGGGACGGTTCAGGGTGATGAGTGCGACAGCTGGGTCAGGTTTCGACACAATCACGTTCTCATAGCGAGCGAGTGGGCTCGTTGTAAAAAGACGAACGCCTCGCGCGGTGCGAAGACAACGATGGACGGAGGAAGAGAATGTCAATGTCATCGGTGGTCGTGCAATTGACGCTGGAGTCTGAGCTGGCTGGTGACCCACTTCAAGTCGCTAGTTACTACAGCGGCGTCGTTGCTAAGACCCGGCGCTTGCGGTTTCGGACGAATCTTCCTGCAACCACAACTCATTACGGACGCTTCGCGTTCATCGCCAAGTGCTTTGATTCTTGCTTTGATTCTGTCTAAGATATCGAGGTTTTAGTAAACTTTTGGTTAAAGAAGATCAAAAGTAATTTTGGCTCATTGTCCTTTACACTCAGCCCCAACTCCCAAGCCGGTGGAAAGGGAGTCCTTTGAGATATCCAGGCGTATTTCTATGCTATCAAGGCTTAACCGAGTGCACAGGCAGTGTGGAGCATAAAGTATGTGTGCATGACGATCGGAGCCGCGTACTTGGCCATTAAATAAAACAGAGGACTGTCTCTGCCAACCACAGATTATAAGCCCATTGGTATGCCCACCGTTCCTCAGATGTAGTACCAAGTCACCTTGGATCGAGCTGACTGTGACCAACGTCGTATGTGTAGTGTAGTCTGGACACTACCGACGGTGTCAAGCGCAGTGTGGTCCGATTCAACCCGAGGGTACATACAAGCTCCCTTCTTGACCCCGCCAGCGGTGCTGCTCGTCCTGCCATGTGCATGAACCCCGCATCTCCTGCCGGCCGCAACAGCGGGCACATAATACGCCTACCACCCGGAATTCATTTCCGGGTCATGAAGACCGCCGACCTACACGAGGTCCGTAAACTTCACGTACGTACCCCTCCTACTCTGCCGTGCCAGTTTCTCGCTAATTTACTAACATGTTAGGCGAGCCTCCTCCCTGTCCAATACCCCCTTACCTTCTTTATCCAGCTCCTTCTTCAGCCCCGATACCTCTGCGTCCTTGCCACGCACGAGGATTCAGTCGTTGCCTTTGCTTCTGCTGCAATTGATACCTCTCGCGGAACTGCACAATCTCAAAGCGAGAATGATTCCTCGGCACACATATCACTTCTCACATTAGGGGTTCAGCCAAATCATCGACGACAGGGAATCGGCCGGGCATTAGTACATGATGTTGCACGTCGGTTGCGCGCATCATTATGCAGGTGTGAGAGGCAGTCCGAGCCTAGATCGGACGAAGGTGTTCAGCATGGGCCTGGACATTCGACCGTTTTCGTCCACGCCGAGGTTGCCCATTCCAATACAGCGGGGAAATTCTTCTATTCTCGCCTTGGCATGCATGTGGAACCTAGCCCTGGTTGCCATATGCCGCAGGTTGGATTGAAAACACCAACGTGCGTCGTGGGCGGTGTGCTGTGTGTATTAGAACTTGGTGGGGACGAATCCACCTTAGCCATTGGTAAGGATGAGTTATCTTACCTCACGTAGCTATGGGGCGGGATATATACCCGAGTTTGTCGAGGCAATCAGCGGACGGTGCCTAACATCGGATAGAGCATCTGCTTTAGTGGCATAATTTATGTAAGATAGTGTTAACATGAGAATGTACATTTTTGATGGTTCCAATGACAGACAGGGAAGAGGGTTTCTGACGAAGCGACCGAGCACAGCATTGAGCTCCAAGCAAATGGCTGTTATACCCCGAGTTCAGGAAAGAATGCGTCGAACGGACCAGTGCTTGCTACTGGGTGGGAATGTGATGATTCCGGCGGATTGACTTCGCCTTGCAGATCAGAGATATGCTTGACAAGAGCCTTCAGCCGGAAATCCTCGACCGGTTTTGTCACCGCTGTTTTTCTACAGGACGGACAGGTATATTCGGGCCGCATCTGTCGCAGTTTAGAGAGAAGAGCTTTTAACTGCTGCCGCACGTGTGGGTTTAGGATTGCAGGAATGCTTTTGAGGAGTACGTGGAGTTGACCATGTGCCATGGCGTGCTGTGGATCATAATCGGGATTGCTATGCATGAATTTGACTTGTGTCGTAGTGAACCAGCCTACGAGACAGTCCTCGCAGAAACAGTGGCCACAGTCGGGTAAGCTGTTGCCACATATACAATGAGAACGGGCTACACGGGTGGCACCAAACGAACATACAGGTAGGGTTTCCACATTTTGTGTGTACAAACCTCACAAAGGATATGATCTTCGAGTTCAGAGAAGTCCTACAAGTGGAACACATATGACGTAAGCTGTTGCAGAGGTACGAAGAAGCGGGTCGGTACTTTGCTTAGTGCACTTCGGAGTGCACTTATTTCTTCGGCCTGAGTTTTCTCTAAAGATTTGAGTTCTGAAAGTTCTTGTGCGGCGCGCTGATTGGCAAGTCTCAAAGCCTGCATATCCGTGCATATGGTTAGGAGATATAATAGGAGCGTGCGTGTCAAGGACGAAGCATCACCTGTTCGAGACTGTTGACAGCACGCTGAAGGTTTTCAGTATTGCTAACTTCCGTCTTCCGTTTACTAGCCGCCGGCGGGGATGGTTGAACTTCATCAAAATCCGATATTTCGAGGACTTCCCCGAGAACTTGGGTGGGTAGTCGGACTGGTTTCCTCCTCTTCGGGTGTCTGGACGGCTTCTTGGTATGCCCAACACTGGCAATGGGGGAGTTTTCGTCTTCCGAAGAGAGTATAATGACTTCCGGATGGGGTGGCGTCTTCGTCGGCTTCGCTGAGCCGCCGGGACGAGGAATGGGAGTCCGGTAACGTTTTTGCTGCGTTGACGAGGAGGAAACACCTGTACTGGAGGCACGGGTGACTGGCATGGTTGACGATACTTGTAGTTAAGACTTCGCGGTGGCCCAGGAGAAGACAGCTTTTCGACAACCCTCCGTCAACATACGTCACGTGACGGCCACCCGTTGCCACGGCTCTCGGAAAGAGGGGGACTTGCGACAATGCAGAGCTTCTACACAATTGGGCCACCATCGTGCTGCAAGTACAGTACTACTGTAAACGCTGTCTCCGCATTGTCCTTGCCAGTGGATCCATACAGTCGCCCCGGATTCGGAATGGGGTCCGTCGTGCACACGTGATAGAGCACTGACGTCATGGTTTACCCTGTCGTCATTGCGGGACACGCTTATATAGGAGTCCACCCACAGCGCAAAACGATTTCTCCTCATATTACGCGCTTTACACCATCGCTCGAGCGTGTCGGTCCATCGCAATGCACTATCAGAGCTTACAACGTAGCGTGGTAGCAACAGCGCGCTTCGCAAGATACCCTAGATGCATTCCCGCCGTAAATTTCCATTCGCCATCTTGACCGTCAACGACCTTACCAACTCTCTTCAGACATGTAGGCCATTAGTGACCGGCTCACCGCCCCCACCATCGTCGGGACGCGAGGAGACAAAGAAACACAACGACGCTCTCCTGCTCGGTGCTGGAGCGGCGGTGCTCGCGGGCATTTACTATTATTATACTCGAGATCGACGAGGACACGATCGGCCACTGAGTTCTTCAGAACGTGCTGCCCGTGAGGAGGAGGAAATTCGACAGAAGATGCGGGAAGCACAAGACGATGTGCGACAAGCTGGCGAAGCAGCGAAGGCGCGCGCGGAGGACGCGATACGGCAGACCCAGGATAAATACGGAGGGCTGAAGGTACGTTATTCTTACCGAATGCAGTACCTCTCGAAGTGGCTTCATCCGCATCCCAGGCTAGCACGAAAGCGAGAGCAGAAGAAGCCGGACACGAACTCACAGAGCGAGCGCGCCAGGGTATGCAAGTTGCACAGTCCAAAGTGGACGAATATAAGGAGGCTGCGGAGAGGTCCTTCGGGGATGCACGCAATGCTTCCGGGAGAAGATACGATGAGGCTAAGGATACGGCCAGTCAGAAAGCTGGAGAGGCAAAGGATTCGGGTTGGAAGCTGTTTGGATACGGGAGCCAAAAGGCGGAAGACGCGAAGAAGCAAACGAGCGAAAAAGTTGCAGGCACGGCTGAAGACGTCAAGAGGAAAGTGGACAAGTGAAAGGGACTTGAGATGTACACACCCTCTGTCGATTAGTCATCTTATCTTATCTGTGGCTTGTCGCTTTTTGGTTTTGGGTGTGCTTCTGCGTATACCCTCGTTTCGTTGGCACAGTATGGTCAATACCAAAGTCATTCTTATCGGAGTCGGGTAAAGACTATCACTCAGAGTAATGCGGTCTTTTTTGCGATGAGCCTATCTACAGAGGAGCTACGTGCTCGGGGAAGACAACCCTTGCAAAACATCTCTGCAAGATTCTTCCAAACAGCGTCATCATTCATCAGGATGTGAGCGTGCCACGATAACGTGAACCATCACACTAACATCACTCGCGCTACCACAGGACTTTGCTCCAGTACGTGGCCAAAAAAGTATAGATCCATAGCATCCGTCGATGACCCCCCCGGATTAGCCTCAAGAATTGATTCCGATTCACCCGGTGTACAACGTCCAAGACTGGGACAGTCCTGAGAACGCAATAGATTGGCATAGATTCAGGAAGTTCTTGGAGAATGTGAAGCGAGACGGAAGAATTCCGTCGGGCCATGTAAGCCACGATCCTCTCAACGAGCAGAAGGAATTCCCAATCGACGCCGAGTGCTTCGCAAAGTGGAGGTCGCACTTTGAAGAAGTCGAACGCCACGCTCGCGAGGATCACGGGACAGAGATTTCATGGGCTTTGGTTGACGGATTCCTCCTCTATTGGGACCAGGTACGAGCCTCACCTGAGCATGGTATACTCTAATGTTGCCGTGGACGCGACCTTGACCTGACTGCTTAGGAGTCGATGGATCAGTTGGACATCCGCATATTTTTGCGTGTCCAACATGACACGTTGATCGAACGGAGACGCGAACGCGACTACTATATAGCAGGTAAGTTGAACCAGCGAAACGAATACTCTGTGTGCAGCATATGGATTAATCCATTCCGTTTGTCTTGTTTCTCCCTCGCGCGGCTTTCCGATTATCTCCACATCTCCACGCACGACGTTCCATCTTGTTATCTCCGCATCTTCAAAAAAAAAAAAAAACTATCTTTCGTTCCCATGCATTCTACTACGGATCCCGCGCTCGTTCGACTACGGACCGATTCTACTTACTGCGGGGAGCGCAATCCAATTTAGATGGTTACGTTTGGCGTGACCCCCCGCTGTACTGGGAGCACATCGTATGGCCTGGATACATTACGGCGCACGAAGACATGTTTGAGAACGGTGATGTAGAATGTGGGCGGCCGACCGGGGACAAAATGCGGGAGATGCTGGTGCTTGAGAACGAGAAAATGTCGACTACTGATGTTGTCGACCGGTGCTGCAAGGAAATCTCGGCGTTCCGCGTGTTTCCACAGCAAGGAGACCCCCACAACGAAAGCCTAACCTGATCACGTTTTTTTACCGGTAGCATGTTTGAATGAATTGGCTGTAATTATCTTGTGTTATTCTGCCCTTCCAATGTCAGAGCCGGCTGATGTAAGCACCTGGTAATCACATGCCAGCCTCCAATTATAAAGTCTTCCGCGTCTGATTGGTTTGCCGGCACTTTCTTCGTGTCGGGTTTCACTCATCATCCACTCTACGTGTATACGGATACGATCATGGCACAAGTAATTGTCGTCGGCGGCGGGCTGGCAGGCCTTTCGGCGGCTCATACCCTTCTCGAACGAGGAGCTAACGTTCTCCTACTTGACAAGCAAGGGTAAGCCTCACCGTTAAGCGACTCGGTCATTTCGTTGTTCAATAATACTCTAGTTTCATGGGTGGCAATTCTACCAAGGCCACCTCCGGCATCAACGGCGCAGGTACTCAGGCCCAGCAGGAGTTGGGCATTCCTGACAACGCGAAGATTTTCTTCGAGGACACGAAGCGTTCCGTGAGTTAGCTGTCACTTCTGTGTGTGGGATTACATTGACTTTAACTGTCACAGGCCCGTGACCTCGCTCGTGACGATCTTATCCGGGTCTTGACGGGACGTTCTGGTGACGCCGTCAACTGGCTTCAGAACAAATTTGGCTTGGACCTTTCCAAGGTTGCTCGTTTGGGTGGCCACAGCCAACCTCGCACACACCGCGGAAGTGCTCAATTCCCCGGAATGGTGCGTTTTTACGCTACGGGCTGGGAGACAAACTTATCTCCGCACGTGCACTCGTCCAGGTTATCACGTATGCCCAGATGGAGCGACTTGAAGACTTGGCAGTCTCTCAACCGGATCGGGTGAAAATATATAAGAAAGCGCGGGTGACCAAGCTCCTCAGAGACGAATCTGGCGCCGTTGCGGGCGTGGAATATACCCGTAGTGGCAAGGCAGAAACTGCGTATGGTCCTGTCGTCCTTGCGACTGGAGGTTATGCAGCAGATTTCACCCCAGACTCGCTGCTGAAGAAACATAGGCCCGAGTATTATGACCTACCAACTACTAACGGCGACCACTGTACCGGTGACGGTCAGAAAATGGCCATGGCAGTCGGCGCTAATGCGGTGGACCTCGAAAAAGTGCAGGTGCACCCCACAGGTCTGGTTGATCCCAATGAACCCAACGCGAAGGTCAAGTTCCTCGCAGCTGAAGCACTCCGTGGCGTTGGTGGTTTACTGTTGGACAACAACGGTGACCGGTTTGTGGATGAGCTCCAACACCGTGATTACGTCACTGGTAAGATGTGGGAGAACGGGAAAGTAAGATACGTCCTATCATAGTATCAGACATGTGCTCATGACTGTCAGTATCCCATTCGACTTGTCCTCAACGGTCAAGCATCGAAAGAAATCGAGTGGCATTGCAAGCACTACGTTGGTCGTGGGCTGATGAAACGCTTCGAGAGCGGCGAAGCTCTTGCAAAGGAGATGGGGATTTCGCCCCAACACCTCAAAGAAACCTTTGACAAGTACAACGCGGGCGCAAAGGCCAACAAAGATCCCTTCGGTAAAAAGGTATGTTTTCTATATTTTAACAATAAATGACTTAGGACCGACCCATTTCCAAGTTCTTCTCTTCGGCAGAGTGGAAAATGAACGACTATTTCAATGTGGCTGTCATGACCCCTGTCCTCCACTACACCATGGGTGGCCTTGAGATCGATGCCGAGTCTCGAGTTGTTGGCAAGGACGGGAAGCCCATCCCAGGTTTATTTGCAGCAGGAGAAGTTGCAGGTGGCGTACATGGTGCCAACCGGCTTGGTGGCTCTTCTCTTTTGGGATGTGTTGTTTTTGGCCGTGTCTCCGGGGATTCAGCTGCTGCTTATCTCTTGCAAACGGCCGGTAAGCTTGTTGAAAAGGCCGGGGGTCGGCTTGGGGCGCTTGCGGGCCAATTGGCTGCGCCGGCCGTCTCGCAATCTTTATCAGTACCAACTCCCGCCGCGGCTCCTCCAGCGTCAGCTCCGGCATCACGGGAATTCACTGCCAGTGAAGTCGCAAATCACAACAAGAAAGACGATGTGTGGGTGATCGTGAACGGACAGGTTCTCGATGTTACTTCATTCCTGCCTGACCACCCAGGAGGTGAGAAAGCGATCCTTTTGTATGCTGGAAGGGATGCAACAGAGGAGTTCAATATGTTACACGATCCTAAGGTTCGTCGGGTTGCTGAACAATTATTCACGATTATTAACTGTTCTTTATAGGTCATTCCAAGATACGCCCCCGATTCGGTGATTGGCACCCTGAAGAAGTAAGAATCAGGCTGTCAGTCTCGACACAGGCTCCCGAATCAGATTTTATCCTCCTATACTATGATCCGGTCAGAGAGCCTTCTATGTACTGTGTTCTGATCATGTGTAGCGCTATTCGCCTGTTGTCTTGAGCGTAATTTTACCCGTTTTACCAACTCTCTGCGTCTCGTGAAGGGCCGCGGGACCGAATCGTTCAACGACCACCTACCCACCGAAAATAACGTTTGGTTATAGGAAGCACCAGAGGAGGGCTTCTTCGCCTCACGCCGCCGGACAACTGTACACGGTTGACGACAGTGACAGTTATCGGCTAACAGAAGGAGTCCTTGCAAGTTTTCATAGAGCAAATACAAGCGGACACATCACTCCCAAACTACTTTCTCCTTGGACGAGGTTTCACTGTTTTACCTTTCCTCGCTTTCTCGGGTATTGGCCCTTCGATTATCTCCACCTCGTCATCTGTTTCTGCCTTTCTTTTGTGTCCTATCACACCTACTTCCGCTATACCAGCTTCAACATCCTCCATCGTCTCACTCACGGCCGACAAAGGTGCTTTGGCCCCAAGGCCAGGGCTCAACCTCAGTGACGCGCTGCTTCCGCGCGCTGACTCCCTTGAGCGAACTGAGGATGCAGGCGAAGGTCTCCGTGACATGGAATGTATTTGGGCGGGAGGTATAGCGAGGGCACCGAGATCATCGCTACCGTCTCCGCTCGTATTCTCGGTGACTCCCGCGTGTATGTCGCGGTGAGCCTCGAGGCGTGTCTCACGCCAGTCTCTCGTGTAGACGGTTTCTGCTGAGAGGCCGTCCTCGAACGTCCTCAAATCTCCTTCTAGTCTCATGTTTTCTAGGTCTGGGATGTCCTCGTTGGGACCCCGAACTGACGTTCGGAGGATGTGGTCTCCTGTCGGTCGTGCTGCGAAAAATTCGAGGGATAGCGATGTGGCATTTTTGATAGCTGAGTCGCTTCCGGGCCGTAAACCAGTCTCAGCGGGAGGTTCTCCTAAATTTTCGATCCACTCCCAAGGTCGATTTTGCACCGACGTACCGTAGGTAAGTTGACCTGAAGGGTCGCGGTAAGCGTGCACCAGACCCTTGACGGCGTCGTTAGGTGGAAGTTGCGGGAGCAAAGAACACAGCTGTGCATGAAATTCCGCTGGGATACGTGGGGGAAGGTCGGAGTCGAGGTGTTTGGGGTAAAATCTGAAGAGATCGGGTGTGCCAGATTTTGAATGGGAGTTGAGTTCTTTTGGGCGTGAGGAGAAGGTCTGCAAACTTTGGCAGAGTAACTTACCATCGATGACGAAATACAACGTATCTGCTAGCAATGAGAACGCAACTGGATCGAAATGGGCACCGGTTACGTATACCTGTAAAATGTTAGGGATCCGGACGATTCGAAAATAAGGACACTTACGAGTAACAAGCGGAAGAGGACGGCCGTTAAACCCTCATGAATTTCCGTGCAAGAAGTCGACCAAGGTCCGGTAAATCCGAGGTTGAATTGTAAAAGACGTGCAAGGAAAATGGCGCACCGCTTCACCTCATGTGATGTATTCGATGATTTTGACAGCATCGTTGCAATAGTAGTAAGCGTCTCAAGTATTACTTTACTGAGCCGCTCTTGTACGAGGGGATCCAGATGAAGAATAACTCCTTTCGTCCGCAGGGGTTCCGCTACATGGGAAAGAACACGAAGTAACTCTCCAGCACGATCTACTCGGTCGAAAAGCGTATCACGTGAACCTGGGAGTATAGCACGGGCGAAGATATCGACAATGCTTTTGAAGCCATTGTTGAAGAACTGGTTCGAGCGGTAAGCTTGAAATTTTCGGCAGAAATCAACATTCTACCTTCTCTGCAACGGGACCATCAATGTCCCGTGCGGTCTGTGCGATGAAGTAGGCCTCGTCCGATGCCATCGAATGGTGAAATAACATAGAGGTCATCTTGTCAAGGGATGCACTTGCTGCTTGTTTCGTTGCGTCGTGAGCCATCGCTCTGCCAAGTTGTCGAAGGCCGAATTGAAGTTGGACGGCCGTAGCCGCAAGTCGCCACGGACTTAGTTCCGAAGGACTACGACTAGTAAGAAACGCATTCACGTCCGTTCCTGTAAGATAGCTCCAGTGTTTTCACAGCGCCATTACTGGAATGCCTCACCCTCACTGGAGTCACTCAATATCACCTTCAATGCATTAACAAGAGGCTCGAATAGAGCCTCCCCGATGGACCCAGATTGAATAGGTTGTTCGAATGCCTTCCGTATGACGTCGAGGTCGCGATACGCTGCCTGCCTGAATTCACGGCTTTCGCATGTCCGGACTCGGAGGTCTTTCGCCATCGTCCGAAGCTCCATAGGAATAATCTCATTGCATTCAATCAACAAAAGAGTCGGCATCTCTTCTACAAGCTGCGGAAAGTGTGGTTCGCGGAAGACATTTTGACGCCGACTGTGGATTCGATGAGTGTCGAGCAACGAGGATGGTGCCGAGGAGGATATTTGAATTTCTTCGTGTAGAATCAAACGGTCAAAAAGTCCATTTGCAGATTGTACGAATATGCTTGGCAGCTGCGCTGAATACTCTGTTGCGTTCGCACAGATATGCCAAGCTGGGTACACGAGGCCACGGAGAAGGCTTGTCGTGGACAGGGCACCGTGCGCGGTCAGGAAGAGGAGCACCACACAACAAACATCCCAAGCATCCGCAGTGAGTGCTAGAATCTCCCCTTTACCTGTTCCCAAGGACCATTGCAAAACATGATCATCTAAACCCGCAGGAAGGTGTTGATCAATGTGCAGGAGAAACTGGGCGTATCGCAGAGCAATAGCATGTCGCTTATCGATATCCGGAGTCATCAGAGGCACTTGCCGCATGGACGCAATCGTGTTGTCCCAAACTTTCCATCCCCAGTCTAGAGCCGTACGATACTTGTACCATAACCCATTAGCGAGTATAGAAGGAGCATCCGGCTTAGGGTCGTCCGCTAACAACAAGATCTCGGGAAGGTGTTCCGGAACATGTCCGGGGTCCGTGGTATCAGGAGCCAACGCCTAGAAGTAGGTAAGGAAGGCGCCAAGAAAAAAAGATCGGCGAACTGACATGGGTGAAGGACGAGATATCCGCAGTGATCTGTGCCCTTTCAGATTCATTTAGATGTCTACCTGCATCCACCTGAATCAACAAGGCCAGCAGTGATCGCACTCGCATGCCCCTATTTTTCCAGCCCACATGTGCAGAATAGAGAGCTGTTGTTATGGCTCCCGTACAGCCCATTGAGGTCCATACGGTTGCGAAACGATGAAAAACCTCCCCAACAACTTCAACTATTTGAGGATTTGAAGTTTGGCACAAGACAGATAGGCTGAGCTACGAGGGACATCTCAGCTCGCATCGACCAATACCAGACGCAAATACCTCGAGTAGCGACCCATAACAATTCGTGTAGCTTAATAGCTCTGCAACAATACTGAATGTTCGTAGCACAGCACTCTCGTCGTATGCATCCGCACTAAGTCACGTTAGCGAGCTCCTTCATGTAAAGACGCCACTTACACAGCGGCAAATTTATTGTAATTGGGAAGCAACCACTGCTTGAACATTTTTACTTGCTCGAATCTTGGGGCCTGTAAGGTGGTGCCACAGCACTCGCGGAGGGCGGAAATAGTCGGCGGTGACAATAGTGCAGTGCCTTGATCCAACTGTTAGCGCGGAATGCCAGCGCAACGAGCAGAAACTCTACCGCCGAAGACCAGTGGTATCACAGCCCTCACTTCTCGACGCATCGCACGCTCGCATATATCTTCCGGTGTTTCCCGTGCGCGAGCGCCATAAAGAATTATCTTGCGCTGGTGTGATAGTGAAGACGTCGTGCTATGCAGTGGTATCCAGCGGAGAAATTCACGATGTTTTGAACCAGACACAGTCGACTAACAGGGCGGTTAACATCCCGTGTTATTGCACACTTCCAACCGTACCTGCGCATATGAAAGACTCTCTTCTCCCCTAGCCACAAGTCTTTGCAGATACGATGCATAGTCGAACAGACCATCCTTCACAAGTTTGCCAAAAAGGGCCGAAACACTTCTGAGGTTTCCGCTCTCCGCTGCCACATCGCTCGTATCCAGCCAGTCAAACAGGTAGTCCTGAAGTGCGCTTAGCGACACCTCACGCCGCGCTGTGCGCTGGCGATACTGCGAAAGGAGAAATACGGCTGCATATGTGCGATGAGGTCCAAACTGAAGAGGGGTAACACTCCAGGTCAAGAGAGTGTCGAGTTTGTTGTAGAAAGTGGATGTGGAGTAGTTGTCGGTCACAGTACAGGAGAAAAATTCAATTGTGGACATGTCGGTCGTACTCGAAATGGAATTGAGAATCTATGAAATACCTCCTAAGTACCTGATGATGCGGGCCAAGAATAACATACCTGGATATCAACAACCATGGAGCCGAGCCTCTCCAAAAGCCGGGGAGGGAGATTGCGAAAGAGCATGGCATCTGTGCGACGTTGGATGTCGCTGATATTATGATGGAGAACCCGTTGTGTTTCCCGAGTGCGTGAGTCGCCGGGAGTAGAATTGCTACTATTATCATTGGACAGTATTGGCACCACGAATGACGCGCTATTTGCCCATGTATGAGGACTGACAAATGCGTCCGGAAGAGTCAAACATATGCGCTAAGGAAGTGAATTGAGGACCGCGTCGATAGTTGGTGGACTCACCTGCAACAGCGATTTAAGCAAGGCGTCCAGCCTAGTTAGTTGGTCCGGGAGGAATGTCCGTATCTAACAAAGAGATAAGCACAGCTCGTTATAACAACAGCTTACCGACCTCGGTCAGCTTCGCAATACACGCATCTACAAACGGCTTTGAGAGAGCCCTGCTCGTCAACATGTCGTCCAGGTATTGATCAGCAAGATGTGCGACGAAGCCAACTTGGGCAAGGTTGCAACCCGACATCTGTTGTACCAACCATGTAAGAAACGTGCGGCGATCTACGAGGCCCTCTGCATAAAATGGTCGCAATAGCTGAAGGCTAGCAACCTGTGAGCTAATAAGCATTTCCGGAAAAAGAATCCTTACCAATAATTAAACCGCGATACCCAGCGCTCACGCGATTCGGAATCCGAGAGGACACCTTTGAAGGTTTGCTTGATGTTCAGTCCAGGTCGAGGTGCACTGGGCAGTGCGATCTCGCCGAGTTGTTTCCTGATATACCCAGTCACTACGTTCGTCCAGTCGATGCTATACTGTGTCGGGTTGAAGTTCGGTTTGTTTCGGAGGCCAGCCTAGTAGATGCAATTAAAAAGGAGTGCAATAAAAAGTAAAGCCACTCCACCGTCTCATTGGCACCAAAAACCCTCAAGAACCAAACTGCGCGAGGTATCGCTACGTTATTAGTCTGGAGAAGGTCCAGGAGATCGTGTCCTTTAGCGCCATGAGGTACGCTCTTCCCAAGTTTATGAAGCGGAACGTCGGGATTTGCAAGGTCAGCGAACCAGGACTGTCGCCTGGTATCGTTGAGAGTAACACGAGATGGTATTTTGAACGTCGAAGCCCTGCCAAGATGCGCTGAGCGACGCCACGGTAAAACCGAAAAAACAAACACTCACGGGACGACAGGCGCATACTGCGAACGCCGACAAAATACCTCGTGCATAATAGTTTCTAGCGCTGTGACGTTATCATCGTCAAAGAGCTGGCTCCGCTTTGACTCCTGTGGAAAACGTGATTCGACAGCGCCAGCGTGCTCGGACTGCAACAGTATGAGCGTTTTGCGAGAACAGCGGCTCGCTATCAACTTACCTGAACGTATGGGGCCTGGCTGAAGCCAGCTTTGATATTAACATCAGACAAAACATCTTCCTCCTGACCGGGATGTGGAGGATCGAACCCAGGGTAGCCTTGGTACGAGATGGATGAACAATGATACGTTCCAGACGTACGGCAGAATGCTCACCAACATCCGCTACCCTGTGTGTAGAAGGCACCCATGCCGGTGGATGGCATTCATAAATGGGTAGAGGGTGGTCGCCCTGACTGTCCTTGTCGCGTTTGGCGTTGTTCTTCGTCATACCAGACTCAAGACAAGTAGCTCCAACTGAACGAGAGAAGTGTTCCAGCTGTGAAATGTGTTCAGAGCTTGGTGATGCTGATACACGTCTCCATTACAACAGCGTGCACGAATGTATGCACTACACTGTGACTGGTAGCAAACTGCGTTCTGATTGGTCAAATGTGTATGTACATGTCGTCACCGAGGACTACCTCGCTTCATCATCCAACCTTTGTTCACCGCAGGCATGAGTGGGGAAACAGAACCACTGATACACGGAAACTCTTCGGGACAGAGAAACTATGCGCATGACGACGCAGAGCACGAAGCTGCGCAGCAGCAGTTACGAGCACTTCGCATCCGCACCATCGTCTGGTCTCTTTTGGGACTCTTGTTCATCGTTGGTATTGTTATCGTGTTAGTTGGTCCTGACCATTATGCCGACTATGGTTGGTCCGGGACGCTTCCCAAAGACCCAGACGTGGCCGCTCGGAGGCTGCTCGATATGGCTCCTGTCATAGTAAGTCAGTCGATAAGCACATGCCTTCCTCTCATCAACACTGACTTATTCTCGTTGCTCAGGACGGGCACATCGGTAAGTCAGAAGTATATGTCATGTGTGGTATATGCCAGTAATGATGAAGCGAAATGCAAAAGATTTGCCTGTGATTGCACGTTATGGTTGGCGGAATAACGTTTCTGCTATACCGCTGCATGACAAGATGCCTGTGCAAGTTGATATCCCCCGACTTAGAGAGGGGAAGGTTGGAGGATTCTTCTGGTAAGGTTTGATTAAATATTGCAGACTCGGTAATAACGAGCATAATGTAGGTCAGTATATGTCCCCTGTCCGAGCGCGTCTGCTGAAGGCAAGAAGTTCTTGAACCCGACTTGGAGGGTGAGGTAAGGGCAGAAAGTCGTCTGCCCCTTACGACCACTGAACCGGTCTGCAGGGACACATTGGAACAAATCGATGTTGCCAAAGGGCTGATTAAGAAGTATCCAGAGGTGAGAAATGAGCAATCAATATCAGTGTTTGCAACGACATTCTGTACCAGACTTTTCAGTATGCAGTGAGCTCGGCCGACGTAAAGGATTCCATTCTTCAGAGAAAAATAGCCAGTCTGCTGGGGGTTGAAGGGTTTGGTGTACCGCATTCAGATAGGTTTATGCTGAATACTCCTGCAGGGCGCATCAACTTGGAAATTCCATTGCAGTGCTTCGACAATACTATGACCTCGGAGTCCGATACGTTACGCTCACCCACGCATGTCACAATGCGTTTGCGGATTCCTGTGGTTCTCTTGTGATGATCCCACCCCTACACCTTGGATTAAGGTAGGATTTCTCCATGCCATGTTTGCAGGAGTGACTTCACTTGCCACAGTCCTCTGGGGTTCAAGCTCATAGAAGAGATGAATCGGATTGGCATGTTGGTAGATCTCTCGCACACATCAGATATGACCGCTGCACAGGTTATTATGCATTCCAAAGCTCCTGTCATGTGGTCACATTCATCTGCAAGGGCAGTACATAATGTTGCACGCAACGTGCCTGACGAGGTGCTCACCATGATTGGAACGGGTGAGGGGCAGAAAGATGGAATCATCATGGTGATTGCCGTCTTCTCTCAAGGGAGTCGTCGATCTCATTCTGAGCGTAACAGGTCAATTTCGCACCAGCCTTTGTTGCACCTGAAGGTGAAGCAGATGTAAAGAGAGTAGCAGATCATGTCGAACATATAGCGAGGGTGGTTGGTAAAAAGCAGTAAGCACGTTCCGGTCACGTCAGACCCTATCCGACTACATCTGTTCCAGCGTCGGTATCGGTAGTGACTTTGACGGGATTCCGGACACTCCTAAGAATTTGGAAGATGTTTCCAAGTATCCGAACCTTGTGAGATCCATCAGTTCTTGTCATTGGCTGACTGACAAGTTTTTTCCTAGGTCGCAGAACTTCTGCGCAGGGGCTGGGACAAGTATGAGCTTGCGGGTCTTACAGGCGGAAATTTTCTTCGTGTATTCGCTGCGGTGGAGGCCGTTGCTCAAAAGCTGCAGTCAAATGGAGCTTTGCCCGTTTATGATGTTTATGAGGAGCGAAAGGATATGCCATCAAAACCGGGGGGAGAAGCCTTGTGACTTATAACTATTCTGTACGACACGTGTGTATTGGTCTGCCATTGGTAACAGTGTGGAAATCCGGTGTGCAAGCTAAGTAAGTTGTGCGGGATTGAGAGGCTCAGGCAGTTGCCAGTGGTCCATACGCCACCGTGACCCGTGAAGTGTTTCTCTCATCCAACTGCATACGCACGGTTGCAGCCTTATTCGTCGTGCCACATCAGGATTTACTAGGATTCCACCGAGGAATGGAGTACCTGCGTAATTTAGGCTCTGCAGCTGTTTCAACGCTTGTTCAAAAGTCTGGCATCAACCTGCCGTTCACTCTCGGGCCCAAGGTTTCCTCCTGTGAAACGTTCTGGACCTTGTATGATGCCACGAAGCGGGTACAGGAGTCCACTTCTCACCGAACCAGGCTGTCCTGACGATTCCCGTGTAGGACGATGGAACCCCCGTGTCCGTTTTCGAGTATGACCTCGTTCATCCTCTCAATAAATCCTCTGTACCCCTTGCGAGGAATTCCCTGCGAAAACTGCGGACTATCCGGCACCCCGATATTCTGAAGTTCATGGACGTCGTCGAATCTGATAGTGCAATCTTCATCATGACGGAGCGGGTAAGACCCCTTCAGACAGCTTTACAAGCGATGCCTCCTCGGGGTCCACAAGAGAGAGAAGAATGGTTGCTGTGGGGCCTGCACCGAGTATCGGTGAGGTGTGCTTTCTGAGAACGTCGACAACATAACCAGCTTACAGCTCGGCAGGTAGCTCTTACTTTCATAAACGATTCAGTCTCGTCCACCCATGGAAATGTACGGCCCAAGTCCATATTTATTACGCCCTCTGGAGAATGGAAACTCGGTGGTTTCGAAATTCTGAGCAATCCACGAGATGATCTCGCAGTTCTATATGTACGAATGCATTCAATTCGCTATCGTCAATGGAGTGATTCCGATTGCTAGACTATGGGCGGCTTGCTACCTGAAGCCATGTCATATGCACCTCCAGAGGTGAAGAAAAGTGGTTGGTCAGCCCTGAAGGAGTACGATTTTCACTTTGTCTGCGAAATGGTGTGCTGAGATCCGGAACAGTGGGCCCATACACGCTGCGGATAGTTATGCACTCGGACTCCTGCTCCATGCCACGTTCAACCCGACAGACCCATTCCCTGCGACTGCCCAGCCGCCTCACCCTCCTCCACAACCTTCGTCTCGTGGTGCTATACCACAATCCGTGTTCCCTTCGTTCAAGAAATTACTCAACCCTAACCCAAACACTCGAATGTCACCGAAAGTCTTCTTGGATATCGGGATGGCTAAAACGGTTGGAGAGGGTTCGGGTTTTTTCTCCGACAATCGGTTAGTGAAGGTTTGTGGTGGGTTAGACCAGTTTAGCCTAAGCAGCGAGAGCGAGAAAGGGACTCTCATTCGGTATGCAAAACAATCGAGACTTCAAGGAGCCTTGAACTCATGATATATTATCAGCATGCTGAAAGATTCCGCGTCGTCTTTTCCTCCCGAGTTTGCGGCTTTCCGTATTCTGCCATCTCTTGTTTCAGCGCTTGAATTTGGCGGTGCCTCGGCAACTAGTATTGTTCCCCTTATCCTACAATTTGGAAAGAATGTTCCCCCTGATGATTATTCACGCACCGTTCTCATGCCGCTTGTGAAACTTTACGCAAATCCCGACAGAGGAATGCGGATGGCACTCCTTGACAGTTTGCCGGAATATGCGGAAAAGTTGGAGAAGAAGATCTTTGTCGATCAGGTCTGGCCACATTTGGTGCGTGGACTATCCATCCCACGGGATCATTAGTTGCTGGAATCTTGAATAGCAAACGGGCTTTTCAGATACGGTCGCCGTTATTCGTGAGGCCACAGTACGCGCGATGGACCTTCTGTCGCCGAAAGTACGTATGCACTACTATGCTCCGCACGTGACGTTCATACCTCCACAGTTAAATGATCGCATATTGAACAACGACCTACTCCGCCATCTCGCGCGCCTGCAAAATGATCCAGAAGCCTCCATCCGGACGAATACATGTATTCTTATCGGGAGGCTTGGACCGACATTAGGATATAACACCAAGCGGAAGGTGTTGATTCCTGCATTCTCACGAGCCCTGAAGGACCCCTTCGTCCGTGCGAGAGTGGCGGGGCTCATGGCATTCATGGCTACCAGTGATTGCTACGATGTGGAGGATGTTGCAGGAAAGGTCATTCCCAACGTTGCTGGAGCAACTTTGGACAAGGAGAAGTGGGTGTTAGGACCTCCCCCCATTGCAGCCGTCTTACAGTCGCCAACAGACTGGTACGTGGTCAGGCATTTAAGGCACTGGAACTCTTCGTCAAGAAACTAGAGGCCCATGCGGCTACCATGGTGAGCCTTCTGTACTTCCTACTTGCTTTACACCTTAGGCTATTCTTGCCAGCCAGAGACAGTGTTTACAGAAGGCGAAGGGACAGCCGCGCCCGAATTCATGCCGGGATCTTTCGGCCAAGCAAGTATTGTGAGCTCCGCAACTGGTGCTGCTGGCACCCTTGCCTCTTGGGCTATTACCTCCATCGGTAGAAAGGTGATTTCACAAGTCGACCCCTTTTACCCTTTGTCTAATAAAGCTTTCAAGCTTGCACCAAGTGACCTCCAAAGTACGATTTCTAGCAGTGCCGAGCCGCTTGTTGCTGTTTCGTCGGCAGCAAGCGCTGCGCACACCATTACTAGTATCTCTCCCGGGTCACCGCAATTGAAAGGCTTGCAACTCGGCAAGAGCAAGGCGAATATCGACTCCATTGCTGCGCAGGTATTCATTGAATCATCTACCGAAGACAATGGGTCCTGGGCAAATGGTACCCCGAACGATGTCTTCGCAGACGGGGACTGGGGTCAGTACTAACAGCTTGATTCGGCATCACCGACGCCTCATGACGATACCCATTCAGGCGCGTTCGAGAGCGCCCCGCCCATTGCTGGACCCGTGCCCAAACCGGCGGTCCGCCCTGGCATAGGGTTTTCCCCTTCAAATATCGGTATTTCCCATGTTTGACGAGGTTTGTGTTGTACAACTCTAATCTTGTTTAAGGAGATTGGGACTCTGTCCTTACGCCGACAAGTGTCAACAACGAAAGGGGGGTGTCGAACCCACCGTCGATAACCCCACAACTTGAGACATGCGGGAAAAGGACCAGTGGTATTGTCCCCACCGTGGTCGCATTCTCGCCTGCATCGAGCACACGTCCGACACCAATACCTTCGCCCATACCCGCTGATTCCGAGAAGGAACGAGTCATCAAGCCTATATCAAAAGAAGAGAAAGCAGCGGAGATGGCAAGACGTAAGGAAGAACGACGGCTGGTGAGTACTCATTGAGCTTTCCATGCAACACAGCTGTTAATTGTGCATGAAGCGCATTGAGAAACTGAAGGAGCAGAAGAAGAATATCACAGCCACAGCCGAGTCATAGGACCAACTCTAACGTTTTTCCCGTATTTTGATATCCAGGTGGGCTGGTGAGATTTGTCGCGAAGCGTCCGTGTAAACGAATACAGGTAGTTATGAATTCTCCATTAGCACGCAACCCTGAAGCGTGACTGTTCGCATACCGTGGCATTACTCTCCACTGAACGGAATCAACCAATGCCTCTAGAAACCGTCTTTCTCTCCCTGTAATCGGAGACCGGGCAGAAGATCGTGGAAGAAGTAATCTATTACACCCTTGAGACATGGGGCCTGCTATAATACAACTTCAAAGAATTGCAGCTAAAATCCGGTAATCGAGTCTGATGCGGGTATTGGTAATTCATCGGCGGATGCGGCAAAGGATTCATAGAGATAGATGACTCCAAAAATCAGGAAGAGAATAGCTCCTCCCAGAGTTACTGCGAAACATGAGCAACTATCCAGGAGAGGGTTTATGGTGACGAACCGTGTTTGACAGATATCTTGGTGGAAACATACCGACCACCCACTACGGCAAGCGCGGTACATGCGGTATGGCCAATGATAGTTCCCAGTGTCACGAGATAAACGCTCTACAGCAAGTTTGAGGTCATTCAAAAAATAGGGACCCACTCGACTGTAAGACCCTTACATGCGTAGCGCCCAAAGCAACCGTCGCAATTTGGCTACGATCGCCCCATTCGCCAAGAAAAGTTAGGACAAAAGTTTGGACGAAAACAGGGCCTAAGAAGAGGTTGCAGAAGTTGCGCGTGCCTTCAACAAGGCTGCTTTTCTTAACGTGTTTTCCAGCATGATTGGCCGAAGATGGAACCTGACCCTCTTCTATGCGTTCCAGTGGAATGGAGTGACCACCTTTCTCCACACCAGCCTCGTCATTTTCAATCTCCTCTTCCGCCTCTCTCATTTCCTCATCAATCTTATCGCTGCTGTTCGTCATTGCACGGCCCTCCATTAGCATTTTGCATCCAAAGGTCAAAAAGAGGACGCCTGCAGCAAACTGGGTCCACGCTTTAGGTATGAGGCTGGGTAGGATGTGACCCATGGCAGCGGACAGCAGAGACATTAAAAGCAATGAGCCAAAGGCACCAGCGAAGACAAGGAGACGGGGGTGTCGCATAGCGAGGATAGCTGCGATAAGAAAGGTCTTGTCTCCTACTTCTGAGAATATTATCGTAGCGAAGGAACGGAAAAGAGCTGTAGTAACGTCTTCGGGGACATCACTGCTCGTGGACATTGTTCTGCTCGTTCTAACGTCAGTATACCAAAGAACGTATAAGCTTTGGTGGGACCTACCGACGTCCAGGAGCAAGGCCTAAAAGTGCGAGAACAACTTATTCGACGGCGGTGGGGTCACAACGCCTGAAGAGAAACTCATTATGCAAACGCTAGTCGCGAACACACATGGCAAGGCACTACGTAATACTCTCACGGGCCAAACTTCGGAGTGCAGGTAAACCCATCCCAACGTCTGACCCCTTCCTGTCAGATCCTGAAACCATTCAGGTATAAACCGCTCGAGTGCTGCCCTGCCTTACTTACACTCGACGGGTACATCCATAACAGTATACCTATCACAACGGCTGCATGACGGTTTAGACGTGACGAGAATGTCTTCCGACTCCCTAGACAGATCACAGGGGCTCCGCAGCAGAAATGTAGAGCACTAAGTAGAACGACGGGGTATGGGTGGACTACACGGTGCACGATGCAGGTCATTACGCACCGTTATTACCTCGAATGAACGCGTCGCCATATCGATTGGTGATCATACCATTGACGTGTTCTTCCGTCTGTTCCAGTGCGATGTTCATATAACCATCCAGACACGACAGCACACCTTGAGATATATGCACGATCCGAACATGGCCTGCGAGAGATGCAAGGAGATATGCCTACCACGGTAATCTACACCCGAGGTCAGGCGAACGATGACGCGCTTTCCAACGACGCCTTTTAAGAATTCAGTGGGTGATCCCGAGGCTGCTGGTGGCGGTGGTGGCGGCGGCAGGGAGTCGCGGTCAGGTGGTGGAGGTGTCAGTTCGTCCATGTCGTTTCCAAAAGTCCCTTCCTCGACATCGGCTGCAACGATCATAAGCTTTGGTCGTGTTTACATGCTTTCCTCATTAGGTAACCGTTCTGGTCTGCACCCAGACCATGCCCGCGTCTGGCAGTATGCCATCGACCGAGCAGCCCATGCCGACCAGCATCGTAGACCGCGTCAATGCTCACGGTTAAGCTAGTAGTGCTCGGTTCCTCAGGTGTAGGAAAGACAAGTCTCCGCGGGCAGGCATGTTTGATATTCAGTCGTACATTGCTGACAATCTGATCATCCACGCGGACCGCAGTACTTATCAGGTCGCTTCTCCACGGGATACAGAGCTACTATCGGCGCGGATTTCATCGCAAAAACACTACCCCACCCTACACGACACGGAGAGCACGTCTCTCTGCAGATCTGGGTCGGACCTTTGTTCTAGTCATGCGACGACCGTGTCTGACTATTTGATTCAGGATACTGCCGGTCAAGAGCGTTTCTCGAGACTCTCTTCTGCATTCTACCGGGGCGCCGATGCAGTGATACTGATGTTTGACGTCAACCGACCCGATTCCCTCACTTCTTTAACCAAATGGTGGTCGGAATTTCGTGAGAGGGCACCCCTTCCTGACGAGGAGATAGATGACTATTGTTGTGTCGTTGTTGGCAACAAGATTGACCTTGTCGACTCTGATTCAGTATCGCCCGTCTCTGAAGCAGAAGCATCTCGTTTTATTGAACAACTTGTACCTCGGTTGGCTGTCCCTCCGCCTTCGACCACGGAGGAGCTTGAGGTTGCAATTGAACTACCCGAGGACGACTCCAATGATTTACTCCATGAAAACCATATGGATATCTCGTTCAATATCGCGCGATCTCAGCATATAGATATCGATCGTCAGCGTACTGGAAGTCTCGTTAAATCCCGTTCTCAGAGCCGCAGTCTCTTGAACGGTACTGTGTCGTCCGCTCATACAGGAAAAACCTCATTTCATACTCCATCGTCATCGTTTTTTGATGCGTATACCTCCGCTCGTTCATCGCCGTGGCCACCCTCACGGCCATCTTCTCCCAATCGCGTTCATACGCCACGACGCATGTCCTCGCAATCCAGCACTTCTTCTGCCGCCACCGTCACACCCAGTTTGTTCACCCGTACCCATGATGAAGCAACCACCCCGCCTACTCCACCACTTCTCACTCTCAATCCAGAATATGTCGCCACCTTTCCGCCGCAGCCAGATCGTAGACCAAGGGTGTTTTTCACGTCTGCGAAAACCGGGGAGGGAGTTTCTGACGTGTTTGAATATATCGCTAGACGGGTAGTCATGAAATGGGAATATGAAGATGCCGTGGACGCATTGACGCTTCACGCCAGGGACCCAAAGCCAGCCGCAGGGAACGCAGTCCAGCTTTCCAGGAACGCAACGAGGTGGACGTCTGGTAACTGTTGTGGACAATGAGCTACACTTTATTGATATATATTATTATTATCCCTTCTTATACACACTACTAGCGACAAACGGCTACTTCTGCCCAGCTACGGTACGGAGGTCAAGTTTTTCTGTTAGGAATATATGCTGTTTGTTATCAGTTCCCTCCATCTACGAACGGAAAGCAGGGTTGTGTCATGTTGCTGCATGCAGCATGCAAGCTGCCATGCATTATCTGATGAATGGCTCCTGTCGAACCGGAGTGCAAAATGCTACCCCTGGAAAGGCACACCGGCTCAACAGCATGTCACTCTACTTTCAAATACAGCTATGGCTTGCAAACAGCGAAGCCATGGCACAGGTAGTATGAGTACATGTTACTGACCTACAATAAGAGAGCAACAGTTAATTAAACACGTTTTTCTGGGGCCTTGTGGCATGTCAATTTGTCCCTCAGAAAAAATATCGGCCAACCAAATCTTCGCCAGGGACTGCAACCAGGTGGATGAACAGAACTGTGGGGCTGCAGTGCTATGACCAACCATACGGTGAAGATAGTGAGGGAGAGTGTAACGGCCACGTAACGTGGCAAGGTCTCGGGGGCGGGAACTCCATTAGGATCTCCGATGAATTCTCGCACATTCATGCCGAAAAGAGACTAACAAGGCATTTGATGAGGTGGATAAACCGAATAGTGGAGGCAAACGTACTGCAGTGAAGCTCGCAGGCAGGAATACCATAGTCAAGTAGGAAATCTGGAAGCAACACCTCTCAGCAACGAGGTATGGATTTCAAGCTAATCGCACACCTGTTTCATGGCTGCAGAGTCGCGCACGGTCGCCTCCGTCAGTCGCTTTGTGTACCTGCTGTCGTCAATGTTCACAGACGCGAACGCCTGAGAGGTATTTCTAAGTCACCGAATCCACGAGTATGAGATGCACCAACCAGATCCATGATATTCTTTAGCCTGTCACTCTGAATCATTCTCAAACTCTCCAAGCGTGAGATCTCAGACAACAGGTTATCAGCTTCTCGCTGTAAAACTTGCTGCACACTCGTATTGTTCTTGCTTCCCCAAGACTGACACGGCTGGGTTTCGAGTATCTCGCACAAACTCAACTGATTTCCGGAAAGCCTGAAGGAGAGATCGGTAGTGGAGTAGGTGAGCCTGCACTATATGGAGTTGCCTAGTTAACTGTATGTCGTTTGTGTTGAGCACCTGGGTCTCCTGCAAGAAGTAAATATTAGCCGAATGCTTGCACAACGAAACAGACTAACATACCAACCAAGAGATATACTTGCAAAGTTCTTCGAAGGTCTCATCCCAGGCATATAAAACATACCAGAGATATGTAAGGAGTAGAAGGGTAGGATCACTTGATGCTTTAAACATCTTCGACCAATACACACTGTTGCTCGTCCGTTGAATCAGCGCGTGGAGACGTTTCGCTGACGTTCTCTGACGGGGATGATACGATATGATACTGCTGGATTCCACATGCCTAACCATATGGACCGCGAGAAGGTCATGAACCAACACCCATTCACCTGAAGTATGGGTTCAGTGAGTGGCGTGCGGATCAGTAGAAGATCCCACTTGGAAGTAAAGGAAGCGACGCTTGAGTATCGATTATTTGATTCGAGTCTAAAGGAAAACGAAAAGATGAGGATTCGAATGAGGGGAATCAGCCAAGGTTAACCTTCCAACGGTGCCCGTCCAGATGTCACGGAGAGTGAGCTCGAGGACACCAAGCTGACCGGTCTTACATTACGACCGTGCCTCGCCCGGATGAAGGGTAGTACAATAGTTATATCTGCACCGCATGAACATGGGAAAGTCGAAACACAGCGTATGCACGCTTACGATCGCCTTCATTATCCTTTTCCGCTTCTTGGTATCTAGAGGGTATCCAATTCATAGACGACGAGAAAAAGAAAGGTTCGATATTGTATCTGCTATACGTGAGATCGCTTGTAAGGTTAGAAGTCTAATATTACGCACTTAGTTCCCAGCATCTTTAGAACGTCTACAGTCATGTTGTCCACAAAGATGGCCCGTAACCGAACATTTTCTGGTCGCTGAGTAACCACTCATTCCACGCTCTTCATTACTGTACGGTAATTCCAGTACTGACCTTTACGTTGACACTTTCCCAAAATTCGTCCAAGCCACTAACAGGGACATTGAGAACCTTGGAAGCCATATCTTTGTCGAAAGTCCCATCCTTGACGACATCGACTGTGTAGATTCTGCAGGTGCCAGAATGACAGTGGGTTAACATCCCGCTGCGGTCGACTTGTTCTGGAGTCCAATTCCCGAATAGGTTCTGAGGGTATCCTTTCCATGTATGATCAACCTCAGCAGACACAGATGACGACGTATGAGTGTCGACGTCAAAGTCCATCCACGGCCAAGGCCCAGATGGTGTAGCATGACGATATCTGCGTGGTGTGGCGAAAAAACGTCTATTGCCTCGACATTACTGCTTGGATGGAGAGTAAACTCACGTTGGCGCGGGTGTTCGCCCCGGCATATCGTGTCTGTTTCGGCTATAGATGGTGGTGCCGCGAACGGCTGGAAGAGCCAACGTCGAGCACACTTGCATCTTGGCGGTCAAGCGTCAAGAAGGGGACAGCAACGTTGTTGACACGCTGAACATGGTAAATTGATGTAGTTGATGGCCTGCCTTGTTGAACGCGTGACGGCAGCAGCGGTCCGGCCACATCGGGTTATTTTACTCGCCGGAAGCAACTCCATGGTTCAGGTAAAATAACCGACATACTTAGAGATTTCGTTCCCCGGGAAATCTCTATGTCGCTTAGTTATTATGTCCCCCCGTTAGCTGAAGCAAGTACGTCTAAGTTCACATGCTCAGCATCTCCACTACTAGTACTACATATTGGTGAGGCACTGGCTTGAACTCATCAGCACAGCTGTCTGACAGGTCTGATCGGGTGCACCTATCACGCAAGCCTTCCCTATATTGGCCAAAGAAAAACAACGCCTGTTAGGAGAAATTTCTTGCTGACTGGAAGGTCTTCATCCAGGTTCTGGTCAAGGTCAGTTGAGGCATGTCCGGGTTTGGGTTGTACAATGCCTGTGCTGCATGCCCTTCATGTCGCCACTTGAGCTAACATATGAGAAAGCAGTGTCTCTCCGTAGCGTGCTAAGATAGGATATTCATATGTTGTTGGCCTAACTACACGGAGACTGGAAGAAGACAAAAGGTTGAAACTACATAAGACAATGACAATAACTCTGAAATAAGAATGGACATGCATAAGAGTCCATGCAGGTCAGGTTGAATCTAGATGGAGTCACAAGAATAAATGTATGTCATCACAGGCAGCTCTAATTTAGCTGCATTATCTGTGGATGTAATGCATGCTAAGGGTGCAGGAACATGTTGCCAGGAGCATTGGGCAGGCTCTTCAGATTCTAGCATTTGGTCATCTATAATGCCCGAATTAAGAGACATCTTGAGAAATTTTTTGTTGTACCATAGGGAATACAAGATAGAAGACTATCGTCACACTGCATCATGCGAGTCATGAAAAGTACCTCCCTCGATTTCGTTACTTGCCTTTTTTGCCAACCAACTTGCTACGCTACCGTCGTGTCCGTCCTTATTTTTTCATCTACAATGATTTCGAGTTAATTCCCAATGAAAAGTACCCCCGTTATTTGTCACCTCTATATGCACCCACTCCACCCTCGGCGTTACCTTGGACGTGCCAGTTCTGTGCCATCGTAACTGGCTTATCTGCACGCATAAAAGTGAGGCTCCTTGGCCGTATATCATGGGTGCCTTATCCCACAGCTATGCGCCGCTCGACCGATACAAGACCGCCATTTCCGCACATACCACAGCAAGACCTGTAACTGTCATCACAAGCAGTGGGAGGCAATTCCGATAAGCGAACTCCCGCTGCTTCACGAATATCTTCTTTTGCGCAAGTATATCCTTCCACAACAACCCTGCCAGACTAGCCGAGAACGTGAAGCTGACAGCACCGATGTTGCTTGCGACGGCAAGAGCGATGGCTGCAGCACGAGCGGAATGGGATGGGAGTGCTGCCGCGTTCACGATTTTGGTAAGTAAAATGGTAGCGCCAATGTTGGTTCCAGCAACGTTGCAAAGAATGACACCGAGCACACCAACAAGCCATATGGTAGGGTACATTTGTTTATTCGTTGCCTTTACCAACCAACCAGCGAAAATGTCTACCCAGCCCTGGTGAGCCAGAGCCTGGATAAGGATAAATTGAGAGAAGGCGAATGGCACCAGGGCAAAGGGCAGTCGAGGCAGAGCGGTGAAAAACGTTGGGAAATGTACGTGGAGGCGGGCGTTTAACGTGGATAGCCGAGTGCGTACCCAGTGTGACGAACGTTTGGGAAGCTGGTGAATGTGGAATCGTTTTGGGAGTATCAAGGGGAGGTGGAATAGAGCCATTGGTAGCTTTTTCGAGGGTAGTCCCCCCTGCGGTCGATTGTGACTCTGACAACGAAGTATATTCAACAGTGTGTTGGTTTGGGGGCTGCTCCTGGATTACGGTTTCTGTGGTAGGCGGCTTCTCCGTATCCGGCACCTGGTGACGGGTGACCCTGTAGTGGTCCGACGCCAAGTCGAAGATGAACTTTGACACAGCAAACGGTAAGCTGATTTTCCAGACGTCTACTCCAAAGAAGCTGACGACCAAACACACGACGAGTGCAGAACCAAGTATGACGCTGCCAACCCAGGCACCAGTCACGTTACGTAATGCGGACCGGGGGTCAACATCGGCTTTGTTGTCCAGTGAGCGTGGAACGTGTCGGTCGCTGTGATATTGGCCAGCTAAGGCGCCAAAGCACACGATATTGCATGCGATGAAGGGCAGGATGGTGTACGCAGTGTATGCTGCGTTATTGACGCTAAACCCTTCGCAGATGACCACCTTGGTAAGTTGATCAATATTCCATGGATGGCAACGCGGGAACTTCGTGGCCACATACATTGGTAGGGTTTCCAACGAAGAGAACCATGCTTGCAGTGTTCGCCGCTGCAAACTCTGACATGAGCCACGGCATGGGTTCCACTCTTGCGGCGGCGGTGTAATAAGCCAAGAATGCCGTTCCAGAAAGAATGACCGGATCGTTGCCGAGTAGGATGGAGAGGAGGGTGAGCATGACATAAAAGTAAAAATACGATTTTCGTCCGTTTGAGCCGCCCTTGTTGCTAACCCAGAAAGCGGCGGCCTCGAGGATACCGGTGGTATCGAGGGTGATGGCCATGTAGGCCAGCGTGAAGAATAAAATAAGAATATTGTATGGTTTAACACCTCCAGTTCCTACGATACCATTTCTGATGACGGCCGCATCGATGCATTGAGAAGCCCATAGAATAGCGATGGCAAGAATGGGAGCAGTCGTGAGGTTGACATGAAGGTGGGGTATCGAGCGATTGCGAGTGGGTATCGATACGGGGTGTATGACGAAGCCAATGGACACGATGAAAATGACCAACGTCGCAATGGCAGAAGCGTCCATCGTAGGCTGAGAAGGATTCGTTTCGGTTTTGGTAGGGTGGCACTTTTAAGACATCTGCGACCATTTTTTCGGCGAATCATCACATCTGCGGGGCGGTGAGCTCACACGTGGAAAGTTCCCATGGAACACTTGTCATACTTTTGTTCGTGAGAGGCTACTAATTAAGTGGATAAATGTTCCGCAACTTGGAAATGAAAGTCGCAAACATTTGGTGCTGACGGAGTACTAGTGGCCACCCTCAATCCACCGATGCGTGCTAGACAATAAAACTTGGGTGTAATTTCAAAGCGAACGATCGTGCTATGGTGGCTATGGTGTGTAATTGGCATACGGCCTTCCGAGAGACAACAGCAGGTTGGTCTTGGTGGGAGACCAAGCTCCAAGGGTCTTTATAATGCCAATTATACCTACCCAATGGAGGGCCAGACAATACATAACGCTGGAGGCAAGAATCCCATCCACCGAACGTCCAAACCCTTTGACTTGGAGGTGGGATCCCCATCAAAAAAGGACACGTTTGTTCGTCTGAATCCTGTCAACGTCAGGGATGGTGGTCGGGTTGAGTTGGATAGGGCAAACAACCCAAACTCGGAACACAGACACGACATAGTCTACGCTAATACGTTACACAAGTAGAGGGAGATTCGAGGTCGTCGCCGACGCTGGGCACATCGACGAACGACCATGACGAACAAGAACACTCGCAGCGCTCCAGCGCCATCGTCGCCTAAGCCACAGCACGGCCCCAAGTTACCCAAGTTTTTGCAGAAACAGAGTCGTGACCGGTCAAAGTCCATGATGGACACCCCAGCGAGCGACAGTCCTGCAAGCCTGGCCAGCTCAAGCTCTTCTATTCGAACTTCTCAAAGCACATCCTCCCCGATGCTTCAAAATGCTCAGTCCTCGACCACGTCCAACTCTGACACCAAGGACGATAATACAACCAACCTGCCAGAACCCGAGGGCGAGTCTGAGGATGGATTCGACGAACCACCTGTAATTGTCGAGCCTGCGGATATGCCACGGACTCGCACGCGCCCAGAGCGCCCACTCAGTGTGGTGTCTGACATCCAACCGTCAATATCCGTGTACTCACCCACGTCGACATCTCGCATATCCGATTTCCCTACTCGTTTATCTGGCTGGTTATCACACACCTTCAGCAGCTCGACGACTGACCTCACCCTTCCTTCCCTCCTATCCCAGTCTCCCATGGTCACACAGTCACCGAAGGGCAAATCAAACCCCCTCGTGACTGCTGCCCGGCATGGCAAAAGTCACTTCGACCGCGCAATGCGCATCATTAGAGATAGCGACGCCATGCCCGATAAGTGTCCTGAACCCATCTGGCTACTTGGAGTGCAGCATCCAGGCTATGAACCACCGCCCCCAACAACACCCGGACGTCGTTCCTCTGTCGAATCACGTCGCTCCCCTCTCTTCGTTCCAATACGTCTTCCTCGGCAACGGTCTCCCAGCTTTCTCAGTCACAGCCACCTTCAGCTAAGAATCCGGCCGCCCACTGGCCTCCTGTGTTCTATGCCGATTTTACGTCCCGGATATGGTTGACGTATCGCGATCAATTTCCCCCCATCCGGGATTCAACCCTTGCCGCACTTGATTCCGATCTCGCTTCGGGCGTTCAATCTGCTACCCCTTCTAGTCCACGGCCGAAGAGATGGAATTGGCCGGGCACCGGTGAAAAAGGGTGGACTAGCGATGCAGGGTGGGGATGTATGCTCCGCACCGGTCAGACGCTGTTAGCGAATTCCCTGCTTCATCTTCATCTGGGGCGAGGTAAGGCTATGTCTTCAATTATAAACCCATACGTCTTACATCTGTCGAAGACTGGAGGTGTCCACCATATCCAGTTCGCACTAAGGATTTTGCAACTTACGTCCGCATCATAACCTGGTTCCTCGATACGCCATTGCCTCAAGCGCCTTTTAGCGTGCATCGTATGGCTCTCGCAGGAAAGGATCTCGGGAAAGACGTTGGGCAGTGGTTTGGACCTAGCACAGCCGCGGGTGCAATCAAGTAATACATCCCCGGCTTTTACAGTTCGACAGGACTAATGAACGTCATTTTAGAACGCTTGTCCATGCCTTTCCAGAAGCCGGCTTAGGTGTTGCAGTGGCTGCGGACGGCGTAGTTTATCAGACGGATGTATATGCGGCTTCCAATGTCCACATGCGCTCGCCACGACGATTGGCGAGATCTTCTTGGGGTGACCGTGCTGTGCTAGTTCTGGTTGGTATCCGTCTCGGGCTCAAAGGCGTCAACCCCATCTACTATGGAGCCGTCAAGGTTAGTCCCTCGTCCGGCATCTGTAGAACAGCAAACCGATTACTGCTACCTACAGGCGCTTTTCACGTTCCCACAGTCCGCTGGCATTGCTGGGGGACGTCCTTCGTCTTCATATTACTTCTTGGGTTCCCAAGCCGATAATCTCTTTTACCTTGACCCCCATCACCCACGCACGGCAGTACCACTGCGGCCTGCTCCACCCTATCCGGTGGACGATTATTCCGCCGTTCGCAGCCGAGGGACTACGCCAGACAACACATCCGAGAGTCGTACAAATCAACGCTCTCCGAGGGCATCATCATCCTGTTCACATTACCACCGCGCTCCAACTTCCCCTTCATCCGTCAGGACTGGATCGTCAACATTCTCATATCATTCACCGCTTTCACCTTCTCCCTTACAGCACCAGATCTCGACTTCTTCTAGCGTGTCCAGATCGTCTTCGATCTCAGCCTCCTCACAGCATGCTTCGCATTGGCAAAATACAAGTATGACGACGTCACCCGGATCCACCACCCCCGATCTTGACACCCGTGAGCTTGGTGTGGAACAGGAGGATTTGGATCTTGTTGCAGAGCATTACGTGACCCAATACACAGCTGCAGAACTTCGCACCTTCCATTGCGACCGGGTTCGCAAAATGCCACTCAGTGGCCTTGATCCGAGTATGCTCCTCGGATTTCTGTGTAAGGACGAGAAAGATTGGATAGACTTGCGAAGGCGAATCAACGAGGTATTTGTTTGGTTATCTCTTAGTCATTACCATGTTGTGACATGGACTGCATTCCAGCTCAACCAAGAGCACAAGACTATATTCACGATCCAGGACGAGCCGCCGTCTTGGCCCTCAGACTGTGATGAATTTATGGGCTTGGAGTCGATTGATGAGCCTGATGACATGGACATGGACCTCGAAGACGAGCCCGACGACATGGAAGGCAGTGATGACAAGCAACACAGCGATGGTTTTTATGTCACTCGTTCGGCCTCTGTATCACCCGTGGACAGCAGCGTCAAAGGAGGCGCGAAGGGCTCCGAAGCCGATACAGAGGAGGACCCCATTGGCCCCATCACCCCTGGGCCTAATTCCGCGTTTGAGGTCGACAAACAGGAAGAGGGGCATGAATCGGGACTGTCGAAAAACGAAGATTTTGAGGAAATCGATGGGAACGAGGAAGATGACGACGAATGGGTAGACCCCTCGATGCCAACGCCTTTGGCCCAGCCACGTGAACGGCCGTACGCGCAGCCGATGAAGCAGACCAAGTCGACCGGGTCAACTGGTAGCACGGCCAGCAAAGATAAGGGGAAGAAAGGGAAAAAGAAGAAAACGGCTGTACCTTTGGTAAAGGCGCCGTTTCCGTCTGCGAGAGCTGAAGAACACTTCCCGTTTCCGCGATCGTTGGATGAAAGCTTTCACGAACAAACCGATGGAAGTGGGTTTGAAAAGCGGATGAACAATGCTCGCGCGAGGGACGGCGGACGAACCGAAAGTGGGGGCGTAAAAGCGGTACTGACCGAGGAGGGGACGCCGAGGTAATCATCATTTTTTTTGACCGACTACAGAGGGAGATGCGTCTCGTGTGGCCAACGGATGGGTATACTTTTACGTTCTATTTCTTCTACTGGTGCCTTCATTCTTTTTTTACCCTTACATTATCTTGCCTTGCGCAGTTTTCATTGAATCTTCCTGGTCATATTTTCGCCCCCATTACAGTCTTCTCAAGTGTATGGACGACTCTCGCTACTTATAACGGATGCCCGTATGGGGTGTACCTCGTGTAGTTATGTATGTGTTCGGCCTGTCGCTACTGATACCCTCTCACACGCAAGCTTATAGTATCTTCTACCTTTCTTTATTTAGCGTCGGAATCACACTCCCCACCTCATGTGTGGGTTCGATCAGATAACAGCAGCAATATATATCGACCGCGTGTGATCTTGCTTCGGGACTCGACCAGCTGTATCGACTACCATGTCTACTCCCACAGTTACTTGTACGTCAGGGAACAAACCGACTTACATCTACAAACTCGTTAGCCACACTTCTCCAACCCCTGATGTTGCCGAGGATCTCCCGGACAGGCTTCCAGTGAGCTCCATCGACCAGTCCTCGGGCTTTCTCCACTTCTCCACCGCCAAGCAAGTTCCCAACACCCTGAAACACTTCTTCGGAGCTGACCCCCACGTGTACATCTTGCGTGTTCCTTATGACAAGGTGGAGAAGGATATTAAATGGGAGGATCCCAAAGCAGAGGTGTGCGGACCACGTGGAGGGGAGGGAGTGTTCCCGCACCTGTATAACGGATTGAAGCTGGGCAAAGAAGAGATAGAGAGCGTGAGAGTGCTATACAGAAGGGCTGACGGTGACGAAGGAGGGGGATGGGATGCAGCACTCCGGGAATCTGCAGATTGGCTTATTTACTGAGCCTGGACACTGTGATGGAGGGTAGGTGGCTCTCGAAGCCAGATGATCTTCTCACAAACTTCGAGCATTGGTTTTTACTCATCAAGACTGGGTAGCGTTGCGCACAATCGTTTCTTAACAGTGAAAGGCGGGGGACGTAATCTCGTGAAACACAGGATGTACATGCAAATACAGCAGAATTTCGACATCGCAATCTCTGATCCATTGATCCACTTCCCGGGGGGAACGATAGTCTTTTGTCGAATCTTTCGTCTCTGCCTAGGGGAGACTACTTTTTCCCTCGACTGCAGTAGATTCCGTGACACGTGATTTCGAAGAGGGCACAGTACAATCTTCAGTTCTGTAAGTGGCGAAAACAACTGAATCCTCGACAGTCTCAGGGAGGGTGTGCATGCCCACTGCCCGACCTTGAACAACGCGAATGATGATGATAAGCTGGGAGATGGCCTAGAGGAGGTCAGAAAGTCTTCTCAAGATGCATGTAAATTTCGAGCGTTACCTGAACGTGGCTGATGGACAGCAATACGAGGTTGGAAATATTCGAGTGAAGGGCAAAAGAAATGATAAAGACGACGCCCAGAACGGAATACATGGCGGCGGATTCGACAACCATGGTCATAGCCGCATTGTATGTACGTAGGTGCTCGCTTCCTACAAAGCCCTCCAGTCCTCGTCGGAATGTGAGAAGTCGCCACGACACGAGAAGAGTGTACGCGACGGTCATGCCCACTTCAACGCAAAGGTAGGCTAGTTGGGTGTTGATGTTATAGAACACCGCTCCAGTGGCGCCCGCCAGGACGCCAATCGAAAGTGCTTGAGAGAAGCAGTTAGTCATTGGATAAACCTACCTACGTATTTGCTTGGTACGTACCGATCATCGTCAGAAAAAGGGAGGTCATGAATATTGCGACGTATTTATTCCTATTCCAAACTACTACACACCGGTGAAGCTATCGGGCGTGGGGTTCAGCATCGTACGCCACGCGGGAAGAGAGATGTCTACCAGAAGGGCTTGCATGAACCATTCCATGACGTAGTAGCTGGATGCATCAATGAATCGGCGACGGTGGTTCCATGGTCGTCGTTACACGTACCAAGTTAACGCCATGACGTTTATCCAATAACTCAACTCGCCCTCAATTAGAGCCACTGGTCCCCCTGGTGCGTCCCGCAGATCGATCCATATCATTTCGGTATACTTGAGGTTAGCTGCAAAGCCTATCGTAGCCAGGACGAAGGTGACGACGACATAAGCCAAGAGCCACGGACGGTACACCGCGCCGTTCCCGTGTCTACGTCGGGAAAGGATGGCTGCCACAGCCTGGAAGGTAAGTAAAAGCAGGACCCCTTTTACGCGTAGAGAGAGAGAAATGAATTCAAATCCGAGAATGCATAGCTTGTTTAAACCCACCATATGAAACAGCGCCCAGCATCATGCCATCGAGGCGCGATCGTTCGAGCCAGAGATCAGTGTCTGGAGTGTAGGAGGTCATTTCGCGAGAGCCAGCGTAGCACGGCACCGGTGTACTACAAGCCTCCGTATCGCGATACTGGCCCGTGGAGGCAGATTGGAGGCAGTAAGGGAGGCCATCTCGGTGGGTTGTTATGGAACTTAATACGAGAAGTCCAGTTTCAGCTCGTTATGGCCGCAAAGCGAAGCCGGCCATCCTGCAGGCAACTTACGAGATTTAATCGACATTCCGAATAAATCGGTATTACCTTCCTTTCACACGAACCCATATGACAGCCCATGGCTGCCATGAGAATCGAAATTTCTGTTACAGCAAATGACGGATATCCCCAGTGGGTGAGTGGACGTGGAGAACACAATATCCGAGTGGGATGCCTACTTACGGTCTTGTCCGAGTGGAGCTGGTCGAACGTTCGCTCATCAAGATCAGTGGCCCAAAGTGTACTTTGCCAGAGTTTTTTTACGAGATCGCCATCCATCCAAAGCTGCTTCTGACAGGATCATGATCAAAAGCTGAACTTGACGAAGGCAACCACACACGAATTGCATCAAAAAATGGAAAGAATTCGGCCCGTACGGCTCAGCGCTGCAGAGGCAACAAAAAACGTATTGAGGTCCATTATTAAAAGTTGCGAGAGCTTGCAAGCGCGTCTGAAGGCAGAGCAACTTCGGCTCTTCCCCGAACACCCTTCTCGAGATCGCAGGCTACCCACCCTGGGAACTGGGATGTCCGACGGTTGAGATTGCGAGATTCATAGTGAGAAGCCGTCGCCATTCTTCCCTTCAGACCACATGACTGACTGAATCAGGGCGGCGTATCAGTTTTTCCGTGCTTGTCATTTGACTGTGAATCTGAATATTATTGAGACCGAGTTTCCGCCAGCTTATCTACCCAATCTCTGCGAGTTGCGTTGCACGGGTGGTGCGGGGTCGAAGCCATTAGAAGAAAGTCAATTCGTCACCGATCGAACCCAATCCTCGGGGGGTCACGTTGAGGTGCGTGACATGATATGACTGCATATAAATATCAGACTGTTCGCTTTTTCCTTGTAGTTGTCACGACATGCCCACCGTCTTCACCCACGAGTTCAATACGCCCGTCTACAAAGGCAAGGTATCCTTCAGCACCGGCCTCTTCATCAACGGCCAGTTCGTCGATGGCTCAGATGGAACTACGATCGAGTGAGTGCTGTACTTGGCTTTCACTCCCGATATCTTATCGCTACGTGTGACCTGACAGCGTGATAAACCCAAGTACGTCTCCCGCCCCTATCTTGGCTATGGAATGCACTCAATCATCTTCATCGTCCACCAGCCAACGGCACAGTGGTCACCTCCGTTTCCGAAGGAACCCCAAGGGACGTCGACCTCGCCGTCGATGCCGCTGAGAAAGCCTTCGAAACTACTTGGGGTCTCAATTGTCCCGGTAGCAAGAGGGGGCTCCTTCTTAATAAATTAGCTGCGCTTGTGGAGGAACACACTGAAGAACTTGCTGCCCTTGAGGCTTTGGACAATGGCGCGTACATTTTGCTCTGCAGTCGATTAGCGATTCCGTCACCAATCTATCTTCCAACATAGGTAAGGCTTTTAACATGGCACGCAGCGGAGATGTTGCTCTCGCCGTCGATTGTATCCGCTACTATGCCGGCTGGGCTGATAAGATCACTGGCCGAGTGTTGGAGGTACTATCTCCACCAAGCATTACACGGTGTGCCATCTCTCAAACTCACTTTTAGACCGGAGAGGACAAATTCAACTACACACGTCACGAGCCCATCGGCGTCGTCGTAAGCATGATGCATATTGGGTTTTCTTTCCTTTAAACTCGTGTACAGGGCCAGATAATCCCCTGGAACTTC
This sequence comes from Pisolithus albus, assembly GCA_024613165.1. Classification (NCBI taxonomy): domain Eukaryota; kingdom Fungi; phylum Basidiomycota; class Agaricomycetes; order Boletales; family Pisolithaceae; genus Pisolithus; species Pisolithus albus. The sequence goes on from JANFAB010000008.1 coordinate 1,017,022, forward strand.
CCTCGTGCGTCCAAACATTTGTATCACTATTCGCCAAAAGTTTATCTGGTCTTTAGTCCTCATGTTCGTCTGGAAGATCGCACCTGCCCTTGCGACGGGCAACACGATCGTCATAAAGCCTTCGGAATTCACACCGCTGACGGCGATTCGGATGTGTCACCTTGCTCAGGAGGCAGGTTTCCCCGCTGGCGTCTTGAACGTCGTCACGGGATACGGCAACACTGTCGGCCACGCCATCTCGTCTCATATGCGGATCCATAAGGTCGCCTTCACTGGAAGCACCCTCGTTGGGCGCAAAGTCATGGAAGCTGCTGCTAAGAGCAACTTGAAAAATATCACCCTCGAGCTTGGAGGCAAGAGTCCGAATATCGTCTTCAACGATGCAGATCTGGACCAAGCTGTCAATTGGGCTGCATTTGGTATTTAGTGGGTATCCTAAATTTCTTCCGTTGCCTTCCAGAGGGGATGACGGTTGACTTCGTGGGTATTGACTTCCTGTAAACAGCTTCAACCACGGCCAGTGCTGCTGTGCGGGCTCCCGTATTTTCGTGCAAGAAGGAGTCTACGACGAGTTCTTGAAGCGTTTCACGGAAAAGTCACGTTCAATCAAGGTTGGAGATCCCTTTGCTCCCGACACCTTCCAGGGACCGCAAGTCTCCGAGATCCAATACAACGTGAGATTTTACGCCTGTTTCTTTCGATTGCACGGGCATTGACACGACGTACCTTGCGCAGCGCATTATGGGATACATCGAGTCCGGAAAGAGCCAAGGTGCCAAGGTCCACATCGGGGGCGAACGCCACGGTAACGAGGGCTACTTCATCCAGCCGACAATCTTCCTCGACTCCAGTCCGGATATGCGTATCGTGCAGGAGGAGATCTTTGGACCCGTTAGTGTCGTAATCAAATTCAAGGATGAAGAAGACGTCGTCCGTCAGGCGAATGATACTGTGTATGGTCTTGCTGCAGCAGTGTTCACAAGGGACGTGAGCCGTGCCATTACGACAGCACACAAACTCAAGGCAGGAACGCTTTGGGTGAATTGCTACAATCAACTGCACTCGAACGTCCCGTTCGGTGGGTTCAAGCAGAGTGGGATCGGGCGGGAATTGGGAGAATATGCATTGAGCAAGTACGTTCTCTTCTCGTTCTAATTCCGTGCAGGTACTGACAGGTTGTCGCAGTTATACCGAGGTCAAGGCCGTCCACGTGAATCTCGGGAAGAAAATGTAAAATTGGGATTCCTCAAATGAAAAATCCGAGTGCCGTATACATATCTTGGAAGCCTTTGTAGTGGCCGCTGAAACGCTGGCCAAAAAACTGTTTATACAGTATGTATGAATATGTTGAGGTGTGCATGTCTGTTTGAATTGGCCGAAGGCATATTTTGTTTGTATACAACTACTCTCGTCTACATCAATTATCACACCGTAGCACGTCGAGCGATCACAAACATTTCCCACCACCCGAAAACCGGCAGAAAGAGAAACAGGGTGTGGCTATTGTATGATGTTCGTAATGCCCCCCATAACATCCAAACATTCAAAGTTTCGGTTTCAACGCAGGAGGTACGATAACCGTTGGGATGGGCTCGAAGTTAACATCCTTTTGACTCTTCGATTTGGCTGACAGAACAGCTTTTAGGATATCCTAGATCGTCGTCAGCCTTTGGGATGGGGAAAGGGTCTCCCTGACATGGGGCATACCTCCGTTTGGAGCATAGAAGCGTTCCACGTAGCCGTGTATTCAAGGTTTTCACCGACACTGCAATGAGCCGTTAGTCGCACAAACCGAGATATGAGACATGTCGCCCGCGGATTACGGCGCAGAGAATCCCTCAAGGTGCCCTCCAAAAAATTCACCTACCTATGATTCCTCGCATGGATTAATAAGTGCTTTGTCCCCGCAACGGCGACAGGGCTCTTCCGTGCTACCTCTTCCGCAAGGGAGAGTGATTCTCTGACAACCTCGTCCATCCCACCTTCGACCACGCGTGATACTACTCCAAGGTTGAACGCTTCCTCAGCAGAGAAGGTGCGCGCAGTGTAAGCGAGCTCTGCACCAAGGGACGCATTGGAAGAGATATGACGGAGGCGTGCGAGTGTGCCGATGTCGGGTGCGAGACCAACATCAACTTCCTGATCGACGGATCATTCGCCCGGTTGTTGGTTAGCGACCATATGAAAGCCACGCGTACTACATGAACGAGAGCCTTCACGCGTAGGGAGAGAAAACTCACCTTGATCGAGAACCGTGTGTTAGATGCAGCATACCTGATGTCGCACGCCGCAATAAGATCGACTGCGAGGCCGTATGCTACACCGTGAACCGCTGCGATAACCGGAACGGGGCATCGCTCCGGGGAAGACATGGCAGCTTGGAAAGCGAGAACATATCGTCGCAGAACCATAGCCGTGCGGGCGGGGTCACTCGAAGTCGACTTCTTGAGATCGAGCAAGTCTTCGACTACACACGACGGTTGAGTGAGCACAACACCATTCCAGCATATCAGAATGCGGCCATTCAGTGGGAAGGACTTACAGTCGATACCTGCGCAAAATACGTTGGGAAGAGAGGAGGACAAAACAACAGCCCTCACGTCCCCATACCATTCGCGTATGTTGTCGAAGACGGCAGCATATTCTTGCCAGAACCTACGTAACGCGGGAGTGTATCGTGAGCGTCCAGCGATAGCACATGGTCCCTGAAACATACTCGGCATGAAATGCGTTAACGGGTTCTCTGTATACGACGTGTATTTCACTCTAATATGAGTGATAAGAAATTTGCCACGACTCGCCTTGCAAGTTGTACATGTACCACAAATTCCCTTGGCTTGGTGACTTTAATGAAGTTCAGCTTTACGGTTGCAGACATGTCTTCCTTTTTTTAAGGGTTGTGGTGATACGACGAACACACCGGTGGTGAACACACGCAAGCCTGCTGGCGCGCTTGGCAGCACTAGCTTCAGGCTTCGCGTTCGCTTTACTTAAGATCAGCTGTAATCGAAGCTTGACAGAATGGTATGAGGGTACTGCTTGGCCACGGATAGAATCAAGTAACGTCCGACATCGCGCGCGATCCAACCGCCACCGATGACACGTTTAAAAAAAAAAAATCCTTTTAGAGTCCTTTGTCGGGGTACTTGTACCCTATCTAGGACTGCACTGCCCAACCCTCTGATGGGCCCCGCGCCCCTTGTGTCCCCGTCCGCTACACATGCCCCGGTCAGGCCTGGCCTGCTCCGGTTCCCGCCGGCAGCGTTTTAGGTGTCTGGGACTGACTCGTGAGGTTTGGTGTAAGTTCATTGTGCGTGTGGGTTTGTGGTCTGACGTGACTGTGGTGTAACAAGATAACATGTTTGATAGCGTTGACTGCCTGAAGTACTACTAGATACAATCGATTCATGTTGCATACATCAAATCTACCGCCCAACCGAACCCGAGGAAATTATAAAGCGAGACCTGTTCAGGTATGTCGGAGGGAAAGTGTCGGAGACCTCATCTCTATGCCAGTAGGCTTGTGTCGGTAGTGTAACGGTAACCCGATGCCATCGATGTGATACTGTTCACCGACCAACTGTTTTGTTGTGATCATCAGTCGGTCCAATCGAGTCACAATTGCGAATGCTGTAGATACACCGACACAGAATGTCCTATGTAATGTAGCTCGTCAGCCTGCCGGAGCGCATTCAGACGCTCACTGGGTGACTTACAGGTACTGCAGGCTCTCTAACGTGTCAAGCGATAGATGTTTCGGCAATCCAAAGTCGTCTTCTGATTCTTGATGAACGACATTAAGCCCATGGGATCCCTCCATGAAACGGTCAAGAAGTGGGGAAGGCGTCACTTGGGGCAATGGATTCCCAGTCCGCAGAGACGTTGAAATCAAGCCTGCGGAACATTGGGGGAAACGGCCAGCGCTATATTCACGAGTAACTCACTAATGACAGCCAGCACGTCACCTTGGAAGTCTGGGTCTAGCAATCGTGTGCGCTTCAAAAATGCTCGTGCCCACGCAGGATCCAATTGGCTAACCACCGAAAGTAAATCGGATAACAGGTATGACAATTGTCTAATAACGCGATTAGTGATGAATGACAGTCGATTTAGAACTCACAGTTGAGTGTCGAGTATTTTCTGGTACCTCTTTGAGGGCCATTTCCCTCGCATAGAGAACTGTCATGCCCATGAGTTCAACTGGAATCATGATGGATCCTGTTGCTCACTAACTTCATACATTACGTTCGTCCTAGAAACCCTCGATCGCTTCAGCTTGCTCCGAATAGCAAGTAGGCTCTGAACGATGAATGCTATATCATCCTCTCGCCGAGTGCTGGCAAAAGAAATGACAGAACAGTATATCGAACCAAGCTCCGCTACAGTGGTAGCCAAGGCTCTTCGCTGATACTTCCGGATCGTTGTACTCGGGGGAAAAAAAGAAAATACACTTGAGTGAGTGAGCACCTCTTGAGGCACCACGGATAAATATAGCCCTACCCGGCAGCAATCACTCCGACGGCCACTAGCACAAAACGTCTCTGGAGTGAAGACTTCAGGAACCAATTTAGGGTGGGTATACTGCGCCTACCCATGCAACGTCAAAGCCCCACCCAGGGGAGGATGGAGTAGGCAAATGAGTATCTTGGTACGAATACCCGATAACCTTGGCACCATGATGAAACTACCTCGCACATCGATTCACGTCACCTTTGCTTACCAAACCAGCAGTGACGAATATGATTATGCTTGTCATAGGTTGCACGGGCCAATAATGCCTGACGAAGAAGAAAAGGGGGAAGCAAACGAAGCAAACACCGGCCAGGCCATATGGGTTTCCACGGCCAGATCCAGTCGATATGTACCTGCTATGGATATTACTCTTCGTTCAACAGAAGGACAGAGGAATTCGCAGACCATATAACGGTGCCTAATAAGCCGCCAACGAAGGTGCTAAAGATTCGAGTTACAAGGCCGAAGACCGTGTCACCACGAAAACGAGCGAGGGTGGTCTGAGCCATGAATCTAATAGCAAGAACATTCCATTTATCGGATGTTTGTTGAGAGGGACAAGAGACTCACACTGCCCATATAAATTTGTTTTCTATAGCAGAATCAGCATATAAAATGAACACTGACGTACAGATTCACCTACCGTACGCAAACGTTGCGGATGATCTTATAAGAGCAGGCATCATCAGTATTACTAACAGTATAATTAGTGCCCCGAATGTTTGTGTGAAGAGAGCACTGACCTGACAGCACCCCTCCTTTGATCGCAAATAGCGCATTACCACCCCCTAAGCCAGCGACCATACGGTATAAGTGACCCATGACTGCTTCTAATGTATTTCGGGGAGGAAGCGCATCCGGGTCTCTCCGAACTGCTTGTCCGAGGTCCGTCATACCTGAGGGGTCTAAGCCCGGGATGGTCTCTGCAGGGCAAAATTCATAAATATTACGTCGCAATGCCCGGGTAAACCGGCATACCAGGATTTTCATCGTCATCTTCGTTGGAATTGTCTGAAGGTTCCCACGTTGACCAAAATGCGAACTTCGAGAGTTTCAACGACGGAAACCAGACCTTAGGGCGCTTCCTCTGCGTGTCGAGTCTAATGATTTCCTCAAGCTAATGGGCGACATGTCAATGAATTACCGTCTACTTCTCGCAGTTACATACCAATGCTTGCAGGGTGGCAGCAAATCGCATGACGTGGTATTGATAAACGTAGCAATGAAAGAGATATCTGTGTGGAGGAGCATCATCACACGAGATGAGCTCGTCAGCAGTGTCAAACATCGGACGATAAGGTTCCAAAACCAGGAGCCTGACGAACGAATGACATGGTGAGATGCATTTTAGAAAAAAATGCTGTACAAATACCTCTTCTTCACGGTGAACGCATCTATTTCCCCCGAGAGTTTAGCCAAGAGGCCCTGAAACTTTTGAATACGGTCCTCGCGAATCCGGTTTTTCTCCTCTACGTTCACCCAAAAATCAAAACGATGCTCTCGAACGTGAGAAAGCCAATCGCAAGACTCGCAAAGGACGGCTTCGCAGATAATGAGTAAATCATGGCAGCTCATGCTCAGAAGTTCTGTAGACCTTGCTATGTATTTCTCAGCCTCCGGATGCGCGAAGCGAGTCGCTTCCAGGTTGAGATATCGATATGATTCGAATACCCCAACTGCCGATTCCGACTTCGGGTTGCGAGACACAGAGATGTGGAGGAGCCTACTGTGAAGAATGCTGTGGTGAGAGTGGTGAGGACTATGCTTGTAAGAATGACGACGGAAAGTGCGTGGTGACGAGCTGCCAGAGGGGGGAACTGAGCCTGGGCGGCGGCGAGGTTTGTGAGTGACATCACTAGAACTACCCTCGCAAGTATGTGAGCGTGGCAGGTCAGGGGATGAGGGCCGCGAGGGCACAGGCGTGATTACAGAGGGGGTACCATGGTTCGATTGCGCAGGGGTAACAGGGAACCGTTCTCTTGTTGGGTCGATAAGGGTGTAGTAGACACTCAGACCATTGGCCACAATCACCAAGCGCCTCGCCAGTTGATGCATTTCGTTATAGTCTGTGGGGGCAATACGACAGTATATGACGTCCAGCTTCAAAAGACGACGAGTCGCGGCAACTTGGGCCAGCACCTCTTCTGCTTTATCAACGGCGGCAGTAATCGGAGTGGCAGAGAAATTAGGGGACGTGACATCCGCAGTTAGGTGCTCGCGATGTTCTTTGATGGCATCCGCCAAGGATGAAAGCACTCCTTGGAGACGAGTTGTGAAAACAGTGGAAATCGATGATGGGAAGACAAAAATCGAAGTTAACAAGGCGATAGCGGAGTGGAATGCAAGCGGAACCATGATAATTTGTCCAACCTATGATCCTGTCAGCAAAAGAAAAGGGAGCGACCTGATTGGTCGACTAACGCGGTAGTAGGGATAAGGATACAAAGCAGCGGTAATGAACGAGATATCTAATTCTATAAGTCGCAAGGGGTTTGAAGATTGATGAAACGACTCACCCATCCCTAGGCAACCCATAATACTTGCAAAAAGGAACGGTCCTGGACCTTGGCGAGCTCTGACATACATATAGAAAGTACTTCCGAAGAAGAAAAATACAGCTAGTATGACACTCGGCTAGGGAGGTGTTAGCAAGATAACGGGCATGAATGTGTGCCGTACCGCAGCTTCGAGGTATTGACCGCTTACAACACTTGCTGTGGTGGGATTGGTTACATGTACAGTCCTGGCGAGATCTGCAAACTTGAGGGCGAGACACTCCCACCTGCAGAATGGCGTATGAGTGAGTTGATTTGGGGTATTCAACATACACTCACGCCCAGCCCAAGCCTGCAAACAAGAGGATTATACACTCACGTTCGACTACGGCGACAAGAGGGTCACTTGGCGGGGACAGGAATGACGCTATATGAAGTCGTCGATGAGGAACGGACATTGCTGGCAGAAGTGGGACGTACCGATATGGATAAGAAACGCGGCCTTGCGACGCCTTGCATAAGTAGAGGTTACGGATTTGCGAAGAGGACCTACCTGACCCAATACGTTCTCCACGCTCGGAATAACAAAGATGACGAGAGAGACCCATGCTGATAAGGCACTGCGCAAAACTGGCTTCCACTTGGACCAAGTCCAGTTGGCGGACACCCACTGCAGTCTTCGGGGAAGTTCGAAAGATAATCGTCCCAGTCGTGCACCCGAGTTTCCGGCTGATCCACTGGAAGCCTTTCCCTTGCACCTGGCTGCCTGGGCTGATCCGCCTCTTGTCGTGTCAGTGCGCGAAGACGGATCGTCGTGAGAGCAGCCAGAAGAGACGTCCCCATTGGCTACTATCTGCGCTGGCCTTGACAATATCCTGACATGAAGACGGGGCTTACCACGGCCCTTCTCGCACCGTTGATCGTTCGCCATGTTGGCGCTCAACAGCAGTGGAGATACTTAAAACAACGACTTTTTTATACTCCGTCGATATCGAGCCAATCTGTCAAAAGTCGGAGGCCTCACTAAACGGCCATATATGACGCATCCACGGGCCGCGTGGCACGTGACGATCATACCCATCGGAGGGAAGCACCCATGCACGTCGACACGATGGCTCCAAGATCATCACAGTCGCGCGGGACTCGAAACGGCCTATTACCAGTTCATTTGCTCGAGCTACGGGCGATATGGAAGGAAGACCAACGCGTTCCATCTGCTGCATCCAGACGTGCTTGGGCCATCTCTCGTAATGCAAACCCTACCCTCGTCAATAACTGGTTTCATCGTAGAAGAGCGGCAGCCAAGCGCGCCGGGAAACCGATTACTCGTGAATCTTACGAGCTGTCTCTAGAGTCGCGCCTCGACCACGGCTCTCCTCCTCTGACGGGGCTAGAACTTTCTTTCGGTGTCTCGTCAGATGACGAAAAACTGGGCGTCAATAATGACTTCTCGGAGCACGTTGAAACACCTGGCATGCCTGTTGACGAAAGCGATGATTTATTACATCTCCTTTCAGGCGAACCGTCCGAAAAAGGGTCATATATGCGACGTGCATCCAGTCCAATGACGTTCGACTGCAGTTCTCAACGACCTCTAAGGTTTACTGGGTATCCCACTTTCAAAACCGCTTACTCCTTCCAGTTTCAGTCCTGCCGTTGCTCCAGAGGACTTCTATAATCACGACATCCAGGGAAATGCTCGTGCAGATCCGTCCCGATTCTTAGTAAATATCTTTCGCGACCAGGGCGAGAGGGACGACGCAAGTTTCACTCCTTTCCTCTGTTTTCCAGAAGGTGAAACTCTGAAACACTAACCGACAATTATTCCAGCTTTTGTCCGTACATGGTACTGACAAAAAGTTGATAGCCGATCTACTTACTGATGAGCCCAGCCAAGCAATCCCTTACCCGCTTGTCACGCACTCTGCTACAGGACCAATCATTTGCCGCTTAGATCCCACCCCTGATACCCTCATGGAGCTCTCTGCAATCCCATTCATGTCGCATACACCCCGTGCTACGGCTGACTACAGCCTAGACGGAGATCCGGAATGCGTGGAAGATATGCTCTGCTCTTTGGTAACGGAAGGCAAGCTCGATTTCTCTTTTCTGCGGGAACCAGACCTATGGGTAACTGACGACCCTTTCACAACTTGACACGGAGCACGACGCCTCCACCATCTGCGTTCCTGGCCTCTCGTGCCTACTGTACACACATTAGGTCGGTCTTATGTAGTCCGCCGCTGCGGTTCCTGAGGCGGATTTGCACCTGTTTCACCACCTGTGTATGGGAACGTCCATGTTCTTCGGCAGAGGTTCCTGGGCTACACGTATTTCCGAAATCCGTGCTTGGTCCGCGCAGTGTTTCATTCAGTTGACGACAAAATGGAATGCAGTCACTTTCTTGTCGCACTTCAGAGCATCCCACACGTAATGAGACCACCCGGTGACGTCCTCATGTATCAGAATCTAATACTGGCCCAAACGTCCTGCAAGCTCGATTTCTAGAAGTGTGGTAACTCGGTGCTACTACACGCGGACTTAACACAGGTAGTCGCCAATAGAATGCATTTATGTATCCGATCATTCCAGAATGTCATCATGCGTGTAACTGCTAACTGGGTTCGCGTCCTGCTTCGACTCTGTCGAACCAAACCTCGGCCCGCTCCTGCACAGTGGTACCCAATCGCGCACGCTCTGTCTGACGCCCCACGAGTCCAGACACCCCAAACCCGATGACCTTTCCATCGCGTATGACAAACTCTGCCGTTGCTGTGGAAGTACCTATTTCTGCAGTTTCAAACGGAGTGGGGTCCTTGCCGTACCCCATAGGAAACAGAGTTGTCATATACAAGTTGAACGTGGTTCCCTGAACATGCCGCACGCGAACGTGGGAGGACCAAACACGAGGCCATGCAGCCAGAAGTTCATGTTCAGTAGCCACACTCGAACCACCACGCACTTCATCAACGGCTGCAAAGTCAGCGCGGACTTCAGAACAATAGGTAGACAGGTCATTCGGACCGCAAAGTGTGAGGGTCCCGTAGCCGAGACAAGTATATGTTCCTGCGAAGTCGTCCAGCGGTAAAGAGATGTTCCATACAGTCAGACCATAGTCCGGGGGTATGGGTTTGCGAGAGTCAAATAATAGTCTAGTGCATGATGTGAGTAAATCCAGAGAAAGAAGGGTAATAAGAACCTTTGTGAAGGATCTGATTTCTCAAGGCGTAGAACCGCTTCCAAAATGTGCAATGCAGTGCTCATGACGGACCGGTCCTGATCACCCCCGTTCGCGAACACTAATACACCAAACTCTGCATACGGCAAAAATGATGCCAGCGTGGATACTCCAGGGATGGCGCCGGTATGAGCCACCAGCTAATAACCCACAGGATCACATTCGTCAGTGTTGGGTATCGCCTGAACGAAGTGGAATCTCCCTACGTCACAGCCTCGATAAGACAAACGGGACCAGCCCAGTCCATATCCGCCAATTGAGTTGTAGCGATCCATTGGGTGGTCCAAGTAAACAGCATACGAGGAAGTGGTATTATGGTAAACTGATCCGGGAATGATGGATTTTCCTCTGTATGTTCCTTCATTTAGCCACATTGATATCCATTTGGACTGTCAGAGCGGGGTTGCCCATCCGAAGCTGTCTATGAGCGGCAATTCAGACTGCGCCAAGGTAGAATGCTCCTCACCATGTCGATTGCATTTGATATGACACCGCCTGCCCCAGCTCTTGTGGACGCGATTTCTTCGGTAAACCACTCCGGAATCAGCCGTCCCCCTTTCGTCCACCCTTGCGTATACTTTCCCGATGCCGCAGCTTCCCTAGGAGAAAAGGTCGATGACGTCATATCCAACGGTATAAATATTCTCTCTTTCACGAAAGATGTATAGGGTTGACCCGCGTATTTTGAAACGATATGGGCGGCTGTAATATACATCTGTGTAGTTTCACTTGAGTTGTTGTCGCCTATCTCAGAGGTGGATGATGGAACTTCACAATGTTATTGTATGACCACTGCTCCCGCAGCTCGAAAGCCGGCCTTAGGTGCTTCAGACGTCGAATCACGTCCAGCGGTGTATCGTAGGGTCCGTAAGAAAAATCGTGCCTACGCGGAGAGATTTACAACACTACACGGAAAAATAAAGACACGGGTCAATCGACTCACTTTGGTACACCGGTGACGTGCGAAAGGATATCCTTCAGATTTGCTTGTTCCGATGCCCATTGATCCATGAGCTGCCACTCCCCTGGGAGCAGGTCCTTTATTTTAGTATGCCATGTTAGCTCATTCAATCCTGGTGGAAGTGCCGTGATGTTCCTCCCATTCGCGAAGTCATCCATAAGGATACCGAGCGCCGTCGCGCAGAAAGCCTTCGAGATAGAGGCCATGTGAAACAATGTCTGACCGAGCGGGCCAGAATCAACGTGAGTATACGAGCGTTTTCCAACAACCTGCTCCGGACACGGCACGAGGTGCTTACATCCGAGGTCATATTCTCGCCATCCTCCGATCTGTAGCCCCAGGCTTTCCACTCCGGCACGCCGTTCTTGGGCACTACTGCCACGGATAGCCCAGTAATGTTCGATGCATCCATCATGTCCCTGATGAACGTTGCAACCTCTGGAGTGATATAATCACCACCCGTGCCATTATCGCTCTGGAAGCTGCCGGGCCACAATGACTCTGGAATCCACTTGACGGTGTCCAGTAGATTGAGGTGTATGCAGGCCAGTGCTGAAACCACGCCCAAAAGTAAGAAAGCTGAAGGAAGGGTCGTCATTCTTTACTCCAGCGTAAGATAAGAGGCCTACCTCCAGTATGCACACGCATCACTGAAAACGCACTTTTACGATCGATGCATTATATAATGTTATAATGTTGGTAATGGTCGCAATCTGGCACAATGTGGCGAGCCCCATTGTAAATGTATACATAGCTTTATAAAGGTACCTTCCCTGTAGAATTGAATATAAAATGATGGTCACTGGCACTGAAGAGGAATCTTGACGTGCTTGACTGATGCATGGATCTTTGCCAAGAAAGTACCACTGCTGGAACTAATGCTCCATCAGTGAACCGTGCCAGATTACGACATGCGCTTCCTACAGCTTTTGAATGCTTTGAGTGCTCGGCAAGTGCTGTTACGAAACGTTAAGCGTCCAAAGACCTGCTCTTTGTGCGCTTAGGTTTTACAGATGTCAGATTTCGGAATTGACAGTTTTGACTACTCCTTTTGGCATTTGTATCAGACGAAATTCAGGCAAATTTCGGAATAATTTATTTTATTAATAAAGCAGAACATATGGCCATTAAACACGCTAGTAAACCATAAACTATTGGGTATCTGTGGTCAGCAAAAAAGGACATAAATATCGACGGTGAGATGACATCAAGATGACTTGGAGATACAGTCATCCTCGGTTGTGAACTGACTGCACAAACTCATAAGCGTCAAAAGAGGGAGGGAACAACGGCTGGGCAAGATATCATGAAACTCACAGTTATGGTGAAGGGGAGTGTCGGGAACAGGTAGAAAAAGGAACTGAATGAATATGCACACCTCGTACCGAGATATCCACAAAATTGTCCGGAGGCAGCTGCTCTGTAAAATTGGGAATATCTCCACGACCACTGTGGCAGTCATTACCTGATGCATATCAACTGAAAGCTTTTGTCGAGTTGTACCTTGTCCTCGAAAAGCGAGAGGGACGGCTTCGAACTGATGGAGATATGGGATATGCAACATCGTGGGACGGCAGGAGGGGGAAAGGGGAGGTCACTAATGGACAACGACTGAAGCAATCAGCACAAAACTGTTGGTGCCATTAGGGGACATGAGGTAGAAAACAGAAATAAAAGTAACTATACCGATCGGTGTACCCGTTCCCGGAGAGCCAGAGCCCAGGGCTGTGAGAGGCTCGGGTACTGCATCAGTGCTGAACGTTTTGAACATTGACATAGAGGCGTGAGTGCGGCTTAGTCATCATAATCGATACGCACCTAACTTCTATCCACAAGACACCACAGGACCCGAGTGGTTGCGGGAAGTAGAAAGGCAGATACAACGGGGCAATCTGACGAAAGTCCAAAGACTCTCATTATATAGGGCATGAATGCAGCGGTTAAGATCCGAGTGGCCCATCCCGTCAACATGACAGAAAGGCTATTGACTCAACCATATATAGAATTCCAGTGCACGTGAGCACCTGCCCCGCACGCTGTTAAAATGTTTTGAGTCCGTTGAGAAAACCTCAACAGTCCTCGGGGTCCCACTTGATCATTTTCACTTGTTTGCATCCCTACTGTAAATGGTAATACTTCCTCGACACAAGTGCTCGCACGATTCTTCATACCCTGCCATGACTTATAATCCATTACCAGGCTCCCCTCTTATGGTTGAAGTGTGTCCAACTTAGTGTATTCTCACCCTATCATTACAGTGTTTTATATGGCTTTGGGAGTCTATCCCGTTTCTGTGCTCAGCGGCCACGAAAAAAATGCTTTCATTCGTCCGATAGTGAAGTATATGACAATGTATGCATAGGTAACTTCGAACCTTTCTGCTGCTGATTTACCACGGTCAAAATGACATGGCAAAAAAATTACGTTTCAGTGATGCGAACTACATACGTAACGAATCCAATCACGTGCACGGCATGATCATCGACGAGCCAAGTCGATCCAAACATAGATACAAAGTAAATAACGGCAGTAACATTAAATACTAAGAGTTTGGGCCGGATACGATGCACTCCGTGTTGTCCCATTCGATTTCCTGTTTCAACACAGCTCGCAGGATGAGCTCTGTGGAATATATTTTGTATCCCTCCTCGACAAGGGGTCGCCATATGGATGCGTCTTCTGGGCAGGAAATAACGTAGCGATTTCCCTTTGCCTTCAGAATCCTAACAGTAGGCGTCGTGTTCTGTACCTAAAACATGGTCAGAACGGTCCGTAGCTTAAAACATCAGCTGCCCACCTGCCCACCGGCGCTGGAGACAACAGCCTTAAGCAGTTTATGATCAATGGGTACCTTCGGAGTGAGGTAAAAGGTTAACTGTTTGAATAGCTGGGGACCACGGTCCTTCTGCTTAGAGCGTTGCAAAGCTTCCGAGAATTTGAAGTTCCATTTCCTCTCAGCAGCGACATCCGAGAGTAAGTAGTCATATTCAGCTGTATTTAACTTTCAGTAAACCAAAGGCAGACGCAATAATAAGCATACCTAGGAGCTTTCCACTTTGGATAGACGCGTTCACCCATTCCTCCTTCAAAACGTAGGGAGAAACGGACATCGCGCAGAGAAACTTCTCTGTGCGGACGATGCCCCTAGCTACCAGGTGGGTGCAGTCGGTCGGTTTGGCAGTCATCCTCACTCCCATCTTCGACAAGCCCTACGGAACTTTATATGTCAGCCGTTCTAGCCAGTCCGTGATTGTGCAAACCTTTATAACCTCATCGGAGAGAGTAACCCCTGTGGTCATCAGCATGATACTCTTCGTTTCTGACGCGTTCCTATCTCATGCGAGTCAGGTGATAGGATCACGTCGATACATCCCAACTCACATGTCATGTAATGCTGCCTTCTGGAGTCCGCCTTGTCCTTTCGTGGGTCTGGATTTCCCCTTCGGTATTGCGATAACCAGCTCCACCTCTTCTTCTTCATTTTCCTCGCGCTGCTTAACCTTCTTTCCCTTGCCCCCTGTGTCCGCCTTAATAGCCTCCGGTTCAACCTTTCTCTTCTTCACACGCCTACTCTCGACCGCATCCTCTTCCCGAGAGAACAACGCCGACTGACCCCCCCCGCTTCTCCTCCGTTTCTGGTTCTTCCGTTCATTCTCATAGTCAATCACATCAGGCATAACGACATCCCTCAACTTGGCAGTAGCCTTATTCGCTGCACTCCGCCTAATCCCGCCACGGACAGACATAGTGGCGATTGTATCACCGGAGACATAGCCGTCGCCCACGTCAGCCACGGACGCCTCTGACCGACGACCTTTTCGATTGGAGCGTGCTGTCATCGGCTTCTTTCCCACTGAATCTGGCGATCTAACAACGGCAGCCCGCTGTCCCTTACTTGAGGAAGCCCCCGTAACGACAGCAGAGTAACCGGGAACACAGGAATCTTCACTATCTGTGTTCTCCTTTTCCATTGCAGGTTTCACCTTACTGCCTCTAGGAGTGAAGTATTCTTCAGGCAGAGATGGTACCAACACAGATACCGTTCTTTTGGGCGTGTTCATCGACTTGGCGGAGGGGGAAGGAGGGGGCGGTGAGAGCGTTGATAGGCGGCGTAGTGTGCGTCCTTTTGTAGAGCCCTCTGTATTGGGGCGTGCGACGGGCTTGGAGGCTTCTTTGTGGGTTGTGTCTCTACGACTACTCGTGGGTCTGCCGTTGGCTGCTCCCTTATTTTCAGCGCGTTTGGTAGGGGACACTTTGTCCTCCCGGTCTACAGATTTCTGGGTGGGACCGGACTTAGACTTCGGTTTCATGCCAGACTTGATCGGGGTTGGCGTCGATGCTTTTGAAAATCGACGGGGAGAAGTAGGCTCGGAATCTGAATCTAGCTGAATAACTTTGTCGATCCGCTGCAGGTCAGGACGCGGCTTCCCGGACGCAGGCGACGGACTTGTACGATGCCGTGCCAGACTGGTTGTGGATGGTTTAACATTGGATTTAACCCCGGCTTTGCCCTTCGATCGCACGACAGCGCGTTCATTGTCGTCATGAGATTGGCTGTCGTTAGATTGACGATCAGGTGAAGCTCTTCCTTTGCCTTTCGAAGTTGGCTTGACTTTGGCGGTGAGCATCGCCCGCGTCAGCTTGGTATTCTTCCGCGCATCTTCGTCCACATTCGCCACGCTATCATCGACGCGCACGATGTCAGGGATTCTATCCTGGTCGCCATCGAATGCCAACACTTCTTCTACCTCTCTCGTGCTCGTGGAAGTCCCTGGTGGGAGAGCATGAAGCAGTGAAGGTTTAGAAGCAGACAAAGACCTCGTAGTACCAGGTGAGGACTTAGATGTACTGGCCGGAAAGCCCTTCACCGACAATCGACGTTGCTTGCCCTTTGCCCTACGAGCGTCATTATCGTCATCCTCAGGGAGATCGATGATCCTGTCCTCGTACGTATCCTGGAAAACAGAATCCTTTGGCGGAGCAGCACGCGCAGATCTAACGGATCTCGAACGCGATCTGGCAGGACTCTGCTTATTACGCAGGACCCTGTCGGTGCTTCTGCCTCTGCCCTTGTCAACGGGAGAACCTTTACCCACTCGGCTTTCAGACAAGACAGCCCCTCGGATGGCATTGTCTTCTTGGCTCGCGTTAATGTCAAAGCTCCGTGCGTACTCAGTGTCACGCGCTTCCTCACAGTCCACGTCTACAATACCAACGCCACGCCCACTCGGAACGACACCCCCACCTAAAACGGTGGTGTTTCCAGTTGCGGAAGGTGAGCCTACAATGCAGTTGCGACTCAGGCCTCTAGGACATGCACGATTAGACTGATGACAACTCACCTCCGGCATCTGCATTCATAAGAATCTTCCCAAAGTCTATCCCCGGAGGGAAAACGACGTAGCGTTCGAGGCCGACGGTAAGCGCCCTAACACAATACCGGACAAACACGATGTCACCATGAGAAGAGAACAGAATGATGCACTATACCGGCAGATGGCACTCACCGCCACTCAACAACGCAGTCCTCAAGCCACGTGTGGTTCACTACCGGTATGGACCAAGCGAGGGCACGTGTCGTCTTGGGAGAGGGTTGACTGGAAGAACATTAGGGCATGGAGAACGCAGCACGAGGTCAGGGTTAGACGAGCGCGGACGGGTCAAACAAGAGTCGTAACCCACAATCCAGCTATCAAGACTTTGTTATCCATACTCAAGCTTGGAGTAAATTTTGCACCAATCAATGCTATCAAACGCTTGAGGTAATCCCGAGCGGTGCCAGTGTAATTAGTGATGGATATTTCCTATTTTCGCGAGTTAGGAAAACCTAGAGAAACATGGGCCCTATTGTACACTCACACAACCTGCCAGGCCCGGGATTCCACCTCTTGGGACAGGGTACCATAACAAAGAATCCAACGGAGAATGGAGAGTTCCGGTAGACTCGACACTAAAGAGCCACGTAAGAGTACCAATCAGGCGAGAAGCGCGCGCAGCCTGATGGACGGACAATTAGGTGAGCGCGACCGAGACGTCAGTAAGCACGTCAGAAGGAAAGAGTTGTACAGACCTTGAAATACGCCTTGCCACTTCTCCATCGCGTTACGAACACATCACACATGTCCACCGCTCTTTCCTCCGCTTCATCATCGTCTACACCTTCCACTTTGACCACCACACCTCCAGAGCGTTTTATCCCAGCCTCGACGGCACCCCGCTGGCTCTCACTTAGTTCCAGAGACCGGGACAGAAGCACCTTCCTTCCGTCCCAAACCCTTTCCTTTTCACCCGCACCCGACAAATCGAAGTCATCTCCGGTAATATCGGATGTCCTTGGTCTCTTTCGTTTCCAATCGCCGTTATTGATCCCATCCTCGTCCAAAGTAAGTACGGCGCCAGGACGCAGGACGACTGGATCTGGCCACAAGTAGGGGGTTTCTGGTAGCCGGCGCCCAAGGCGAACGGAGTCGTCGAACCAGTGGGGTGTAACGATTGACATGTGAGTGTGTGAAGCAAAATGAAGAGCAGTATTATACTTTGGATCGCAGTGTGGGGTTTGGCAAGTCATGGGTACAGAACGGGCACTAGTGGAAAGCGACATACCTTGTCACTTCCTGGACGCAGAGCGAATAGATGCGTGACGTCCCTCGTCAAACCGATACGCCACTGACCGCCTAGAGCGGTGATTCCTGCAGACAACACCTCGACATCGGATGCTGGTAGCTGTCCACTCTGCGTGTCAAACGGCGTCAGCTCTTTATGAACACGAATACGCACATCGGTAGCACAGGCTACAGTTCCTGAGAATATCATGGCCGGGTCAGGGGAATAATACTGCTCTCTACCCGCACGCATTAGTAAAGGTCGTGCCACATACAGCCTCGATCGAGTTGCATACGATTGGATTTTTCCCATCACGATGCTCCTGTCCACCCATTTGTCGCTGACAACTTTGAGGTTTGCATTGGTTGATTCTACGGGTTGTTTGTCGTGATGCGAGTAGGATCCACCGAGAGCAATGAGGTGGGTATGTGGCCCAGCGCTGGTCGCCCCGTTGAGATCTAAAATTGAGGCCAATTCATGCCTGCGGGAAGGAGGTAAGGAAGGGGAGAGTATATAATGAACCCCATCGAATACGGCCATTCTCGCTATGTCAGCTCCAGGTGTGTCCGAGCAATAGTGACGTGACAAATGTTCTCGTGGGCCGTGACATCACGCGTCGGATGACGTAATACCAATGGCTGCTGGGTCGTTTCATCACTCTAGCGTAATAGACGCTATGCGGCTACGAAAACCGGTTTCAAGCTGTCCTCGTCACCGATCAACCGTTGCAACCACACGACGAAGAAGCCTCGTTAACCCAGAAACTTGAATATCTATCACCCTGCCGTCGCGCGCTATTCTTGGGTTTCTTTACTCGGCGGATAAAACTTGTGAGACACTCTTCTACAGAACCAGTCATTTGCATTTTGATGTCAGTGATACACGAATACATAATCAGCTGCTCCTCTAAGATGTGTGGCAGATCGCAGGTAAATAAAAACTCAAATGTACAGCACGTCGCCCACCAAACACCAAAAGTTTATCAGTCTAATGTGGGACCAGCCAGCCGCACGTTCTCCCTGACGTCTCCCTCGTAAAGCTTGAATGCCTTTTGGAACATACTTCCCAGCTTTCTAACCTCGCGCTCAAATGCATCCTTATCTGCCCACGCCAACTTGGGGTTGAGCAGTTCCCGAGGGACGCCCTCGATCTTGGTAGGGATCTGCAGACCGAAGACATCGAAAGTCTCGTACTCGGCATCAAGCAGTTCGCCCGAGTGGATGGCATCGACGATACGACGAGTGTATGAGAGTTTGCAGCGCTTGCCAGTACCGAACTTTCCGCCTGTCCAGCCGGTGTTGACCAACCAGCAAGAGACGTTGTATTTGGCCATTCGTTCTGCGAGCATGTCGGCGTAACGAGAAGGCTTTGGAGGATAATGAGCAATGTTGGGGAAACTAGGGTAAGAATCTTGGACGTACGTGGAGGACTATGAACGGTGCACTGTAGCACGTCGAGAATGTTGGGATAGGCTCCAGTACGCCGTCCTCGGTTCCCGGAGTTTTTCTGAACACCTCTCAGTCCGGGCCATCAGGATATGCCGAGATGTTGCACTTACGAAGTGTAACCAGCAAGGAAATGATAGCTGGCCTGCTCGGGCGACAACTTGCTGATGGGAGGGAGTACACCGAAGGCATCGCACGTCAACATGATGATGTTACTCGGCTGCCTCTCAACGATGCATGGAATCTTGGCATTCGGAATGTACTCGATCGGGTACGCGCAACGAGTGTTCTCGGTGATGCTCACGTCATCATAGTCAGGCTGGCGCGTCAGAGGGTTATACACCACATTTTCGAGGATCGAGCCGAATCGAATGGCATCGTAAATCTCGGGCTCCTTCTCCTTCGAAAGATTGATGCACTTGGCGTAGCAACCACCTTCAATATTGAAAACGCCGTTATCCGACCAAACGTGCTCGTCGTCACCAATGAGCAAGCGACGAGGATCAGCGGACAACGTAGTCTTTCCAGTGCCAGAGAGACCAAAGAAGAGAGTAACGTCCCCCTTGTCCATGCCAACGTTTGCGGAGGAGTGAAGAGAGAGCTGGCCGAACTTGACCGGCTGGAGGTAGTGCATGACGGAGAAAACGCCCTTTTTCATCTCACCAGCGTATTCAGTCCCAAGGATGACCATCTCCATGCGCTTGAAATTGATTTCGACTGAAGTCGTCGAGGACATACCCTTGGTGAAACGGTTGGCGGGGAACTGGCCAGCATTGTAAATGATGAAGTCGGGCTCGCCGAAGTTGGCAAGCTCCTCCTCTGTTGGACGGATAAGCATGTTGTTCTGTTTAGTGCTGTCAGAGACCCAGGATTTTCGGAGACATTAGCAACGGACCATGAACAGCGCATGATAGGCGCGAGCGCAGATCACTCGGACCTTGATGCGGTACTTGGGGTCCCACTAATACGGAAAGTAAGCCAGGACGACAGAGGGAATCACGTGCGCTGAATAATGCTTACCCCTGCGAAACCGTCAAAGACGTAGACATTGTCACGGGTGTTGAGGTAATCGATGGCACGCTCGCGGTTAATTTCGAATGTATCTGGGGGTGTTCCATGAGTAACCGAGGTTCGAGATGAGGAACAAAACTCACGTTCGTCCATCTTAATGTTGACAGATCCCCACCAAATGTCGTCCTTGCTGGTCTCCTCGTAGACGATACGTTTGTCCTTGGGACTGCGACCAGTCTTCTTGCCAGAGAAGTTGATGAGGGCACCAGAGGAAGAGATGACGGCGCCTTCGTTTTTGATGGCATCCTCGTAAAGTTGGGCAGGGGAGGCATTGCGCTTCAATTGAATACGGTCCATGTCGAAGCCGGCCTGCGAGAAGTACTCGAGGTCACGACCGATGACTGTTTGTCAAGTAGTATCGGGCTGAGGTATCCAAAGGCTAGAAGAGCACGTACGGTTGTTGCTGTTCTCATTGTCGTGGGCTTGGGCGTAGTTGCGATGAAGGATGTGTGGGGTGACGTAGGGGGTTTGGTGAGGGAGGACCATGGCTGCGTGATAAATGTTGGTGAGATCTACGGTAAATCTATGCGGACGAGAAGACGTCACTGCCACCCGGATACCCCACAGCAGACGTGCGGCAGGAGGCATCCGTGTGTGCGAGTGGGCACGACGACGGAATATGCGCTTACCGTGCTGGTTGAAGAATACGAGCAGTAGTAAAGGAAGATGAGGAGGGAACTTGGCTGACCCGTTGCAGAACCGCGTGACTTTATAGCTGTACCCGTCCCTTCCTGCCAGTATTTAGCCACACAACCCGCTCGCCCACAATCCTCCGATTAATAAGGTTGCCCGTAACTTCCCGTTTCCTTAACAGCCAACGAAACCCAACTTGCCAACGGTGTGTGCATAACGCCGAAACCTCCCGGGGTTCCCAGGTGTCTGGCCCGGAGGAGAGCAACACGTCGGTATCCGCTCTCGCCTCCCTGTCAAGTTAGCAGCGCCCCTCTTTGCATGGGCTATCAACCTATGTTACCCCCCTTTTTTTGGCACACTTTCTGGCATTTAGACAAACTGGTACTGGTAGACTACTACACGATTATCTGTAGGTCGTACGTCGACAAACGCACTCGAGTAGCCCACCTCCCCGGCGGCTCCACCCGCCCGACGCCTCTCGCCGTGTAGTCATAGCCATGGACACAACCCACAAGACTACAAGGTACGGACCCGGTTCACTCCGAGACGTTGCCCCCGACATAATTCCCTCATCATCGTTGTCCGATTTCGTCGCATCGCGGATGCGCTGCTGACCCGGGACAGGTGTCGTTCGAGACACCCTGGACCGCTCCTGCAAACGTCATACGAGGAGCTCAGACGTGGATCATCAGTCCCGGATCCCGACGTCAGGTCTTACATAGCTCTGTGCACATACTACATAATCGACTCCGCCCTCAGAATGGCCTGACGAACTTTCAAGTAGGGTCGTTCGCTGTTACTCTAACGTCTTCGCGATCTAACCTTAACAGAGTTACTTCACGACCTCCCAGCCTTCAATTCCTGCGAAGTGTGACACGATTATGCAAGCTATCGCTCTGGAACCGGATACACCTGTGGACAAGTATGGACTGTCGTTTACAATTGCGCGCATACCGACACACAACCCCGGACCGGATGAGAATGTTTCGCGGATATGATCCTATTGATCCTGCCAGTTTCGATAGGCGCGCCGATAATCACAGCCATCGAGAAGAAAATACGTCAGTTTATTTTCACAGCCATGGTTTCTCTATGCTTGGCATTTCTGCTGTGTTCTTCCTTCAAGCTCTGTAGAACGACCACCGGAAGGAACCAGGACCTGCTTGACAGCGATAAATATGGAAGAGCCTAAGTGTCTGCTTCTGACGCCCCATCAAGTCCTATGATACTCACATTACTCCGCGGATCGTCGGGGTGCAAGTTATACTTGCATAGTTCCGAGCTCACCGTCGATTATCGGGTCCTTCGTCACCCGCGGCAGTGCGGTCACTGAGGACCACTACCGTACTTACCACACAGAAATCTTGTTTACCCGACTCTGGTGAGACCCTTCCGTTACCTTGGAAGCGGAAGGACGACTCGAGTGGTCAGAATAGCAACAAGGTTGAGTTCACCACCGTTTGGGCGAAATCGCGCAATTCCGTATCCGCAAATGAAAGAGGCCATGAGGTTTCCGTGCCATAGTGGGCCACGGTCTTACGGCAACCTCCATGATATCGAAGGCAGTGAATTTTGAATTCGCAGGTAAGTAGGATATCGTAGGCGTCGTTTTCGGGTTTCTTTCACTACATCCACTGGCATGAAACTGACAGTGGCATACACGTGAGTACTACGAACGTGGAACCGAGCGACTATCCTACTGTATCTTATGTCGAGCCACTTCGACCACCCAGGCACCAGGGGCCCGATTGCCTCGCCGAACTACAGAAGGGCCTGCAACGTGTCCTATTGTCATCCCAAGCGGGGTACACGAGCCTGGTACAACATCACCATCACCATAATTGCCTCGTGGTCGCAACAATGAATTATGGGATCAGGGAAAGCGCAGAATGGAGGGAGAGGGCAAGTTGGCCTTCCGATATGAACCCCTTCACGCCTTCGCCTCACACCCAGCAACCCCCTCCACGACTCTTCCTCGTGCCACATATCGTATCTCAGAGTTCTCCTTCGTCCAACCTGTCTGGCCGCGCTGCGCGCGCCCTGTTTGATCCATGACCTTCCCATGGGCCTATATCAGGTTCGTTCTCTCACCGTGTCTATATATCTCAGCTTGAGTCAGTCTCATAGGAGACAGATCGTAAACAATAATATGCATACTTTTCTACTCCTCTCGCTTCTTATTCTCCGTCATGCTTGCCCCACGAAAGCCCACGGTTACGTCGCCCAAGTCTCGATTGATGGAAAGATATACATGGGCAACGTACCTAATGCTCAACCTACCCCTTCCATTATCCGCCAGATCGACGACATCTCGCCTGTCAAGGGCGCGACTAACCCCTACATGAACTGTGGACAAGCAGCTCAGCTCGCTGCTCTTGTTGCCGATGCAAACCCTGGTAGTCAATTCCAGTTTTGGTGGAAGGATGGTGATGGAACCAACGTGAGCTTCGTTTTTTCTCGTCGTCGATGGCTGTTGCTAACTAGCTGATGGTCGTTCATTCGTAGTGGCCACATGATATAGGCCCGATCATGACTTACATGGCATCGTGCGTAGGGACGACGTGCGACAAATACAACTCGACAAATGCAGAGTGGTTCAAGATCGAAGAGACGGGCCTGGAGCCTGGTAACATGACATGGTATCAACAAAATATCAGTGCGTCTCTCCTTATCCCATTTTCTTCCTCTTGTTCTCCCTTTCTTTAGTCTCACAGCCTGTTGCCCCTCTCACCCTTGCAACATAACACGATTATGCTAACGTGGAACGTATATAGTGGATGGCTGGCCTGCAAATGTAACCCTTCCATCTAACTTGGAGCCTGGACAATACCTCATTCGCCATGAAATCATTGCCCTCCATCTTGCCACGGAATTAATGGGAGCCGAATTTTATCCCTCTTGTACACAGGTATGTATGAATTCAATCTTACACGCACGATTCACTTATATTCGCTCAGGTTAACATCCTCGGCAACCAAACTGGCACCCCCACGTCCAGCGAAGAAGTCACTTTTCCCGGTGGCTACTCTGATACTGATCCTGGCATATACGATCCAACGGTTTTTGATACTCCTGTGCAGTATACGTTCCCGGGCCCTCCTGTCGCTACGCTTGTTACTTCATCGTCTTCTACCTCGTCTTCGAGTTTGCCCCCGTACACGGTAGCGACGCCAGTGTCCAGTGGTGCAAGCACCGCGACGCCGACAGCCACGGGTCAAACGATGTGCAAAATCCAAGCTCAACAAACTTTGACCATGAAGAAGCGTCATCCAGGGACTCTATCAAGGATAATGGCAGCATTAATCAAGGGAACCCATGGCTGAAGCTTTCTTTTTCACGAGGATGCACGGTGTGTAGAGTAGGATAGGCTGTATATATATATAAGTGAATATTTTGATAACGTTGTATGTATGTTGTCCGCGGAGAAATGATACACAGGACTCTTCATTCGGAGGCTGCAAAATCACATCCGCTCTTTGGCTGAGACCCCAAACACCCCTACCATGTATAGATTCCACTTTCGGCAGGCAAGTAATATCCGACGTCCGCTTGTACGGAAACATGTACATACATACGTATCCCATGGGCCCAACGACTCTGTAGTAGGGTTCCGTGGGATCCGGCGTCGGATCTTGTCTGCATCTTCGTTGCGAAACGATGCCAAGCACGTCTGTCAATTCAAGTATCAATCAAATTGAACTTTGGAGTCACTGTTGACATGCATCTACAAACTGGATGAATTACAGCATCCGCTTCCTACAACTTTTGAATTCTTTGAGTGCTCGGCAAGTGCTAACACATACTATATGGGGAAGAAATGACTGTTAAGCGTCAGAATGGCCAGCCATTCTGACGCTTAGCATTCGTAGATGTGCTTCGCCACAAATCATGGTTTGAGCAATCCAGTATACGACGAACTGTCATTCAACGTTCAAGTACCCAAATATTTGCAGCTTGATATCACCGCATTTTCCAGAATAAACCTGACACAATAGTGTTCGGTGGTGGTATGTAATCAGGATGGCATTCCTCATTCCCTGTTTTCCTGATCTCGCATAACAGGTTCACTGCACTCGCAAGTAAATACCAACTACGTCAACAGTTAAGCTACGTCCAAGTCCGACAACTGACACCGAGCAGTTACTCGAACCCTGCTAAATCACTCAATACATGTACATATCACAATTTAGCGAGCTTACACATAACCAGCTAACCGTCAGCCCATCAAGTCACACGTCAACCCAATAAAATGGTGATTAGCCGTCAGTGATCCCGATATAATCACGTAGAAGCATCATTGTGCACGTAATTTCGCAGGGATGAAGTAGTTTGCAGTCAGACGTGAACACCCAATATTTTAAGCGAGGAACCATTAACGGCTACCTCCGTGATCGACTAACGCGCAACCGGTAAGATAATAACAAGACCATGAAGTAACACGGCACTTCTATTGATTCGTATGATATACTTGTGCACACTTAGCGTGTACCCCACATAAATGGCGTACGCCCGATACACGTGGAGGATAATGGAAGGGGGTCTGGCAACGCTTCGTTAGACTCACTCAACATATACAGGAATAAAAACTTACATATTTATGAGGAAAGGTTGAGAAGTTGGAGAAGGGCAGCCACACCAAGGGTGTCAATAAGGGGAACGAATGGGGCTACGAGAGGACCGAGGGAACCGACGATGCTTGAAACAAGCTTGACGACAACCTGCAGGATAGCCAACACTGCGTTGAGAACTTCAACAAGCAAGTCGAAGATCTGGCCAGGCTGAGAGTCAATAATTTCAAGGATCTGGGCAAGAGCTTTGAAGACAAGCTATAGTCGAGGCAGGTATTAGCACGGGGCCAGACAAAAAAATAAGTTGCATACCTCAAGGGCGTTGAAGACAATTTTCGCAAGATCTTCGACCGTACATGTAACACCCTCAACGTCAACGAGGAGCTTGGAGACCTCCGTTCCAACCAACGCCTCAAGTTTGGGGACGGCAGCAAGGATAGAGCTCGTGATCGACTGGAGGATGGGGGTGACAATGGCAACAGTTGCATTCGCGGGGACGAGGTCGACTGGAGGTGAAAAGAAGTGATCAGAAAACATCAGCGCACGTAATCCAAAAAGAGTACATACCCAATTCCTCAACAAGAGGCTCAATTTCATCAGCGAGGGCGGTCAGGATGCAGGCGATGGAAGGGGTAGAGCAAGCACCCCGGGTTGTCAACTGAGAAGTGGATGGCACCTTGGCAGCAGGCACGCTTGGGGCGCTCGTAGAAGGGAGCGGGGCGCTCGGAACGCTCACGGAAGGAGCTGGGGAGCTGGGAACGGCCGGCTGAGCACGGGGAACATGAGCGACCTGGCCAACTGCGTTGACCACGGAGCTGGCAGGGGAACTCGGAACACTCTTGCCAGCAGTGGTAACTGACTTGGAGGAAGTATCCAGAGGAGCCGCGAAGACGGAGGTGAAGAGGAGAGCAAGGATAGCAAAGGAGCGCATTGTAAAAGGAATGTGTGGGTTGTCGAGGAAGACGACTGGTAGATAGCGAGAAAGAGAAGACAGAACAGTCAGTGAGGGAATGGGAGGAGAGGGGACACTTTATAGGGTGGGATTTTGTATTGACGGTGCTTGGTCCGCTTAGCACGTCATTTTTTTTTCCGTGTCAACGGCAGAATTCTGCTCATTTCGGAATCAACTTTGATCTGTCACTTTCGCACACGCATGGTGGGCAACAGGAAGCCAACGAAAAAAACAAACATCGTGTAGTGTGGCGACAACTTACCAAACCACCGCCAGGGATGCGACTGCGAAGAGCATAGCGACCGCTTCAGTCCCATCGTAGTGTGTCCTACTGGGCATTGCGCGTTTCACGCAGAAAAAACGAACTCGGGGCCGGTCGTACTTGCACCAAAGAATTGAATTTTTGTTTTGGAACTACTGATCGGAGGGTCACTGATCAGCCAGATTTAAGAAAGACGTCAGAAACGGGTGGCCTTCGATCCGTCAAACGTCTGCCGACAAATACTCCCGATCAACCAATAATAAATTCCAAGGACCCCAGAAACCGCTAACTCCACCTTCTCATTAGGGCAGTCAAATCGCACAGACGTCGCCGCGTGGCATCTTGGAGCTTGGATACCCGTGGTATTTTGAAGGGGCGGCCGCATCGGTGGGTTGCACCAAACGTGGACGGGCCGTAGTGATGACATATTTATATGTTAGCCGTAACCCTCGAATATTATCTTGCACTGAGACGACACGAGTCGCCGCCATTTTACCCCCAACTGACCTTCGATCTGAGCAGCTGCTGTGTGTGCACAGTGAGGTCAAAATACAGCCAACCTCTGACAAATAGAACCAAAGCAGTTGCTTGCAGCTCGTTCTACAGCTTGCCAAGCCTTGTAAGCGACGCCTTGCTACAAGACAATGTGTGCATTCATAGGGAATTTCACAAGGGTACGCTTGTATCTAGTGTGTTGAATTGCCGCGCTCTTCAACAACTCCATCAGGGTGTGGTGGCCGTTTGTGCCGGAGTGGGGACGATAGGTACGGCAGACTGTTTTGTGTTCACGAGACGGCTGACGTGGGTTCGTGCACCCAGGTTGTGGACTACTGTACTATGGCCAGAACTATCTCATATACCCCTCTGCATTTCCTCCGGAGTCACGCTCAGGTAGGTATTCAGTGCATTGGCATTGACTTTTCTCTTCGCTTAATGCGCGCTTCTTACCCCTATTCTTTCCCCCGTAAACCGTTCTTTCCCCAACCACTACCCTTGTATTGACGCCTTGAACCGAACCCTAAGACGTCCCAAAGCCTGACATGTATGGTCTTCCCTACGTGGATGTTGAGCTGAAAACAGAGGACAACGTGCTACTGCGGTGCTATCTGATGATGCAACGAAAGGAGGTCAATCATTCGTGTGCACTGCAGCTTCCTGTCGACGGTGGGATGTCGAATGACGAGGTGCGTGTTCAAATTATGGTCTTCGCCACATATCTCAATTTTACCATTTCCATCCTGCTCGCCTCATCGTAGTTTGCAGCAACACGTCCAACAGTAATTATGTTCCATGGCAATGGGGGCAACCTCGGACATCGAATACCTCTTGCAATAGTGTTTTACCTTGCGATGCGCTGCAACGTTTTCATGCTCTCTTACAGAGGGTGTGCATTGTGTACCACTTCTCCCGTCTTGCGCTCAATGATTTTTTTTCTACAACTTGTTGCAATTATAGTTATGCCCGTTCCGAAGGATCACCCTCAGAGTCTGGTGAGTTCTGTCCCGTCCCTCCTGTTTGCACTGACAGACGGTTGGTGTGTAGGCCTCTGCAAAGATGCACAAGCCGCGCTTGATTACGTACTCGCCAATCCAGTCTTGGAAAAAACGCCCGTGGTGCGTAGCTTGTCCAATAAGCAACTGCGACTGCCTGATTGTACCGACTATGCTGAATATGCCTTGACTGTATTGTCGCGTAGATCCTGTACGGACAATCACTCGGAGGTGCCGTCGCTATTCACCTCGCAAGTCGGAACCCATCGAAGGCGCGTATCCTTCGTCTTTGACTATCCCCCAATCATCGATTGACTACCTGCAGTTCCGTGGACTTATCCTTGAGAACACCTTTACTTCTCTTCCCCGAACTATCCCCTATGCCGTCCCGATTCTGTCTCCTTTTACTTTCTTGTGTCACCAGAAATGGGACTCGGCATCCAAGCTTCCACTCATTCCCCGTGAAATGCCGATTTTGATGTTAAGTGGCGAGAGAGACAGAGTTGTCCCCCCACGGCATATGAAGGAGTTATGGGAGATTGCGTCCAGGAGACAGGGTACAATGGTGGATGGTAGGAGCGGGAATGGAGACGTCCGAGCAGAGTCAGGTGGACAAGATGGTGATTTGAGTCCTGAAGTGGGGAATGGCAGGTCGAAGTTCGTGAAGTTTCCATATGGGGGTCACAGTGCGTCATTTGTCGTTTGCCTGGCACGGTTTTTCGAATTGACTCTGGGGCGCGTTAGACGACACTTTTGTGCAAGCAGATTATTGGCCCACCGTCGTGGACTTCGTGAAAAGCGTGTGTGCATGAAT
This sequence comes from Pisolithus albus, assembly GCA_024613165.1. NCBI lineage: Eukaryota > Fungi > Basidiomycota > Agaricomycetes > Boletales > Pisolithaceae > Pisolithus > Pisolithus albus. The sequence goes on from JANFAB010000008.1 coordinate 1,046,066, forward strand.
TCCTCTCTAGACTTCCCCCTCCCCCGTTCACGCGCTGATGCCGGCACTGTCACGACCGTATGCGCACTACAAGCCAATGACACTGCAGGGAATTGATAATTCCCTGTGTATGATCCTATTTCCAAGGTCCCGATACAGGTCCCCTCATGCAGGCCCCATGAGTATTGGTCAATATTATGCCGTTGCCAGATGTACCTAGTATGAGCACATGTCTGACTCAACGTGCTCATCACCTTACATAAAATGCGATGGATGATACCAGGACAGCCACTGACTAGATCGTGGAGACTGTGTTTCAAGGAAGATGAACATTATCAAAAGTCCAGGTATGGCGTGGGATCGCTATTGCTATCTATGCATTCGCTAGACTGCAAAACATCCCCTGCTAAACAGTGCAAATGATGTGGCGGTCCCAACATCATCCCTCGTACCGATATGCAACCATGGCCTCGATCCTATGTACGTCCGTCGAGAAACTTCTCAGCTTAACCTGCTGGCTCTTGCTGGCCTCGATCGCGAGTGGGTCTGTATCAACCCATTCATCTGCGGGGACATCCGCCGAATCTTTAGTGTACGCTAGGATATTGAAGACCGTCGGGTCGTCGATGATAGGAAGGAATGTGACTGTGGAAACAATTTGTTTGAGGATGGAACGAATCTCAGCTTGAATCTCGGACTCGGGTTTCTGGGATGATCTGCACCGGGAATTCGAGACAGACGGTGAGGGGAAATGAGGAGGAGGGGACGGGAAAGAGACATACGGTTCTGTGGAGTCGGAGGATGGCTCGATGACATTGATATCAAAGACCCATCGTTCAAGCGGTGTCCGCGAGTCTTTTGAAATGATGACGAGGACGAGTTGGGTGACTGCCCCCGTCAAGAGCCATTCTAAAGAGATTCCAGCCAGCTACACACTGTTCCGCGGTTTCACCGAGAAAACACGAGCTTACTGTTCACTTGTTTCAGAATCCTGAAGAGGCAAGTGAACGGGATGAATCAAACCTACGGGTCGGAAGATTAGAAATGAATCAACGCGAACCTGTCAAGGTAATTCTCCAGCGCGAGATCTTGGGTCACAAGTACTGTCTGTCCATACTTCTTTACCATATGAAAGTCGTCAGATGGATACACGCCACGCTGGAAGAGAATCCTGCGTGCACATCACTGATCAATGATCGTTCGACCGCGCAGGGGACACGGGCTTTGTCACTGAATGAAACACGCACGTGTTGGCGGCATACTTGAAGAATTCGGTAACCAGACTACATGAGCCCTTGAGCGTGATCGCTTGCCTAGTTGGAGCTTGAGACGTAGCCATGTCTCTGACGTCGTGTGTCTAGCGGTTCGTGAATTGCTCGAACTTCGACAAAGCGTTTTCAATGGACGCGAGCCGGTCACGTGCCGGACACCAGAAGGCCATGACGGCAAGACACACGGGAGCCACGCCCTGGCTTTATTTCGTACGCTGGAAATCTGCGAGTAATAAGATGCACTGAACTACCGAACTCTGTTGGTGGTGCGGGCTTGATTGAGGCATTGAAGGAAGGTTCGTCCTGGGTAAACACTTCCGCCTCTTCTATTATTCTTTCACGGTAGAACCGACTATGCACGCTATCGCAGGAATACAAGTGACCCTCTGATCGTATGTATAGTCCGTTTGATCCCATTGTAGACGAGCATGCGGGTAGCACCTTTGTCCTCCGAGACGTTTTTTGCAACCTGTACTAACAACTTTTTCATGCGTGCCGTCTTGCACCGACGCTGGCCACTAGTAAAGCTTATCGGGACGTTGGCCCCTGCGCTATCATCGCATTCTTGACTTTGGATCCGAGCTCTTTATGGTGCTAATTGTCTAGGTCCTCCGGGCCCTCGTGACGAACCCTGACATGACCTTTTGCGGGATGCACGGTGCCACATGTACTACGTACGTATACTCGTAATTATCTAGACGCCTGGGCATTCGATTAGCGAGGACGAAATGTGGTATCAAGCCTGCAAGTAATTCACTGAACGAAGGGCACGTATGTCATATAGAGACACGATTGGACGAACCCGTTGGCGGCACCAGACCCGAGCAAGCACCCGTCTCGACGACTGCAAGTCATATGTTCCGGTCCACGGTTACTTCCAATTTCCATCCAGGCAGCACGTGCCTGGCCGTTTGCCACGACAACAACCAGCGCCACGGCCCGCCCAGGGCAGCTAGCATGACTGACACCTTCCATTAAATTGTATATGTCGGAGTGGGTTAGCAGTAGTCACCCCAATAGGCTACGGACCTCTGCCAACCATTTTAACGGTCCCTTAACCCGTCTGACCCTCTTCTCTCCTTCCGCTTCGTTCCTGTTGTGTCCTGGTCGCCTGTCCGCCGTTCTTCGAAGTGAAGAACAGCTCTATGAAGAAAAAGTTGTCATTCTCCTACGCCTCCTTTGGCGTCTCTACTCCGTTTGACCGGTCCTTCGCTCATGTTACTTCTCCCCTCCCTTTCCTTCCCCCTTCTGTGCTCGGTGCTGTCCGTGTACTGTTGGCTGTGTACACACTCCTCGTGATCGTCGTCATTTTAGGACTCGAAACAACTGTGTATGATAGTGGGTCTTCGTGAGTCTCGTTTCTTTTTCTTCATCAGTGTTCTTTCTTCCGGTTCTGAGGGGTGTCTGATATCCGTCCTTCGATACCGGCGGGGAAAATGATTTTCGGACGCGTGAAACAGGTACTTGTCTTACTTTACCAGTCTCTCCTATATCGGGCTATGCGCGTACTTTTGGGCGTCGGGTGTACAGACGATTGCATTTGCTCGTGCAGTAAGGGACTTGAGGAGCGTGCAGGATGACACCAGTGCGGATCAGAGAGGCCAGAAAGAGACCGGGAGGGATGTCAGGGTGGAGCACGTAGACACGGAGAGAAGGATATGTTATCCTTTGCAGAAGTGGCCTCAGCCCTTGCAGCTGATGCATGCTTTGCTGTATACTAGTATCGTGGTGTACCGTGAGTTCCTCTCTCTTTCGTTTACTTCGGTGGAACAGGAATGAGGCGTACTCACCGGTCCATGTAGCGATACTCGTGACCATCGTGTTTTGGAGCTTACTTTCCTCGCCGCAGACGTTGGAGGGCACGTACAATGGTGTGTGCATTCCCTTCGTGTCCAACGTCGCTCATCTACTCCCCATCTTGCTTCACGCCCACGCACAGCTTGGGCCAACATATCGCGACACATCCTCAACTCTTTCTTCGCGCTCTTCGAAATTGCCTGCACCAACGTTTCCCCGCCGCCGTGGTCACACTTGGGGCCTGTTCTTATCGTTCTTATGCTTTACCTGGGCGTGGCGTATATCACACGCGCAACGCAGGGGTTTTACAGTACGTCGGTTTTCTTGCATTCTGGGAATGCTGGCTTGTGCTGACCGACCAACGGCGAATTACAGCCTATACCTTCCTTGACCCAGGCTCGCACCCAAGCCTCGTCGCGGCATACGTGTTTGGGATCGCAGCTGGGTGTTGCATAGTGTTCGCCGTCGTAAAAGGGGTCATCACACTGCGATGTTGGTTATCCAGGCGGCGCTGGGGGTCGGAGGTGGATGCAGGGAGACCCGGACAGCCTGAGGCACTGGATGAGTGGGAGGAGGTGTAGGCGAGTTATCGTAGTTCGGGTGTATCTATTCTGGTATCTGATGGTGGATATTCGGACCGGCATTTTGTTTGATCACCAGAGACGAATCGATGCCACTACACTAGTTAAGTCGGTTAACGATTCTTATCTTATTCGCGAACGACTGATGCGAGGTGGAGAAGATGGTGGGTGGTACGAAGTATAAGAACACGGGGCAGCGGTCTCTCTTTACCCCCGTGCACAACACTATCCACGATGAAACGCGTGTATACTCTTCTAAAACTGACACTCACCTTCGGCATTAGCTTGGTGCAGCGTAGATGGGCGGCATCGGGGAGCAACAGCGGGATCCAAGCAGGTCAGATGCGAAACCTGGTCACGTTCGGCGATTCGTACACGGATACTTCGTTCTACCCATCCTATGATGGGGGTTACTCCTGGCCAACATACGTGGCAGGATACGGGCCATTCAACCTGTACGGTGGGTCACGCCGTAGCGTTTCGCGCGTCGGGGCGTGTATTTGATGGGCAGTACCGTAGGCTTCGCGAGAGCAGGAGCAACGTGCTCCAACAAGCTCACAGACAGACCCTTCCCTCCACTAACAGAGTACCAACTCCCCGACTACTTCAACGCCACTCGGAACGGCACGATCCCTCCCCCCAGCATCATCCCACACGAAACCATGTATGCGATCTGGATCGGGACGAATGATGTCGGAGCGAATGCGTTGCTGACACAGGATGTGGGTGTGAGAAGGGGCGTGTCAATCGTAGAAGTGCGGAAGTGCGTGGTGGATGTCGTTCGGGCGTTGTATGAGAGTGGTGCAAGGTATTTTGTGATCATGAACGTCAGTCTGGTTCCCTGCTTCCGACCAAGGACTAGCTGGCAATGTCTGACGCACGCAGTTAATCCCGCTCAATCTAACACCTCTGTACTCACCCAATTCCTACCCGAGCAAGTACTGGACTGCCCCTCGCAACAGAACAGAGTGGAGCGTCTTCATGCACGAGCTCGTCCGAGCCGGGAACGCAATCACGGATCTAATGCTGCGAGCGGCCGTGCCCAGCTTTGATGGTGCGCATATCGGTGAGCAGGTATCCTCGCTTGTCCTGTTCCGTCCCACCTAACCTTCATTCATTATACTTACGCGTACACGGAACTCAGCCTCTTTCGATGCATTTGCCCTCTTCGCCGATATGTATGCCAACCCGAGCGCATACCTTAACGGCACCACCACCACAGGAAACACAACGGTTCCTGTGTACAACGTGACTGGAAGCATCGAAGCATGTGTGTTGAAACTCAATGAGAGCACTGCAGATCCTGGGACGTGTACAGTCGTGGAAGGTCCCGCGAGGGATGGGTATTTATGGTGAGTCACGTATTCCTCGAAAGAAAAATCCTAGCGACGCTGCGCCCGTGTCTGGACAATCCTTCTCTGACATATTATGGATGATATTTTGAAGGTGGGACGAACTTCACCCGTCCGAACAGGCAGACCGCATCGTCGCGAGGGAAATCACAGCGCTAATGAAAGGGGAGCATAGTAGGTGGACAACGTGGCTGAGCTAGTCGATTTACGAACCGAGGGGACCTTTATTATGGTCGATAGGGAAGTCTGAAAGTTAGAAGTGTGGTAGATGTTCGACTAGCCTGTAGTGTATGATACCGAATGACAGACTTGGTAAGAACCTTCTCGTAACGGAGTTCGGATGGCACAGGTAAAGACGGTACACTGTAAAGGTTGGGCTGATGGTAGGGGACGCAAGTCCAGATTGCGTAGTATCTGAACACAAGGCGTTGACCGGATTAAGACAAGTCGATGGGGACACCCCAGAGACGGCAGCAATAGCCAGCCCAAAGACGACGCACGTATGAGGTACCAGTGCCAATCTCCATATCAATATGCTTTTGCCCTGGTCAACCTGAAGAAACAGGCATCTCTTTTCCAACCTCCTTGGTGCCACGATGTGTACATTCGCCTTATGTGCAGTCTCTCCTACCTTGGCCGGTTGCTGTCGACAAAAAAAATAGATCTGCGCAAGTCCATTGACCATACTCGAACAACAAAAGAGGAATCCAGGATAACCAAGGTATAGAAATCCGCGTTACCGATCACACGCCACGTATGCACTCCCATCCGCAGCCTTTCCTACCACCTTAAAATAGGCCAGCAAGGTCAGCAAATGGATCTCGATTTTGGGCACCGGCCGGCTGAGGCTGCGACGACGGTGTTGGCTGCAGAGAACGTTGCTGAATAGACACGCCTCCAGAAAACCGAGGCCCTGCAGACGTCTGCTGCGACTGCGTCCTTGGTCCCACTGCACTGAAGACTTGCGACCCAGTAGAGACGCTCATGCCTGTGCCATTGGACAGCGAGGGAGACTGGGCACGTGTTGGATGACCCATCCCCGTAACTGAAGGTGGTGAACTCCCAAAATAGCTACCACTAGGACTTGCCTTCCTAGACGTGGGAGTACCAGGGAGCATTATGGAACCGAACTGTGGTCCCTGGGGCGGGGATTGCATTGGGGCAGATATCGGGAATGGTGAGGATATAGTAGGACGGGTAGCATTATTGACCGGTGGCGGTTGGGCCGAGGAGGCGGGCGTGTTGAACAAGTTAGTGAGGTCATCTACCAGATTCCCGTTGTTCCCGGCTCCAGTCCCCGAAGCGGATGGCCCATCATCGAATTCAATGAGTGAAGTACCTCCGTCAGGTGAGGTTGAACCCACGGAAGTAGGTATCGAGGCAACCGCATTGTAATCGCCACGTTGAAAGGCTTCAAAACGGGCTAGGGCAGTATTGATCTGGTCGTTTGCCTCCAGGAAGGCACCTATCGTATATAAAGACGTCACGTTCTCCTCCAGCGGACATGTTAACTTACTCAGGGATTCTGGGTCATCTGACTCTGCGTCAGAGACCCATTTTTGCAATTTAGGACGGGCGGATATGAGTATGGTGGCTACTTGCTATAAGAGTCGATCCAAGCATGCGAACCGTGAACCAAGCATATTCTCTAGCAATTCGAATATATCGACTCACATCATATGCGTCGCCCTTGGCGAATTTCTCGCTTTTCTCTGCGTCAACGTTATCCAACATTTCATTCAATAAGACGACCTTGCTCTGCAGTTTAGCGAGCTCCGTTAAGGCCTGGGCGCGGTAGTCAGGTTTGGTATCTGGGTTGGCGCCGGCGAGAGATTTCATGAGCTCCTGTGCAGCGGCGAGGTCACGAGGTGTCCCTCTGCGGATGAGTTCCTGGAGCTTGGCGGATTGGGCTTCGCGGTCTTCAGCTTCCAGTTCTTCGGCAGTTTTGAGAGACTATCGACAGCGCGATGAATCAGTGACAGAGTGCATTTGAGGAAGGGGATTAAATACGATGAGAGGAGAGACGGCGCACCATTGTGGGCTCGGCAAGGTTTCTTCTTGGTAAGTCTCTGAAACGATATCCCTTGAAGGTCAGCAACCGGTGCATGTCGCGGATATTACCCAAGTCCTCCTTCCACCTGGATTCTGCACAGATCCCTTCCTTCCAACCGTGTATGACATCCAGGATACGAGACATAACAGGGCCCGGGAATGGTGGAGGGCGTTCGGGGAAGCGACGAACAAGTTCGTTGAGGAACTCTTTGGTGGCTATCTGGAGATGGAAGGGATATCCGCAAGATTGGACGAGAGTGTCGAGGAGGGAAAGGGCGAGGAGGGCGATGTGGGGATTCCGGTGATTAGCAAGGCGGGCTATGAGCATCGCTGCTTCACGGGGTCTACCGTATTTTGGTCACAAAATTCCATCGTCAAGTCTGAAGATGACGGGCACTGCAAGAAACTACGGCTCACGTATTGGCTTTCTTAGTGTTGATATATTCAGCGATTTCGAGATGGTGGGCAAAGTTTGGCTCATGAGCAGAGGGGTCACACGCATTGGTGATGAGGACTTCAAGCCGAGATGCTTTGAACCACGGCGACGCTGTCTGGCCCAGCATTATGCCTTGAAGTGTTTGTATTGAAGACGTCGAATCGTCAGCTGTGGCCTGCTTGGAATGTCGGGGATGACGGCGGACGGCGTGAAGCCCGCCGTTGGACGATAGCCACAATTCCATCGTGGGAACTACCACATGGCACTCCAATGGTAGTGGGCGCGTCAGGAGTAGTACTACGCTGCCATGTAGCAGGTAAGTAGACATCACTAGTCACTCTTCAATCACCAGAATCTGTTTCCCGACAGGTATATTCCATGATTAATCCTGCTGTGCGGTTTCCGCGGTATCAGTGTGAGCGCGACGCTGTCCACTGTATCCTCGTTCCCCGAGCACTCGCCGCCCAAATTATATTTTTTGTGTCAACGAGTAATAAGAAAGTGTCCATCACGAAGGTTTTCTTTTCCTTCTTTGGTTCCATCATAACGTGGAGGAGCGACCCGAAATGACTCCTTTGCGCCAACCGATCCTCGTCCCTGTGGACCATAGCGAAAATTCTGCGCTTGCGCTCTTCATGAGTTTCGAGCGCGAACGAATCGGCGATCGTGTTGTTTTCTGGTGCGCCAAAGTTCTTATTGTTCGTTGGAAAGTTTTCCGGGCTTAACCAGTAATTAAAGAGGGCGCTTTGACAGAGTGGAAGGTTCCCTCGTCTAAATGGTGATGACATGTGGAACGTGCCCAAAGAGGTACTCAAAGAATCTCTCCATTGTACGCTGTACACATTCAACAGCACAACGCTTTGAGACGTTTATAACCGAGCGCGTTGGAGGGTACACATTCTTCATCCTCCCCTGCAATTCAGAGAATCTGGTCATTCTCTTCCCCCAGTACTTGTTTCTTGCTTTATACCCCCTTTTTCCGCGGTTCAATTGCACTCATATAGACGCCTTGACCGATGACTCAAACAAGCAAGGTAGGTCACCACGGTCGCGTTGATTAATATGTAGCATGACGGTCACTCCAACATTTAGCAACACGCCTGTAATTTTCCCCTCTGCGGCCGCGTCTTCAAGAAGTCGGCGGAACTCTCTCAGCATGTAAATTCACACAGGGATAGAAACATGTATGTCGGTTTTCTCCAATTTCTTCACTTCAGTTTATCCCCCAAAGGTTGTTCCCCTGCCCCGCGTTGAGGTGCGGCTATAGTGGAGCTACCAAGAGAGGACTGCTAATACACTGGCATAAACAACAGTAAGTATCTTCTGTTGGCGTCTCTTCTTCTAGATACTGAATGAGATTGATGCACTCCCCATAACAGTGCGGAAGACACAACCTCTCCGTCGGACAGCTCAGAGAGCTCAGACGAGTCTTCTCTCGAATCACTCCACTTCTCTACGGACATAGGAAAGTCATGCAAGTCATCGACGTACCACCAGAAGCGACGTGAAAACCAAATCAGTGCACCCTCCGAGGGTATTCCCGGCATTCCTTGGCAGGGACGTATTTGGCCCTACGATTTCCTGAAAATTATGGAGGAGTCCGCTGCTCTGAATGCTGCCACTGGCGGGTGTATTTACCTGGACACCCCAGACGGTAGAACAAACGTAGCTGCGCACACTCTACTTCCGCAGATCTACGAGCAATACGGCTTGATCGCAGAGTGGATCATCCCTTTGGAGGAGGAGGAGGAATGGACCTTTGAGTCCGAAGTACGCCGCTGGGAGGCGAGCCACTCCGCCGCAATGGACATGGATGAAGTCGCGGTGGTCAATCCATCTCCGGTAGGATGTCTCTGCCCGGAATGGATGGTCGAGGCAGGGATCTGGGACTCTGCATATCTCCGATCCACTGGATGCACTTTGGATTTTGACTGTGAAATTTCAGAAAGCATTTCTATCGGTGTTTAACAGTAATGATCATCGGACCCGTCTGCGCCACTCTTTTCTACATTTCAAGCATCATATGTCACATTGCGGGCTGTTCCTAACTCGGACACTCATAAGCTCTACGCTTTACACTTCGACACCTGTGTATCCATAGGCAACTAGGCATCTGATTTTTGTTGTAGTCCCCTTCATATGTCGTCGCTGTTGCAATACAGTAATTGGTTCACTCGCATACTTGCCATGTCGGCCATATCTACTTAGGCCTTCAGCATCAAACAAAATGGTTGGATTGGATTGGGTTGGCTGGCTATGCTACTGCACTGGGGTTTCCGCGCTGATATATGTGATAGGCTTCAGCATCTTGCTCCAAAGTCGAAAACCACCGCCTGGCGGGCCCGGGAAAGCCACTAGGACGACAATGGGTCCATAGCGCCGAGATGGTACCCAACGTTCTTGGGGGGTAAGCTTCATAAACTTGCTGATCAATCGTACAAAGACAAATGAAGCTAGTGCAACGACCGGGTCTGCAGGGGCACTTGAGCCCACGCGTTCTTTCCAATCCACTGTAGGAATAGCGGTCGAGAAAACGCTTTCCTTGACTGTAGGTCCGGCCCGGGACATTGTTCACTTATGCACAGTAGTCATGAAGGAACACTTTGCTCGTTAATTCTCAGGGAGCCGGATTTCTGCACTTACAGCTGACAATAGGTCAGACCACCAACGACGAAGAAAAAAAAACATGGGCTGAGCGACACCGCAGACCAGTAAGACGATGACAAGGGGGGAGTTTCCCGTTGACTCGACACACGTTGGAGAAAGTGGAAATCATGCCCGTGCTTAGAGTTATGGTGACATCAAATAGGCGGCGCTAACGACGCACTAGCAATACGTTACGGTGAGTTGGGACCCATAAAGCATTTAGCTCACTCACTTGACTAAGTGCGCAGTATTTGAATCAAATTATGCCGAGGTCGAGTTTGCAATGTCATACACATCGCAGTAGCAACCCGGAATGGCGGAATCGCAACATTTCATGTGCATTCCCTGCTCCCAAGACGACCTTGAAGCAAAAGTGATCATGACAACAAAGGCTTGAACCCTCCGAAACATCGAATGAAACAACACTTGCCATACGCGGGACGGGAAGGTGGCATCCAGAACAATTCGATCTGTCATTTCCCGCAGCTTTTTTTTTTTTTTTTTTTTTTTGGAAATTCGTCGGATTCGACTTCACGTCTGTCAGTGGGAAACCATTGATCAGATCCCAGGAGCGGAGACTTTTCTTTGAGCACTCGAGGTGCCACGATGCTATGTGGTGTTAATTAAGATGGGTGATCCAGAGCCGAAATCGAAGTAATAAGAGCACATCGCCGGAAGGACGAACGAGTGTTCGACGCGTGCTTCTTGCCGACCCGATGAGCCTACCTTAAGCTCCCCTGTAATAATGTAGTAGAGGTGCGGTGGAATCCTCAACAGGCAACTCGTACATTCAGAAGTTGCTGGAATGTCTCCAAAATGGACCCGCCAGTCGGGATTTCGCGCAGAAATACAAACGAGTGCATATTTTCAGCACAGATCTATCTTATGAAAAAAAAACCTCGTTCCGCCGTGAATCACAGTTTCAAAAAATTATATGCATCCCGTCAACGGGTTGCTAGAGAAGGAAAATCAAGGCAAATGCGACGGTAAACCCAGCGACGCCTTTGGAGGACAAGAGCTGCGCAGCACCACTTGTCGTTGTCGGATGCGGGCCCGAGTTCGCAGGTTGAGTTGAGGAACTTCCCGGCGACGATGCGCTACCGTTCTGCACGGACGTGATATCAGCTGGAACCATCAACGGTGTATTTCCTGCATTGCCGAGGGTAACACTTCCGTCCTCATTAAGAGTTTCCGGGTTGGCGGCCAGAAACGTGCGAGTGTACCTTCAAAATATCAGCTCGGGCTCCCGAACCTCAAGTAAAACTTACATCACGTTCTCGGCCACGGATTGATAGGCCCACTGAGGCATGCCAGACATATCGATGTTACCTCCCCAACCAGATGCCATGCTGTTGTTCTGAGTCATCATTTGCGTGTACTGCCACATAGCGCCCATGCTTGAACTCTAACGAACCGTTTTAGCAAGTAAGAAGAAGATATGGCATACCTACTTACGTTGGCAGCCATAGCCGGCATCATGCCGGATAATGACATGTTGCTCCCCATAGCAGCGTTGGGAGGGTTTCTGACGGAGGACATCAACTTCACGAACAACATAGTAACTGAGAATTTTACAACGTACATGATACCGAACATGCCTTTCTCGCAATGACCTGGTGTACCGCAGTAGAAGTACGTGCTGTCGGTATTGTTGACCGTTTGTTGAACTTGAAGTTCATGTCAGTGAGATCACTAAACGCGAAAATTCCACTACCCACAAACGAAGCTCTTGTTTTGTTCACCTGAAGCAAAAGGAGCGTCCATGGTCTTATTGCAAATCTAAGGGGTGGTAGCGTGTCAGATATCTAGTGACCGGGGGCAGAAGAGTCACATTACCGCCAGTTGCGAAGACTTGGTGACGGTATGGTTGTTCGCGTTCCACAGGAACACAATAGTGTCACCAACTGAGGCATTGACCACAAATGGTACGTAACGGAGGACACCTTGAGTCGGCGCGACAATGACGGTGTGGGAGGTGCCACCACTAGCGGTGCTTGTAGCACTGGCGGTAGTACACGGAGTAGTCGCTGGTGTGGTCGATGTCGTGTAGGCATTACCACCACAAGTGCAGGGAGGCGTTGCCCACATCGCGCTCGAAGTCGTCGTGTTAGCCGGTGGCCACATCGCGCTCGAAGTTGTAGTGTAAGGTGGCCACATCGCGCTCGTCGTGGTGTTAGCCGGTGGCCATGCACCTGACATGGTGTAGCTGTTGACTGAAGCCTCGGCGCCGCCTGAGGCGTAACCCGCTGGTCCGGCTACCGCAAGTCCAGCTGCGATCGCGACCAAAAATACTTCAGAAAACATCGTGCAAAAGCGAGTCGAGGATCAACTCGACAGAGAAACGAAAGAGAAAGGAAAGGTGAGAGATGGGGGGAAACGACAACGAACGGAACTCACGAATTTGTTGCTCATCTATGTTTTCAAATACCTACTCAAGTCAGCTTATGCCCGGAAACACCGAGACAATTTGAAAACCCACGTAGCGACGATTGAGTCCCCTGCAACCCGATCCGTTGGGCGGACTGATTCGATCACCGGTCGCACCTGGCTGCAGTTGACTTGCTCCCCACGGAGTCGGGGTGGACTATCTTGGATGTGTTCCGGCGCATTGTTGTTACTGTATTTGGGCATACGATCTCGACGGTTTCACAGAGCGCCGTCCAAACTTTTCTTCGCGCTTGAGGCAAGCGGTTGATACACGCTCGTCTACGCTTCCCTTGTTATTTGTGTTTCGCGACAGGAGACTTTCTTTGCCGCCGCCAATTTACAACAGTGCCATGAAAAATGAATGCGAAACAGTGCCCACTTCGACGGCGCCAACGACTCGAGAGCCGCTCTCGGGGAAGGATTGTCTAACGTGCAAAGTCATTGGAAGCACTGCCTTCGCCGCCACTGGACTTTACGCTTTGCATGCTTCGCGTGCGAGTGCTCCTGGGAGTGTAATTGGGAAGAGAATCATGGGTGGGCTCGGAATATGTGAGTCCTCGCGTTTTCACTCACCTCACGTCCGCTCTTCTGTTCCGTGTGAGGCATGGCCATTCCAAGGGTTGATCGACTTTGATATTATTTTAGGTTTTTTGATAGGAAGCGTGATGAGGTGGCATATGTGATCCTACACTCTCTGGTCTATGCGACAATGATTGTTGGATGAAAAACCGACTTTAGCTTGATTGACCTAGGACTGCTGACTGGCGATAAAATTCTTGCAGTCGCAGGTTAGTATTGTGTCCATGCTGGCCTCGCTGGACTCCTTCATCATCCCGGCACTTTCGGAGTGTTCAGCGCCTCATCATCGTCCGCGTTAGTACTGCAGATCACACGACCCAGGTCATCCCAGACAGTCGAGTGTCTATTTATAGAGTTGAGCACTCAAACTGCTTATTCATCTTAATACGCGTTTACTACTGAGAGTGCTTCCCTGTGTAGGGTGTTCTGCTGCGACAATCGCTCGAGAAGGGGTAAGTCGGCAACTCAGAATACGCTGTCGTTGTGCAATTGTTCCAGACTTTTGCAAGTTATAGTTATCGATTGAGTTTTCTGCTCCGCGATCAAAGAGCGTCACATGAAAGCGGTCCCTAGACCATCTTGCGACTATCCTAGATTATGATGGTTAGTATTCTCTTTGCGGAAGCCAAGGCAAGTTTTTAGAACTTTTGATTCACCTATGTTTTCACAAGGCCAAGTAATCGAGCTCCTTGAGGTCGCGTCATGTTCAGACTTGCCTTCCGTACAGCCACTCTAGTGGTCGACTACCTCCGGGATGCCTGGCACAGACCGCTTTTACCAAGTAACTTCAATTACCAACAATGGCAATTTTCAAAACCCTCACCGACGCAATCCAACTTTTTTTCCCGTTCAGTCAGAAGCTTTCTAGCCGAGTGGCTCACTCTTTTACGCGGGTGGCATCCCCTGGTGCTTGGACCACCCGGTACGATTGCTCTCTGGAAAATGACCTAAATAGGTAATTTCCGTTGTGGCGGGGCAAGTAAGGAAAGCAATCCAATATCAAGTGGTCCAACGGTGCGGTGTGTGGAATGCCATAAAGGAGGGGGCGTGTGGGCTGTATGATGTTCAAGCCCGCTATCGCCCACTTCCCTCTGATCCGTGTTACGAGACTAATCACACCTCCACCCTTCTTTGCTCATTGGACGAACTCCCTGCCCCCCCCCCTCACCAAGCCCATCCCCTATCCCGTCATATATTTTGGAATGCCTGTCACACGGACTTCCCCTGCATTTGTATGTGATTCGCAAGAGCGCCACGTACGAATTTAACGATACGAACAGGAACCCGCAAAGTGCCACATTTGTGGCAAGAAGTTGAGTCGGAGGGCTGATCTTCCACGTCATATGCGTACGCATGCAACGAACAAGGAAGATTTGTGAGTGGGCGCTCCAGCTTCTTGGAGTTCATGGGTCTGACACCAAATATGTAGCATGTTCCCTTGCCCCTACGCAGGGTGCGAGTATAGGGCGCTCCAACGTTCTAATCTGGCCACACATCTTCACACCCAGTATGTCCCGTTTGACACATCAGTGGTTAGTGCATTAGCTCACAGCGCTCCCATTAGCACCGGTGCCCGTCCAAACAAATGTCCTCATCCGAATTGTACCTACGCAACCTCCGATCCTGGCTCCCTTACACGTCACCGTAGGAAGGCCCACGGCTACGATCCCAAAGCTAAGAAAACCAACTCAACAACAAAAGCCTGCCAAGCGCCTCGGAAGCAGGAAAGGCACTCTCCGTATTCTGTCTCATCGCGATCTTCTTCCGATAGTTCAAGCTCTGACGAGCTTGCATGGCTTGAGCATCAGCTGTCTGAGCTCGATGAGCTCCTTGCCGAACAGTCCCGTTCTACCCTCATACCCGGCCTTGTAGTGCCTACCAGCACATATCCCGCATATGACAGTGCGCTGTCCACACGTGTTGCTTCCTATGACGACCTGCCCACGGCGTCCTATTTGGTGGAGGATGCCTTCAACTTGGAACCTTCGCATTCTCGAGACATCAACATACCGGCTATGTCCTACCCGCCAATCTTCCAAGACTTCAAGCAGGAATCGTCATGTATTTCAAGCGACACAAACATCTCTGGTCTCTGGACTTCCCCGCTCTTCCCCAGCGACAACGGCGTCACCTTCGCTGACCCCGTTTTTAACGTCTGTCAGCAGGACCTTGTTTCCCCCCTCCAACCCCTTCAGAGCACTGGTGTTTGGGCTGACAACCATTCACTACCTCTCTTATCTGGCTTCTCACAACCGCTTCTTGCCGATCTGAGTGGAGGTTTCCAGTCCACGGGCGAACTCGGCGCTTGTGGATACCCTAGATTTCCCAGCTTAAATGGGTTCGGCGCAGGTGCAATCGACGCATTTTCACACATGTATCTGCAATGCTAGAATCGTCCACTCATCACTACACACCCCTCCGCACTTGGCATCCAGCATTTTCATTGATCATTTGGCATTGGCATATTGTATCATCATAGCACGGATGGCTTGGACATCGTGACTGAACACCCGTAACGAACTTCTTATTCTTCATTTATTTCGGTGCACTTAGTGCGCTGCTCGTGTTCGAGCTGGTGTTTGCCTTCGACTTCTCCCCTCGCTCGAGAATACTATTCGTTGAAGCCTGTACATATTTTGTGACCATCTGCGTAAATAGCACGAACACGTGACTTCCGGCATGGAATACTCTGATCGGAGCAAGTTAGACAACTACAATTCGTCATTAGCGCCCGAATGTTCCAATTCTCAAATCCCCAAGCGGACGTTCCCGGGGACGGCATTTCTTGTGACAGGCGAAGACGAGTGGATTATCGTGTTGACGGGTAGTGGAGACACGGTGAGTTCCATCGCCTTGGGCTCCGTCAACCTGCACTTCAGGTGGCGGTATTGGATGAAGCAATGTGCTCTCCTCTTCCGGCTCATCGTGCAAATACTCCTAATTGCCAAGGCATACTTTTCCCATGTTCATCTGCCAGCTCGTCGTGTCGTAGGCGTATAACTTCTCGCTCTCTTCCATAGACAAGGAGAGGTACAATCTCGGCACATGGACCTCGGCAGTTGAGTTCACGCTCGTAGCTTTGAAACCCAAAGACCCAAGAACATGTTGATCCCGAATGACACCACTGAATGGTTGATTCAAGGACGACGTCTTATCACGATTCCGCACCAGATAATAGCTTCGCTTCGAGACATCCTTCTTCGACACCCTAACACTAAAGCAGGACAAGGGTCTAATGGAGTTGCTGTACCGCGACGCAGAAGCCGCATACAAGAGGTACCCGGACCACCTTGCCCGCTCTGCGGCGAAAAGAACGCCGTTCTAACAGAGGGTCTATGACATGCAACAGTTTTGATCTGCCCTATTGTCTGTCATATACCGTACCTCGATACCTGTAACATTAGTAGAAGATCACATACTAGCGAAATATCTTCCTCGAATGACTGGCCTCCGGGGCGTGCTATGGCAGCATTCACCACGACATGCATAAATGTCGTCTCGTTTGTACCACCACCTAACTACGTGGTGGTCAGCATGCTCCACGATGAGAAGGGTTGGTTGGAATGCCAGTCTGAAAGGATGGCAGTTAACGATGCACAAACCGTGATTGCCCATAGCGCGAAGATGACAATGTGCCAGCTACAAAAGATGGCAATTGTCACGAAATAATGGGAGAAGAACGCACTGGTTGCCCGTTTTCGCATGGACATGACGGCGGCCAAGCTGCTATGATCTTCGTATGTCGCTCACGGCCGCGCTGACAGTTGCGCGTGCGTCCACTGAGTTAGATATGTACCTACACGATGAATGTGATGTTGGAGACCTGACGCAAGGCCCGATCGCGAGGAGTCACGTGATAGGAGGACATTGGGCACGCCTCCTCCACGTTCTGGCTGGGATCCTCTCAGAGCATAGTCTGAGCAACCTGGACGACCGAGACAGACAGACGGACGTGCCTCCACATCGTTCGCGCCCGCTGCAACCGCCCACGCCGACTGCCGGCCCTCACACAACACCTGCAACCTCAGGGGCATCGGCTTCATTTCCGATATTGACTTGGCTGCATTCCGAAGCTCACAGGGACACACATTGCTAGTGCTGTCGACGCTACTCGAGCATTTGCACCAAACTAGCACGCTTCATGATCTTCTGGCATGATCCACTCCAGTTCGGAAACGACAACCAATTCACCAACTCCGATTAGTCCTTTCTCTACCTATTCAGTCGCGAGTGAACCTACGTCCGATGGTGAGTTGTTGTCTTGAGGGGCTCATTGTCCCCGTTGGATCCTGGCATTGACCGGCAATTCCCCAATCACTGCATTTCCTGTGCTTCATTCCGTACTGCTTACCCCCTCGTGTCGGTCCCATGACGTCGCATTTCTACTTTCTTGCCCGTCCGCATGGCCGATCCAACCCGTCGGCTTACCTTCCCACCCAAATAATCCATTTCAAATTACAGAGGCGCCGGACCTCGGTGCCTTCACGTCAGTCTTCCGCGAGTTCCAGCACCTTCAGACCGGCCCCCCTAGAGTCTTACACTCGAATAATAACGCCTTTGAGCACCATGTAGACGGCCCTCCTTCAGTGTCTGACTTGCTTACCGCATCAGTCCTTCAATCTGCGGATTCGGAAGCCGGCGCAGAGTCAACAGTATGGAACCAAGCCATCCTTGCACCATATCTCCACTCCCACACCCCCACTTCTCTATCTCAAAGTGTCACCCACGACAGACCGGCGGTCGTTGTTGACAGCACGACAGATCATGAAACCGAAAGCAGCCCCAACGGAGACTCGACTGACGACGTCGCTCCTACAGTCGACGACTCTGAGTCAGAAACAGAAGGCGAACTAGACCTTCCCACTCTAGTTCCAGGTTCAGTCGAACAGAGCGACATCTTCGTGGACCACGACCATCCCACGCTTGGCACTATCGACAGTGTTATCGAGTTCTTGAATGCAGAGCGGAATAGAGTACAGGCAGGTCGACAAGCAGAACCAAAGATCGTTCATTATAGCTCTCCATCAGACGTGGGGACGCACAGGAGCCGCGACCCGGAGATTCGGCGAGGCAGGCGGCGCAAGCGGAAGAGAACCACGAAATCAGTAGAAATCCTGAGGAGAGTACGAGACGCCTCGGTGTCCATTTCTGAAACCATAACTACTACGCTCGCGGAGGATATGAGTGGAGATGCTGATAGGGATGATCATGCAGCACCAGATCCCAACCCGAACTCATCTTCCTCGTTCGAGAGCTTTCCGAAACACTACAAATCTACGCCCTCAACTCCACCAAGGACAAAGGCTTCCTCGTTCGCTCGGGAAAAATTGAAGCACAGCAGGTCGACCCCAGCGTTACAGGTGCAGACTATACCCCCGGATCCGCAAGTCTTGAAATTGCGGTGTTTAGCACACAAGTTGCGACTCAAGTTCCCGGAAGACTATGATCGAATTACTGCTTTACTGACGCAAGATTTCAGTGGCGGGGATTCAGACTTCTCTGACCCGAGAGGCCCAGCGCCCCGCCCAAGGGATACCTTGATCCACGTATTTATTGACCAGTTTAGTTTCATTTTGGTTATGACATTGACCGCCCATCTGACCTGTTTGCTATTATCTTTGTTATAGTTCCAATATCCTGATTGGCCTTTTGTCATATCACAAGAAGCATCGAACAGCTCCTCGACGTCCGAAGCACCTGTCACATGCCGCCTTAGCTTTACTCCTCGAACGTGGTCGTCCGATAACACGACGATGCCTTGTTACTTCATCGCCTCTCTACCAACCCATGGACACCGCCGAACAACTAGGGTACGAAGTGCGCGTATATGTACGCGTGCTTGACGATGGAAAAGGGCAAGATCGCCGCGCTAGTCACGGTCACTCGCATACACCGGATTTGTCCACGTTCCGGGGCGCCAACCGGCGCAAGTCTGAGAATGGGACTTCGCCCGCTCTCAAGGGGCACGCGCGCGGTAGCTCGGTAGGGAGTGATTCTGATCCCAACGGCTTATTCGCCTTAAGTTCGTCATCGACGCGTCCCCAGGCAAGCGTACCTACACGCGCGCGGTACCGAGAGCAGGGTGTAGATGAGCTATTGCAGCTCAAATTACATCAAGCAATCGCGGACGTGGACGTTCCTCCTCCCAACGCGACGATTGTCCTTGCCACGGGTGATGGGAATGTGGGACAGTTCAATGACGACGGGTTCTTGGGGCCCGTCCGGACCGCACTGAAGAAGGGCTGGAAGGTCGAGTTATACGCTTGGGAGGATGGGTTAAGCCGAGCGTGGAGAAGGGAGTTTTCTGAGGGGCCATATAGAGACCGATTTAGGATTATCAAGATGGAGGATTTTGCGTATGATCTCTTGGAGATAGGCGCGGAGGCTAAGGGGTAAGTGTGTTTCCCGCGTGCAAGTGCGATGTCCTCCAATGATCGTGGGGCACCAGGCTTTTCTGACGGTAGTAGAGTTGTGACATCCGTGGCCTGTGTAGGTTCTTATTTTCTCGCAAAGTCTCGTTCGCATGACGTTCTCATTCCCACTTCATACCTCAAGCACTTTATATCGTTGCATCACCGGCATGCTATTTGTAACCTTGGCATTGGCATTGGCATTTTGTTTCTTGTTGCTTAAAGTATGGTGTATTTCACTAATCACAGATATGGATCCGTTTCCGGTACGGTTTGCGTACGCTTATATCTTTCGTCGCATGGGTAGTACTTCGCATTCTCGTGCATAACACCCTTTCAATAGCACTCGCCTACGGCAATATGTATACATCTCTAGTTGTCGCTTCAAGATGGAATTACTAGCATGTAACAATATTGAAAGAAGGAATACTACGCGGGATCAAACGTTCGTGGACTACACCACGCGCCTTCACCGCGTCTTCGTGGGAGCGTGTAACTAAGAACGTGCCTGGAGTTCGCCAAGTACTGTGCTGTATGATAGACACATTGATAAAGTGAACTCATACACCAGTCGATCGACGGGAACACTATTTGGCATTTTCTTATGGCCTTCGTGCTTCAACACCATACACTAATATACACTAAATGCGTAACGAAAGATATACCGATTGCAATACGAGGCGAAAGTGAGCATGACTCGCATACCTGTTTCTCAGAAGATATCGACTACACTACGATCTTGTGAGATGACGGCGGCGACTTTCCCTTCAAAGCTAAGCAGATCCCCTCCGGTGGTAGCTACCAAATCCACGGCATCAGAGTCCCGGTCAACTCCGAGCAGCAGCTCCACATTGGTAGAGGCCATGTTCAATGCTGTTGCAGTGTCAATGACGTCCGGGGCGTCGATAGATGCCTTGTAGACAACTCATAAGATTCCCTCGTTGAATTGATCTGGTTTACTCACCCAAGCAGCGTCCCACCTCATATTCTGTGCCGCCCAGCCGGTCAACATGACGACCTCTTCGACACCTTGGTGTCCGATGCCGACTGTAACATTGTTCTTGATCAGCGTCGTCAAAACGTTATCTCTTGTCAACGGAGGACCGGGGAGACTAAGGACCGAATGTCAGATCATTTGGCGGTGCAGAAATTTGTGGACAGATGAGCCAGATACCCACGCACGGCGACCTTCCCAATAGAAAGGAAACGAACGGACAGGTGCAATAATCACTCCTACGTTGGCACTTGCAAGTTCGGGGGCAAGTAGGTGTGCCTCTGCGCCACCCACAATTGTCATCTTCATCGGCACATTAGATTGCGCTTCGACTTCTGCCTTGAGGGCGACCAAGGAAGCGATGATATCCGCGTTCTTGGCGTCCACGGCTAATGTGAGCGTACCCTGTCAAACGTCGGCTTCAGAACCTGGCGCGAGGAACAACAGCAATCAGATAACCACATTATACACCGCCTCGAACATTTTCCCTCTACGTGAGTCGTCGTGATTGAGGAGCAAGTTACGCAATGTGGCTATTTGAGTGCTGACGCTTACGCCCGTGCCTCTGTGTAGTATACCAACATGCAACGCAGCATCCCGTTTCACGACCGCACCCTTCTCCAGTTTGTGTTTCGCACCGAGGGAGAGGAAAGTGCTGATGCCCTGGAGGAAGCCGACGTTCAGGTTGTCACCACTAGCCGGAGTAATAGGCGCAGTGATAGAGGATGTCACACCAGCGCGGTATGCGAGCCTAAGGAAGTGATCAGTACAAGGCGTGTTTGAGGGCAGAGGAATCTTACAAAGCATCTCGGGTACGAAACATGAGACCATCATAAGCAGAGACGATGCCATCATCTAATATACCCGGCATTGAACCCAACAGGGGGTCGTTAACAGGTCCATCTGACGTGGTCCTCTCCAACGGAATCTCTTGCAGACCGAGAGCTGTCCCTACGGAAGTCAGGGCAGGCATGATTGAACCACGTTGGAGATCTTTGACATAATACCCCGCATAGTTGTCCGGAGGGCATTCATCTTCGGATCCAACACAAACGATAGTGCCATCAAATACAAGCACGCCTTCGTACTCTGCTGCGGGAGCCTCATAAACAAGTTTCGCACCACTGGAATCTCTCAGCCAAATGCTAGACGCGTTGCGGAAGACGATGGTGGTTACAGCCTCCTTGGGATCGAGAGGGGGCAAACCTTCGTAAGTTACTGTAGCTTGTGCTTCATCGTCAAAGTCCGGTGTGATGGCTGCCTCCTGGAACGACTCCTTCCGGACTGAGACGGGATTCGTGAGCTGAGGGATCCCATCAATGAACACTTGCAGAGGTGTAGTCCCCAAGGCCAATGGGTGACTGTCCCAAATTACAAGATCTCAAGGAGTGGGAATTATCAGGTGCCGGAAACAGAGAAAGAATTCAATTTACCTGCGTCATAACCTGGAAAATTCTTCAATACTTAACTTGTCAAAGTCAGCGGAAATCTACCTTCTTTGATGTAGCCGAGTCGGTAGTCAAGACCAAGCAGGTTGGCAGCCGTAGTCGTGACGGAAGCGATCGCGGCGTTCTCAGGAAGGCCATAGTAGTAAGCCTGCTGGGCATCGTGAAGAAGCCAACGGGATGCAACCGCTGCTGGGGTGTCGCTCTGGTAGAATTGGAATACTGAATCAGTAGAGTGCTTAGCAAAAAAAAGCCCAATGCTTGCCTTCATAATGACGTCAACACCCGCGTCGTGTAGGATGCGGGGTGCGTATGTCGAATGTCTATACCCTTCACGCTTGAACCTCGCAAAAGAGCCAAACATTGCAATTGCAGGTGTATGATCTGCTAGGAGTCATTGAAAGCGAAGCGAAAATCGCAGTAAGAAACGGACTGTAAGCCTTCTTGAGAAGTTCTGGTACGAGATAAGCCTCGTGTGCATGGTGGAATGCGGCGACAGGGAACTTGAACTCATTCGTCAACTGCAATATGGATCCATGTCAAACAAGTCCTTGAACGCCAAAAATCGAAGTCCTCACCCGAACGAAAGCGTCAAGGTCAACTGCCTCGTAACAATGAACGTGGACCTGTTCGTCAGGACTCAGCTCTAACTCACGTCGAAAGGAAGATGCGCAACACGACCTTGACTTTGCCACGCAGTGTATCGACTACCGCCTCATACTGCAAGTCGTCTGGGAAGGGACCAAGTTCTTCTGTTGCTGTGCCATTAAGTACTTTGGCACAGTAATCATCCTGTTTTTCTTTCAACTGTCGTCCTTTGTCGTACCTGCCAAGAAATGAAGAGTCAACATCAGTGGATTATTCATGTCACATACAAAGTTCTGTATGCCCAAACAGTGTCCATTCTGACACCACCAAATGACTTTGCTAAAGGGAAATGAGGATATATGAGCAATGAACGACCAGTATCTTACTCACATGGATTCTCTCCTAGGATCGAGGAAGAAAGGTTAACAAGGGAATGACTATGACAACATACACCGCTGACCGCATGCATGCCTGTGATATAACAACGCATCAGTAGTTGAAGAAAAAATATCATGTATGCTACACACTTCATGTGTCGCCACAGTGGTGGGATGGAGTAGTCAATGGTGGAACCATTCAGTCCATAAGGAGGGGCAACAAGCATCGAGGAAGAGGACCTCTCTTTCGTCACTCGCAACTTGATCGTGAACGCCTGTCCCCCTGGCCAACGTGATACAACGTCACTCTTTGGAGGTGAAGCCAGTGATAACACCTACCAATTGCATTGCCTGAACCTGGCAGAACAAGGGAGGTGGTAACCCCTCCTGCGATGGAAAGGTTGTAGGCGTCATCGTGAGTATTCAGGCCGTCCAAAGACCGCAACCAAGGCTCAGTGATTTCTTTGGGAGAGTTTGCATCGTCTGCTCCAGAAAGCAGCGGAGAAGACATAACACCATGGTGTGAATGTACATCAACGATGCTGTATAGAGTCAAATATGGCGTCGTCGACCTATTGGAATCTGAGATTCACATACCCTGGCGTGACCCAGGCACCCTATGAATTTTAGAATAAGGAGCAACTCGCCTCTCAAGGGTAAAAATGCCCACCTGCGCATCAATAAGTAAAGCGTCGTCGGGGACATCGAGTTGTGTGCCGATCAGCTGGATAAGGCCGTGGTCTAATAGAATGTCGCCAGCTACGACTTCATTGCCACCAGCGCTACCAGTCCAGATGGTGGCGTTGCGGATTAGAACAGCCGATGTACCGGGTTCATACCTGTCAGATACACTTCGACTGTAGAATTCAGGGGGCGGGCCGGGAGACATGTCCAGAGCACTACATCGTGCGAGGATATCGGTCGAGATGAAGGGGGCCCAGTCAGTATGGCTGTTACCATCGGTCGCCAGTGGGAAACTTGGATAAAGCGAGAAACCTAAAGCCACAAATACGAGTAGAGGGAAGACCAGAGCCTTAAGGTTAAGCCAGGGGTGCCATGGCATCCGTTGATCGCGTTGATCAATACTGTAGACTGGAAGCCCCTTCTCTACGGTGTACATGAGTGGCTGAGTGATGGCAGGGGAGAAGACGCATGAAAGTCTGATGCAGCTTTTATACGTCACAACGCCGCGCCGTTCTCGGCATTAACATGGGAACTCACCGATGCCCTTGTTAACAATAAAGGCATGACACCATATTTTCAGCGCACGAAAGAACTCACCATTTCGTTGGAGTTCCATAAAATGGTGGAAGCGAATTGTGGAGAACTGGCGGGGAAACCCCATTACCGATCTTCCCACCATCCTCATGCTTTACGAAGAGAGCTCCCTGGACATAAAAAAAGAAGGGGTGTATCGTGACGTGAGACCTCTTGCATGGATGCATTCATTGAACCTGTCATAACGGAAAAGATAGCTCGCACGAGGGCTTACTATTACGCGACGCCCAGACTAGTGATTGGCGGTAAAAGTTACCGGCGCGATGTGGTGCAGCGGCCGACCGCTGCATGTAGTGGTGGTGTTGCAGACAATGGCTTCAGTGACCAGGACGATCGCGCGAACTTCGATGAATCAAAAATCAAAAGTAGTCAAAAAGCTTTGACAAGAGCGAGATTCGAACTCGCGCCCTTTCGGACTGGATTCAACCACCTGATTCCAGCGCCTTAGACCGCTCGGCCATCTTGCCATGAATGACTGTGAGCGAAACACCATCAACAGAGATGGAGTTGTTTACACATGCCCTCAATACTCTCACCCCTGGGGCCCTTATCGCTTCATGACATCCTCACACAGGAAATAGCTATGCAGAACAGCGTTGAAAATGTCTGGATGGATGGTGGTAGTTCGACCCCCTAGCAAAGTTCGCCGCCGCCGAAATCTTTAATCAGCCTCCCGGGAATGTTTTGCAAGGTGTGGAGTGGAAACCAGAAGTGCTGACGGATGGACCCCTTGATAACTTGGAGCAAAGCTGGTTAGTACGCGTTAACTTGGTTCCCTGACCCGAAGGCACACAGTCCTTATCTTTGACATTCGACCTTCACCAAGACAACCCACTGATAAGGACCCGTCACATAACGCGTATAAAAAAAACTTATCCGCGATGGCTTTGCAATTGCTCTGTCCACGTTGTGTCCCCTATAGCGTGCTCTTGTGACCATGTCAGATCAAGTACTTCCCCAGGGCGCGGGTTATGGTGTCGGTGAGCATCAAACTTTTTCAGTATTTGCAATGACTTTTAATAGTTGCAGTGGTCGGTGCGTAGATTTGAGTCCGTTCGCGGTCCTAGGTTACTTATCGACTCGCAGGAATTGGTCTATTCTTTAGTGCCTTCATGCTCGGGTTAACTGCCATGCAAGCCAGATACACTGGAGTGTCTCCAAAGGACTCCGAAGAGTTTACCTCCGCTTCGCGAAGTGTGAAGCCTGGTCTTATCGCGTCGGGAATCGTTTCGGCGTGGACTTGGGCAGCCACACTGGTAGGAGCTTCTATATATCACCCCCATGAGATTCTCATGTCTAGAGTCCAGTTGCAATCTAGTGCCGTCGCTTACAGATATGGCATATCGGGCCCGTGGTGGTATGCCGCAGGTGCCACCGTTCAAGTCCTTCTCTTTGCACAACTCGCTGCCAAACTTAAGTTGAATGCGCCGTATGCTCATACTTGGCTCGAAATTGTTGCAGTACGATGGGGAACAACGGCCCATCTGATATTTATGTTCTTTGGGCTTGCAACAAACCTAATTGTCTCGTCTATGCTGGTTCTGGGAGGTTCAGCTACTGTGACGGATCTCACTGGAATGAGCACTATTGCTGCATGTTTCCTAATTCCCATGGGAGTTGCGATTTACGTGGTCGTGGGTGGCATGCGCTCGACGCTGCTTTGCGATTAGTGAGCCTTACTCATAAATAAAGGAATAAACGGACCTGACTGCGGGTCACAGCACTCACACTACGGTCCTCTTTGCCATCATTCTTACATTTGTATTCACTGTCTACGTGACTGTCCGGGTACATCGGCTCAATCAGCAAGATGCACTTCCTCCTGTCCGAAGCCTCTGCGGTCGCCCCTGTCGCCGGAAACGCGGGTGGATCTTACTTGACTCTACGTTCGAAAAACGGCCTTATCTTTGGTGTCATAAATTTAATCGGAAACTTCGCCACCGTCTTCCAAGATCAGGCATACTGGCAACGTGCGATCGCTAGCAGGCCTGCCACCACAGTCAAGCGTACCTCATTGGGGGTCTTGCTTGGTAAGTTTATCGTGGTATCCCTTTGCGCAACAATAATGTATACTGGACAGGTTTGCTATCCCGTTCACAATGGCCACTACCCTCGGGTTGGCAGCTGTCGCTCTAAGCGCTGTGCCCGCATTATCGTCATCTGCACAAGTACCTACCGCTAGTGGCTTCGTTCCGTTACTACCTGCCTTGTCGGATGCACAGATCTCAGCGGGGCTTCCAGCACCCGTCGCTGCTGCGACCCTTCTTGGCAAGAGCGGCGCGACTGCCATGCTAATCCTACTTTTCTTAGCTGTGACGAGCGCAACGAGCGCGGAGTTGATTGCCGTCTCCTCCATTTGGACCTATGATATATACGTCCGGTACATCAACCCCAAAGCGACTGAGCAGCAGGTTCTCCGCATGAGTCACTTGGGAGTGAGCCTATCATACTTCACACCAAAGACACTTGCTTATTTGTGGTGAATGCCAGGTTGCAGGGTTCGCACTGGTGATGGGTATTGCCGGCGTGATCTTCTACTACATTGGCATCTCTATGGGTTGGCTTTACGTGGGATTTCTTTCTTCTATACCCTGTATTTACCCATCCACTGATTGACTGCGCAGACATTTATGGGTGTCATTCTTGGGTCCGCTGTCGTGCCCATTGCTCTTTGCATCACCTGGCGCAAGGCTAGCAAAGTCGGATGCCTCGCTGGGGCTGTTATAGGATTCATCGTTGGTCTGGCAGCGTGGCTCGCAACAACTGCTGGACTGAACGACCATATGATCAACGTTACTGTGGGTAGTCGTGTCCGGTTCTTTTTTTTCGCGAATAATCCGCCTTTTGTTTGTAGACCAGTGGAGGTGAGATCACTGCACGTCAACCCGTGTGCGTGTATGCTGACACTGACTAGGGAATTATGAGATGTTGGCAGGCAACCTCGGCTCCATCGCCACCGGAGGCATCATAGCTACCATCGTTTCTCTGATCGTGAGCGAGGCTTCATATGATACTTTAGTAACTTGCGTTAACATCTACATCGCTCAGTGGCCCGAAGACTATGATTTTGCTGCGACACGTGCCATCAATTTGCCAGCATCCCACCGCAAGACACCAGCGGTGGACGACGGCGAGGTATACGTGGAGAAAAAGGCACCTGACCCATCAATCTCCTCGGTCTTAAATGAGGGTCCTAAACTCGACAACGAACTGGACCCCGCCGGCCTGAATAAAGCTTTCAAGTTCGCTGCTTGGTCTTCTGTTGCCTTGGTACGCCCTTACCATTGACCGAGTTGGCCTGGGGGTGATAACCTGTGGTCCCACTTGCAGACTCTGATCTTCCTGATCCTCGTTCCTCTACCCCTCTTCGGTGCCTCGACGATTTATTCCGTGGTTGGTTTCTCGGTTTGGGTAATTGTTGGTATCGTGTGGGCTTTTTGCTCGGCATTCGCCGTTGTGCTCTACCCCCTGTGGGAGAGTCGTGCCGCCCTGGCCTTGATATCACGAGGGATTATCAAGGTATGGTCCCTGTTTCTGTCGTCCATTGTGACTGTCTGAAGGACGTGGGGCAATAACTTTAGGACATTTTTGCGAGGGGTTCGGGTAAGTATGTACCCCCAGAAGCGGCCACCGAGACTCAGACGGCAGCATGACATCATCCGTAATCGCTGAGATCGATTGCGTTTCGAGCGTTTAAGAGTCGGCATACAGACATATCCTTGTTTGCGACGCGAACATCCTAGATAGCTGGTGAACATATGTATTACATACCTACCGCGGGCAGGGTACGAGTGCGTACCCACCCATATATTCATTCCTCGGGCCCATAGAAGTGGTTGTGACAGGAATATGAATTGGATATCATGGCGATGTACGTGTGCGCGAGGTGTGAATGGAGTGATGCAGAGAAAGCGTGTAGGTAACAATATTCACCCCCATGCAGCTGTGGTGCTATGCGAGTATCGTATGGCGTGTTAGACCGTGCATCACTGAGGCAGTATAGAGAGGTAGGGTTGGGAACACACCTATAGTTCACTATCAGGTGCCCGTCCGTCGCGAACGACTTCGGGAACAGAGTAAGCCAAGCGTACGGACGGATATAACGTGGAACAGACCTTATACAAGTTAGATACCGTATCATCAGGAGCGGGGGAGAATGCGAGATTGATGTATGTAAACTGCAAGCCGCGCAGTCAAGCCATGTCAAAAGAACGGGGGGTCATTGCTTGGGGAATATCGAGCATACGCGATCGCACACGAACCAGAGGATCTCCAGCCTTCCAGGCCAGTTCCTTCCTCAAAAACTGTATGACAGCCTGAAAGCGGTTCGCCGCGGTAATCTTGTAGAAGTTTTGCTTCATAATCGGCGCGTTCCCCACAGCTTTGAAGCGGACAATGACTATTCAACCCGGATATCCAAGTTCAAATCAACATGGGTTCCATGGACGAACCAGAGGCACGAGGGAACGGCAATGGCGAAGGAAAACGGTACCTTTCGAAGGATCCTTCTTCTTGTAGGTTTCAAGAGCTTGAATTGCTGGTGAGACGCCTTCCCCGCCCTCGCCTGGGAGAGACATTTGACGTCCCGGCTCATCAGGACTGCCCGGTGCTTGCGCCATTGCCGAAGCACTGAACAGTCTGAGCCAGCTCGGTTAATTTCAAGATGGCGATTATCAGAAAAGGAAATGCAAATTGGTTTCCAAACAACTAAGCGTACTAAGCTTAGCAAGGTTCGTTTGCTTCGCCCTTACCAGACCCTTGACACTAACTACTACCTACGACGTAGATTAGATAACTTGGAGCTCCTATCCACCACAGCACAGTTTACAAATACTAAAAAAAAAACAATCAAATCCAAACTCTTGCATGGTTCGCCTCAAGCTCGAGTCTCCTCCATCAGAATTTTCAGCGCTTGGTCCGACCTCGGCTTAATTGAACACTTGAACGGCTTCGGTATCCTGATCACCTAACTCGGCAACGACGTTCGAAGGAAGAAGTACCATGGCTCACCTGAACACAGAATTGTCAAACACAATCTCTGGCTCGATCGCCGACTCCGCCCCTTTGAGTTCCGCGTTCAATCTTGGCTCGTCTGCGGCTGCGACCCTTGCCTTGGATATATCCAACGTCGCGAACATGCTCACCATCAATAGCCAGAGCGACGACTCGACTAGGTGGGCTCCAGGACATCGTCTGTTTGTTTCCCGAAAACACTTGGCTAAATATCAATAACCCGTGCCTTCGGGAAAAAGCTTACCGCCTGCCAAATCCAAAAACGTATGTCCTCGGATCCCGCCTCCGCTCTGCGGCGTTTGTTTCCTTACCCCCCGCATGGCGTTCTCCAGTAGGAAGAGTCCGTGAACCCGATTCGCTCGTCTGTGCCGCGGAATCTGGCACCGGCGTATGGGCAGGATTCAGGAACCGCTCTGGTTTGAACGCATCAGGTTCAGGGTAAAGCTTCTCATCGCGCAAAATCCCCCTCAAAAGGAAGTATCATTAGCAATACAACCTTGGCTTTCTCGTCTTTTTCGATGAGACGGGGAAATCATGTCACATACCATATATTCCCAAATACCTGACATGTGACATGAGAAATGATTCCCCAACCATATCATGCATTAACGTATCAGAATGACGTACCAATGACCCTTTGGGGATGAACATTCCTTCGTACACGTCGTCTTCCTTCAATCTGTGTGGGAGACCTGTGCCAGACATTCCCTTAGCATGCCAACCCGAAAAACAAAACATGATGGGACGTACTCAGAGGCACTGGGACACCCCATCTCAGTGTCTCGGTGAAGACCGCATCACAATATCGCAATCGCTCTCTATCTTCAAACGTGGGAAGCCTTTGTCCTCCAGTGACCTCGTCAATTTCGGCTTGTGCTTGGGCCAAGACATGTGGATTTTGCACCATTGCAAGTATGAAGAGAGTGAGAAACGCCAGGCTCTACAGTGGTGCGCGAGGTTGAATGTTATGGCATACGTTGGAAGACGTGACTTACAGTCTCAATGCTAACATGTTAAGCCAGGCGTCGGCACGTGTACAAAAGTCGATGAGAAGGGTGAGGAGAGAAGGTATGGGCGAGATTTTGACACACTGACCTTCCAGAATATATCGAATTGGCTGTCCATCGCAGATCGCGGTCCTGCGTAGTCGTTAAATGTGGCCGCTTGGACTCCTGAGCATGCCGAAAGATGTTATTATTTTCGTGGATGCCACTCTCCGATGCCTCATCACCACCATATGTATCTGGATCGACAAGCATAGATACAAAACAGCGCCTCGCCGTTCCTTTTTTCTGTGCACAAGTGGATAGAATTAGCCGAGGGCAGGACTGGAAGACCGAATCGGACGGAAGAAAAAGGTACGAACCATTTCATCCAGCACGAAGCTGTACGGCCGATCGACGAACTCCTGCATCATAGTTTTCCACTGAGCTGCTTGGCGTTTGAAGGAAGCACCGGGAAACCAAAGTGGAATATGTTTCACTGTTTCGGTTAAAGGCATTTCCGATAAGAAAAGGAAGATGAGATGGCCGGTTGACTTACAAATGGGGAACACGTCGACTAGCCAAATCTTGCCACTGGACGCAATCCTATTGGCAAGTACGTCGACACAGTCCTCTGCAAGTTTCAAAAACTCGTCGTCGTTCGACTTGACCTGATGTCCATACACGACCAAGAGCGTTAGACCGCCTGCGTAGCTGTGTCGAGGCAGGTTGGTGCTGGAAGAGTTAACGTAAAGCCAGATGACGCACCGCCTGATATGATCCATATAGCCTGCTGGGTTCTCCAGGAGTCTTCTGAGGAATGGCTTCGTCTCGAGTTCTAAAAGAGGGTGGTATTTCCGTATACTGGATGGCCCAAGTGCCGTTTGGAGAAGTCGACGTTGCCGGCGGGATGTTTCCCCATAGGGGGTAAATGCAACCATATCTTCGCAGCCGCACCTGGTCGATCGTATGTTACGTCAGAGAGCAAAGGTTGTGAGTTGGATTCGAGTACGCACAGTTCGTTTGCCATGACAAGATGTGGTCTATCAGAGTATATCGATCCGCGTTTGTCGAGGAGGTCGAAAACCGCCTCGGGCGTATTCAGAAAAACCACTCCCAGTCCAAATATGTGGAGGTACGTGATACGTCCTGTTATCAGAGTTGCCGTGAACGGCACTTGCAGTCACATACGAGATACCGCTTACCATAAACTCTCTTCCATGTTTCCGCACGCAACCAGAGCTCTTTCGTGACAAGATCGCGCAGATTACCAAGGAAGGGAAGAGGCTTTGGGCCTGGGGGGTAATGTGAAGATGATGGCCTCGAGTTACGGATGAGTAGGCGATAGAAGACGTAGGCGGCAATTGCAAGTACGGAAGCCCAAGTAGCAGCCTGCTTCATGGAGTTGGTTCGGAAAAAAGGTAAAATGAGGTAGAGCAAAGGAAGTGTCAGATGTGGGTGCAATTTTATACGAGCGAACGGTGGCCCTTGGCGCCTTCTAACCTATATGCATAGATTTAGATTGCCGGGGGAGCAACGTCGCAACACGGGAATTGGTAGCCACAGTCAAGCCCGATGATCCTTCCCATCCTTGGTGGAGGGTATGGGGGGCGGTATCCTAGCTTTTCCATTTGAACCGTTAGCCTCGAAACCGGATAGATCCGGTTCCCGTCGTATTCTACGTTTAGTGGCCAGACTACCCTCAGGTTTTCAGGATAGAGTTAGGCAGTGTTTGGGATGTACACACATATGCTGCGAGGATGGTGTCCCTCTCATAGCCTCTAAGCAAGAGCGAGCCTCGGTTCCCGCGCAAGCAATACCTGCATGCCGAGAAGGCCAATTAATATTTGCGGGCGAGAATTACCACCAGTGAGCAGTGATCACCCTGACAGAACAGCATGCGAGAAGTACGGCCAGAAGAGTGGATTCCCGTTTCTGAGAAGGACATGCGTGATCTGCCCGACTGCTATGCAAGGATGATGCTCACCGAATGCTTCCGAGTCAAGTCAAGAAGGAGGCCACTCGTCCCATTCCACGCGTGTTTCAGAATTAAATGCATCCGGGGGACGACATGTCCGATTCGAATCGCCAGGCCGGAAGTGGAATCGACTTGCTCCCTTTCTCGCCGTCATTTCTTGACCCAGAATCTAATAGGATGTAATCAGTACTCGGCTGCAGTGGTCAGTGCCGCAAAATAGACTTCCGTCCGTCGAATAGCACCCAGCACACAAGTGTAATAACGACAAAAAAGGCTCTTCTCTTCATAATGATGCCCCCGGTCATGACGGACGAACGCAGAAAGCCTTTGGTTCTGCTTCCGCTTACATACCCGGGCCGAGTTCGCATTCCCGACTCTGGGCTGGAGTGGACCATCAGTAAATGAGCGGGAGCAGTGTAACAATTGAGTTATCTAAACACCCAATGCCCAACCGATTCAAAGGGGCGTATCTAATCAATCCCAAAATCCAGCAAAGGTGGGATGCTGTTATACCGCGAGACTCACGAACGCATACCGCAACTTACGAGGACCGAGCCTATTGAACTGTAGTCTACCTAGGTTAGCAATGAGAGTCAAACCGTCAATAGAGGTCAACAGCCACTACTTCCGCCACTCTTGATAGCATCCTTCCAGATGGCTCCTCGACTGAGCAAACGTCAACAGCGGGAGCAGGAGGAGCTTACTGCGCTTGCGAGCAGTACACCTGAGCTCGCGCGATCCGATTCACGCATATCCATCGATGACCAACCCGTTGCGAAATCTGGCTTCGCTACAGTACGTAACGCCAATTCAATGCGTATGCGTGCATAGTGACAACGATACCAGCTCTTTACACCGGACGATGAGCCAGAGACCCCCGACGAAGACAGCGAGGACAACGTCCTCCAAAAGCCTAGCAAGTCTCGCAAGGTAAGTTGCTGTGTACCGTCTGACTCTCGATCAACCTAGGCTACTATACCGTGCATTAGGCAAAGAAGAAAAGAAAGAAAGCCACCGATTCTACCAACAACCAGCTACCAGACAAGTCAGGTCCTCCGTCGATACGGCCAGCAGTGAATTCTAAATCCGCAACGGCGAAAAAGAGTAAAGGCAAGAAAAAGGATGACATCGGCGATGTCGACAAAGCATTGGCGGAATTGTCCATCAAGTACGTGTCACCTCGTAGGTTCAAAACAGACCACTCGAGTATCGCGTAGATATCCAGACCTCAAACACATAACAAGTTCCTCCACTGACGAACAGACTCATGCTCTCGCGGGTCTCTTATCAGTTTCGCTGGCTCATCTCGATGCAGAGTCGGAACTCCGTAAATTCTTCGGATCAAGAGCAGTCACGGCGGCCGAATCGTCGGAATCAGGACCTTCTCAATCTCATAGACGACGGCGCGGGATGCCATCTGGTGCATTACGCTCACAACTCACACGTCCAAATCAATCTTGGTCTCTCATGAAGCCGCGGGAGGGACTCTCTCTACGTCCTCTTACGGAGGCGGAAACG
Organism: Pisolithus albus; assembly: GCA_024613165.1. Lineage (NCBI taxonomy): Eukaryota > Fungi > Basidiomycota > Agaricomycetes > Boletales > Pisolithaceae > Pisolithus > Pisolithus albus. The sequence continues at coordinate 1,079,770 of JANFAB010000008.1, forward strand.
TCTGCGAAAGCTAGGAGAGGTCCTGCGTGCTCGGGTAAATGGTGGACCATAGAATACACTAGGCGCTATAAGGGTGCAACTAGGGACTTCATTCGTGCCGTGAAGGGCGGAGGTACGTGGCCTCTCCTGTTTATTCTGAACCTGTCTAATTCTTTCAACGACAGCGCCTGACGCATTGTGGGGGGTTTTACGTGCCTTTCCTTGGCATGCAGATACACTATTGCAACTCGGAGAACTGTATAGGCACCGTGAGGGTAAGTGCGTCACCGCGTTCCGCTTGGTCCTCCTGGCTTCTATGATGTTATTCAGAATACAGCACTGCTGTTGAGCACGTCTCGCGAGCCATATTCGCTTATGAACGCGCTTTCCTTGGCACCTTCAGCTTCACCAGCGGAAATAACAGACTCGACTTTGATTTCGTTGAGAATCGGCCCTTCTTCCTGGCCGTACACCAGCAGGTCATGTAGGTCCACGTACATAACGCATCCGCGTCATCGCCTATCATCTTTCCTAGCGATCTTCAACGACGTGGCTGCCCACGTACCGCCTTTGAGCATGCCCGTCTCCTGTTCTCGCTCGAGCCCTTGACTGATCCACACGGGTCACTTCTACATCTCGATTTCCTTGCAGTCAAGGCGGGCATGGGTGACTGGCTGTTGAATGTTTGGAAGGTTTACCAGTCCCGCCACGATGCCATTGAGGATGGGGGAGAGTACGTGGACCCTAGCGTACTTCCAGGATGGGCTTTTGCAAGGGCCCTGCTCTTGAGGATGGAAGAGAAAGCCAAGCGTAACCGCGGCGAGGTTGGTCCTACGTCGAAAATCAAGGAGCTTCATCTCACGTGCTATGCGATACTGCTTTAGGACGTCAAGGAAGATAGCACAGAAGCTCTTAAGCAAGCCATATCTGCCTACCCATCTGTGGTGCCGCTACTAGCCGACAAATGTGAAATATCCCTCCCTGCAGACGTTCGGTCACACAAGGAATTTCGCATACGCACAGACAATGTGTAAGTAGTCGCGCCTTACCGTAGTGTTCTCCGCTCATTGCAGCTTCAGTGGTCTGAGTCCTGCGGAAAGTGTCCTCCACCTCCTTTCACACATCTATGCCATTCGGTCCGCATCTTTATGGAAGTTGCCCGACCTTAGCTCTTGGCTAGCATCAACAGCATCAACCCTTCTTCCAAACCTTTCTTCCACGCGTGCGCGTCCATTCCGCGACCGTTTTCTCCGCATCTTCAACTCCGACCACCTTTGCTACTCTGTTTATCGACATATCATCGTACTTCAACAGACTCACGCACAGGAGCAATATCGCATTCTCACGGCCTTTATTCCGCGAGGTGTGTTAGCTTCCCATGAGTACGCATGTGATCCATTGCCGCCGCCAACCGCACGGAGTTCCTACGACGCAAAATTCTTTGAAGCAGCCGAAGATCTTATTTCCCCGAGAGATTCTTACCGACGTACTCGCGCCGAAGAGCGTCAGCTCGAACGCCTTGTTCCTGATGTAGCAGTCCGTGAACAACTGATCGCTCTCTTTGAACGGCTTCCTGGCCTTGGAGCGCAAGTGCCTGGTGGGGTGGTGCAGTTTGTGCAGGCTCTCGCCCAGGTGGGTGATGAGGCTGTTGAAGACTTGTTGATGGCAGGCTTGGGAGCACAGGAGGACCCTGCGCCTGAAGCGGAACAGCATCATCTACACGCAATGCCTGGGGGCATGCCTGAATTTGATGACGAGGTCGATGACATGCCACCTGTGGACGCCGCTCACGAGTTTGAAGCTGCGGATGTGAACGACGAAGCAGACGAAGCGGAGGCTGCTACGGTGAGTATTTACCTTTTTACTGCTATCGTGTTCTATCTGAGCAGCTCTCGTATACTTAGCCACTTCCTTTGCGTGTCGTGCGTAATCTACTCAGTAGGCTTTGGGGAGGCGCAAGGGAGGCACGGGAAGAATCGTCTGGTGACGACGACGAATCAGTGGTTCGAGACGAGGGTGGTGTTGATTAGGTGTGCGATGCTGCAGTGGGGGTAGCGGGCCTTGACAGAGAACCTCTGCATTTACTGATGTTCCATATGCTTTGTTTTCTGTCGCCCTTTATTCCGACGTCAGTTGGGTGATCTTATGTAGGTTGATTGCTAGGCGGGTAGAACAGGGATAGAACCGGCCTCTTCCACTGACGCTGCTAACGATCCGTAGTCCCTCTGAGCGAGTGTACAAAACTGGGCAGCTGCGGGAACTCGAGTCGACTAAGAACCCAACTCGCAAACGTTCTGGAATCCTGCTCTGTACGATGTACAGCAAATGCGTAGTAGATGGAAGTTGGTAGTTAGGCGTAATGAAATGTCAAGCAGTGACTCGGCTGGCAGTAAATTTGTGCAGCTTCTCCCAACTTGCTTTCTCTAAGTACCACTGTAATCACAGTACTCATGTTGTCCACTCGTGCCGCACACCTGTCGTCGCGGGTGGTCAGGAGGGCCCTTCTGCCAGGGCCCCGACAGGCTGCCCTGACGGCTGTACGTCGACGAGACAACATATCTGTTCGTTCTATCCAGTCGGTTCAAACTGACCGTGTCAGTAGGCAGCGTTCATACCCATCTATCCGTATTCTAACGCTCCTTCCGACAGGACACAATCACACGTCTTCTCTACTCACTCGGCTCGAAGCGTGAGGTGGAGCGTCACCTCCGCATCTTTTCGTCCGCTTCCAACCCGACCCAACCTGCTAAATTCGCCGTCATCAAAGTCGGAGGGGCTGTCCTCGACAATATCGATGATCTTGCCCACTCTCTTTCGTTTCTTTACCGAGTTGGCCTATATCCTGTGGTCCTCCATGGCGCAGGGCCTCAGATGAATGACATCCTTGAAGCAGAAGGCGTAGAGCCCGATTACATAGACGGTATCAGAGTTACAGGTAGGTCCTTTGCGTCCTATCCAATGCAAATCTGATGTACTCTCCATTTCCACACCACTCCCATCTTCCATAGACGCCAACACCCTTCAAATTGCACGCCGCGTCTTCCTCGAGGAGAATCTTAAACTCGTTGGTGCCCTCGAGAAATTGGGCACCCGCGCTCGCCCGATCACGTCTGGTGTCTTCACTGCCGATTACCTCGATCGTCCTCGCTACGGCCTTGTTGGTCGCATCACGCGTGTCGACAAGCGCCCAATCGAAGCTTCTATTCGTGCTGGTGCCCTTCCCATCTTAACTAGTTTGGCCGAGACACCAGAGGGTCAAATTCTCAATGTCAATGCAGACGTCGCTGCTGGAGAACTGTCCAAAGAGCTTGAGCCATTGAAGATCGTCTTCCTCAACGAAAAGGGTGGTCTTTTCCACGGTGTCACCGGAGAGAAACTCGACGTGATCAATCTGGATGAGGTGTGTCCTCTTCCCTCCTACCTTTGTTCACGTTTTCTCGTAGGTGAACGTCTGTTGACATCTGTCTCCATTGTAGGAATACGATCAACTGATGAAGGAACCCTGGGTCAAGTTCGGGACGAAGCTCAAGTTGCGGGAGTTCAAGGAGCTCTTGGATCACCTACCCCGATCCTCTTCTGTTGCGGTCATTTCCTCCGCTAACCTCCAGCGTGAACTTTTCACGGATTCAGGCGCTGGCACTCTTATTCGCCGTGGCTATCGTCTAACGAAGTACAATACTCTGGCAAGCATTGGGCCTGACCGCTTCCGTCAAGTCGTGCACGAACGTGACCCAGACGTCCGTGCAGGGACGGCTAGTGTTGCAGGAATTCTAGCAGAACTCGAGCGTACCCCGTTCACGATTTACGCCGATGAGCCACTTGATTCGGTTGCCGTCGTCTCCCACCCCGAAGGCGAGATACCCGTACTTACCCGCCTCTTGCCTTCTCGCGCTGGGGTGCTGAACGGTGTTCTGGACAATGTGTGGACTGCCGTACGCAAGGATCACCGTAAGCTTTTCTGGACAGCCCCAGTCGATGATGAGAATCGTGCCTGGCACTTCGAGCGCGCAGATGGAAGTTTCACGAGGGGCTCGAGGACCCTGTTCTGGTACGGAGTGGCTGATGCGAGTGAGCTCGAACATGCAGTGCACACTTTGGAACAAAATAAACGCATTCCTCGTGCTTTTCTTCCTGTGGGGCCCTCTCGTGCGGCCAATGGTGTCGGTGGCTCACGGGCATACTCGACGTCCGCCAGACACGCCCCCGCGAATACTCGAGGCTACGCTACCGCTGCGGCTCCTGCACCACCTGTACAATACACCACAGAGCACAAGCGTCTCGCACTTGTTGGCGCGCGTGGATACACTGGTCAGGCACTCGTTACGCTGCTCTCCTCTCATCCTTACCTGGATTTGACGCATGTTTCTTCGCGGCAGCTGGCGGGCAGGGCGTTAGAGGGATATACCAAAGGGTCTGTGACGTACAGCAACCTGGGAGTCGACGATGTAGAGAAGATGGAGCGTGAAGGGGCGGTAGATGCATGGGTGTTGGCATTGCCGAATGGTGCAGGCGCTCCATTTGTCGCTGCTTTAAATAACGGAGCTAAAGAAAGGAACAAAAAGGAGTGAAGGCCGGTGCGGTGGTGGATTTGAGTGCGGATTGGAGGTTCGACAATGGCTGGGCGTATGGTCTGCCTGGTGAGGAGCGCTTGTAATCTATCGTGCTAGGAATGTGAAGTTCATGGTTTTTGTTTTTTTCTTGCCCTGGCCTACATGTTTTCGTCGTTTTCCATATTCTGTCAGAACTGTACAACCGTCGTGCTATCCGTAACTCTACGCGCATTGCCAACCCAGGATGTTATGCGACAACGATTCAACTCCTGATTGCGCCCTTACTACCCTACCTCAAACATGGGTGCTGGCCAACTGTATTTGGAGTTTCTGGATATAGCGGCGCAGGAACCGTCCCCGGTCAAACGGCTGATGGACAACCAACGAGCATCCCTAAAATTCCTGGTGAGAGCCTTGGTGGCGCCATCCGACCATATTCTTTAACGGATCATGTACATGAACGTGAAGCCGGGCGTCACCTATCGCGTCTTTTGCTAGACCCGAGTGGGGGCAGCGAGGTCTCAGACGCCATGCAAGTTGCCTTCGTTCCCGTCATCGCACCTTGGTTCAGCGGCATCATCTGCACTCTCTCGATGCCTCTGGCATCCAAAGCAACAGCCGCCGATATAAGGGCTTTGTATGAGGAGAAGTACAAAAACGAGCGCCTCGTACGCGTGCAAGCTGCTGTACCTAGTCTGGCAGACATCGCTGGGAAGCAGGGTGCTGTGATCGGTGGGGTGCAAGTGCACAGTGGGGGGGAGCGAGTGGTTGTAGTGGTGAGTTTCGTCGCCGGAAACCCTTGCTTTCCGGGGGCTGACGGACCCTCGACATCATACAGGGCGGCTTGGACAACTTGCTTAAGGGCGCAGCCACGCAGTGTCTGCAAAATTTGAACCTGGCACTTGGATACGATGAGTATGAAGGCATCCCGGATGATCGTTAAGAAATCTTGGGCAGTAAAAGATACACCTCAGTAGTCCGGTTCGAAAGCTCTAGCTGCTTAGGACCCAAGTAGAGAACTGAATGTACACAGCATGCCAAAACGAAGCTCGGCCATTTAAGATTTCGCAGCCTCGTGGCACTCCCAAGAGTTCTTCTGCGCGTAGATGAAAGTGGCCAATGGGGCTTATTATGAGAATGTCTCCGCTGTGAGTATTTTGCGATGGCAGCACGAGTGTTATCAATACATGAACCTACATCATCGATAGTCTCAAGGTCCCTTTTGATCCAGATGAACCGTTACTTAGAGTTGCCCACCACCTCTCCTTCGGCTTTGTTCCGTTTACAGCCTTTCCCTTGCTCTTCGCACCTTTCCCCGTGACTTCCTTCATACCACCAACCCTACGGACAACAGTAGACAGACCTGACGATACTCCTTGCCGCCCTCGCGCCCCCATGTTATCGCCAGTCGTTCGAGGCCTTTTCCCCTTCGGCATCGTCGAGTCTATGTCCAGTGATAGAGCTGCGTCTGATGGCGCGGAGAACGGACTTCGAGATCGAGATTTACTGCCTGTTGAGGACGCAGTCGGCTCACGGGCTCGTTTACGCCCTCGAGAATCATTACAACTGGTTGGTGATGGCGTAGGACCGTCACTGAGTTTGGACTTGGCTTTTATTGAGGTATTTACGGCTCTGAACCCACTCTCCCACAACTTCTTATGAAGCCGAAAGAGCGCCATAGTTGCACGGGCGTCCGTGACCTGGAAGGCAAGTAAGCAGGGTCACCCGAGATCCACTGAACAGCCCCGGCTCAACCTGAGGGCAAAACTTCTGCTTACACTGTCGTGCTCTCCCTCCTGGATGCTTATTCCTAATTCTTGTCGCACGAGTACCCGAAGAGCAGGCCGACGTGACTTGACCAACTTATGCTTGAACGCCAGTGACTGGGTATCGCGAAGCTGTGGTGCAGGGTGGGAAAGGAGCAGTGCCTGCGGGAAGGGTGGGAGTCAGCGCGATTCATCAAGGATAAGGAGAACAGTAAAGGGACCCTACAGCATGCCTACCTTGAGATCATTGTGCACGGCAGTGTCCAACAAGTACTCGGTCTTTAATCAGATCTGCCACAGTTTTTTGTATCTCGTTGAATGGCTTTGCTACGAATCAAGTTAACAGCCGAAATCCCTTACACCAATCGATGGTCAACGAGATCGGAGCTTAGCAGCCTACCTTCTTCGCCAAGGTCTGCTCTCCGCACTCCACTCCATTTTGTTCTATAATCGACGACGCGCTCCCTCTGCCGAACGAACGCGTCAAGAACGACGGCACCTTTGAAATTGACTATGCTGACGCGGGCCAGTGATGATTCCGATCCTTCCAAGCCGATGCCAACCATTTCACAATCGATGGCAAGGTATTTTCCAGTGCTGATGGCATGATGAACCGACAAGAATACAAGAAGAAGAAAAAAAAAGATACATACACTGCCTCCGAAGGCTGGTATGAACTCATACCAAGTACCATTTTGCGGAGACCGGCTATGGATTCGCCGTTCTTGATTTCAGTCGTGTTCAAGTCAACATGTTCTAACGTTCCTTGTGGCAACGAAGTCACTGAAGTACCTCTGGGGAATGTTGATACCTTGGAAGTCGAGGGAGGCGAGACACTCTTTTGATTGTTTTGTTGAGAATTCTGTCGCTTCTTGCTCCTTGTCGGCTGGATGGCCTAGCACTCATCGTTATGGTCTGGAGACGGGCCGTGAATGATATAACGGACCTTCTTCAACTTAAGCCAGTTAGAAGAGGGTAGAAGACTAGCACTAGATTGATGAGCGATGAGAAAAAGGATGGAAAATACAGCTTACTTGGAGGAGGATGCGGTGGACATGCCAGATATTGGCAAGGACGGATGCGGCTGATATATAGGCGGACTCGACTCTTCTCTAAGACCAGATACCACGGAACTCAAAAGACCGTAGAGAATGTATCGACAGCGACGTCTCTCTACGAAGGCCATGGATTTCTGATACTTTGATTCTTATAGGCCACCCAAGGGCTCGACCCGGAAAAGAGTACCCGTCGATGGCTCAGCAACGCACACCCCTGTTAGTTGCATTCTACGACCTCTGATGTTAAGAGCCTTCTAACTCGCAGCGTCTCCACTCTTTTGTCTACTGCCGCATGCGTGAGGACAGACCCTCGCGGAACAGCTCTCTTTCCTACACTATCCTCGTCCATTCAAGAACCCAAATTACACGAAGAACCTCAACAGGCGGACGAAGAACCTCAAGACGGTATTGACTCAAGAGCGGGAACGGGAGCGTGCGGAGAGGGAGCGAAGGCGACAAGAGAAAGAAGAGCAGGAGCGAATAGCTGACGACGCCATGGACGTCGACACCGCTGACAATCCAAACAAGGAGAAGAACAGTGGGCCTTCGGTATCGCGCCTTGTTGCATTGGACGAGGACATACCAACGTGTGAGTATATGTCGCTCGTAATTTCAGCCAATTCTTCGTTGGGACTGATTCAAGGTGTCATTCTGTGGTGTTGGCAGACACATCTATCGAGGCGCCGCCCTCCCTGCTCCCACCTCGACATTATTGTGATATCACTGGCTTGGAGGTAAGTGTACCCAGTTTCTCACATCTTTCTCGAAGATTGGACCTGAAATATCGTAGGCCCCATATACCGATCCACGAACTGGCCTAAGGTACCACGACAAGAGTGTGTACGAGCTTATTAAAGGACTGGTGAGTATCGGTTGCGTCGCCGTTCATACCCTCTGTCTTCCTGTGCTCCTCACAGCTGCCTACCAGAGTCCTAGTGTAGCTAAAGATTACCTTGCCGCTCGGGGGGTCAACCCTGTTGTTAAGTAATTCTCATGGGCCCATGTCGCATTTGCGGAGACACATGGGTAGGCCCCAGCATTCTATCACCAGGTTATCGAAGAAGATCACGATGGAAAGTATCGCCGTAGTTACACTGCTGATAGTTCCTGGGCAAATTGCACGAAACCCAAGCACGCAGACCCTACTATTGAATTCAAAGACTGACACTCCCAAATGCATACTTCAGGGGACGAAAGGTGTGCGAGAAATAACCGCAGCCGTACGAAGAGAAGGTCAGTAGCTGATGACTCGGATTTACACGTCAGAGTCGCATTTCACACCGGTAGATGGAGCTGATGCAGTGAGTAGTAGCTACACCCCTGTCAACTCCCGCAAAAAGTCTATGGCAAGGGATGTATCGATATGCATGTACGTTATGAGAGAGAAGGACCCCACTTACCACGCGTCAACTCAAAAGCGGCAAATGTACTCGCTGCTGCCGGTATGCTGTACATGCATGAGTCAAGCTGGGTCCACACTGCGGGTTACCCACCTTCGAAGTACTTGTGAATGCAAGTTAATAGGCTTATATTGGGGAGAAAGACAAAGAACTTACACGAGGGTGACAATCCGCGGAAAAGGCCAGAGCTATGCGATATGATCATGGCAGAACAGCAGTAGCGAGTTGAGGTGAATTGGCACGAGACAAGAAAATCATCAACCTTTCAGCCGACAGTGTGACAAACGGCGACGTACACCCCACTATCTGCGACGATAGAACGCAGCTCTGCATTAATGTATGTCCAAGGTCGCGACGTGGGTGGCGTCGGGCGAAGTTGGATGCGGGACTTTACCACGTCTAGTAATAAATAAGGGAGTCGGACGTGGCGAAATACGCTGGTTGCCAACGTACCTAGAGGGTAACAGCAGAGCCAGTATGCAATCTGTAAAGGAAAGTAGTATAGTCATCATCAGTAGATGGCGCAGGCAGCGTTAAAAAAAAGGTATCCACCCCTCCTGTCGCTCCACTGGTGAGGAGAGCCCAGATTGGTACATGTTCCCCGTACTGCGATTGAAACCGCCGTTTTGAAAACTCGAAGGCTGTCATGGTAAGAAACGGATAATGAGTCGCTCCATCCGAGAAGGTGGTTGTTACTCAAACCTGAGTAGAACCTATTGATACGAGTGTTTTGACGGAAATTCTCTTTGCATTGAAATTGATGCTGATGTTACGTACCCAGCGTACGCAGGAATTTCTCTGGCCACAGTAACCTGTGTATGAAAAGCTGCTCGTTAGAGGGGGGCAACGTTCGAAAGCCCGAAGGCAAATTTGCCATCGTCGCCGCGAGAGATGCGGGACGTCTTGACAATGTACGCACCCAATATCCGCGCATGATACCCCGCTTGAACCCCCAGTCTTGCCACATTTCTCGCGCAACATCACGCAACCGCTTATCAGTCGCGGCGCCGTACTGTCCTTGCATACGGACTTTGAACATTTCGACTGGGATTAAGGTTGTAGCGGCAAGGTGTGATTGGGCGTAGATGGGGACCCACCAGGACTGGCAAGGACGGCATTCGCAGCTACCCGCCATGGCGCCAGCCAAGGCGATCTGTGGGAGTGTAAGCTGCGGAAACGGAGACACGATGCGCTTCGAAATCGCGTAAGATGCGAAGAGGAGCGAGTTCACACCCGCAATGCCGATCAAGGGACTCGCCATGCCTGGAAGAGATGGGATGGAATTGAGACTGAACGATACTGTAAAGGTGCGGTTGAAGATACCTTTGTATAGTGCAAAGAACCCTTCCGTTCGAATCGTCCGAACGAGAATATCCATCGGTCCTTTCTAGAGGAGGTTAGCCGCGTGCCTAGAAGACCAAATGTAGCGCGGGACATACAAACATTTCTTCTATTGTCTGAAATGAGTTTAGTAGCGAGAAAAAGTAGTATCGGACACACTGGACGCTATCTGAGCGCGGGTTTTTATAGTGTCCAGAGGTTGGCCGACGAGGACTTGCGCTGCACCTCCGACGCTACCTGCAATGAGCTCATTGGCGGTGGAGGCAGAATGCTGCGACATGTTGCGATGGGAGGTTGCTGTGAGCTGGCCTCGCTAAGATGACGGATACTCTCACACCACCTCATCATCCAATCCCAACACCATTTTTGCGTGCTCGTGTGCGCTAATCGACGAAGCCAACGTCCATGACGTCGCATGTGCAAGACCTGTACGCTGGCGGCTCCCAGTTGGATCCTGATCGCGATCCCGTCTTCCCGGGAGGGACGTCGCAATGGGCGTCTGGCACAAACTTCACAGAACGGGCTGTTCCGCATGTCAGCAATCCGATCCTGCTCATCTCATTCAACTCGTATTGATATTTCCTTGCACTCGTAATCGTCTGTAAAGGTCACTCCACCAATGACTCATAAGCCAACCGACGAGCAACTATTCACGCGAGACGCACGCGGGGACCAACTCCCCAACGTCGATTTCTTGAAACAACACTTCGTACGAGAAGGCCGCCTCACTGAAGGTCAGGCCCTGCACATCCTCCACAGAGCGACAGCTTTGCTCTCAGGAGAGCCCAACCTCATCCACATTGCAAGCCCTATCACAAGTGCGTGCGTTTATGCCTGCTACGTGCAGTCAAGGGACCCGCATTCTGACCACCGCATCTTCCGTCAGTATGTGGAGACGTCCACGGCCAGTATGTGAGTCACGTCGCTCTGATAGTCTAAGCTTTTCATCTCATAAAACTTGGTTGCTGTGCCAATCACAAGTATGATCTCATGAAATTGTTCGAAGTAGGGGGAGGTTTCTCTAATAATCACTATCTGTTTCTGGGTGACTACGTTGATCGTGGTAACTTTGGCATCGAAGTAAGTCCATCATCAACTGGCCTCGCTCAACGGATTGTATACGCGGCCCAGTGCTTGCTGTATCTCTACGCCCTCAAACTCCAGCGTCCAAAGGATATCACTCTCCTTCGCGGTAACCACGAATGTCGGTATCTCACAGAATACTTCACCTTCAAACGAGAATGTGTGTTACATCCGATGCTGACGATGCCTTGCTGACTTGAGTATACAGGTCTCCACAAATATTCTGCTGCTGTGTATGACGCTTGCCTGGAATCTTTTAATGCACTTCCCCTCGCAGCCATTGTGGATAACCGTTTCTTCTGTGTGCATGGCGGCATATCACCAGAGCTCAATACGCTCGATGACTTACGCAAGGTTCGTAGATAATCGCCGATGTCCCGTGGTGATCGTGACCCACTCTACCATCCCGTCCGTCGGAATAGCTGCACCGATTCCAAGAACCGGGTTCCAGCGGACTCTTGTGCGATCTACTATGGTCCGATCCAATAGCCAATTTTGGATACGAAGACCAGCCTTCAGAGCATGGACCACCTCTCCCACCCGGAACTGCTTGGGAGCATAATGGGATGCGTGGATGTTCGTACTATTACACGTGAGTCACGTGTCTACCCTTACTGTTTACTCAAGTGTGGAAGATACCATACGCAGGTACCATGCGGTATGCATGTTCCTGGAACGCAACGGACTTCTTGGCATCGTTCGCGGACATGAGGCACAGGACGCGGGGTACGCGTTTTCTGCCTCCTTATCGACGCATTTCACTCACTTCTCGCTATCTTTGGTTACGATCGTGACCACTCGTGTGGGATCTTGGGGTCCATGTGAATGATTTCGCCTACGAAGATATCAGATGTATCGAAAAACGTCAACAAAAAAGTTTCCCTCTGTAATAACGGTCTTCAGCGCCCCCAATTATCTTGACGTCTACCACAACCGTGGGGCAGTGATAAAGTATGCAAACAAGACCATCACCATTCGCCAATATAATTCTAGCTCTCACCCATACTGGCTTCCCAATTTCATGGATGCATTCACGTGGAGCTTACCATTTGTTGGTGCCAAAAGTAGGAGCCCTATTTATCATCACATCCAGCGCCCATCATAACCCGTCATGTAGTCACTGAGATGCTCCTCGCCATTCTATCGACATGTAGTCCTGAAGAACTTGAAGACACAGATGACGACGACACACGTACGGTGGATCTTGCGCTGTCGCCAACTGAGGTTGCGACGCGGCATCAGCAGATCAAGGATAAGATTCTCGCTGTGGGCAAGATGCAGCGAGTCTTTCAGTTACTCCGGTACGTCTGAACGTCACCTTGTCCCGCACCAACTCTTCGTTTGCTCTTTGATGAGAACGCTCACATAATTCAAATGGTGCTCCAGCGAGGAGGCAGAGAATGCGACAGAATTGGCTACTGTACCTCCTGAGGATCGGCGTGGACCAGACATGCTAACAGCACAAGGTGCACAATTGAGAAACTACATCCGGACCTTTGCAGATGCGTGAGTGGTATTGTCTCTTACAGTCCCTTACTGTATTGACCACGTCTTTGCGTTTTCTTCGTCCATCTATCTACCTCTCCGTCTCGATTGTGCAGACGGCAGTCAGATCTCCTCAACGAACGCTTACCTCATTTTGAGCCTACTGATGAAGGGTTTCCCGTTATACCGGCTCCAAGTATGCGGCGCCGCGTGAGTGGCGACGTTGAAGGTATAGGTAGGGAGGAACTCGTTCGGCGTATGTTGGAGGAAGAAGGGGAGGGAGGTTTGGTCGAGCGTATTGCAGAACGGATAGCTAGAAGTCGAATGCCAACCGGAAGGCCGATGTCATTGAAACGATTCGAGACGACCTAATACCAGTAACGGCCAGCGAGTCGGCCGATGCTGGAACGACAGGCGATGGGACGAGGGTTATGCGGACTCTGATGTGTAGGATACCAAGGGCATATTCCGTTGGAAAGCGTTCGCACGAGCGTAAATCTCCTCAACTATACCAATGTTTGTAGGTAGCTCTTTCTGCTAATCAGTTTCCTTGCTGCGTGTGATCATCGATGGATAATTGCTCTATCAGTATGGCTAGTCCATGAACGTATTGTAACTGGCGGATCGAAGGGGGAAAGTGCTGGAAAATAGTTTCCGTATATTACAATATTGGGCTTGGCGAGGTGAGCTGAGAAGTAAGGAGATTCTCAAACTAAATGCAAGAATGAATGCTAGATTTTGGATAGGTCGTCAAGCCTCACCTTCCAGATAATCAGCTGCTAGGAGGCTACAAGGCCGGGTGCAATGCATCAGAGTACAGGGTCGGGTTGCGAAACGCGAGGGCTTACAGTTCCAAGGCCACTTCAGGGGGTATGCGCTCCGTGAATTCGTTGAGCGGAATCTCTTCCTTGGGGCCTGCATTTTCATACTGGGCCTTAAATGCCATGTACTCGCAAACCTTTTCGACGAGAACGGCACTGTGCGAAACCTGATCAGCGGAGGCGCGGCAACTAATGGGGGGACGCGGCAAACTGCTCACCGTTCGCTTATCGTGCAAGTGTTTGCGAGTGCTTCTCTGAATGGGCCTGTGTAAAAGTCTGGTGCCGATCTGATGCAAGGAGAGAGGCTACCAACTATCGGCGCTCAACATTGTCTTGAGCGTTCCACTGACCATGGCAACGTTGCGTTTGACGAGAAAGGAGTACCCGTCTGAACTGACTAGTTTAACCCAGTCATCACTTTTTCCTGTATGGTTCTGCAGTTGAAAGTCAAAGGGCTTATAACACGCACGCACACAAAACTCACGTTTGCTTGAGTCTGAGTGGACATTTTCAAGTTGTCGAGAGACTCTTCATGCAAGTCTTGACTGAGATGTAGGCGTGGGAATCTGTACTTACCATAAGGGAACGATGAAGGTCTCGTTGCTAATGCGGTGGCTTCGTCGTCGTAGTCGCACTCGACATTCGGCCGTTTTTCAGCGCTCACACGACCTGCCTGTGCTCCAGCTCTTGACATGGCCCTACCAAAAGTAAGAACATCCGTCGTGTTTCCTGCCTCTCGTTGATGACCACAACAATCTTATCCAGCGTATTATAAAGGTGAGGCCATCCCTTTGTGCGCGTATCGTAGTCGTGATGGCGCCCCTTGCAGCCGCCGAATACTGACACCGCCGTACCACTAGGAAACTGAACGACTTGTTGCAGACCCCGCACCGGGCATATCGGCCTGCTCCCCACGAGGACAATCTGCGTTACTTTGATGTAACTATCGAGGGCCCTGATGGTAGTCCGTTCCAAAGTAAGTTACTCGTCTCTGTCCGAAATGTTGAGAATGGAGATGCACGCACTCGTATGTTGTTTGTAGACGGGGTGTTTAGGTTAGAGTTGTTCCTCCCAGAAGAATATCCGATGGCTCCGCCTAAGGTCCGCTTCCTCACGAAGATATACCATCCCAACATTGGTGCGTCCTCCCCTCTCTAACCAAGGATCGATCACAATATCCATTGACTCCTATCCTAATGTTGACTCAACAGATAAGCTCGGTCGAATCTGTCTGGACATACTGAAAGGTGAGGGTCACATCGATCGGTCTTGGTTCACAACGCTCAAAGATGGTCTAGACAAGTGGTCACCTGCATTGCAAATTCGGACGGTACTACTCTCTATACAGGCACTGCTGAGTGCCCCGAACCCTGACGATCCACTCGCAACGGACGTAGCGAAGCATTATAAGGAGAACGAGAAGGACGCGCAGCGAGTGAGCCGAGAGTGGACGGAAAAGTACGCGTCGAAGTAGCAGTATGACCGCAACCTGGTTGCATCCATCCGACGGACATCCCGGTGTGTGTAAGCTGGAGGAAGGCTGGTGGTGGGGTATTTGCGAGAGACCTGTGTGTTAGTCACATTGTATATGTAGAATATGGTGTTTTCGCTGAAATTCCGGGGAATGATTTAGAATCCGTCCAGTGCGTGGAGGGTGACTTTTTCATTTTGTGGTTAAAAACCTTTTTTGACGCCAAACGAGTCTAGAACGGGGGCCTAGAACCTTGGATCGCGACTGGGTTAGGATTGGTGTCTGGCGGATGCTGATCGCCATATTTTTGCGCCTGGAGGCTGGAATGGGGACGGCACACCTCATTCGCGCGCACCCTTATCAATCCCACGTACAGACGGAGGCCCTGAACGTCCCCTCCTGGCGCGGACAGGTGCGCTGTGGGCACCTAACATTAGCTGCGTAAGTCACTCCCGAGACATATACATACGCGTCCTTCCTGCTGGTCCCTGTCTTTCTCTTGGCATCTAGCGAACCCCCCGCCTTTGACAGCCTGGAGTCAGTGCTCGTCCTGCCATCGCACCCTTGCACCACAGGATTCCCTCCTCCGCTGTGATTTTACACTCCAAGTCTCGTGATCGCACATGTCGATCCTGAACGGAGACGTTCTCCACATAGTCAGCAATGAACTGCTTTATAGCGAAGGTGGAGGAACGGGGTCCTCACTCTTAAACTTGTCTCTAGTATCTCGTCTTTGTCGCCAAGCCTGTCTGCCCGTCATATTTTCCGAAGTGCGCTGGCCGCGCAAGTCAAAGACTAATCCAGACGACGAGCTGTCCTTTTTACCAGAATCGTTACGGCCGCACGTTAGGTTAGAAATATTCGTCCAGGATTACACGCGACTGACACCTGTTTCCGATAAGACATCTCCAACTTATCTGGCACGATGAGTGGACAGAGCCAGGTCGTTTGCGCCACGGCAGCTTCAATCGCGACGGCATGTATATACCGTTCGACTTGGGCGTCGTTTCTTCCGCCATAGTGTGCATGCCCAAGCTGAACAAGATCACAATGAGCTTCCCATTCATCCCTCCCCAGTCCCTCTTTGCGGCAATTGGGCAATGTCCGTCACTCACGTCCTTCTCGCTCACGGACACCCCCATAGATATGGGTCTCGCGTCGGTGTATCCGGTCTCCCTGTCTCGCGTCAACCTTACCCCGGTAGGACAGTCCTTGCGCATCGGAGATGGGCCAACGTATCCAACACTTTGCGATATAAGCTACTTCACGCGAGACTGGAGGAGGAAATACCGTATAGAAGCACAGTATCGTGGGCTGAGGGAGCCGCGGGCGTGCGGAGTATTCCTCCGTCAACAGGCACCGTGCCTCACCCATCTTGAGGTTTCGGGCGACCTCTGTTCTTTTGCTACCCTTGCTGCTGTGCAATGGCCAGAGCTGCATACATTGGTGCTGTATGGACACGTACCAGGCACGCAGACATCGTGTCCGTTCCCTGTTACTCCGCCGCCTGAAGCATCGATTTGGGAAGCCCTTGAACGTATGCCAGCGCTAAGTGATCTGCGACTACTGTTCTCTCCCTGGAGAAGAAAACTTTTTTCTTTGCTTCCGAAAGACCGGTTTCCTGATCCCAAACACCTGCAGAAGCTAGCATCGTTGACGAGTTTCGCAATCTCCAATGCGTGCGAACTCGACGGTATTCTGATGTACTTTCCTTCACTTCAAAAATTGGCTATTCTCGCGATAGTCGACTTGCCCCGGTGGCCGATTGCCCTCAACGATGCCGAGGCTAAACGCGTGGTTACCGACGTCGCTGAGAGTGGCTGTCCGCTCAAGCATTTGCGCATTATCATCGAAGACAAGCTCACCCCAGAGCTCTGTCGTCTTATCGCGTCCCTGTTCCCGCTCTTGGAATCACTTGAGATTGAACGCTGTGGGTATCACGATGGAAAGTCCATGTCTACATATGTGCGTGTTCTCTCCCAGTTTTCACATGATCCCCGTCGATTCCGGAACAACTGTTCCGTCGCAGCGGGATGGGGTTAAATGGTTTCCTTGATTGATCGGTTTCATAGCAGGAATTCGTCGATGCATTATTGCCATTGTCTGCGCTCCAATCTCTTCGGCTATGCATGCAATTCCCCGAATACGACGAGATAGACGAAATGGAATCATGGAAAGCTGTGCGAGCTCAGAGCGCCGATCTGTTTGCAAACCAGCTCAAGAACAGTCCGCCAAGTCGGGTTCGAGTATCGTAAGCGCACGGGGACGCACCGGTATCAAGATTCCTGGATTGATTTCACGATTACACGTTGCGAGGCTAACAAAGAAAATGGTTGGGGCACAACACTTCGGGGAGATCAGCGGTGTGTTCTCCGACAACTCCCGGAATTGTGGTACGCCTTCCCGGAGGTGTGGACATCTACGCGGCTACCATTTTGAGCGCATGCTACGAAAGTTATCTTTTTCTCCATTCGGTGACATGTTCTGTTTTCTTTCCAGAGGGGGGCCATGTGTTTTGGCATACACGTGAGACGCGCGTGCAGCCTGTAGGCTGTTGGGTTCGCTGTATTTTCCAGGGTCACTTTTATTGTATCAGCATCACAGGTCTGTTGTACTGTTCCACGAGTTTGGTTGCATAAATCCAGAGTTTGCATTAGGCCGAATGCGAGACGCTTCATGGCGAGTGCACTGTACGTATAAGGTGAGGGTTCAAAGTTCGTGTCGTACAAGGTGGGTAAAACGCTTGGCTACATTGTGACCACCATATGAGAGCTTGGCATCGTATACGTAATGGACTTCCATGACGCAGCAGGTATTCATCCATATATCGCCCACAGTTTCGAGTCGTTGACGAAAGAATTTGTCCCGGGTGCACGTTTGTCCCGCGTCGTCGTTGCCGCCACATTGTCACACATAGACGTCCTTCCGTGTGCGGAATGTGATTCTGCCACCGTTAGAACAAGTTCTTACCAAAGATGCGGTCATTAGGCCTGGACCTCTGAAGGAAGAGGACACGCGCCCTGTCAGACCTAGACTGCAGCGTTTAGTGCGTAAATTTTCGAAGGGAGGCATGCCGTGATAGTGACCATAGAATCAACCACAGTGACCGCCAGTCTATTCCTTTGCAGGACTGCCTCGCGTCCCACAGACATGGAGACTAGTTTGCGGCGCATTGAGATGGTGGTCTAACACACGACGCGACACATTTGTCGTAATTCTCCTGCAGGCACGAAAGACGTAAGGTGAGTCGCGTGGTAACTGCATGGTCGTGAACGACTTTCTGGTGCGTCCGTCGCTGATAAGAAACGCTCGGTGAGACAGACCAAAAACGCCGATAAGGTATAATATTGCTATGGCTCGTCATGATCCATCCTGTATAAAATGATGGTCTACTTATGGAGCATTTTAGTTTTGAGGGATAGCGCGACGTCCACCACAGTAGCACTCACTTCGTGGACGAGTTTCTTCGAGTCTCGAAGTCGGGCGGACCGGTGTGAATTTGAGGGTGGCATGATCTTCTCTGTTCCGGTAACCGAGGCCCACGTTCCAAAAACACCATGAAACTTTGCAGGCGCCTTGCAGCTATAAAACAGGGTGTTTTGCTCATAGTGACTCATTACGCACCAGAAACTTCGTCCCCTTAAGTGAAATTCGGGACTCAAAATCCTGAATTCCCCCAGCGTTATATCCCACGTAAAGCTTGGAGGGAAGGTCGGGACTTTATCGTCGCTCGTCACCTTAATACCGTTTATGCGCCTTCTTTGGCAGAGAGATGTCATAAAACAGCCGACTTCATATAGTGAGAATACCGCTCGGAGACCCGTTGGCTAGATGGCCAAGTATAATGTCGGGAGGTGACAAGCTCGGGTACTTTCTGCATGCCCCGGCGCTTCCTGACGGAGTGTGTCAGTCTCAGACGTGACACTCTTGAAACAACAGTATCCACTGTTAATATGCCACACAGCTCCGTGACTTGCCATATTTTGGGAGCTTACCCCCGACATCGGTGCACTCTTCTCGTCTTGCTTTAGTCGCATGTTCGGTGTTGCACGGTAGCAGTCGTTGGTATGCAGATGACCAAACAAGTTCAAACTCAAACTACACGGTCGCCATTTTCATGACAGGCGTGGCCAGGTGCGACGACGACGACTTATCGCCATTGCACGCTGCCAGCATAGGCCAGAACCATATCAGACGGCGCTCCACAGAATCGTTGTCGTCATCACTGACTGACCTGTCATCGAGCCACGGTATACGTGCCAATTGCCGTATAAAACCTGTCTAGGATGGTGATTCTGGCAAGCCTCGAGGTGTGTTGGCTCTGGGAACGGGTGTTTAGCACATTACCTTAGAAGTAGTCTTCGAGCGCAGTCCCAGTGGGAATACCAGTTTGGCCCTTGCACTGCTAACACAGCGAGGTGAAAAGGTGCAACACATGTATTCTGCGAGGACGCCATCGACCTGTAAAAATGCGTTGGAATGAACGCTCGGTGACGGTGTTTTTTTTTTAGTCTGAGAGGGGCTCAACTAATGGGATGTGGCGATGTCCCCCCCTTCGCCTTGCCATCCCTCTTGCCAACACCCGTCGTTGTTTTTTCTACATTGAAGAGCCAAACATCCACCAGTTACCCTTTGTCCTTCGTTAATCCAGTGCAGACCACCTTTTGGTCTGCTCAGATGTCCTCGTCCTCAAGCTATCGTCCATCGCACCTTCACCGCGTCAACTTGCAGTCCAACGGAAAGCGCCCGTTCGAAGAATGCGGTTACGATTCCGATCCTGACCCATCATCGCTCAACAGCGGGACCCAGCCTAGTGGGAGTGGCAGCTCAGGAAGCTCTCATCACTTTTCCAGTGGCTCCAGTAGCAACACCGGCGCTGGTGACGGGAGGAATAAAAGAGCTCGAAGTACAAGTAGCTCCTCCAACAGCGGTCATTCGTCATCGTCCGATGTTTCGACTTCTACAGGATACGACACCGCTCCATCCAGCTCACGCAGCGATCTCAGCTTAAGTGGTCCAGTCCGTACTGGCTCGAGATGCTGTAGATTGTCCAATCTCCGCTCCTGCGTTTTTTGGCTCTCAAGACGGGGGCGTAGCTAACTTAAACATCGACCTGCCTCACTCTACGTTCACTGAAGGCATCCCAGAAACATCGTCTGTTTCCTCAGGAGGACAACTTACGCAGTTCTCTGCAGCGTTTCAACGAGTTCGAGCGTCATATCGCTGCGCTGCGTAGCTCCATTGCAACCTCACGTCCCTCACTCCTGCCACAGATGGGATCTTCCGAACACGCCACTCACGAGGACTGGCATGCTGGACCTTCTACCTTTCAGTCGATGAACAGTGTTGGCTTCACCGCTCCCGACACCAGCGATGAGTCCAACGGCAGAGACGACACGTTTTCGTCAGTGTCCTCTTTTGCTTCTACCAATGGTCAGCATCATTAACATTCTGAATACTCATGCGAGCGTTATCTTATGCAATCATACACAGGAATATCTACAACGCACCCTTCTGCTCCCTCCACCGGCAGTGGACTGTATCCTTTTCAATATAATAACCTTTCTCCCGCCCTATTCCCCCATGTCCGGAGGACTGCCAGCCGAGGGCGAGCGTTCTGGAGGGACAATAGGCTCTAGCCATGCGCCCCCCGGTATGGAAGGTACACGCGCCAACGTTGGCATAAGGCAATCATTGGGTTCAAGGCTATCCCCTCCGCCGCCACCACCCCAGTTACGTCCTACTCGCAGGAGCCCCTCTCCCCTTGTCTTGGAACCCGCAGTGTCTCCATCTAGTTCAGGATGATACTAGTTTGGCTAGCAACGGGGTCATTGGTTCAGATTTACGTCTCCCTGTAACGCGCGGCCATCGTGATAACATCTCTCCCGCAGGCTTCTTCGAGAGACAGGCTGGTGAGCTATCTCATCAGTTCGGTACGGGCGATGACCATCTCACAACGGCCCACTTGATCCATGCAGAATCGCAGGTTGAAATGGGTCGGTTCTTTGATCGATCGCCTGTCGATGTGCTCATACATTGTTACTTTCAGCTTCCCCCGAATTGGCTGAGATCAGGCATCGTGTACTCAGACACCATTCTGTTGAACGTGGGCCAACTCCGTCCGTTTTTGATGTTTTTCGAATTGGGGACTCGCTGTTCGAACATGATATTACTAGGCGTAGCCAGTCACCAGCCCGGGATCGTGCAGCTGTTTCGGTACGTGTGCCATCCAGTACGACGAATACAAGAGGTAGGGGTGGATCTTCCATCTTATCATCTCGAGATTTACCGGATTGTACCCTACTCTACAGCCGGAGCTTCCGAGTTTCGTATGCATGGACGAACACCAAACATTATATCCTCCAGTACTCGCTCAAGTTTTCCTCCACGCCTCCACTCGATGCCGTCTACAAACTCTCTCATGTCTGAGAATGCCGCAGAGCAAAGGCAAATGATTGCTCGGGAACATTTCTGGGCACCATTTCATGAAAGTAGTCTTGACCTTCCTGGTTACGCCAGCGACGATTCGCACTCAGATGGCCAACCACTGGGTTTCACGGACAGTCCACCGCGCACAGAAGGATTTATGAGGTCTGGGGTGGGTCATGAGTTGGGACGTGGCAGGTCAGGTCGCGGTGAAGGACAGGCTTCACATACCGCCTCTGCTGAAAGAGGGTCTGACGACTTGGCCGCGGGTCGTAGACCAGAGAATCCTTTCGGGCCAGATCCCCGACCGTTCATACCACATCCTTCCGACGGGCAAGGTACCTCCATTCCGCCAACTCCGGAGTCTGCGCATGCGTTTTTCTTGGGTGAGGACATACCTGCAATTCTGCTGTCTCGTAGCAACGACGCGCATATAGAAAGCTCGTCTCACTCAGGTGAATGGTCACCACCACCGATCTCTCCGCAACACCGAGCACAACGAACTGGTCCGCCCTACTCATATGACAGTCTTAATTTGGAATCGTTCCACTCAGGAATATTTAGAGATTCTCTCCGCCGCTCCGTGGAGGTTCGCCGACCTTCTCCGATATCTCGCTTTCCATCGTGGTCCTTAGATGACAGTGACTCTAGCGACGAGATAGACTTTGACATTATTAGACCCCGACGACCCTCGGTAAGTGTGTGGAACGTCCAGGCTTAGCATTGCAGCTGACTTGCCTGCCAGTCTCCCGCTTTTCGTGACAGGCTGCGAGCCTTTGCGTACGTCCACCCATTCACATGTGTTGTATGAGATCTAATTCACCCTCAGCACTGTCGTGCGTCCCCAACGGCTGGGTGCATCTAATCGAACGGGACTTGAGCCTACTAGTACGAATGATGAGTCCACCAGACATCGTGCTCAAGCAAACACACGAGGTGCGATTGGTTCAATTCCGTTTAGTAACCAGAACGGGGTGGGAGGTGCACAGCCCTCGAACTTGTCAGCTACTGCCGGTGCTCGATCAAACAGAATGTCGCCACCGGTGAGATTCACAGATCACATGGCACATCGTAATCAACGGGAGGACGGTGGGCGGCGTCGAAATTCAACTCTTGGTCACCCACGACCAAATGCAAACCCGACGCCTCGCCCCGAGCGGATTGTAGTGGACGATGAACCCGCGTCGCGACGGCCGTTTGGAGGTGGCATTCTGCAACGCCTAGCGAACTTCCAGCGACCTTCCGATGGCACTTTGTCTTCTTTGCCTTCCCAAGTGGGCACCCGTGTGGTTCCCCCGCCTCTCGGCGCGAGGCCCGCACTCCCTAGACATCGCCGCGTAATCCCTCCAGATCCTATGGAGGAAGACGACCGTCCATCTCCGATGAGTCGTACCTCGATTACACCATTACCTACTTTCGAACCTGCACGGCGTCAGTCTATTGCGTGGCACCCTTTCCTGTCCGATGGCAGGGGTTCAGAGGCATCGGAAGCTATCCCGGGATCAATTGCTTTACCGATGCGGGAATCTGCGCCACTGAGCTCTCTAGAGGGGCACGCTCTTAGACACCATGCGCCCCGGCAACGGGCTCAGCTTGACCGTGGAGGCGCACCAATGCAGAGAATGCATCGTCCTAATGTGTTGCGCTCCGCGGCATTAAGGCGGAATTTTGGTGCTGGCGACTACATAGTAAGCCGTTCGCACGCATCATGATTTGGCTCATTGCTTAATGGTGAATTCCGACAGCCTGATGAGTTTTTCGATACATCCTATGAGGCTCTCCTGTCGCTGTCGGATGCGATCGGAGAGGTACATTCCAAGGCTACTCCTGAAGATGTCATAAAATCTCTTCAGAGTGCGACGTATAAAGAGTGGGCTCGCGAAGACAGTGAAATGAGATGTCCGATTTGCCTTGATGATGTAAGTTCTTTATTGCGGTTTACCGTCATGATGATTAAAGGTTTCATTTTGCAGTACGACCCCTCTGATGTTGTGACGAAGCTCCTAGAGTGCCCTCACTGGCTACATAAGCATTGCCTGGAAGTAAGTAATCTATGAAAATCTCGGTGACATGTACTCTAACACGTCCTGTAGCAATGGCTTAGGACGGCCAACACCTGCCCTGTGTGTCGTAAAAAGGTCAAAAGCTCACCATCTCCTCGTAGGGGCTGTCCGTACCAGCATAGCCGCAGTGCTTCTACACCGGGTACAAGCAATGAAGCAGGACAAAATGACTCTATTCCACTTCCCAGTGGGTCTCAGTCGAATTTCCGCATCAGTGCTGTCTCTCCTTCAACTCCTTTCGTCTCTCCTGGGAACCCCCGACCTACAATTCCTTCTCGTCAGCAGCCCCAAACGAGTCGTGGCACACGACCGGTGCCGACGCACGTTGAGATGGAGACACCAAATTATATCCAGCCAAGGGCTGCACGGGAGGAAAACCGTTTATTCGACCATCCTGCTCATCCTGATCATCGCCACCCCATCTTTGGCGTTGTCCCCCAGCACTCCCATGTTCCACATCACACCCATATTCGTCCGCCACGTCCTTTAACATCTCGCCCACTGCCTTCGCAAGTTCATCCGGTTGTATACGCGCATCGACAAACGGAAGAGTTGCGTGAACCACGAGGAGTTGCGTCTGAGCAGTTAATTGTTCCGCGCACGCCTCCTACGGATGGAAATAGTGACAACCAATATCCACCCGCCTTCCATAGCCTGGGATCATCGTTGTTTGATATGGATGGAAGTCGGCCGCGCGCGCCGCAAGCAGATACAGGCACCAGGTTACTCGCTTCGGAGGCTGGGCCGAACTCGTCGTTGACTTCAACCGCATTGTCCTCTTTGGCGTACCCTGCTCGCCCGAATAATACGTATGTAACCTCAAGGGCTGATGCATCGTCCACCCTGAGTTCCATTCAAAATGAAATGGCGATCAGAAACAACCATCAATTCGGGACTAATCTTACCATCGAACGCACTGAAATGCCACACCAGCCTGTACACCCTGATGCGACCGGCCATAGTCATGTCCCTTCCCAAGCTGACATTGCACGTTCGCGGGGACAGGATACCAATGTCCGGTGGCGGACGCGCTCATCATCGATACCTGTTCGGGATGACGTTTCGAGGCAAAATACCAGTCCAATGTATCCGTGGATGACGCAGTAGGTTAGAACCATAACGTCTGGACTTTGCACTGCCAGGTCGTGGCATTTTTCCTTCCAGAATCTGACCCATTTTTCGTACACGCATATTCTTGAACTCCATCTGTACAGAACGTCATATTTAACGCTTGTAGTCTACATAGTTCTCACAGACCAGGGATTTGCTACTCTTGCCAGGATCTATCGCATTGCTGTTGCATAGTTGCGGAGGACACCATTGGCTGGGATGGGATGGGATAGATTCAGCTGACTACGCTACAAAAGGTAGCTCAGGTATAAACAGCAGTAAATACCTCGCCAGCCCGTAGAGGAGAAAGCATGTACGGAAGAAAATCAGAGGTAACGAAGATGATATGGCAAACTAGAAAGAGCTACCGAAGAAACAAAAGGCCGATGTGTACTGGCACGCTTATACTCCCCCCAAATCCGTCCGGCCAACAAGATGCACTGATCATGCCATAAGGTAGTGATCCTGCGCAGTAGGTGGGAGAAGCAACGAGCACAGGGGGATGCGGAGATGGTGGGTACAGTGCCAAGGTAGTAATGGGATAGAGTTTGAGGCCACACGGAAGGATCATCAACAAAGAGACATGCCGCAATGTGAAGAATGTGACGCTTGGTGTCAGCGAAAGAAGAGTCTCCTCTGGTTGATTTTGTTAATACCAGCTGACCTAATAATTTACAGCGGTTTGCGAGGTGTCGGTCTTCTCGTTGTAAACCGATCCACTGAAAACAGCCATTGCTACATTCGAGGGCATGTGTCACATAGACTACTTACTTCCAGGCAACGCTTGTGGGCACTCTAGGAGCTTTGTAACAACTCATCAGCGGGCGTGTACCGCATCACTCAATGAAACTGAAACCTTGACCGACTTGATTAGACACGTGACTGGTGACCAGTGATCTTGCAGCTGGAGTTTGAAAACTGTCTTGTAGGTGGAGTCTGTATATCCCATACACGAGCCACCAATACCCAGAACACCGGGATGGATCTGCCGAAGAATATACGGCCGCAGTTGCAATGTAGAACTTGCTCGGACCATGGCCAGTCTTGTAGAATAGCATTCTAGTTAGTGGGCATATGTACTAGTGAGAACCAAAAACTTAACAGTATACGCAAGGTCACTGGGTATCATATATGTCGGCGGTTGTGGGTATTACTACATACTATAGTCGTGTGGAGGTAGCGTGCAAAGCATACATAAGACTGAGTAAAGAGTGAAGACAGGTGGAACGGGTAACATGTCTTTGTGTACAATGGTTAACGGAATAAAATGACGCGGATTAAGACCTCGGAAGGGAGATAGACTTTGTCTGTCGGCTGGGTATACCAATGGTAGCATGCGTGCGCGCCTGGGTTTGTCTTTTTACTTGTGCCTCCATCTTGACGCGCTGCTTTCGCACATCGTCATCTTTTAGCTTCATGTTGAAGCAAAGAGACAGAAGATCATCTGCAGAAGAAGGCAGACACGCGACCGGCGGATGAGTCAAATTTTCTAGTACACTTTCTTCGGAAGTAGCTTGCAGGAGAAGGTGGCGCACACAGTGTATGACAGCGAGGCCAACTCGGAATAAAAATGGCATGCCTTCGGGTAATCAGTCGATGGGCTTCTCGAACAGATATTTAAAAAAAGGTACCTTCGTACAAGAAAATGTCCCATATCCGATGAAGGTGATCCACGGGCAGCGTTCCGACGAACAGACTAGAGAACCTGTGCAGTTGTAAGAAACGAACAACTGACGTGATAGGCGACTACTCACCACGGCCGGGTAATACTCGCGGGAGCCATCTGGAGTGACACGTACAACTTCTTGTGAAGAGCGGGGTCATTAAACTCCACGGCCTTACTCAGTAGTGCAGCATCGACCTCTATCTGAATCGTGCTCGATGAGAAGTATGTCCGGAGGTGGGCGTCCATCACAGAGGCAAATATCCAAAAGGCATCCTCTTCAGGTGCCAAAAGTAGTAGGTGTCCCGCAATAGAAGTTAGTGCTGTGACGAATAATCATACATCGGCCACTAAAAAATTCGAGACCAAACACGTACCTGGACTATACTGTATGTCAGGAACCATGCTCAAATACGCTTGCAGCAAAGACGCAATAGGGCCATTTGTGTTGTGCAGCTGCGGTTGGTCGGGGAAGCATCTTGTTGCATCCTTTTCGATCTCCGTAAATGCAGGGACACGGGGTCGCTTGCCTAGTTTAGTGTACACCCCAGGAAGAGCACGGGCTTTGCTGTCCGTAAGATGGCACCAAACGAGGTAGCGCAGGGAAGACGGTACACCATCCTGGAGAAGTCGCCGGACTTTTTTGTTCTTCCTTGCTTGCGAAGGCGAGACCGCCGGAAGGAGGGCCATCCATCGAACTTCTCGTTGGCGGTGAGCATCCGCAGCAGCCTGTATGTCCGTAGCGGCCCCTGAAGCTTGTTCGTTCGCAGCCAAAGGTGATCGAGGTGCACTAGAGTGCATTGAGGCAGTGTCAGCTAATAAACCTGGAGAATTAGGATCCAGGCGAGCCTCTTGTCCGACGACGGAATCCTGGCTAGCACGACCACTAATGAGCGGAATAGACGGTTTGACAAGCTCAAAATCCATATCTTGGACCTGCACGGTCTCATTTTCCATACTACCACCCAACCCTGTGTGCGAAGAAGCAATGCTAACAGCATCGTCGAGCCAAGGACGCGTATTTGACTTTCCACGCAAGGTGGGCAAACTAAGCTTGTTACGAAGGGCTGCCTCGTTCATAAGGGGGAACGGCCGATTATTCTGGGAATTGTCTTGCACTTGTAGTGGCGACTCCATCAAAGAACGAGAACCGCCAGAATCAGAGCTCCGGCGCGGAGGGTGACTATGGCTTGAATCTTTCTCGTGTCCACCAGGAGAGACTGAGCGATTCTGTGTTAAAGGTAGCGGGACAGTGGGGCTGCGCAGATTTGGCAAAGGAGACACATTGCCTGCCGGATCCGACGTATCTCTTTCTTTGGCGACAGGGCTTGGTGTAGGAGCCGGAGAGGTGGATGTTAAACCTACAGGGAGAGGGCTACCACTCGCTTCTGGTTGAAGCCCAACCGTAGAAGCGTGGCCCGTAATGAGGGTAAGAGGGGAGGGTACCCGTCTGGGCAAGAAAGCTCCTGTAAGCTGGTCTCGACTATACGGTAGTCAGCCAAAAAGATACTGAGATCGTCAAGTAACAGCCTCACCTCCTCTCCGAAACCTCCGCTCCAACGACTTTGGCACCCAGCGCAGAAAAAGATCTCGACCTTGGACGGGCACCCTGGCCACCTCCGACTTGCGGTACAAAACCTGGACGAAGAGCCGGCGATGTCGTCGTCATTACCTGTGTCGCTTCCTTCGCAGCCGTTGGTGGGGTGGAAGAAGCCGTTGCAGAGCGCCTAGGTAGTCGTAAAGGAGGCTGCTCCGAGGAACCGGATACCTCTTCCTTTGTCTCTCTGGGTATAGATACATCGGGAACGGGAGGTCGCCCTCGAACTGGTGCTGACGGATTTCCGCCGAGGAAAGCATTGTGCGCTGGTGGAGGTAAGGTGGCAGACCTTGTTGGAGGCGCTACTGTCGTGGAGTTGAGGCTACGAGGAGGGGGACCGCTAGCAGATGAAGTCAAAGGAGGAAATGGCTCTAGCGAAAACACGATTGGCACCGGTCCCATGCTTGCACCGAGATCAGGCTGGCACTGTGCAAAAATGGTCATTGGAGGACGGTGTAGAGTCGTTGAACTTTGTGCAAGTGAAGCGCTGCGCAGGCGATGAAGCACTGGTGCGGCAAATGTACTTGAGTTGGGCGATGGTAGAGGGTACGGGTTGCTACCAGGACCAGCATTAGGAGGACTGACATGGTGTGGCTGAGCTTGTGGGGGGCGTGCATACATCGGGCCAAGACCTTGATGACCAACAGCCTTTGGTGCATTAGGGTGCGGAAGGAAGATAGAGGAACGAGAGAATGGATGTGCGGTTCGATTCAGTGACCGTGCATGCTGGGAAGGGTCTTGTTCTGTAGGTGTCAACGGCGACGTCGGCGCATTGGACGTTGGCGGCACGCCTGAGTAGCTGGGTGTGGAAATGTGGTCTCCGCGTTCATCTGGTAGCCGCCTACAATGATCGTCGTCTATCAAAGTTGCAGTCATCTGAAATCTTGAAGTGGATACGTCCAGTGATGAAGAGTCGGTGGCGATGGGTGCAACAGATCCATCCTTGCTGTCCGTCGCAGCCCTTGACGCTAATGCCAAGGTCCCTTCTTCAGCAGGAACATTTGGACTCTCGAAAGGAGACTTCATAGCACCAGTCGGTAAATCAGCATTGTTAGGATACTGATCTACCAAGTCGCGAGTATACTCTGGTCCATCTTCTGCGTCGGCGGGCGCCCACAGCGGGCGTGGAGAAGTGGAACGTGATGGGGACAGCACTGTCATGTTTACTGTCGTTTCATTAGTTTGTTGAATGTGGTCGCCTATGACAAGAGTTCGCCCAGCCTGTGCCTCGTCGGCAGTCCCTTCCTCAACATGATCCTCTGTCGATTCGTGCATGACCTCCATTTCCATCTCCAGATGTGTATCATCCCCGCGTTCCACGTGGCCGTCATTAACTATCCGAAGACGCGATTCGACGCGCACTGGGACGCCCGTTGGCACCGCCGGGAACTGCGAACTCAAGCGATCTAGCGTCTGTGTCGAATACAAGGAAGACCGCGTGTCATCTGAAAGAGAGGGATCGAATGCCTGGGTCAACGAGTGCTCGTTTTGCTGTGAAGTGGAGGATTCTGCAGACGCTGCTGTCGAGGTCGACTCGAAACTTGGTCGCGAATACAAACTCGGGCGCTCTTCACGTGCGCTGTATTGGCTTGGCTGGTCACTTGTGACACTTCGTTGTTCGAAGCTGCGGTCTGTCGAGAAGCTCGGCCGGTCAGCAGACAAGCTGGGGCGCTCGGTAGGGAAGAGTGGAACGGGTACGGGCGGTGCACGCGAACCCTTGGAGGTGCCCGAGGTTTTTGAACCTGCGGACATCTTAGAGACGACGCTCATCCGACGCGACGCTACTGAGAACCGTTTCGAGGTCAACGAATATCGAGAGTAGCGGTAGTCATCGTATATATCGTCCCAGTAACCACCTTCCTCGTCCTCCGCTTCTTCAAGTTCTTCGTCGGCATCATGAGACGGGTTTTCGCTACCTCCGAAGTCTCCGTCGCCCTCGCCACGTGCTGGGGAAGTGGTAGTATGGGTCGTCGTTGGACCACGTGACACGGCTGTGGAGACCACAGGCGTCTGCCTTGCCCAAGGCATGGGTGTACTCCCGCTACTTCCTGATGTCATGGCACCTAGATCACCACGCACCACACCCAAGGGCACGTCCTCGTCTGAATCATCGCAACCGCCATTCAAGGATCCCATCAGCGAAAGCCCGATCCCAACTTCACCGTCCGAATTTCCATCTTCGCCGTTAACAAGTGCGTTCGAATCTTCTTTCCGACTGTTGTAGCTTAAACTAGTCTTCTTTTCTGTCTCGATGTTGCCTTGTTCAGAACTGCGGTCGTCCGGGTTCCCTGACACGTTATCGAGCCAACTTCCCGACCCCATGCCATCCTTTTCGTCTTCGGACTGGAAAGTTACGTCCCCATCGTCTTCATCTTCGTCACGTAACTTTCGGCGAAACGCGTCCAGGGTCGATAGACGAGTCGAATTACCGTCGTCGAAATCATCCACATGTCCATCTTCTTCTGACATGCCCTTCTCCGCGCCTGTCTTATGCGCTTCACCAGATGACGGTGCAGGAGGGAGTGGGCCAGTTGGCGGTGCGGATGGTGGGGGGGTTATACTCACAAGCCCACCGGTGAGGGTAACGTATAGACTTGTGGGGCCCGGTCCGTACGGGTTTGGAAGGGGAGAGGACGAATTCGATGCGCCAGATGAAACATGAACCTGAGTTCTTGACGGGAAAGTGGGAGAACGTGGAGAGGGGGAATGCGAGCCCGGAAGACCCGACGAAAGGGATAAAGCCGGTGAAAGAGATCCGGAGAGACCAAAAGAAGGTACAGGGCTCGCCGACGAAAATGACCTGGGCGGCGCAAGCGAGAGTGGACTATGGAGAGAGGGGCAAGACCCTGGCAGGCTGGGAGAAAGCGAACCTGGAATTCCGATTGATGGAGCACCCGACGAAGGCGACGGAAGTGGTGATGAACCGGAAGGCAAACTCGCCGGTGTCTGTCGCGGCGACTTGGTGAGCCTCAGTGGTGCAATTATCGGTAGGGTGGGCGAGGAATTAGGAACAGCAGCGGCAACTCCAAGACCGAACTCAGATGTGGGCGATGGGATAGTGATAGCAACGGGCTTCCCATCGTCAGCGCATAATTTCACGTCAACAGAGTCCCTAATATCGATGGAATCTGTGCCTTTAGAAGTCCGGAACGGTCGTTGTAAAAGAAACACTGGAAGAGAAATGATGGGAGCTTACCAGAAGACAATGATGCAGATGGCGGTGATGCATTGGACCCCGTGTGATCCGTCTCAACTGAACCACTGACAGAACTTGGGGCCGAGTACGCGGACACTGACGTAGCTGTTGAAACCGAACGTCTCGACCGGGTGGAATACACCGAACTTCCAGACACTGAGCCTTTGGAGCGTGGCACTTTGGCGGATTTACTGTCCTTGCTGTCTCTCTCCTCTCCACCCACTTTGAAGCTTGTGCTGGTTGCAAAAGGCCGGGCATGCAAGTTCTCAGAGCGCGTCGGTGATGGCGACCGGCAGGGCTCTCTCGAGCCCGGCCATCCTCTTGAGTGCCCATCTAAATTATTTGTTGCGTCGCCCTTTCCGAAATTTGCGAGTGCATTCCGCTCTGCGACCGCAATCGACATCCTCTCCGCCCCACTAGCAACACTTGTCCTCTTCGTTATGACAGGCTTCTTGAGTTTCCCATGGAAACGC
The DNA here is from genome assembly GCA_024613165.1 of Pisolithus albus. NCBI lineage: Eukaryota > Fungi > Basidiomycota > Agaricomycetes > Boletales > Pisolithaceae > Pisolithus > Pisolithus albus. Next base: position 1,111,252 of record JANFAB010000008.1, read on the forward strand.
ACATCTTTGGCTGAGAAGCGACCGACGACGCCCTCGCAGTGGCCCTAAAGGCAATCGGGCGAGTCAGAGGCAAACGGACGGCGGGAAACTGTCGTGCTCAGCGTAAAACTTACTAGGTAAAACCCTTCTTCTGGAAGTTGCATCAACACGGTAATCTCGTCGTCCTGTCAGAGAAACAACTCAGTCTTTCTATCTTTACCGCCGACCGGATCAGGTGCAAGGAAGCGTTTTGGATGGGCAGCGCTGCATCAACGGGGGACCTGCATGAAGTTGTAGACTGCAATCAGGCATTACAAGATCGTACCGTAATCTCTGCATGCCACTCCTACGAGACACCGCAGAGCGAATGCAGGGTCCCAATTCCAAAACCACAACTTACAATCCTTTCCTGAGTTGGGCTGCGCCAACGAGCTCGGATGATAAAGAGGGAGAATCTCACCTTCAGAAACATCAAGTCCTCACCCATCTCCTGTGCGACGCAGTCTACAACGGCGGTGCACCTCCCAATGCCGCCCTTGGTCGCGAAACGCGTCCAACGAGCAAGATCATGGGCATTCATTGCAAAGGCAAGGCCGGCGAACGAATGTGCACAGTAACGAGGACGCGATATACGGCTGAACAACTAGGCTCGTAGCAAAGTCGGGATGTGAGGTAGTAACGAGTGCTTGACGACACTTATTTTCGAGCTGCACGCCGAGACGTTGGGCCTTCGGAACCGACACGTAGGTGAAGTCGATACGTCGCGTTTACTTGACGCTGGAAACGCGGGGGTAGAATGTGTGGTCCGTAGTGTCCTGTACTTCAAATACAACGATCGTCAATCATGGACGGACATGTGACGAGCGGGCGAAATAGGAAGACAAGGACACGCGTGCACGAGCAAGGTTGGACTGGGCAGGTACCGTGTCACTCATTGCGATCAAAGTGCCCAGACCGGTACCGACGAGTGCCTGTTCGACGACCAAAAACACGGGCCCTCTGCATTGCAAATTGACCAAAGTCACCACTCACCTCCAACCAGCCCCAAACTTCCCGCTGCCAGAACGAATGAAAAGAGAGAGAAAAAAATGTGTACTTGGCAAAAAAAGTCCAACTTCAGCATGCCTCTGCCATCAATTTTGGTCCGATCAATTTCTTTTTTGGTGTTTTTGCAGGCAATTATTATGTAACTGCCCCATTTGGCGTCCCCGGTGTGTCAGGATTAACAGAGCGCCGCCGACGTCTTGTATCGTGGTGGCCGACTAGCTCAGCTGGTTAGAGCGTCGTGCTAATAATACCTAAATGGTTTACGCGAAGGTCTTGGGTTCGATCCCCACGTTGGCCATGTTTTTGCGACGGCGAAGTATGCACCGTGGCATCATAAGAACAAGGGAGACGTGCTTGTGTGAAACGTGAATGACAGCTTTTTATAATTTTAGGACAAAATCACTCGTGTGTTTACGATTCTAGCTTACCTGCGGCCGAAGCTCGTGAGCACCGCGTGCCTCCGTTGCTCGTCACCACTTTTCTCCCTCCCACCACCATTTTTCCACTGCTCAACCTATCCCTCAGAACCCCACTGTCTTTGACTAACTTCGTCTCTTACTCAACACCTATATGTGGCCAATCCTTGGGTGGTTGGCATGTTGCGCTTGGCTAAATGGCGTCCACGCTCAGAATGGAGGCACCTTCGTGCAGGCTGGCAGTACTCTCGTCAGTGCCATGATGGTACGCCTACACCATCTATCGACACATGCATTCCAGCTCATCCACGCTTCCAGATGTTTCTTGGTAATGAAGAAAAAGTTTACATACTAGACAAGTCGGAAGGCAACGCAGCACAAATCAACGGGCACCCCGCCTGGGGTTCAGTCTGGTCCGTCCCCGCAATCGCCCCGCTCACTCCAGCGTTTTAGTTTACTTGTCTTACAGGGACATCAATGCCCGCCAAGCTACTGTAATGGAAGTCGTCACAAATACTTTCTGCGCATCCGGAATGCATCTTCCCAATGGTTCATGGGCCACGTTCGGAGGCAACAACGCCGTCGGAGTCGGTATGCCATCCAATATCGTCTCCAACCCTTCGTTCCATGACTGACTGGTTCACAGGTGGTGCATCACCATCTGGAAGTTATGACTCAGCCTACGGGGATTATGACGGGAGGAAGGCCATCCGTATTTTGAATCCTTGCACAGACTCGGACAATTTCTCATCTGCTCAGTGCCAGTGGTTTGACAACCCTGCGGTTCTTTCAATGCAAGAGAATCGCTGGTACTCTGCTGCGGAGGCACTTGCAGATGGAACGATCGTTCTCATCGGTGGTTTCACAAGCGGGGGTTACGTCAACAGGAACTACCCAAACACGGACCCAACGTACGAGGGTGGTGGTGCGCAACCCACGTACGAGTTCTACCCGAGTCGCGGTGCGGCAACCCTAATGCAATTCATGACCACCACATCCGGATTGAACTCGTACGCGCATACTTATTTAATGCCTTCAGGGAAGATGCTCGTGCAGGCAAACCTATCCACCAGTAGGTCATCATTTTTCTCTCCTTGTCGCATCTCAGTTCAGCCATTTAGTTTTGTGGGACTATAACCAAAATGTTGAGTACCCACTTCCCGACATGCCTAATGGCGTAGCTCGTGTATACCCCGCTTCCGGAGCTGTGGCCATGCTTCCCCTAGTTCCTTCCAACAATTATACCGCCACTGTCCTCTTTTGCGGTGGCTCTGACATGCCTCCAGACTATTATGGGAATTATTCCTGGCCATTCTACAACACTTGGACTTATCCAGCATCTAGCGACTGCCAACGCCTGACTGCAGAACCACCGGATGGTTCTTCCCCGGTCTATGAACAAGACGACAATCTACTGGAAGGGCGGACGATGGGTCAGTTCATCACCCTACCGGATGGTACTATGCTACTCGTAAACGGCGGTAAAAATGGAACAGCGGGTTATGCCAACCAGACGCTCTATGTCCCTTCTCTTGATCAAATGCCGTACTACCAATCTCTGGCCTCGGGACCTATCGGCACACCTGCAATTTACAACCCAAACGCTCCGCAAGGCTCCCGCTGGTCCACCGCAGGTCTTTCGACGTCCAGCATAGCCAGATTATACCACTCCTCTGCCATTCTATTACCTGATGCCTCCGTTCTGATCGCCGGTTCGAATCCAAACATCGACGTCACCCTCAACTCTCCGTATCCCACGACCTACACGGCCGAGATCTTCTACCCACCGTACTTCTCCTCTAGTGTTCGTCCCCAGGTATCAGGTGTCCCGAGTACCTTGAGTTACGGCGGAGATTATTTCAACATCAACGTATCTTCGTCGTCTTATACCGGCGTAACGGCAAACCAAGCCGCAGCAAATACGACCGTCGTGCTGTCCCGTGGTGGCTTTTCCACGCACGCGATGAACATGGGCCAGCGTCATCTCCAGCTCAACAACACGTATACAGTAAATGACGATGGTTCATACGTTCTGCATGTCTCGCAAGTCCCCCCGAATCCCAATTTGCTCACCCCCGGTCCTGTGTTGTTATTTGTGGTTGTGAATGGCATTCCGAGTAACGGGACGATGGTTATCGTGGGAACTGGGCAGGTAGAGACCCAGCCTACTTCTGCCGCCAGCCCTCTGCCTCCGAGCGTTACTGCGACTTCAGTTCCTTCTTCTTCTTCCAGTGGGAAAACAGGTGGTGCGATTGGCTTGAAGGCCGATCCTACCCTGATCTCTTACCTGTGTGGCGTGGCGGTTATTATTCTTGGGGCTTGCTAATAGGTTTGGGGCGCCGGGACAAGATGTACTTTCTTTTGAAATTCGAGTGTATCGGTTTACGATGCTTCCTAGGTTACGCAGTTATATGGAGATAGGCCACGGACACAGACACAAACCACATACTATATATCCTCCATTGGCACCATTGTTGGACTGTTTACATAAGTAGTAGTAGTATACGTGGACCTCTCTCATGTATGTAGATGTGCCTACATGATGAGTTTTTCGTAAGCTTCGACTCTTCCATCGTGTTAACATTTCATCGGTGAAATTGGGTCCATCTTATGACGCACACTTATTCACCTGACGTCACGTTGGATACTGGGCAGAATGCGTGCTCAATATCTGGCACGCGTTTGAAGGTTCGTTCTACGGGTTCGTCGTCTGAATGCTAGCACTCAATAAAGGGATCAAAAAGTGGTTTTCCAAAACGTGCTCGTAGTATGTACACGGAGGCATGGTATCGTCGTCCCGCGGGTCAGAAATTGACTCTGAATAAACTTCCGCCAGCGAACGAGGCCCTCCTAACCACCCGCGGTCAGGCGAGTCCGGGGGTTGATCTTACGTAAGACGGGTGTCTCGGATGTAAAGATCGACCCTTTTATTACTCCACGGAAGCATCGCGGACCACGACCGTCCCGCTCATATGTGAAAATGACCCAACTGACCGATTCATAGGTACTTAATTGCTCGACGTGACTGGCGAGCGCCGAGGGAAAGCGCCTCTCGCCGGTCAAGTCAGCTCTGAGCCCGCCACGCAGGCTGTACACGACCGCGATTGCATCAAAGCATGTCCAATGCGCACTCCGGACACACTCACTTTTCTCGCCGCCAAGACCCTTCTTCCTGTAATGTCTTACCCCTCGTACTCGGCATGTCCCAATGCAATCATAATTCCCCATCCTCTAACCGGTTTCCCGACATTAGTCCGCCCGATACCCAACCTACGGATACTCTCGTCTCCTCGACCTCCAGCGTTTCGGGTCAGTGGTTGCCTACTACCTACCCAGCGGCTCCGGCATACACTCCATCCTTATCCTCCAATTTCCTTGTCGACGAATTTTCCCAGCCACGTACCGCTCAATTCGTCGACATGCTGGAAACCTGTAATAGCGGGCTGCGTATTGCTTATCCCTCTCCGACCGGTCCTGCACCACATCCTTCTACTCCCTTTCTTCCGTCATATCCCAGCAATACCGTTCTCTCATCCACGTGTCACCACTCTCCCATATCACCATCCCCTCTTTCCCAAATCGCTCACTCGGCCTTAGCCATATCCAACTCGACACCAGACACTGGCATCCCCAGGCGTGCCGTCGCAGGGTCCCTGGATCCTAGCACTGGGATATTCTATAGAACTCCGGAACCCCCGCGATTGCGAACGGCACAGGCATGTGAAAAGTGTAGGGTGAGGAAGGCAAAGGTGCGTGTGACTGCATGTCGCGGTTATACGATTGGAAAACGACGCGATATATGATTAACCGACGTACAGTGCAGCGGCGAACACCCTGCTTGCCAGCGCTGTCTCTTACGGGGCCTCGCTTGCATCTATGCCCCGGAGGGGCGTATCCGTGGACCAACCAAACCAAAGGTGAAGCCGCTGACCGTGATCTCTCCCCCCGAATCTCGGCCCGCCCGTCGCAACACGAACCGATCATCTTCCAATGGTAGCTCCTCATCTACCTCTAGTCCTACTTCTAGCACGTCTGTCTCCTCCCAAAATCAGTCACTGGCATCGCCCCCCGATACAGAAACCACCCCCAAACAAACCTCTCGCCGGCGTACTGGCTCATGCTCGGACGTCATGTCAGACTATCTTCCATTTGGAGTTCTAGATGGAGACAGTCCGGCGAAAACCCGGAGGAGAAGTTTGGTTATCGATACAAGCGTTCGTTTACCCGATGAGAGTATATCTCCGTCTTCCCTGGTGCTCGGTGTATCAAAGACAAACGGGGAGGATACCAGCGAGAGAAGCAACGGTAGCCGAGATTGCTTGTGAGTACGACTGATGTTTTCCACCATTTTGGAATTATGTTGGCGTCTTTCTATTTTCTGTCTCATGCTCGATATATACGCGTAATTACGTTTCTTACAGCCCACTCACCACCCCGTTACCGATATCGGCCATCACCCCCCATACTTTGACACCCGCCAGTTCGACCGGATCACCAGCCACGCCCGGATTCCATCCACCGGTTGGCCTTGTTACCTCAGGCTCGCAGCCAGCAACGTATGCCCAACCTGACTCATCTTCCTGTTTGCCTTTGACCTCTTCGTTGTATGACGACTACTTTACCCAAGACAACGGGGAGCTCGACTTCGGGTACAATATCCCCTCGTTCGGGGCTGATCCTACGCTGCACCGACAAGGTGAATCAACACAGGCGACAGACTCAAAGACGGGAGCTACGATAGACATTGAGGGCCCTTTTGGTGAGTATTTGGATTGGACATGCTTGAAGGACGTCAGAGAACACCGGGAAGGCGATCTCAGCGACATGGAAACGTTGTTTAACGCCGCACATCAGGAAAGTCAATTTACTATGTAGCATAACCACCCGGTACACTGTAATGTATAGACACCGTGGTACTATGTAATGACTACTCTAATGCCAAAAAATGTATCCAAATCGATGTACGAATTGACATGCAAAGAAGTGGCCTTCATAATCGAAGTATTGCGTCCATCGTGACAGTATCGCATGGTCGGAGGAAAAAACAACCCACTAAGAGCAAAGTGCTACTCGAATGCAGTAATCCGTGACCGCCTACTCGAGTCGACTATGACTTTGTCATTCCGTTTCTGTCTTGGTTGCTTATACCTTTCTTCTTATCAGTGCGTCTGACACGAATCGATACATCACATCGGGCATCTGGCTGGCTGAGTTTTCAGACCCCTGACTGCAGCAAAGTCTGCCGCTGCACACGTTCCGACGGTCCTCGGAGGCAACTTACAGCGCCATCATGTAGTGTCTTGCAAGGCATGACACCGATAAATATGGATTCGATGCTGGGACCCTTACCAGATGCAGGAAAAGGCACCAGAAAACCCGTTCCTTTTGTCGACGATGTAGTGACGCTTTGTTCTCGCTCGCGGTCGCTTTGACCTCGACGGTGGCTCAAGCGTTGCATTGCAACTTGCAATAAAGAGAATCCATTCTGCAGTGATGACACCACCTGTCCACATCCCTCCATCCACCCTAGCTTTCCTTCGTCCACCGGCCATTCTTCATGGTTCTTGAACGAATAACATACGCTTCCAATGGGAAGAAGATAATCCAGCAGTATCCGAATGGACCGTATGCGCCTCCTCTCCCTCCGGTGATAATAGATATCCCAGAGCGGCCAACTATATCCCAGGAATCATCCGTGCACCAATGCCTTGCCCCGGAACCATCCACTCATTCGCTCAAGCGATATCTGAGACAGGCATGGATGCCAGCTTGTTGCATTGGAAGGCGACCGAGAAGGTCTGATAGTAATGGTACCTGGTGCTATCATCCCGAGCTTGAAGTACCTCTCGGAACGCGTAATTTGCTCTTCATTAGGAGAATTCAAGACATCGATCTCCTCAGAGCCTTGAGTACTTGTAGGTGGTCCAAAATTAAACGGATTCTTGAATCAAGAGCCTGCCTCCCAGGGATGGACAGTATTCCCGACTTTAGTATTCCCGTTACACCCACATCCAATGACGTGACGGTCAATCTCGCTCTTCCTTCTGCTGGCATCGCAGATCTTGCCGACGAGGATGTTGATATTTTCGACACTCACGAGATCAACTGCGTTGCAGACCTGACTAGTATATTGAAGATGGTTACTCTTCGAACGGTTGAAACGGCCTACCGGTTATTATCGGAATCCGCTGCAGTTCACCCGACGACGTTTCATGACCTAAATGCACGGTTTCCCATCAAAGGTTCAAAATTCGATATGCTTGGACTGGTACGTATTGCTCGACTGCGCGCCCTTCCCGATTCTAAATCCCAATTAGCCAGGATCGAAACCTGGTGAATTATCGATGGTTCTGATCATTGTCCCATACTGGGAGGTTCATTATGGCAATCTAAAAGGCCTCACGCACGAGGGCAAGGCAGGTCTTTGACGACAAACGCTTCCCTGTCTTGGACTGATCTCCATTCCGAAGCAATCACCGGGCAGTCTTGACATGATTTCGTCCACTCGACCTCCATACTACTCCAGCGTCCTCTGGGCCGTGGTAAGTTAAGTAGTACATTACGCTGAAATGCGGTGCTAACTCATTCTTCGTCGAACCTAGCTTTGGGACGCGTGCAAGAGATATAATTGTCGCTTCTTCACCGTTACTACTTATAACCATTGGACTTTCGGAAATTTCAGTAACCGTAAGTTTCTACCAAGCATCAAGCGATTCATTCATGCCCACCGTTGCAGATCTTGGGACCGCTCAGTTAACGGAACAGATCGAAGCACCGGTATTCCTCCACGACTCTCCGCCCAGTCTGCAACGGATTGCAGAGTGCCATCAACCCAATGTTCTCGAGTGTCTTCTCTTCTGGATAGTAGCAGCCAGGGATCCAAACCATCGTCTTCTTCGGCTACCTCCCGACCACGTCATCACCGAACTTGAAGTCTTTTGCGCTTAATTAATAGCACGCACTCGTACTACTACTACACTAGTCCAATGCCCCTATGTTGATCATGCACTACGTTCCTTGTACCAACTGTTGCGACTCACCTCTGAATCCAGAGGTACATGTCCGAGAGCTCACCGGTCGTAAATATTGAATCTCGAAACATATGAAACGCGCTGTACGACGGCGACCATTCGACAGGGGACTATGCACGGGGGTCTGGCCGTTTTGCATCAATTCAACTTATTTACACGTGTTTTACGGAGAATTATGAGTGTCCGACGGGCATAGAGCTACACATGGAGTAAACGGGATGACGAGCACACCCAGAACAGACTTCAAAAATTCGACATCGGAAGGTCCGTCTTGACAGCAAGGTATTTGGATGGCCAGAAGGGAATGTAAACAATAATACCAATAAAGAGCGGGAGGGCATCGAGAAGGTACAGCCAAACTAGATGCGGAGTGGTTGATTAACTGGAAAATGTGACGAGCGAAGGGACGTACGCTCGTGAGTCATGAGATAGCCACCGTTCCCTTGGATATACTCAATTATGCGATAGATACAGCGCAGCTGTTTGGAAAACATACATCACACACACGCACACTAGCAACAGTCAATCAACAACGACATACCATGATCATAGCAGAAGAAAACAACAGGGCTGCCACAATCGGACCCCAGGTCTCGCTGGACAGTGAGATGCCGTCTGCGCGAATACGCTTATAGACGTGCATACATAGCAAGATGAAAAGTGCGAAAGGGATGGTTTGGATGGCAAGCCCAGCCAGCACCATGTTAACACCCAGTTTGTCCGTCGATGTACTTTTAGACGTCTGCAATCCTCCGCCAACCGTCTGTAGGTATGAGCGTCAGAACATTGTTCAGCTGAAGTCAACGGAAAAGTCGTTTCTGACCTGGACCAAGGAGCTAACCAAATTACTGATAACAAACCAAGTTGCGACCTTGCGAGGCGGAATCCGAGAGTAGCTAGGGTCTAGGCAGTCTGCAACGAATTGGCCATATAAGAGGTAGTTGAAAACCAGAAATGCGGCGGGAGAGAGTAGGATCAGTAGCTGCTGGGATAAAAACAGCATCGAACTGTCGGGGTTGTTCGGGAGCATAATTCGAATAAAGAACCCCACGGCCATATCTGTAATTAGTGAGTTAGAGGCACTCCCTCTAAAAGCTGAGGCACTGACTCATCGACCCAAGGGGAAGACACAGTGCCCACCATGCTCGATTTGAGACGGCACGAGCAAACAGACAGACGCTGCAAAGAAGATACAAGGATCCTGCCACTATTGCAGCAACCCGGTTGGGGTCATAGTCTGGTAGAACTCTTGAGCGACATGTTTTGGTACGCAGGAAAGTTCAAGCTCACCGTACACGATCTGCACAATGGTCTTGCCATCGTTGTCCTGAGCTGCATATCACGATAAACGAAACTCGTTATGGGAAAATCTAAGAAATGTCCTCACCAGCACTGACTATGCCAACAAGTGCCGACACGCTGAGCAAAAGCGAAAACCACTGCATCATAGGGAGAATTATCAAGGAGATGGTGCAACACTCACTCACCGACCAGTATAAGTAGCAGGTATACTCCGACGGGGAAAATCCAATACGTGACCATGCCGTCGGCATGAAAAAGGCAGTGACTGACATTGCAGAACATATCTGTTACTCCAACGGATTTCTAGGACAGTTCCATTGGTTTGACAATATCCTGTGAGTTTGCTGTGTTACGCACGAGCTTGGCGAAATCCTGTTAGCGATAGTCGGTAAACGGACGCACGGTGTACGAGTTGACAACACCGCCACCCGCAGTGTAGTGTACATCTGCAGGCAGCCCATGGGGGAAAAAGCCCGTATCGTGACTTGTGAACCTTGCTTGAACACAATTGCCGCTCCATTTTGCAACGGTTGGCTTGTCAAATTGGCAGCGCGGGCACCGGTCCTCCGACTCTCAGAACTCCTCGGTGCCGAGCTCCACGTTATTGTTATAACCATAATCTTCCGAGCCCGCCACGAGCCCAGTGTCTACTGGCATCGTCTCGACGAAGATTAGTGCAACATTAGCGCGCGCAGCTTACTTTCCTCTGTCACGTCACGGCGGAATCAGGCCATCAGAGATAGTACCACGACTACGCCCGGGAACAGGCCGAACCATGGAGCTCATTCAAACTGCCCAGAAAAAAAGTGCTTTCAGTGTCTTTCGGTGAAAGTCTTGGCAGAGCGTTACGAAGATCGGCCACGTGAAAAGAGTGTGCGGCGGCTGTACGCACAGCCACCTAGACCACGTGACGCTCATAACCCCCTGAAACTTACGTGGCTGTGCCAGCGATTGGCGATCCGTGCGGGTGTGTGTCCTCCCTTGCGCGGCTGTCTGTGATATCCATCGGATGCGCTCGCAGTTCCTGCTGGGTGGCCGACGATTTGTAGGCTTTCCCGCTGCCTACAAGGGTCTGTTCTGCATTGTACCGCTTGTGTGGGTTTTCGCTACGGCCGTGCTAACGTGTCTGAGTTGTTGGTGTCCCGTTTTCTGAGCGTGCGTGCCACTCCTTCATCTCGTAACAGAGAAAGGGCGCTCCACTTATGAATGTGCATGTCCCAATGACGACGAGAACACTCCTCGGCACACACATCACCGAGATACCTCTCGACAACCAAGTATAGGTGAGCTGGCTGCTATTAAGCCAAGCACCACTAACGTGCCTCGCAGACGTATCAGTTACTAGGCTTTTCCTAGCACCCAGAGCCGCAGTACATGAATACAGGGTCGGCACAAGGTCAGACCGCAAACGAACTTTTGGGAGTGCCACTGCCGCAAGCTGCTTGGTCATGCATCCGTCCCGCCCGGTACCATAATCTACTTCACTTCCAAGCGACCTCCATTACGTGGCGGCTTTCTTTCTCTGTTCACATTCGTAACAGACGACTACATTTGTTGAGGAGAGTTTCGGTTCCCCCAACGTTCATATTCAAGCGCGCGTCCGTGTATGCTGATCTCCCTGACTCCGTCCTTTATCGCAATTCGCCTCACATGAAGTCTCCAACAACTGCAAAACAAGGAGGCCCATATTCATCGTACGTGAAGCTCGCGACTTTATTGACTTTATTGCTGTTGCTGGTACAATCAACACGTCGACCCCGTCAGAAACCGGGACCGGAGTGAATACGAAACAAGAACAGCTATGGATGAAGTGGCTAGCGCTTCTTTTCTATGAAAACGCTAGAAGAACCTCGGGCGTTTCATGGGATGATCGCTTGATCTGACATGCTGCACTTGTGGAATGAACCTAAGAACCTGATCCGGCCGCCGTCGCGTGTAGGTATGGAGATCAGATTGCAATCGCGTGTAACACGAGGTATGGAGAGTATATAGTTGCCTCGACATGCCCATTGTCGAGCTTCTCCTCGGGAACCCTTTGCAGTTCCAGTTCTCCACTTGAACGTCTAGAACGCACCTCAGTTACCGCTTCTTCCAAAGGTGATTCCTTTCGTGTGGGCACTCATTATTCACTGCATCTCAAGCAAGGGAAATATTCGGAGGACTCCCTGTGATGTCTACCACTCAAACTGCGAAATCCGAGGAAGGATTCGAAAAGGTTGAAGGTTCTCGAGAGGAAATTTCTCCGGAGGTTCCTTCAAACGTGACACCCCAGACATCGCATCAAAGCGCACGTCTGGGGAAAACCAGTGATCAGCCAACGAGTCAGTTGACGCATCACACTTCCCACAGAAGCACTGCCGTGCATGACGCCACTGCTCACCTGCAGGCATCGAGCCCTACGCTTACAAGTGCCCCTGCTGGGGAATCGCGTTACCGTGAGGAAACCTCAGCATCATCGCCTACCGGCCAATCAGGTGTTGGGACTCGGGCTGGCGGTCACCACGAGGTTTTGTCTCGAGCTCATACCGTATCCAGTCCTCACTCCGAGTCACACCAACATAAGGCCACGGAGGCCAGCTCTGCGGCTGATAAGCCACATGAGGCTCACCGCCACAACCCCGTCCCTACACGCATTTCGACCACGCACCCGATGCCAGGTCTGCATTCTGGCGCGCACGAGTATGCCCAGACTCGTTACGTGAAGATGTTACTTGATCTTGACGATATCCCAACCAAGGACAAGGTGCTAGCAGCATTTTTTACTTGGATATTGTTGGCCGGTTTTATTCTTTTCCCCGGGACGTTCGCAACGTGGGCAGACAAACCGCCCAATACTACAGAGCACGAGGTGGCCGCCATAATTAACAACGTACCATTGCGAGTGCAAACCTGTTGTATCCATCCGCAATTTGAATTGTATGAGCAGGTTGGTGATTGCATGGGTGTGTACGGGGGTTGGAGCGGTGGGTATGGTTTTACTGTGGTGGCAACGGAGAAAGAACTATATCTGGATTGTCAACAAAATCTTCGTGTGAGTGGGCGAGTGAATAGACGGAAGCTTGGCTGTTGACATAAAATGTCAACAGCCCCGGTCTCTTGAATTCTCTCGCAGGACAAATTTCTACTTTGACGAACATCTTCAGCAGCGCAGGTTCGTTGTCCAGCATTGACGGCGCCCTTGGCGCTCTGGTCAGCACGACTGCGTTGTCAACGATCATCACGACTGGTGTCATATTAGTGATATGCGCATTTCTGGTGGTGATATACCAGTTCGTGTTGATACGGAGGCTGAAGAAAGAACATGATGGGATAGAGCAAGAAAGACAGGCAGGAAAGGAGAAAAAACAAGTCTGAGGAAACGGGGGGATGGTGTAGCGTATTTTGTCACCTGGTCATAAAGTCATGAATTTACGATCGACTCATCTGCTCCTTCCTCTGTTGAGCATTTCGACTGCAATGTCGAAGTTAGTGTTGGCCCTGTCCACGCGACCCGACATGAGGGGGCGTCTAAAGCAGAACGTTCCGCTGCACTTTTAGCGTACATGCGGGGATCACATGTAATGCCGCTTTAGTGCTTATCGCAGTGGCCTACGTCCATGTTGGTAGCTACACGGAGCCTACATATCAATAATAAACCGGCGCCGTGCTGTGCGTCATTACTGATATCTGCACGCTAGCCTCATCTGGCATCCATGGGGATGGGTGACCTTGGCTCTCGTCTCGACGATTACACGAGCTTGGAAGAGCGAGACAAACGGTTGTAAAAGTCGAAGGATCGTTCGATGATGGCGGGCATCATCGCGATCGGAAGATATCAAGTGATTCCACGCGTACCCCTTGCTACTCACCTGACGTCGCGATTGCCGCTCACCCAGGGTAGGAAATGGTGGCTTTCTCGGTTTCCCCGGATCAAGTGATCTCCACACCCGAGCATGAATTGGAATTCAGAACACATGTCCTGTTTTACTGTCCGGTCCTAGAAATCGGGAAGAGTATTGCGGCAAAATAGGCATGATCGATGGAATACGGTTTCACTTCTCGTGCCGCAGCCGTGACCTAGGTTGGCAGAGTCGAGATGTCGACTGTACGAAACCACGATCCCGTATACCTTCTCATGTACCAGGACTTCTTGGCAAGCAGGCGCAAAAATAATCGGCGTCTATCGGTAGAAGTTGCGTGGGCGCTTACCACAATGATTGAATGATACGGTGATACACCCATCTGTTGCGTGGCTGAAACTGTGAAAAATGGACAACAAGCCATCGTGTATGACACGAGGCGCCCAGGATATAAACTCTACTACCCACCGATATGATGAGCGAAGGACTTGGTCTAAGATTCCGACCGGCAAGGTGGAAACTCCTCCCCGCCTGGGTTGTCCGTCTACAAGCTGCCAGAGCCCGAGGCCTCGTTTAAACAAGGTTAACTTCTCACCTGCTCCCCGTTCTTCCATTCGCCCACACAAGTGGTTCGCTCAGCACTACGGTCAGCGGCTGCGTCTCAAAGAGACAATTTCATAGGCAAATATTCAGAGGCACTTACCTATAATGCCTACCACCGAACCTGCGACAATTGAAGAAAGTTCCGTGGAAGGTTCACTTCCAGACCAAGAGCGAACCTCCCCAGAACCTCATCCACATGTGACGCGCACTATGTTCCTTCCGAGCTCGCATTTGGGGCAACCCAATGATCAGCGCTATGCAGTAGTGAATCAACTAGCACATTATATCTCGCGCAGAAGTTCTGGCATGCACGACGCCACTTCTTGCGTGCACGCATCGGGTCGTACGCGTATAAATACTGCTGCGCTAAACCCTGAGGAAATCCCAGCACCATCGTCTGCAGGTCCGTCAGTTGCCACGACTCGAGTTGGGAGTCCTGGGACCGATCGCAAGGCTTCATGGAGGGCATACACGATGTCCAGTGACCACTCCGAACCGTGCCAACCTACCGACGTTGAGGCCGACCTTGGTGCTGATAAACTGCACGAACCTGGCAATCCCGAATCTATTCCTCCCCCCATCTCGACATTGCACCCAATACCGGGCCTACATGCCAACCTGTACCAGTATCAGAAAACACCCTACGTGGAGATGATACTTGCGATAGATTTCATTCCGAACTGGTACACGCTGATGGCAGCATTCTTTACCTGGATATTGTTGGCTGGATTTGTTCTATTTCCAGCGACATTCGCATTGTGGGCAACTCGACCGACCGACACTGCCGAATACGAGATTGTTTCGATAATCAAGAACATGCCATTGTGAGTACAGTCCCCTTGTTACTGTATGGGACTCCGGTGATTGAATCTGCCAAGACTCGTGATTGCATGGGTATGCACCGGGATCGGAGGGGCGGGGATGATTGGGTTGTGGTGGAAGTGGAGACGAAACTACATTTGGATTGTTAGCCGGGTCTTCGTGTGAGTAGCGGACGAGTTCGTGGATGAAGACTTGCCTCATACCTCATGACGCCAGGCCCGGTCTTCTAAACTCCGTCGCAGGGATAATTGCTACTGTGACGAACGCCTACGAGACGCAAGGCAATTTGTCCAGCTCAAATGTGCGGGCAACGATAATCGTCACAGGAACGGTTGCGGTGATTTGTGGGGTTCTGGTGATGATATACCAGTGCGTGTTCATACGGAGACTGAGAAAGGATCACGAAAGGACAGAGAGAGAGAGGAATGCTGGGAGACAAACCGAATCAGAACAGAAGGGGGAGTTCGTGTAGTGTAACTTGCCGAGTATCAGTCGTTATCCGAGTTGTTCCTTTATACTCTCTTCATATCGTGTAGTTCTAATGCTTTTGATTTCATCGTGTTTTCAGACCTGCAATACAGTCGAGGTGGCTCCACCGCGGATAAGATGGAAGTGATACCCATGCGAGGTCTCGACGTCATCGAAAATGAGCAGGTATGTACGCTATTTCGACCGAAATCAAGAAGTCTGTCTTCCCAACTTGCTAATTGTCCGTCTAATGAGGCCACTTTTCTTTTCTTTCGCGTCAGGTTGACGTTTATGTCTGCCTCAGTCATTGTGCCGTTGCAGCCTCGACGGCCACAGTGACCTCCATCCTCCAGGATGATTACTCGTCGAGCAACCGACCCCGGAGTACCACGCAAGTCTGACAACCCTTTACTCCGTACGCGAACCCAAACCGGGCATTCACACAGTGACTCGTCCGCGCACGCTTTAACTATACAGCCGTCTGCTGCTTCACTGCCGCTCTCAGTTCATAACCGCACTTCCTCGAGGCAGGGAACCTCTTCGGGGACACAGCACGATCCACTTAATAAAGATCTTCCTCCCCCACCTGTGATGCCCATCGCCCAACATTCCGGTTTCGACGACGGCCTCGGCCATGCTCGAGAGGGCTATTCAGCCCACCAACAGCACAGTCTTCCAGCCGGATCTCGCTCGAATGTGGCACGTCAAACGTCCCGTCATAGCTCTCATCGAGAGCAACCTAGCGGACAACATGACCACACCTCGCGAACACACAGCAGTTTTGCCATTCATCGGATCGGGCATCATAGTACCACACATCGTCCTCGTTCCCGATCCCGATCCCGATCCCGATCCCGATCCCGATCCCGATCCCGATCCCGATCCCGATCCCGATCCCGATCCCGATCCCGATCCCGATCCCGATCCCGTCCCCGTCCTCCGAGCCCCGTTCCCCATAGATACCCCTCGAATCCAGGATACCTTGACGATGACCGAAGGAACTATACAGTGTACAGGTCATCTCCTGACCGACGTACCAGCGTAGATCGCGGCGAATATGACCATCATGTCTTAACGAGGACGCATACCAGAACGAGTTTGCACCAGCCGCACTCATCTAACGTCGAGACGATTCCCACACATTCACCTCATAAACTACAGGAACCGCACCATCACATAGACCCTGGACACATTTCGGACGTGCACCCGATGGCAGGTCTGCACTCCAACATGGGTGATGGTACGAACGAGGTACAAACGCGCTATGTAAGGATGCTGCTTGCACTGGACGAGATCCCAGAGTTGTACAAGTTACTAGCAGCGTTCTTTACCTGGATATTACTGGCTGGTTTTATCTTGTTCCCTGGCACTTTTGCTTCATGGAACAATCAACCTGCTGGAAGTACGGCAAGTCAGATTGCTGCAGTCATCAACCACGTACCATTGTGAGTGCAATTTGATACCTGACGTGGCAAAAGACCTAACCTCGTGCACGTGGCGAGATTGGTGATTGCGTGGATATGCACAGGCATCGGAGGCTGCGGGATGATCTGGCTGTGGTGGCGATGGCACGATAATTACATCTGGATCGTCAACCGAATCTTTGTGTGAGTGGTACATTCCACCAGGTCCAGGCTGGCCTGACATTTCCGTATTATTAGCCCTGGCCTTTTGAATTCCTTTGCAGGAGTAATATCGACATTAACGAACGTTTACGGTTCGCAAGGAGGTTTCTTTAGCACAACTGCGAAGTCCACCATCATTGTCACAGGAGTTTTAACCGTCATTTGTGGAATCCTGGTGTTGGTATACCAGTTTGGGCTGATACGAAACCTTCGGAAGGAGCACGAGAGCATAGTAGGCCCAGAGAAAGCCGGTCAGTATGGCGAAGGTGTGCCAGAAGAAATGAAGAGGGATGTGTAATATTCAGTTGAGCGCGAACTCAATGCCGGTTCGAGACGCTGGAGAATCGCAAAGTATTAGCATACCCCCTTGTTCCCTGACGAGCTTCCATGATAACGAGCCATCCTCCGATTCAACGTGTTTATCACCGTGGATGGATTTGTATGATAGGTTTGGAACTTTCAACTACTCGGCTCCCGATGTTGGCGCAAACAAACGCCTCGCGTGAAAGGCAACGAATCCTTGAGGCGAGAGTGCAGTGCTAAAGCACCGCATCATGCAGACCTACTCACCTGTACGAGACGAGTGCTCGAGGAACAGCCATTCCAGACTTATCCTCGTCATCCTAACTTCTGAACTGCAAAGTTGGTGTTGTTTCCGCGTGTCAAACTGGACTACACTGCAAATAACGCCGTCTTATTTCGGTGGTGGACCGGATAACGGAATGGTCATGACCCGTTCAAGAGACGGGCCACTCTAGAAGTTACATCCCCTGAAGATAGATTATCTAGTTCAACGTGTTTTTCCACACCACGCCCTGTAAATAGGAGTAACTCAGCTAAACCCAGAGAGGGGCACAGCGCATGCTGCAACACATGAACGAGGAACGCACCGAAACGTGCAAAAACGCGTGCAGGTGTTCCGTTCGCCTCCCTGATCAGGATGGGCAGGTCTGGGTTGTGTTTCTTCATAACAGGGTAGTTTGCAAGGACAAATTGTCTGAGGACCGGTGAGCAGTTCCGCCTGATTCCGCGGACTAGTTTTGCTTACCGCGTGCCTTCAGATGCCTGTCCTGACTGACAAAACAAAATTCGGACCTCACGAAGGGTAGGCGACAGTGCCTTTGCAAACGAGGACATTGACGGAGATGAGCTGGTATAGGCCTGCGTTGGCTGGGCGAGCACGGCTGTATTGATTACATAATACTGTCTATCCACACGGTGGGAATTCCATTTGGTTTGGTTGCTTTGAAACGCCCTCAGCTGAGCTCGCTGGTAGGACCCAAGACACGGTCAAAGTCCCTTCCCCAGGGCGTCTCCCCACCGACAGACCAACGACATGGACGACGAGCAGAAGAAACAGCAAGAAGACTGGCTCAACAGCCGCAAGCACAGACTACCATCCTTCACAGAAGTCCTGTCAAGACGGACGCGACCCCCCGTCGACTTGTTTATGTTTTAGTCAGTCTCGCCTGGTGCTCTCCGCGTCCTGGTTTAACGTCTATTTTGTAGCTTGTTCCTCCAGCGTGAGGGGGCGGAAGACATACTGGACTTTTGGCTCGATGTACAACAGCATGAGAACCTCTGCAGGGCTTACTTCAAGGACGTCCGCAAGTCGGGACGCACGATCAAGGAGGACTGGCCCCAGTATTGGGATTATGCGAGGAGGCGTGGGTCAATTTATGGCACGGTCGTCGGTCTCCAACCTAGTGCTCCCAAACGAAGTACCACTAGTACTGGCGACCTTCTAAGCGACCAGGAAAAGCAAGCTTTAGCCGCTACAAGTGATGAAAGGCATGGCGGGGAGCGCTCCACCAGTCCCCCCTCACGAACTCCTGGCTTCGAAAAGGAGCGGATCGCGTCCGCATCGCCCCCAACAGCAGACTACGACCCTCCTCGCTCGACGACTCCTTTCTCCCTTTCAGGTCGCACTCCCACTTTTTTCATGAGGCGGGCCTCACGGGCGCCTACGATCATCCCTCGTTCCGCAGCTATCACGCGCATGGATCTCATCGCTTCTGCAGAGCGTATCTTCTATCGCTATCTCTGTCCACCCAATACGGTCAACTCTCCAGAGAATCACGAAATATACCTTCCTCCAGCACTTCGAATCCACTCATTTCCGTTAAACAGCACACAGGAGCCCAAGACGCAGAATGAGCTGAACCTGTTGGCCCAAATCCCTGACATGTTCCATGCACAAAAGGAATATTGCTTCCGCGCGATGGAACAAGATGCGTTCCCACGATTCCTCCGGGCCAAAGCCTTTGGAAATTTGACGCCCCTCTCGGCTCTCGTGCGACTAGTCGTTGGGTTAATTGTCTTGTGGATTGGCCTCGCAGTGGGGTTCTCGCTTATTTTTCTCGACGTGCAACCAAAGTCGAAGCGATTTTTCGTATGTTACCTTTTTCTTCTCGAGTCCGTGTCGCATGTTGACCCTATTTTCCCTGCGATAGCTCTTCCTTCCCTTCACGTTTGCAATCCTATTTCTTATTTCACACCAGTATGAACTGGATCCAATCCTCGTTTTCCTTGGACAATCCGAATCGACGCCCTTCCGCACTCTCACCATCCGCGAGCCATACGTAAAGAAGCTTCTCCTAGGTCGGGCCGTATGGGTCACTACCCTCGTCGCGCTGTGCTCGACAGCACTAACATTGATTTTTTGGGCTGTTCCGGGCCATCGGCTGTGACGACGACGTGTGGTAACAAATAATGATGAACGTCTGGAACGACGACGAGGGTTGGGTGGTGGGGTAGCAGCGTACGTGTACGAGATCGTGAAGGACGGAGGACCCAAAAATCACATTGGAATTTTGGCGACGGATCGTTCCCTTTTCTTTATTTTCCTATCTAGCTTTTGACTCTCCCTCGCGCCAACATTTTCCTTAATCGCCTTCTAATTCGTTCGCGTTCCTGTGCGTCCTTCCCATCCTTTCTTACTTCCCTTCCCTCGATGACGGTATACCTTTACTTTTGTCTCGCTCTCAGTGGCACTCATACTCGAGCTGTCACAACGGAGGAACGCCCCCATGTCAAACACCCTCGCTATGTTATCGTGCACCTCCCCTCTCCGCGAGCGGTTGTTGGTTTGTCCCAGAGACTTGACATTCTTGTCGAATTTTCTATGGGCTCTGCCCACGATTATTCCCTTTGGTACTTTCTATAAATCGTATTCCCCCCGGTGTAGAGGTGGACAAGATACTTTACAGTTTGACATTATGTTTATGACTTCTTACCTTGCCGTGTGATCCGTACATGCTTCAAGATAAAACATTTGAGCAGACACAAGAGGACTGGAAAAAATCGGCTCGTCTGCCTGCCAAATAGATAATTGTGCCGCCAACCCGAAAGCAAGCCTAATTACATGAAGCTATACGGGATTCTGACCCTGGCCAGTCTGCAACTCTTCCTTGTCCCGATTGTAAGCAACGACATAGGGCTGTAATGACAGGCTCAGCGGAGGAGACAAAATATTGACACGAAGACGTACATATTTCTCTTCATCTGACATTCTACGCCACCGCTCCCCTGCGGCACGACCTAACCGAAGGATGGCTCGTTCGGGGTTGGCCTTGTCTTGCAAAATAGCGTTTCCCTCGTCAGTCGAGCGGAAAGCAACGGCGAACCTCGAGCATATATAAGATACGAATGAGCCAGAATGTTATAGCAAGCTCACCGCATATAAGGGGTCAGAACAGCAGGCTGCTTAGGTAAACCGCGTAATTTGGATTTTCCCTGAGCCTTGCGCTGCTTGTTTATGGCTTTGAGTACGTTGGGGTCCAGCTCGTTGAAGTATTTTTCTTTGGCCTTTACGTGCTGAGACTTTTGGACTTCGTACTCGTCATAATAAGGCTGCATGATGGCCAGCTGTCAGTACAGTACGAAGGGGTGCAGTGAAAATGTCCAATGACCTGCTTTTCTGCCTGAGTCATCGAAGCCCATGCTTCGCTGCAACGCTTGGTGATTTCCACCACGTTATTCTCGTTGAGAGATCCAACGCTGTCAATATCTTTCCTGAACTTGGAAAGGAAGAGGAAATATGGAGGAGTAGGTCGTTTGGGTGGTAAATCTTCCTTGTCCACGCGGGGGGTGGCTGGCTCAACACGTAAGAACGCGTAGACGGACATTCGAAACAGACGCACATGACTTTCCCTTTGCTTTCGTGGGCTCCTTTGCCTCTTTTGTTGACCTCTTCCGCGGGCTTTCTCTCTGGGGCTTGTCAGAGCCCGTCGCCTTCTGGTCTTTGCTTGCAAGAGGCGGGAACTGGAGTTGTGGGGTGGTAAGAAAAGTGCGACGCGCCAAGGGTGCGACGACGACGAAACGCGTTGCAAGCGAGATGGAAACGCGCTGGGTCAGCAGAGACAACATCGTCGACGAAAGGGCCGCTGTAAACAGGAGCGAGGCCCATATATCATTGGTCACGTGTCACACAGTCACGCGTCTTTTTATGGTAATCAAGAACATTTATGCCTGCCAGGGGGGAGACGAAGTGAAAAAGTGTAGCATGTCGACGTCAACGACGACCAGGCCAGCCCCTCAGCTGGTATTCGACCCGAACTCCTTGCCCATACCACAGCTCGAGTCGCTGAAATTCAAGGCAAACCAGATTATCGAGTCTATCCAAACCCTGCAGCGAACCATCGAAGCCGGCGGCCAGCATGTGATGCCACCGTGGCCCGATATTCTATCCAAGTACAATCTCATACTCTCCCAGACCCACAGCTTCTACTCATCTCTCACATCGTCGTTGTCTGCTTCTCAGCCTAATGCTTCCTCGCAGACACAAGTAAGGAGTCCCTATGAGAAGATCGCACTTCATCCCAGCGTGGGCATGACGGATGCCCAGTTCGACAACGAAATCATCCCACTCCTCCGGAATCAGCAGACTACGGACGTTCTTCAACAGGAGAACGCGACCGTGCGTCGTCTCGCAGAGTGCATGGCCACCCGTGGAGCACTCGCGATTAGCGGCGTGCAAAATCAAAGTCAAAGCGATCACCCTGCGCCTGGCTCAGGCATCGCCAGATCCCAGCGGGTCACAAACGAAGACGTTCTTCGTGAATGTGCAGAAATACGCGAGGCTCACGATCATCGTACGGAACGTGCAGTTCGTGCAGTTCTCATGCTCCGCGACAAGTACGATTGGAAACAACGTGTCGCTGTCGAGGTGGAAGAACCGGAGGAGCTTCAGTGGGACCCACGTCTGTCCCAACCAGCCATGGATGTCGTCAACGGCGTTGGGGTCGAGCATGACGCAGATATCGATGCAGATGATGGACAGAGCAGCGATGAGGAAGAAGTAGTTGAGGGCGAACTTGCTGGAGACGATGGTGAAACTCCATCACCTCGTGGCGACGTCGAAATGGCACCAGCCGACAATTGATTTGGAGCTCTACGACGAATCATATTCGGTCGGGTATACTCTTACACACTCCAACAGCGCTCTAATAACACGGTGCGTCCTTCAGGGCTTTGACACACCTAGGGAGAACCTCCCTGGCCCACTGCACTTTATCCCTTCCAGTGCTATCCCCACCCTGACCTGTCGTCTCCTCATTGCATCCTCTCCTTTCTTCCGCCAGCACGAGCAATGCCAGATATATAGTGTACCACACCCGTTTCGTCTTCTGTCTCGGAAATACGATTAAAGTGCCTTCACCCCCGAAATATCCCTCCTTGACAGCTTGACTTGGTCCAGGCGGCACGAACCACGCTTCCATCAGTGGATCTCCCCATAGTGCATGTGAGAACGTCGGCAGCAAATATGCAATATCCGCTTCCGCCTCTTCAATTTCCGTTCCGTCCTTCAGGGGAAGGGACACCAGCACGTCCGCCTCGCTTCCTGTAACCCACACCAAGCCAGGTGATTCAACGTCATCGAACAAAAACGCCCCTATGGCACGAGAAAGGTACCACCGTAACTCTTCCACGTCAATTCCCAGTTCGTCGCGCAGGCCAAGGCTGGATGTCCCTCCATCCGCTTTGCACAATTCGGCAATCAACTCCTCCAGCACGAGAACGAATGTGTCTTGCCAGCTGTACTTTGACCAATCCTCTGCTTCCTCCCCGTTTTCTTCATTTCCACTGGTTGTCTGCAAGAAAGAAGGGAAAAGTGTAGGTCCAGACTGAATCGCGGTCGATTCGACTGGTCTTCCGAACCACTCGTTCGTCACCCCATGTAGTGCACGAAGATAGGTGCCGAGCCGCAGCTCTACACGTGCGAGTTGCCGTGGGGAGAGAGTCGGGCGGAGGGATGCGAGAGACGAAATCGATGTGGACATATCCGCCGGTACCCGCGAAGGCTGGGGAATGAGGAGTAGGAGCCAACCGAAACTCCATCGTCCATTGCTACCTGAGCTATCTTGAGCGACGGGTTTGGGCACTGGCACATTCGTACATGACACGATTCTCGTCAAAAGGGCAGATATTTCCTGGAGAGTGGCGGTGATTGTGGGTGACGAATCATGTTTGGAGTCGGGATGGAGTGGCGAAGTGAGGAGTAGGTAGCGTGCTGAAGCGTTGGTCAGGGTGATATCATATATCCTCTTAGAAGCTGTGTAGCTACAATACGAACGTGATGTGTTCAGCTCGGTTGTTGGTGTATCTTTGATAACTGGTTGCGGCGCACCTAAACCCGGCGTTCCCGACCTCTACGAATGAGGTGACGGAGACTTCGCTTCCCTCGTACTCGGCCACGATATCCTGTGCTTCTTTCAGTGTGATCGCTGGGGTCATCGAGGTCTGTTGTATCTCTGGTGCCGGTGCTGCCATTCCTGTCTCCTTCGAGGCTCGTGCCAATCCCGTAAAATCGGTGGCATCAAGACATCGTAGTATGCAATAGATTAGATAAGATAGCCCACGATCGGTGATAATTGTCGTCAATCAAGTTGGACTTCACCGAGTACAAGCTGAAAATGAAGAGAAGAGCGGTCTAGGCAGCCGCATGTGAAGCCGTGATCATCGTTTCCAACCGACATACACCACGCACGGGTTTGCGCCTTCAAGCTTCAACTGTGAGATCTCAACTACCTTGGGGTTTTCGCTGCTCCTATCAGACTCTGATCTTCGTGGGTTGGGTCAACACATCCTCACATGATGCAACACGCTGTGAATTTTTACTTTGTTCAAGCCATGCAGCCTGCTGGCGATGAGAAAAATGTGTGCACAGATACGGTCTCGCTACGGGCCAAGGACGACAACCGCGAGTGCGTTGTAACGTAGTAGCAATAAAGAACCACAGGCCCAATCACCCACTTACATTAGTTGCTTGCAGGTATCTCTCGCCGCGATATTGTCGGGGGCAAAGGAATTCCGCCTGACATGGGCCAGTGTTCCTGAAGGTTTGATAATTCAGGAAAATCATGCATTCCACTTGCAACGGTATCGAGTGCTGTTGTTTAGGAAAACGTTACCGACAACGGCAAGTCCCCACCCGACCGGTTGGCTTAGGATGCAACTGAGTCATCGCGATCGAGTACCGAGTCTTGGAAACGCCGGTGGTTGGGTCTATCACTGGACAGAAAGGGTGTAACCGCTTCTATAAACCATCATTAAATAGGTGGTACTGCGAGAAAATACTATTCGAACAGGTCAGAATACAATCCCGGACTGGACTGGGGTACAATTCAAGAAATCTATATTCGATGTTCTCTCTCACGGTGGCTGGTTGCCAAGCGAGACTAAGCGGAAGGGATGGTTTCTTCGATAACCTCCCCTTCTAGCCGGCTCTTTACTGTAACACTTCCGTCCTGTGCGAATGATAAGCCGACCTTCTACTACGCCGAGAACGGGATGGATTACCTGATTTCCAAAGTAAGCAGCCTGAGCCATGTGACAGAAAAGACCAACTTCCACGACGCCGGTAAGCAGTTTTATCCTTGCCATAAGCTATATGGGATTGGTGTCAAATGGAGTGAGTGACCATTGGCGCGCTGACATACCTTGTAAGGATCTCTCATAGCCTCTACAGAGAACGGTGCATCGATTATGAAGTTGCCGTTGTCCGAAACCACTGGACCAGCTTTAGCCTTGGCCATTCGCAGAGTCGCATTTGGTGAACCGAGTCTGTGATGCAGATTTTGTAGTACTTTTGCATACGCGAAGGGGACAACTTCTATAGGAACACCTGGGAACTAACGTGAAAAAACCGAAGGAGTCAAATAAGCACGTGACGTCATCCGCGCTCCGCTAGACGGACTCACGTTAGTTCCCAGGTACTGGACGTTTTTCCTGTAATCTGCAACTAGGACGAACCTAGCAGGGCATCAGAACAGAATAATTCGTCGTGGGAGACGACGGTACGTTTCTGCTGCTTCAGCAAGTACTTTCTCCCTCAGGTGGCAAGCACCACCTCCTTTTATACAGTTCAATTCGCTGTCAACCCTGTTATGCATATGTGTCAGTTGAAGAACCGGTTATGCTAAGCACCACACGAACTCGTCGGCGCCGTCTACTGTCACGTCGATCGTGGGGAACTGGTCGACATCACCGAGAGACAACTTTGACGCGACGATAAGCTCCTTAGACTGGAATCCGGTGGGGATGAACACGCGGCCCTTGTTCAGCTGCTCGCCTTGTTGGACAATACGTTCGACGACGTATGGTACAGTGGATCCTGGATAGTAACCTCAGAAGATGCCATGGGATGGTCATGGATATATGGATCAGACCTGAGCCAATGCCAACGACCTGGATTCAAATGGCTTGTCAGTCGATATATACAGAGCATGTATGTCCCAAAACCTTGTGATGAGGGAGAATGTGCTGGTCGACCGCAGTGTAAGCGGCTAGGCGCTTCGACTGCTCGATGACCGATAGCTTAGTGGGCGTTACTAAGGGGGGTCAACATATGCGTCCAGACCCTGTGTCCGTGTTGACCTACTGGGGACAGCGGGACCTGTTGGTACGGGCATGGGGACTGGTCGAGGGATGGCGTTTGTTCTGAGGGCTGAGCACAACTCGACCGAGTATTTAAACGTCGATCACTTACAAAATCTCGTCGACGTAAGGCAGAGGCATCCTGTCCGCGGTGAAAGAGCGACGGAAGGCGGTGGTCGTGGCAGATGGTCGGCTCGCAAATAAGATCAAGGGGAGCTTGGCAGGCGCTGCTAATACATAAATCATGTGGACGGTCTCGAGAAAATGGCAGGCTCACCGCCTTTGGATTACACCGAAACCCACGTTTGTCCGTTTCACCTCAGCCTGCAACTAGTTTCTCATACGTGGACTGGCCGCACTGATCGGTTCTCTACTTGGTGGGATGAGAGCGATTAAGGGTACGTTCACGCAACCGTTTACATGAGAACACTATCCTGAAAACAGTCGAGGTGTTCTTCTCACATGGTGGGTGTACCACAGATCTCGGAAATGCTGAGGGGTGTCTGAAGGACGGCCCTGCTCATTCTCAAGCGACACTGCTGTCAAGCAAATCTTACTTGCGATGAATGAGAAAGATCCCTTCATCATAGAGGATCTGGACGACTACCACATGGTAATCAAGGCGGACGAGGAATACAGGGTACGAAAAGTGCTGGAAGTTGAGGTGCGAGTATTCTCTTCCGTATGGCCTCCATGATGACACCTGGTGCCAGCTGGAGAAGAATACATATAGCTTGGAAGCGACTTGAATCCAATTACTGCACTAAACATACACTGCAATATATTGTGATCATTCTGAGGCACACAATTCGGCCCCTGGTAGCGGGCCCGGTTCCCATGATTATAGCTTGGGAACTATCAAAACAGCTACCGATCAGGATGCTGTTCGGTCATGCAAACGCGCTACTAGCCCTAAGAATTGAAGCGGGACTCCCATTACACGAAGCATTTCGAACTTCAACCCTCTGATGTAGGTATCGACACGCGCAGGAATGGCTAATCACTGGATCTTCCCATATCGATGATACCCTGCATTTCTTCTATGCAGTTCGTCGTGTATGATTGATAAGTATCAATGTGCTACAGGTACCAGGCTAAAACGTTTCAGCATCTTCCCGTGGTTTCGCGAGCGGGGATATGTAGGGAACGCCAAATCTATTAGACAAAGGAGACTGTCATGTTCAATCGAAGTTCGGGTCCGGTCTTAGGTTCACCGGCCACCGGCCACGAGCGGAGGTGCGTATGAGACAAAGAGCCGTTAGTGTAATGCCGTTCCCGGTGCGTACGCCGTCCTATCACTCGCATTGTCAAGTTAGTCGCTGAGTACTGAGCACTGAGTATTCCATGATTTCGAAAAAAGGAACGTACACACTAAGATTATGCACTCTATTGAATTGTGCCTGTGCCATGGTTCTGCCTACACTTCGGTAAACTGCAGAGCAAAGGAATTTTACGAAGTACAGAAACAGAACAACCAAGTCGTGAACAAACCGAAAGCATATAACCGTTTCTACCGCATGAACCAGAGACACCAGGAAGCGTCGCTTCAAGCATTGTACCACTCTAACACCTTTTCTCTCACAATTTCCCTGGGACACCGTCTTCCCGTCCAGTGCTCAAACTGTGCGTAACCCTGTTCCAGCAGAACCTCTACGCCAGGTACGGTAGCCCATGTAGGTGCGATGCGCTTGGTGAGGGCCAGCAGAGGAGTCTCAGCAGGCTTGTAGGCCATATCGACGACAACGCCTTTGGTTGAAGCGTCGAGTAAGTTGGGAGGTAGATACACCTTGCCCTCAGAGCCCGGACCGGTTTCGATCGTCGTTGCATCGGCAGGTACGGTGGATATGACTACGCTCGGTGCACCTGCAGGCCAGCTTCCAAGTTTGTCAAGTACTCGAACGGGTATGCTGGAGAATGCCTCAGCGATGGCGGTAGCCTTCGCACGTGTACGGTTGTAGAGATATATTTGTTTTGCGCCGAGGGTGTGCAACGCGTACACAGCTGCCCGCGCCGTTCCACCCGCTCCTAGTACCAGCGCCGAACCGGGGGCACGAAGCCCAGGAGATACCGCATGAATGGCACCAATGATTCCAAGATAATCGGTGTTGTCGCCCAAGAGCAGGCGAGGTTTATTTGCATCAGAGGAATGGCATGGAATAATGGTGTTGACGGCACCGATAACGGTGGCAGCCGGTGTAAAACTATCAAGCACAGACATGATATCAAGTTTCAGCGGGATCGTCACGCTTGCTCCTCCGAAGTCTGGGCTCGCAAGGATGGCGCGCGTTTCATCAGTGATACTCTCGCCCTCAAGGAGCCCATACGTGTGCGGCAGCCCGAGAGCAGCGAAACCAGTATTATGTAGTGTGGGCGAGGGCGATCGTGCAATTGGGCTGCCGAAAAGGAAGAAGCGACGCGCGGGAAGTAATCCAATGAGATGCAACGCGCGGTGAATATCGGACACGGACATTTGTCCGGGAGCGGCTGCTGTAGGCAGAAGGGAATGGGTGACCGGTGTCAGCGTCGTGTTGAGCACGCGCGAGAGCTGTCCTGCTGTCCCCATGTTGATCGCTATGAGGGGCTTTGATGTAATTGCCACTTTGGCGACGAAATCCTGTAGTTTGAAGTTATCGGAAACGCTGTTTGCCTTACTGATGAGCTTCACGACATCCCCAATCTGTGCTGCTGCTTCGTATTGTACTTTCATGGCGACACTGTCCCACTTCACCGAGCCAGTCCAATCATGGAACGATGCGACGATTTGCGAAGGGCCTTTCAAAGACACGATGTCCAGGATTAGTGGAGCAGGCAAGGTTGTTTCGACATCAACATATTCCACACCGAGGCGTAGCGCGAGTTTGAGGAGCTTCCCCGCCTCAACCGGCGCATCGTCCGGGAATGCCCCTCCCTGAGAAACGGTTCGCACCGTGAAGACGATCGGAAGTGTCGTGACGCGGCGAAGAGCAAACAGTTGAGTGGATACGTATGAAGGGCTGGGAATTTGCAGCCCAGATTCACGCAGGAGATCGACACGCAACTCCACTGCATCGACACCCGTGGTGAGCTCAGGTATCTTGGGAAGAGCAGGTGCTACGTCAGGGTAGGTTAGAGAAAGGAAGTAAGAGCGGTTGGCATTGGTCGAAACCAGGTTTGGTCGCAAACCCGATATGTGTCCAAAGAATCTCGAAACCTCAGCCTCCAGCGCTCCAGGTCCTAGGGCGGATGCGCCGCCAGGGAGTGCTGTGTGGTTCCCAAAGACGTAGTTGGCACACTCCTCGAACCAAGGAGTGCGCCTCTCAAGAACGGCACGCACTGGCTCGCCGTATGCTGGTCTTTCCGTTTCGCTTTCCAGATACCGCTCAATTTCCTTGGACTCTCTTTGCACCCACACAACGCATCCACCCGCCTTGGCGTACTTCTTGAGTGCCTCACGTGCCTCTAGAGTCTCCACTATACCACCTCCAAGGCTGACCACCCACCCGCGCGCATGTGTCTTCATCAACTCGAGGAGAAGAGTGATCTCTGCCTTACGGAACTCCGCCCAGCCTCGTTCCAGAACGAAGTTGCGCAATGGTTGCTGGTACACGCGAGAAAATTCGGCGTCGAAGTCGAGTAAGGGAAGAGAGAGAGATCGTGCAGCGAGTTCTCCGATGTAAGTTTTACCAGATCCACGCATGCCAACAAGGAGGATACTTGGGATAGTTTCGGGAGTCTTTGGGGCTGGCTTGGTATGGGCGGTTTTCGCGGGTTCGGGTAGCTGGACACCTTCTACTTTGATGCCGAGCTAGAAGAAGTACCTGATTAGACGTATATTCTCGCCGAACACGTGTGTAGCAGACAGAAAGACGTGTGCGGGCCCACCTTATTTTCGAGGTCATCCCACCAATTGGGCCATGTCTTCTCTACACACCGCTTTTCCTCCAAGATGGTTCCATCAACGACAGTGGCAAGAACGGCAAATGCCATTGCAACGCGATGATCATCGTAGCAGTGTATAGATGCACCGCGCGTGAGCTGGGAGAGCGGACGGCCATAGACCTCAAGTCCATCCGGAAGTTCTCGTGTTGAAATCCCAAATTTAGCTGTGGAAGGCGGTTGAAAACGACTGGAGGTGAAAGTAAGTGCTGAAACGTACCCAGCTGATCGATCATCGCCTGAATCCGGTTACACTCCTTAACACGCTGGTTGGCGATGCCCCTGATCCTCGTTATGTTCTTTCCCTCGCCGGATTCTGCGCCTTCGCCTACACCACCATCCGTTGCAACAGCTGCAACCGCACAGGCGGTCAGGAACGCATCGGTCATGGGCTCCATATCAACCTCTCCTCTGGCTCTCAGCTTGCCTTTGGGTGGGCCCGTGACAGTCGTCTCGGTCTCAGTCTGTACGACCTCGCACCCCATTGGTTCCAGGACTTCTTTCGCAAAGCGTGCATCGCCCTGCAGCGAGGAGGAGCCGATGTTGGCTAGCGTGCACCGCGTGCCAGTGATGGCAGCGATAGCAAGGGGATACGTCGCGCTGCTTGCATCGCTTTCGATAACAAACTCGCCGCTCTCCGGGGCACGATAAGTTCCTCTGGGAATGTGATAAACGTTTAGGAGGTCTCCGCTAGCTGCGTCGCGTTCACGAGTGACCTCAATCCCGAAGTCACGCATGAGTTCGATTGTCATGTCGATATACAATTGGGAT
Source organism: Pisolithus albus (assembly GCA_024613165.1). Lineage (NCBI taxonomy): Eukaryota > Fungi > Basidiomycota > Agaricomycetes > Boletales > Pisolithaceae > Pisolithus > Pisolithus albus. Next base: position 1,141,947 of record JANFAB010000008.1, read on the forward strand.
ATCACGGCAGGGCCCGTCAAAACCAGCGTGGTCGGCTGTGCAGCGTAGGGTGCACAGAGTAGGATGGAAGAAACATACTGGGAAGAAAGAGATGCATCAAGGGTAAGCGTACCACCAGGCAGTCTACCCAAGGGCTTGATGGAGAGAGGAAGACAACCTTCAGATTCGAGATAACCGATGGTAGCACCTGCACCACGAAGAGCAGTGACTAGTGGTGCGATTGGACGTTGCTTCATGCGCGCATTTCCGGTGATGGTAGTCGTTTCTGCTCCAGACGTGTCCGTCGTGTTCGGGGGAGAGACAATAGTGCAGACTGTCGTAAGGAACCGCGCAGCTGTGCCTGCATTGCCAAGATACAATTGCGTGCCGGGTGGTGGGACGGACAGCGCACCGCCCGAACCAGTGACCACCAACGTCTCTCCATTGTCAGTCCATGTGAATGTGGCAGCCTGAGTGCAAATCAGCGATGTACAGCAGGAGAATAGCGAGTATAGGATGCCACAAAACGTACCTTGAGTTGTTCGAGAGCGGCCATCATGACCTGGGTATCATCGGAGTGAAGGAGATTTTTCAGCCTACAGGTCCCCTTGCAAAGTGCAGCAAGCACGAGGGCACGATTGGAAATGGATTTGGAGCCAGGGGTTGAGAGTGTAATGTGAGGGATACCAGTAGCAACCTTGCCATTTGAGGCCGAAGTTGCTGATGAAGCTTGAGCAATCTGGGCATTGGGAACAGGGCCCGACAGCTGTGTAGGGTCTGCATCGGGAAGTTCCAACATCGGAGGGGGGAGAGGAGGTTTCGCGTAGGTGCCTGGAGTCCCTGCTACTACACGCACAGCGGGGCAGAGGACCTTCCTGATATCCTCATCAGCAATGCCAGTGGCACGGAGTTCACGAGTCTTCCCAATGCGCTCGAGCAAAACTACCCTCTTCAGTTTTCCTGCGTTTTTCTTGTCGACTGACATCCGATCAAGCAGGGTGTCGACAGAAATAGGTTGACCCCCTGCTGCCACAATACGCTTTTCGGCTTCAAGGATTCGCTTGTCCGAAAGTGTGGACGGAAGGCCATACGATTCGATACAGCGGCGCAGGCGACCGAGACTGACTTGCCCAAGGACGCCAGCTGCGCGAGCCAGCTCCGCTTCGAGAACCATGCCCACACTGATGCATTCGCCGTGGAGGATATAAGGAGTAACAAGTGCCTCGATAGCATGGCCGATAGAGTGACCAAAGTTAACGAGACCCCGAAGGTGTGCTTCGCGTGGGTCACGTGAGACGATCGTAGCTTTCGTATTGATGGAAGATATGATTAACGTCAGGAGTGGGTGGTTTAAATCGAGCGCAGGCGAGGACGAGGAGAGACAGGTCAGGAGGGTCGAGGAACTAGCTTCGAGAAGAGCGAAGGCAGCCTCGTCCCAGATCGCTGCGGTCTGTAGTAGTGTGTGAGACTGATTACGGTTGCCATAGGGTGAATTTATACCTTGATGACTTCCGCAAGACCATTTGCGAGTTCCCGTACAGGCAGCGTGCGGAGGAAGGCAACATCGACGAAGATGTAGGATGGCTGCCAGAATGCGCCAATAAGATTCTTGCCCAAAGGAGCATCTACGGCCGTCTTTCCACCGATGGAGGAGTCAACCATGGCAAGCAATGAAGTTGGCACTTGTACTACGCGTACCCCACGCATGCTGTGATGGATCAGGGACGGAGATGTGGCAAATTTTGGAAGTGACACACAAAGTTGCAGCAACGAAGCCAACGAGATCACCGATAACACCACCTCCAAGGGCGATGATGACCGTGTCCCTGGTACATCTATGACGGAGGAGGAAGTCCTCTATCTCTGCCTTTCCCTCGCGAGTCTTGGTTGTCTCGCCTGGTGGGATGGTATAAGTGAGGAAGCGGGGTCTAGCAGGATCTGATTTGTTCGGAAAGCGAACATCCGTCGCCTGCGAGAACGTGGCAGCTATCGGCTGCAGGTAAAGGGGCGCGATGTTAGTGTCTGTGATCAAGACATAAGTCGAGGACGGTAGGGTATCTAAGAGCGTGTCTGAGATGTGCTGGACGAGGTTGAACCCGACGTGGATAGATTCTTTGCCTAGGATTGAAATCTTTTGCACAGACATGGCAGTTTGGCAGATGCGTTTCAAAGCCGTGCGATGATGGGCTTTTAAAGTGTCTGCCCTCCCTCGTCTAATTCGTCGGTGCTTGCTCGGAGCAGAGATCCCATTAGGTATTGCCTAATACGGCAGGTATGAATCGGGAATGGTTGCCACGCGATCATCGCATTATCTAATCAGCATGCACAGCCACAGACATCAAAAATCACCGCTCCCGGCAATTTATTTCTGGGAACATTTTGTGAGTTGGCACGATGACACCGGCACATTTGATGGCGACCAGAGGTATTTGTCGTCGTCGTCGTTGCGCGCGGTAAAACAGCTCACCATTCTATTTGACAGCCTTTCCAGTCGCAAGGCTTCCCTTGCGGCGCGCTCTTCTTCCCCACGTCAACCGACAGCTCGCACGCCCACTGTCCACATCTCAGGACTCGGTGAGTGCTGTATTCCCTTGCCTCCTCACGTTCATCTCATCACCAGGAAAGTCACGCATCGGGAATAAATGGAGAGGCTTCTTGCAGACGCTAGGCCGTGTCACCCTGGTCACCGTCGTCGGAGGCAAGTTGGGCTATTCTTCATGACTTCTCTTTTCCCAACCCTTCGCAGCCGCCGGCACATTTTGGTACATTACCTATAAGGATCGCAACCCCGGCCCTCAGCTTCCGTTTGACCCTTCAAAAAAAACCCTCGTCATTCTCGGCAGTGGGTGGGGCGCTACTAGCCTTTTAAAAGGTCTGGACACCACCGATTACAATACCGTATATGCCTTTCCATCGCGAAGTCTGTTCCACCTCACTGTCCTTGCAGATTGTTATCAGCCCGAAGAATTTCTTCCTCTTCACCCCTCTTCTGCCGTCCGTGGCAGTCGGTACACTGGGCGCCAAATCGATATTACAACGTAACGTCATCTATATCACCCGTTGGAGTTGAGTGGTGTTCACACCGCCTTGTCCCTGCCCACAGCAACTCGCTTTGTCGCCCGTCACAAGGCTCGCCAAGTGTCCGTCATAGAGGCAGAGGCCACGAATGTCGATGTATGTACAGCTATTTTCACATGAGCGCCCACAACTGACGCGAGCTGCGCTAGCCCGTGAATAAGACAGTTACCTTCACAGGTATGTGGCTATGACTGCTGCCCGTGCGCTGGTTCGAGTGATTTGCCCTCAGACACGTCCCCACTCCGCCCACTTGAACCCACACGGACGATACCTTATGACTATTTGGTGTACGCAGTCGGAGCGGAAACGCAAACGTTCAACATCCCAGGTGTGAAGGAACGCGCATGTTTCATGAAGGAGATCGGCGATGCAGAACAGGTGTGTAGTTCCGTTTATTGGTGATCGCCGACTATAGCCTCCCGCCATGTTTATTCGCCGAGTAGTGACGGATGTACTGACATGATTGCATTATTAGATGCAGGCGCGGTTTTTAGATTGCATTGAGACAGCTGCTTTCCCTGGCACAAGTGAGGAAGAGAAGCGGCGATTATTACATATGGTGCGTTTACTTTTGATGGGCTGTGCAGCGGAACAGAGTCGGCTTACCGATCTCTTGGCGGTATGTTCACGTTAACGCAACACGTTGGTTTATTTCCACTGCAACCCCGGGACTGCGGGTGGCGAACAGGTGGTGGTAGGTGGCGGTCCGACGGGCATCGAGATGGCGGGAGAACTACACGACTTCCTTGAGGTATGGCATAACACCTTTCCCGCCCTTTTCTGGGGATTGCTAACCCGTCGCAAACAGGAAGACCTCAAGTCATGGTACCCAGAACTTCACCCCTATGTACGCATAACGCTCGTTGAGGCTCTCCCTTCGGTACTGCCGAGCTTCAGCAAAGAATTGATTGCGTACACGGAAAGGACGTTCAAGGAAAGTAAGATCGATATTTTGACAGGAACCATGGTGAGATTGCAGCATGCAGTTGTGGTTTCAGTGGCTAATATGTGATGACCAGGTCAAAGGAGTGAGCGAAAGCAGTGTACGATTGAAACCCAAGGACAGCGAGGAGCATGATCTGGCTTGTGGGTTGGTTGTATGGGCTGCAGTGGGTTTTATCTGCAACAATTTCCTTGATAGTAGACGCTGATTTGCAAGATGCAAATGTTTGGTATCCTGTAGGGCAACAAAGCACGAGACATCACCCGTAACCTGATGGCGCAACTTTCAGAGCATCAGACGAACAAGCGTGGAATCCTGGTTGATGGTTCGCAGTGTCACTGTACATTTCAGATCACATACTGATAGATGGCTTGTAGATCACCTCCGTATGCTCGGCGCACCATCCATCTTCGCTGTAGGAGATTGCACCGCGACGTCGTACGCGCCGACCGCACAGGTTGCTTCCCAGCAGGGCGCGTACCTTGCACGGCTGTTCAAACTGATAGCGCAGAGGGATGAGTTAGCACGCAAACTCAACGAACTGAGCAATGCAAACGATGGGAAAGACGTGGAAACACAAAAGATTCAGGAGGCGGAAAGGCTGGCGAAGCAGATTGAGAAGATTAAGTTGAAGCCATTCCACTACTCACATCAGGGGTCACTCGCGTGAGTGTTTGCGTTTATCTTGAACCTCCAAGACAACGACGTGGTTTGTGTAGATACATTGGCTCGGATAAAGCCATCGCCGAGCTACCCATCTTCGGACGAGAGGTACGAGTTCACTTCAATTTGCAGAACATAGGATCTCCTATTCACACTACATACAGTGGACCAGCGGTGGTGTTGCAACGTTCCTGTTTTGGAGAAGCGCATATTTAAGTACGCTCTTTTCTCTCCGGAACAGAGCCCTCGTGGCCGGAGACTGGATGCGCACTAAATTCTTTGGGCGGTGAGTCTCCCGGCATACTGTTCTTCCTTCCGCATTGCTTTATGGGATGCTCCGGTTATATCCCTCGTACCGGTCTCAATGTTTGGCCATCTTGTTCTGCTCTTGGTGATTGTCCCTGCCACCGGCAGGGCTTGTCCCGGGTCACTCTGGCTCCGCGCAGTGACAGAGGGCGCTGTAACGCGCTAACTGGTCTGTCCGCATGCATAGCTGCGCCAAGAGCCCGCACTGATGCCTCCCGGGTACCGCGTTCCAAGCGACTGCAGACGTGGTGGCATTGAAGAACAGTGCAAGCATTCCATTTGCTCTTTCCACTTTATCACCGTTTCTTCGTTGTCTGCAGTGTATTTTTTCTACTGCCTGGCGGGACACCCGACATGCGTTGCATGATATCAGTGCTGGGTCTGCGTGCTAGCTTTGTCTGCTTGGGTTCACCTTTCTAACTCCCATCCGATGATTTTCTCATTCATTCCACCCATAACGCAGTGACGTGAGCCGGGAATGAAAACCGGACATTGCTCGCAGCTCGGGTTATTGACCCTACCTTGCTTAAGTGTGTTTACTCGCCCTCGTTGAAAGGCTTTGGCCTACCATATCTGTTTCGGTTCGTCCCCGCTATTGTTCCGTTTTATCGTCTCTTTCCATATTATTACCCTTAAAAGAACTCTATCGAGTTCCATCGTTCCATCACCCTAATCACCCATAGACTTAGTAGTTATAGGCGCATGCGTAATAACCCGCGGATCGCTCGACCGACTCTACCCGTTATTTTCCCCTCATAGACTTCATAGATGTTGACCAGGATAGATCTTAGCTCTTCGCTGATACTGTACGGATTGTATATATGTTGTATGGGTGCACCCTGTCATAACACAGGATCAGAGTTTGATTGCCCCTTTTTCTGAAGCTCACTGCGCTAGATTTCACGTACTTACTACTCGCTCTAAATTTAACTCGAACCAGCTTCTTTGCCTTGCTGTTGGAGCATGAGACTTAACTGTAGCTCGCGGGATCGTTGTGGTTGTGTGACAGCCAGCTGAATATGGCACATCGTACCTATTTTTAAATGCACGCGTTGTACTTGTAGGCGGGTTCGAAATAAAATGAAAAGTTCACGTGGTAAGTAGAAAGTCTATCAGTCGAGGGGACTGTGCCGCAGTAACCGTCAGGCAGTCGCGACAGAATTAGGGGACGGGAACAATGGAGGTCATCGATCTTCCTAAGGGAAAAAGACGTGAGATACCCCGCCAACGACGAGAAACTGATAAAGAATTACGTTGCGATAACGCACTTGGTCCTTGGATAACCGGCGTTCTTAAGTTTCACGATGGCAGGTCCTCAGGAATTGTGAGACATCCACAGTTTGGAGACAACGCAGTAGCGCCAGTTAAGTTGATGTTCATCCCAATAAACACCAGAGTTTGTACCTGCATTACACTTACCGTCATCCTTGAAGCCGAGGGTGGGTCACCCAGGAAAACCATCGCTTCGCGAGGAGACACAATAGTAGCTTTCGTGGTATGTGCATGCTTGGAATCTGGTCGAACTGGTAGGAACGATGGTATGGATTGCTTGCAAGGTTCAGTTGCGAAAAGTGAGGCTTCGAGAAGAACGCTGCATTCTTGGTCCACGATAGTCGGAGAAACAAATTCGCACCGATACTCTGGTATATCAAGGCTTTACCATGAGTGCTGAGCGCCGCGGTTATCTATGAATGTCAGCACGAAGGAAGCGAGCGTGAAATGAATGCCAGGACTTGCGTTGAAGCAAGACGGCGCGGAAGTTCGAACCATCGAGCATGCCACTGCGGAGTCCGCAGTCATCCCATCTGCTCATTTTCCGTAACAGACTGACTTCCGTGTTATTTCGACGACCCAGGAATTCCATTCCACAATAAAACATCCGCTATCTGTGCCTGATTTTGCCGTCCATTTGTGCTCACGGTTGATTGCGACACTCTGGAGTTTGTAACGACACCTTCGAACACTGAGGAATTGGGTTCCTCCTTTCGCACAGAAGAGCTCGCATCGCGTATGGCCCATTGTCATGCACCGTCGTGCATCGATAACGGATGAATGTATGACCCCATGACCCAGCACGGGGAACCCGGGCATGCCTCAAACACGAGGTCACTTCATATCCGACTGGATGGTCCCCGCCTGGTATGTTCCCTTCACTTGTGTAATGTATACCTGTTGGGACTGCCTATATGTAGCATGCAAACCTAGTATTGCTCGCCTTCCCCCCTCCCTTCCTTGTCTGAGCGCGACGGGCACCCGCGATTGACATTTCCCCTGTGTGTAGGGCCGCTATTCTCAGCAGGAACTGTGTTCCGACACGAGAACTACTTATAGATCTCTCTCTTTCGTTCCCTTTCATTGACGAATCCGTCGTTCAAACTTATTGAAGCTAGGATCAACCCTATCGGAGGGAGACATGCCAGATCCTACCGTTCTGCAAACTAGCTCAGGCTCTAGCGGTTCTGCGGACGCACCTTCACTCGTTTTCCATGTCGATATATTCATGCTTGCAGTGGTTGCTGTGTTTGTCCTAGCGACACTTCCCCGGGCATTCGCCCGTCTCTCTCGCAGTACAGAATGGCGACGTGGCCACATCCTCCGTTCTACCCGTCTCGATTATCGCCGGCCCCGAAGGCCACCTCCTCTTCGGCCACCACCCACTCCTGCCAAGGAGTCAACCAAGACACCTCCGGAAGAGCCCCAAGCCACATCTTCTTCTGGCCACGACGGTATCACTTCTGAAGAGTCGCATACGTACGTCTCACACACCAACCTTATCCGGAGACCTTCCACTGGAAAAGCTGCGGCGAAGCTTCTCCCCCCACACGTGCGCGCTTGGTCGGCCATGCTCCCACCAGTCGGGAATCTACTAAGGTACAGGTTAGATTCCGGTTTCTCACTGGGACAGGCACTGGTTCTTGGACTTTACTCCGCCATACTTGTTTACCCAGTGTTTTGGAAGTCGGACCCGTTTTCAGATCCGCTGCGGACTGGATTTGTGGCCATGTCGCAGATCCCACTTGTGTATATGCTTGGGACGAAGAACAACCTTTTGGGCATGTTTCTTGCCTTGGGTTACGAAAAGGCAAGAAACTTTGCGTGACTTCGTATTCAGCGTCTTACGAGCAAGATAGCTCAATTACGTGCATCGGTACGCGGGTATGATGTTGGTATTACTGTCCAATGTGCATGCCGTTGGCTATAGTAAGTTGTCAGCTTTCTTCCCTGGTCGCGGCTGGATGGACGCTTTGTCAGTTTATGAGTGGGTTTTTCAGGGCAAACTTTCAATGTACTTGAAGGAGCCCGCGGTTATGTGGGGTCTGGTAGCCCTTGCCGCAGTAGACACGCTCTATCTATTCTCAACTTCCTTCTGGAGGCGCAAGGCGTACAATATATTCTTCGGCAGTCATATTATTTGCTTCATCGTATTTCTTCCAGCGGTATGTGCGGTGACTCCGTCGGTCTAGTGCTAATGACTGAAATCTTTCCGGGTAGGTGTATTCCCATCAACCACCGGTACTGTACTATGTAGCCGCCGCTGCAGGAGCGTACGGCCTAGACCACATCCTCCGACTCCTCAAGACCCGCCTCTTCTACGGGAGGATACGGCCTATTCCCGACCTCTCAATGACACGAATAGAGATTCCAGAGTTGAACGCTGGCTGGAGAGCTGGACAACACGTCCGGATACGTGTTTTATCTAGTGCAATGGGCTGGATTGGCTGGGCCGAGGTACACCCATTTACGATCGCGAGCGTGGCGAAGACGCCTGAAGGACTTGTCCTAATGTGTAAAGATGTGGGTGGATGGACGAAGAAGTTGTACGAGATGGCGAAAGTAGCTGGGTACGGTTCAGAGGATGGAGGAATGTCCAGATCGGTGCTGATTATGGTAGAGGGGCCCTACGGTCAGTGTTGATTGATGTTGTGGAAGGAGGTAGGTTAACTGTATTTGATACACAGGAGGACCTGGACATTCGGTTTTCGCAAGCTATTCAGCGGCAATGTTTGTTGTCGGGGGGAGCGGTATTACTTTTGCTCTCTCTGCCGTGCAGGACCTTGTACGGGTGGGTTTTGCGATGGCGTAAATGTGTACAGTGTTTAATGACGATCACAGGTAGATCTAGAAGGTGCAAGCAGAGTGAAGGTCATAGAACTTGTATGGAGCGTTCAAGACCCTTGTACGTCCACCCCTGTCCGGTTTATCCCCATCGTTCCCTAAAGAAAGCATCTCAGCGTCTTTGACACCCCTCCTACCTCAATTCACGGCTCTCCTGCAACAGAGCACCTATACACCGTTACGTATTTCTGTGCATTACACTCGTGCAGCCGATACCATACCATCGAAGGCGAGTCTTCCTCCAGGGGTCACCCTGACAGCTGGCCGTCCCCGAATCGGTAAGGTACTAGATGCCGTCATCCAGCGCACGCTGTCGTACGGATCGGGTGTGAAGGCATCGATGGACATCACTGGTGTGATCGTGGGTGTGTGTGGGCCCGTTGGACTGGGCGACGAGGTTACGCAGGTCGTCTCGTCTATTGATGCCAGTCGACGATGGGCGGTTGGCGGCATTGAGATGCATGAAGAGTGAGTTGAGTTTTGTGATCGTAGGTGTGTGATGCTGACTGTTCCCTACTTGCAGAGCGTTTGGCTGGTGACCGAACGCTGGAAAAGTGAGGAGGGATCAGATAATTTATCTTGTCTCCGGGGAAGCGCGGTGTGTCTTGGAAGAACTTCATTTACTGAACGGGCCGTTGTTCCGTAGCCTATCCGTTTAGTATCCGGGGTCCGGCCGTCGGTTTTGTTTTGTTCTGTTGTGGTGTGTCATCGATTCATCGCCGATTCCCATTCATCGTTGGAATGTGCCACCACTCAAGCTGAAGCCAGGCTGATCTGATGCCCTCTGCACGCACGTCATCCGCTGCGCATAGCTAAAAGTATGTAAATATCTGCTCCGTCCGATGATCGATGCATAGTGCCAGACAGCGTCGCAAAACAATGTTTGCTCAAGAACGTGGGGGGTTCTGTGACTGTGTAAGCGTGGCAGTATCTGGCTGTGGTTTGAGTCAACATCGATGGTGCCGGTGAGCGGTGTGGACCTATGGCATTAAGCTCATTGCGCCGGTCCTGAGCCGGTCCAGATTCCAATCAGAAAAGCACGTCATCCCCGCTGACTCGACACTTGCTTCTGGGAATCCCTTTTCCCGTAGTGACGCCCTCTGAGACGGTAGGCGAACGCATCAGAACCGGTCAAGGGTTGGGGTTGTGCAGAACCTGAGCCGAATGCGCGCGGTATTTTCCGCATTGATTCTAGCGAATGCCAGAACAAATTCTCAAAGTCGCTTTGGCCGTGCCTTTTTCTCGGCGATCGCTGGGGGCCGAGAATGATGGGAACGTTACTATAAAAACACGTCTACTGCGACGGCGGGACTTCCAGGTTATCACTCAAGACCATGTCGAGCCTCCTTTCGTGCGCTCTCCCTTCCGAGCACGATCCCCGCCAATGGAGCAGACGGAAACGGTGGATGATAGCTCTCATCATCTGGAACCTCATTGCTCCAATGTAAGACTTGTCCTTCAGCACTACGTTGAACTCCCGCTGATAATCGATCTTCTCTCAGTGATCTGGCGATGACGTTCTATGTGAGTTCGTAGAAGCTCACGGAGGTCCTTGCTTTGCACTGATCAATCGTTCGGCACGTAGTCTGGGGTACAAGGCCAGATACAAGATGAGTTTGGCATTCCGAACACCCTCGCGACCTTGGGCGTGGGGTTATACAATCTCGTGAGCTCAGCTTGTCTCCCCCCTAGTTCTTGTTCTCATCCACTCTCCAGGGTGGTGTGTTTGGGGTCCTAATCGGAGGACCACTGAGTGAACTTTATGGCCGTCGACCAGTATATGTCGTCTGTTCTATATGTTTCGCTAGTATGCGCTTTTCCTCACTGTCAGGGGGTTATACTGAGTTTTTTTTTACCAGTCTTCAGTCTCGGTTCGACACTCGCGCCAAATGTATCTACTCTCCTGATCTGTCGGGGTCTCATGGGCTTACTCGGGAGTCCTATCTTCGCTATCTACGGTGGCTCAGTCGCAGATCTTTTTACTCCAGAGGAGCGTGGCCCTGTGGTTGCGCTGTTCACGCTCGTATTGCAAGGTGCTCCAACTATCGGGCCTGTCCCGTCTTCCTTCCTGGGGCCCATTTTCCCTTGGAGATCGTTATTCGGTTTTGTAACCATCTGGGGTGGGGTTCTTGCCGCTGCCACAATGTTGTTCGTCCCCGAAACTGAGCCTAAAAAGATTCGAAGGAAGATAGCTGAATCCGAAGGTATCGCCGTAGATATCAAGGAAGTAAAATCCTCCAAGGTTTGGAGCAGAGCACTGCTTGCGCCGATCAGTAAGTGCTTTCTCTTCGATTTCATCCATTAGGTGTTCATCTACCTCGCCTCTTGTGTAGCCATGCTTCGTTACGAACCTATCATGATCTGGACCACGCTATATCACTCCTTTGTCTTTGGACTCCTGTTCCTTCTTCTCGAGGTTCGTCGACTGTTTACTGGCCATTTTCGGATCTGTATTGTCTTTCCTCTTAGGCATATCCGCTTATCTACCATACTTATTATTCGATGTCCCGAGAGCAAGCAGACCTGGTCTTCATTGCCCCATTCATTGGCAACGTGCTTGGCGTTCTCATATACTTTGGATACTACAAACCACAGTACGAGGCGCGCCAGCGCATCATCCAGATGGAGTCGGCCGGTAAATCGGAGATCGAGCCCGAAGCTCGTCTACCCGGCGTTCTCCTTTCATCACTTCTGGTACCTATCGGGTTATTCTGGCTGACGTTCTCAGCGCGCCCGGACGTGCACTGCATTTTCCCCATTGTTTCCGGTGTTCCGATTGGGATGGGAATGACCCTCTTGCAGCTCTCGTTGTTCAACTACTACATCGACCTCTATCCATCGATGTCGGCATCTACTATCTCTGCGAACTCCGCCGTCCGTGGTGTCGTAGCGACTGTTCTGCCCAGCGTAGGGCTGCCACTATACACTTCTTTGGGTATACGCAATGCGAACGTGCTGCTGGCATGCATCAGCTGCATAGGGTTCCCGACCGGTGTTATTCTGTATGTCTTCGGAAGAAGACTTCGTGCTGCGAGCAGATGGGCAAAACAGGCCACAGATGCTGACGCGCTTCCGCATAGGAACATCGAAGCCGCCGCGCCTTTGCTTGCTCGATCCCCTCAAACCCATTACGGAGGAACGAGTTCCTCCGAGTAAAAAGTGACATGAGTTATGACACGCTTCTTCTCCTGTTCGATGTTCTTATGAATTCAACATGCCGCATCACGACCACGACATCTCAAGTCCGAATGTACTTGTTGTTATAAGTGAGTGTACGATCCTGAGGTTCAAGATAACTTCAGGCGATTAGGCGGTAGACTTGTTTGTACGTACTTAGATTATTTTGTCCATCTACAGCAGTTGATTAGAACAAAGTTGACGAAACCCTCCGCAAGGGCTAAAAGCTGTCAGGGAACTTCGTTACTGTCGGAGAAGTCGCTTTGAGGGTTCCAGCAGTCTGATGGATACCGACTACGTTATTGATCGGAGTGGTCTGACGGGCGTGAACGATACTGTATACAGCCAAGTCTTGGTCCGGTACAGGAAAGCAAAACTGGGCCCGACGCGGCCACCTGAGTAAGGCGAAAAAGAAAGGCAGGCATCAGAACCCGCCACAAAATCACTCGGAACTGGGAGGCGAATTAAATGACAGGGCCGCTCTTGAGACTTGTGTCGTGGTGACGACCCGATCGAGTGTCACGCGTTCACAGGTTGTTTCGAAGTTCAGTGGCACGCAGTTCCGACGACCACCATGCAGGTTCATGCTCACATGCGACACGCACGTCGATCCACGCCATGGGGCCAGTACACTTGTAAACTGATCGAGTCTGCGAGGGAATCGAGACGAGTTGTCCGGGAAACCGTGGGAGCGCCTTTTGTTCTCAACCAGGGTTGCCCCTTTGTTTAGTAAATTCTTTGTTCGTTTGAATGCGCAGTCCGACCGTTTAATTTCTTCGCTCCTTCGACCGAGGCTGCAAGACTTGTAGACCGTCCTTTCTTTCCACCATCAACTCTCTTTACCTCGCCGTTCCTTCGACGACGCTGGCCGTTTCAGCATGTCACCTTCTGCAACCTCAGCAGCTCCAACGAGCAATCCATCCGACCTCGACATGACTCTCGCTTATCATCTTGACATTGTCATCACCATTGTCATCCTTCTCTTTGCTTTGCTCAATGTCCCCCGTGCAGTCGCTCGTTTTGCGAACTCCTCCGAGCGATTTCGCGGTTATCTCCTGCGTTACGTTCCTCTCCGTCACAAACCTCGCATTAACCTCAACACCCAATCCATTTACTTATCGTCTGACCCCGAGAAATCTGCCATCGATCTAAGTGACAGCTCAGAAGGATGTAGCACGACATTCAAGGCATTACCAGCTCTGCCTACGCAAACTCTCAGAAACTCCCCCAACGGTTCGCCCTCCGGTGGACGAAAACTGGTGCATATGCCCATGCTCTCATCGCTGGTCCACCCAGTAACAAGCATCTTGAGTCGCTCCGTCCATGAAGGTTATACAGTTGGGCAGGTCCTTTTAATGGCTGGATATGCTGCTATGATTTTCTACTGCGGGTTCTATAAATCAAACCCGTTCTCCGATCCTCTGCGAGCCGGTTGGGTCGTGACCTCTCAAATTCCCATTGTATATATTTTTGCATCCAAGAACAACGTAGTCGGTGCGTTGGTCGGCGTCGGATATGAGAAGGTGAGTTGGACTTATTGGACGTGCCATCGCCGTGTTCATTTTACCCTTCCGCAGCTCAATTACCTGCACCGTCTTATCGGCCGTCTGGTTGTCGTGGGAGCCAACGTCCACGCGATTGGTTATGGTACGCCGCTATTGTGCCAGTAATGCGGACTACCAGCTTATCCCCCTTTAGTTTACAAGTGGAGCCTTGCAGGACAGTTATCTACTGAATTGGCTCAACCATTCATCCGTTGGGCTTTTGTTGCGCTCGTTTGTGTCGATCTTCTTGGCTTCGGATCTCTTCAATTCGTCAGGTCCAAATCCTATAATCTCTTCATCATAACACACGTCCTTGGGTCGTTCGTCTTCTTATTTGCCGTAAGTTACTGCTAAGTTTCATTCGTGAAATCGTGTCTCATCCGTACGTGCCAGGTGTGCTATCACTCTCATGCCTGCATTCCATACATTGCAGTCGCGTCCGCATTTTACGGCCTCGACCACCTCCTACGGATGGTAAAGACTCGCATTACCACTGCCACTCTCCGCCCGATTCCTGAGCTGGGGCTCACGAGGGTTGAAATTCCTTCACTCAATTCAGGTTGGCGAGCTGGCCAACATGTCCGCCTTCGGGTGCTTTCGACCGGTATGGGCTTCTTGGGCCTTACTGAGGTTCATCCCTTTACGATCGGAAATGTTGAGAGAACGGAAGAAGGAATGGTCTTGATGTGTAAGAAGGCTGGGAGATGGACAACAAAAATGTATGAATTATCTGCAACAGCAAAATATGGCGAACAGGGACGTGAAGTTGGCAAGAATGTCAGGGTGATGGTGGAAGGACCGTACGGTAAGTCCTCCCCGAAAATAGCTCCGATCCCTCGTACTCAATGCCTCCTTAGGTGGTGTTGGTAACACGGTCATATCCAGCTACTCTGGTGCACTGTTCGTTGCAGGAGGCAGCGGTATAACATTCGCATTGTCGGCGGTGCAGGAGCTTGTACGGCTCGGGAATGACAGCAGCGTAAGGACCATCGATATCGTGTGGAGTATTCCAGATGCTGGTGAGTTTCTCGCACTAAGACCACATGACATCTCTTACTGATTTTGGCATCCTCAAAGCATCCCTGACTCCCATGATACCACTCTTTACTTCCCTCATTGAGCAGAGCATGTCGGCTCGCCTCAGAGTTTTGGTGTTCTATACCCGCGCATCGAAAGGGTCGTTCCAGGGTTTGTATCTCCCGCCAGGTGTGACGCTTGCCCCTGGTCGTCCAAAAGCGGTGAAATATCTGGACGATGTGGTTACCTCTACGCAGAGCGTTGGAGGTGCCACAGGAGTCTTTGTTGGTGTCTGTGGGCCGCCTGCACTTGCGAGAGACGTCGCGGACATGGTCAGAGTTTTTGACGTACACCGGAAGAGAATGGTTGGAGGTATCGAGCTTCACGAAGAGTGAGTCCTTCCTTTACGCCTTCTACTCTCGTTCTGAACATATATTAGGGTGTTTGGATGGTAATGACCTTTGCTACAAGTGTCGAGAATTGTTGTGGAGCACAGTTACTTCGATGTGGCTGTAGCCGAAGGCTTGATGCCTTCCTGTAATCGATCTGCTAGCTGGCTGGGCAGCTGTTCAAGTTTCTCGGGGGTAGCGGCCAGGTTGTCGTTTGTATGAGTGTACAAGTAGAGACGCGCGACTAGTTTTCGCATGTATGTACATTTACAAGTTGACGTGCTGAACCAGGCAGGCTTGGTTAGATTTACTAGCTCAACTTTCGCATCCACTCGTCAATATTCAATATTCGATGTAACATCAATAGCTTTATTCTTACGTAAATGTTCCTTGCAAACCGTTCCAATCACCTCTGAATCAAGACAATGCAATTATTATTCATTAGATTACCTGGTCTAGGGATCAATGAATTTTCCCTCCATGAAGGACGGGCAGTCCGTCTCCCTGGCGGGAAAACGGTGGACCTGGTTTCCAGGGTATACGGTTTTTCGAGGTCAGTCTCCAAGGACTAAATATTTGCTGTGAGAGTACATGAAATGTCTAATCCGGCAGGGTTCAGCCCATCCTCTGTTACCGCACCGTTCATCGGGAAGAACAAATGGAGACGAGATAAGTAGGTCACATCAGGAATACCCCTGCTTTGTTACTGGAGTATGCTGATCAACGATAGCCCAGCCCGTCATGACGCACACACTTTCTATGCTACAGCCTGGGACTCTCACCTTTTCTTGGTGCCCTGGTACGGAACCGTTTCCATGACCAATCATTTGGTGCCATGGTACTTGTTTTTGTCAATGGGGCGTAGAAGAGCATGGAACCCTGAACTGCGTGTTGCATCTTGAAACGTGTCCAGGTGCCAGTAGCTGGCATTACTCTCCTTGCCTATCGATGGTGTAGGGTCGATTCATCTGATTACTAGGACGTGCTCTGCGGCGATTCTCGGCACCTTCCCTATCTGCTGTCGCACAGTAACCTCTGCTTCTCATTTAAACCCCTTCAAATGTCTCGTCCCAAGATCAAGTTTTCTGTTCCTCTATCCCCCGCTTTCTTTAATTGTCCATCCTTCAGCCACATCTACATCCCAACAAATGACTTCCATACCCAGTGAACGCTTGGGTAACCCACCTAACCTTGATATGACTCTCGCCCATCATCTCGACATTACCATTTCCATCATCATTGGTATCTTTGCCTTTCTCAATGCCCCCCGTGCAATCGCTCGTTTTGCAAATTGCTCCGAGAGATTTCGGGGTCATGTCTTGCGCTATGTATCTTTGCATCGCAAGCCTCCCATCAACACTAATTCCGACTTCGTCCACTTTCGTTCTGAACCCGAGAAATTCAAGATTAATACCAATACAGATGACAGTTCGGAGGGATGTAGCACGACCTTGAAGGCGTTGCCAACTCTGCCTCTGCGAGATACTAGCAGCAATCCACCGTTCAGCGGACAACAACCAGTCCACATGCCCATGCTCTCATCGCTCGTCGCAACAGGGTTTTTAAGCTGTCCTGTTTATGAAGGGTATACAGTTGCACACGTCCTTTTAATGGCTGGATATGCTGCCATGGTTTTCTACTGCGGGTTCTATAAATCAAACCCTTTCTCCGATCCTCCGCGAGTCGGATGGATCACCGTTTCTCAAATACCTTTTGTGTACATTCTTGCATCAAAGAACAACGTAGTCGGCATGCTGGTCGGTGTCGGATACGAAAAGGTGAGTTGGTTATATCGGTCAAGGGATAAAAAATGATTTTGTGCATACACAGCTCAACTACCTTCACCGGAACATCGGCCGCTTGGTTGTCGTGGGAGCCAACGTCCACGCGCTTGGTTATGGTACGTCACCAGTTTGCCAGTGATGCAGACTACAGAGTATTCTCCTCTAGTTTACAAATGGAGCGTTGCAGGGAAACTGTCTGTTGAATTGGCCCAACCGTTCGTCCGTTGGGGTCTTGTCGCACTTGTCTGCATCGATCTCCTCGGAATGGGATCTACTCAGCTCGTCAGGTCCAAGTGCTACAATCTTTTCATCATAACGCACGTGCTTGGATCGTTCGTGTTGTTGGTTGCCGTATGTTATCGCCGAAATTTTATCCGTGAAAGTGCATGTCTTACTCGTATACCTCACATACAGGCGTGCTACCATCGTCCGGCCTGCATTCCATTCATCGCAGCAGCGTCCGTGTTTTACGGCCTCGACCATCTCCTACGGATGGTAAAGACTCGCATTACCACTGCTACCCTCCGCCCCATCCCAGAGCTGGGGCTCACGAGGGTTGAAATTCCTTCGCTCAATTCAGGTTGGCGAGCTGGCCAACACGTTCGCTTTCGGGTACTTTCAACTGGTATGGGCTTCTTGGGCCTTACTGAGGTTCATCCCTTTACGATCGCAAATGTTGAGAGAACGGAAGAGGGAATGGTTCTGATGTGTAAGAAGGTTGGAAGATGGACAACGGAGATGTATGAATTATCTGGAACGGAAAAACATGGCGAACGGGGTTGTAAGGTCGGCAGGAGTGTCAGAGTGATGGTGGAAGGACCGTATGGTGAGCTCCTCGCAAAAAAATCACCGTCACCTTATAACTCAGTATATGTAGGAGGCGTCGGTAACACCGTCATATCCAGCTACTCTGGTGCACTGTTCATTGTAGGGGGTAGTGGCATTGCATTCGCGTTGTCTGCAGTTCAGGAACTTGTACGTTCTGAGAACGACAGCAACGTGGGGGTAATTGACATCGCATGGAGCGTTCGTGACGCTGGTAAGTTCTTTTTTGGCACGGAACCTACAACTATCCCTTACTGATTTGTATGTTTCAGTGAAGCATCCCTGAACCCATTGATACAGCTCTTTGCTTCGCTCCTTGAGCAGAGCACAGTTGGCTCGTCTGAGAATTTCTGTGTTCTACACCCGTGCATCGATGGAGTCTTCTCATGGTATGTATCTGCCACCTGGTGTGACCCTTTCCCCTGGTCGTTTCAATGCTACGAAGCTCTTGGACGATGTGGTCACCTCCACGCAGAACAGAGGAGGTGCCATGGGAGTCTTTGTCGGTGTCTGCGGGCCGTCTGCGCTCGCTAAGGAGGTCAAGGGCGTCGTTAGAACTTTCGATGTGCACCGTAGGAAAATGGTCGGAGGTATCGAACTTCACAATGAGTGAGTTTGTAGTTTGTAGCCAAGGATATTTCCTCTGATCATCCTTCCAGAGTGTTTGGGTGGTAGTTGGCCTGGATGCAAGTGTTGAGAATTTCCATGCAACTCCTGTGTTTCGAAATGACTGCGGATAAAGGCTAGACGCTTTCCAGCGGTCATTACCAGCAGGCTGGGTACCACACAGGCGCGTTTTTTTAATACCAAGCTGGTGAGGCCGATGTAGTCTCATGCTATGTAACTGTTGTAGTATGTTTCGTGATCCACTTCATATTTGACGCGCTTCACTTCATAGACAACTCCAGCCGAATAACATATGGACCACTCAACGATGCCACAGGATAAGGAGGGGATCAGTACGGGAAGTAGCGTCACAAAAGGCTCCTAGCGTTGGACGAAATATTGTCGAGTGAAACAATAAAAAGATGCCAGCCTCTAGGAGTCACGTTGGCGTAAAGTTAGGTGAGGAGGAACCACACTCGACCGGTGTCAATAGAGGCATTGCCATCCGTGGTGCATTTCCCGGCCTATCGAAAAGAAGACTCTCAGCTTCCCTCCTTTAGTTAGTTTCGGGAGGATGGCCAGAGTCCATCGTCGGAGCAGGCGCACATGAGAATCCTGAAGAGCGAAACCTACTAGTACGCTTTGGGGCGTTCGTATTACGAGATTATTCTCGCTTGCTGGCACAATCCGACAGGACTAGTTAGTAAGACCGAAGTTATCTGGCAGCAGGAGTGTGACAAAGGGTACACCAGAACTCTGAAGACGAGATGGCTATGGGGTCTTAATGCCGCTCAGCCTCACTACCAGTGGTAATAGAGTAACGTTCTCGCTCGATGCGTAGTACTGCACGCAGTCCAGATGGAACTGAGGTTCAATGAGAAATACTGCACTTATGTGCGAGTGCACGGTACACGTACCTTAAACCTATGGGACGGAAGTATATTTGGTTAGTTAAGTCATCAAATTAGAACTTAAAAAAGTTCTGTACGAACCAATGGTTGAAGTTCGACTCGAACTTTTTCAGAAATTCCCATCGCTTGGTCATCGCCTGATCTCCGTCGCCCGCCTCAGCCGCGGCAAGTGCCTGGTTGGCGGACTTGGTGAAAGAAGAGGAATACAATGCGAATGTCGAGCATGTTACGATCAACCTTGAGTACGCCTGACATTTCCCCCGCGTGGATTAATGCAATCTATATTCCGGGCACACGTATAACAAGGTCAACTCACCCTGAGCAGCTTTGCACTTGTGAGCATGCACTCCTTCAGGCAAGTATCCAGGAAATCAACGTGATCTCGTAGTAGTTGGTCTACAGTTGTGACCTTCGTCAACTTAACTTCCAATGAACGCCAGTTCGGCTCGAGCACCTCGAATGTCACGAACGCGAGAATTTGCTGGATGAAAGAAAGCATCCGCGTTCGGAGAAGAGTAACGCGCAATCGCCATTGTTCAAATTCTGGATGATTAGGTACGGACCGCCGCCAGGGTGTCGTCTTTTGCTCTATCCACATCGACGCAAGAGACTGTTCCACATGCTTGAGATGAAGTAGGAAGCGGAAAAGCAGTTGATAACGCAAAATGGTCTTTCGAGAAATAACGAGAGAAAGGGGGAACTTCACTGTATAATCAAGCGCAAGTGCATCGATAGCTGTAATGCGAGTTAGACATGGAAAAGCCCAACCAACACTGAGCTCACCCAATAATGCCTTCTTTTCGTCTCTGTCCTTATCTCTGTCTTTTTTGGGCTCCTCATGAGCGGCTGCGTCATGGTTGCCCTCGCCTTCCTCACCGCCAATTGTCCCACTCACGCTGATGACCTTCAAAAGCCACTCGTACAAGCCGGTACTAGCCATGGTAACCTTGACATCTTCACGGAAAGAAGCGTCCTCGCTGCTCAGCGAAAGGTCTAGCAGACTTTGCAGTTTCACTATACTTGCTGACTTAGCTGGCTTCTTCAACTCCGTGTGGGCTAAGTCGAGAAGATGGGTGAGAAATGATGCTTGTGAGAGGAAAAAGTAGCGTTTGAGGGAGCGTAGACGTGAAACCAGTTGTTGGTCTTGCAGGAGGAGGTGCAGTAGTGTGCGGTTTGCATGGGTGTATGCATCTTCGACGAATTTATACAGCCTAGCACGATCACCTCATTAAAATGTTTTCAATCGAGTAACCGAACCTGCTCACTTTTCGTCGTCTACGGAAAACTGCGCTTCATCTCGCTGAAGCTGTATACTCTGTGCTTGGATACCACATTCCCGGATAACGTTCAAATATTTTCCCGAAAGCAAAACTTTGTGCTTCCATCCTTCAAGCATTGGGGGTATGCATGCCCCACCTGGCAGCCGACCCCCAGGAGTCCTAGGTGGAGGCACTCCTGCATGCTGCCGTTTGGACGAAAGTGTCGAGCCATCGCGCAGCTAGACAACCAGTACTGAATCAGCTTGTGCCGCGCATCAGTTATGTTCGTACTGACAGTATAGCGTCGTTCCCAGTATTCGTCCGTGTAGTCCACTTCGAGAATCCCCTTACTGATGAACTTACTCTCTTTGACACAAAGTTCCTCGTAGGGGTCGTGAAGTCTCCCAGTTGTTGCCCACTCCTGTAACATCTCCACGTATGGTGCACCTGCTGCACTCATCAGTGTTCCATACACCTTGCGTGCTGTTGGATCCCCTGACATCCCCTGCATACGTTCGTATATCACTGTCAACACCTCTCCTCCTTTAACAGGAATGGCAGCGCTTGTCGAGGATTTAGTGATCTCCGACAGAACAGCCTTGAGTTTAGCTCCGCCCAACCCAAGAGCTTCATCCCGTGCTGCTTGTTCTGGATCAGAAGAAGCCGAAGAGATCGAAGAACCGTCGTCATCTTCCACCGTTGCCAATTCAAGGATGAGCTGGTATATCAAAGAGAGTGTGTGTACGGTTGGGTGTACATAGAACCACAATTTCTGGAGTGTGAACTGCGGAGAAGTGTTGAAAGCATGCTCGAGCTGTGATAGAAGCGTTTGATACTCCTGGTGCAATTTAAGATACGCGTACTATAAGACAGTAGTGGCGCCAACCTTCAACATGTCACGTATCGCGGCACAAAGAGCGTGGTTGACAAGACCAAATTCCAGATGACTCCTACTCTCGACAAAGGCCGATATGGCTGTGTAGTAGGTGGCGAGCGGTAATAAGCGCTCTACCAAGTCGCGTATGGAAGGGTCTGTTAGGCACTGATTAGATAGATGAGCAATGGAAGAAATAACTATGACCCAGCAGTCACAACTGGTTTATAGATATGTGTTGATGATGAAGCTGAGAAGACTTGCCTAGCGGAGACACAACCGCAAAACGGATTCCTTGCAGTGGATCGTCATCCTCCGGAGAATAATCAGGGTGATAAGTGATGTGCACCCCTTCGATACCCTGCATCGTCCGAGTCGGTCTTCCTAATCGAAAGTGAGGCTGGGGCTCACCATCAACACGAACAACAGGTCTTCAAGGATCAATGCCTCCTGTATATCGAGAGGGAGGTGGTCGAGGGAGTCCTCCTTGCTCTTTCCCTTGTTCTTCGGACTGAAGCTGGTTGTTCCAACGCGAGAATTCAGAGGTGCACGGACGAAGGAGGTCTCGGCTATGAAAGATGGTTCTTGGCCTATGCAGCATCGTGAACACGACAAAACCGTGCTTGGGAGATGCAATGCGTACTACTTCTACGACTTCCACGGGGCGCGTGCACAGGCCCATCGAAGTCTTCGTCGATATCATCGCTAAAATGTCGGTTTCTGCGAACGGACGCGATTGTCCCTGTGATCTACACGATGTAAGCCATTTGGCACGACGGTGGTCAATGGAGAGTCCAATCGTTACTTTAGTATATTCCTTTGCAGATAATGTTAGATTCTTTTTGCGTGCTCCTGGACGTGCGCGTGGAGTGTATGGGTCCATGTTGTTGTAAGGATACACGTCGGAATAGCGGACGCGTCTTTCTCACAGCCAACTTCAGACGCCCACTTCGCGACGTCGCTGCACCCGACGTTGGACATCGTCGCGCCCTTTGTCTACGACATTCCACCAAGTGAATCCAATTCTGTGTCCTTCACATGAGAGACGCAAATGCGTTCGCATTCCGGAGGGCTTTGCCTCGGATGGTCCGTCCAAGTCCGTCGTTTCGTGTAACGCGTGCATTCTAATCCGTCGTCGCAGAGCTGGTCTGTCAGGAATCTTTTCAATCTCTGGCAACGCTCCCTCGGTAACAATGTCATCACATTCAATAATACCAGCAAGTCGCTCTTCCAGCAGCGTTGGACAGCAAAAGCTCTCATGCGAGCCTACCACGGCGACTTCATCAATGAGAAGATATTTAAACGGTGGTATTTGCCCGCTACTCTTCCTGACGTTCGGCCCCGCAACCGTACGCCTATTAGCGACACCCTGGCATTGGACGACTACGCTGGACGCAATGAGCAGTTAGAGAGGGCAATCCGAAGAAAGGAGGAGGAAGATAGGAAGGGGCTTGCTCCAGTTGGAAGTTTGATGATGGCAGAGGTGGAAAGGAGAATAGACGTCTTCATTTTCAGATGTTGCTTTACACACAGCGTTTATGAGGCACGACGGCTGGTCATTCACGGTCACGTCCTTCTTAATGGGAGGAAGGTATGTTATTCCACTCTCATGGGCTTTCATTTTCTTTACCCCATTCGTACCCTTCAGCACACCAACGCGAATACCCGCCTCGCGCCTGGTGATATGGTGTCAGTGGATCCTGCCTCTATTTCATTCCTTCAGGAGTCTGCGAAGGTGAAGGACGATCGCACGCAGAGTACCGATAACGATGCTGCGGATCCTGCAGAGCAATCACCGCCAGGCTCCTGAAAACGTCGACGAAGAAAACTCCACCGAGAAACTGACACCTTTCAACCTCCCACCCTATGCTTCTCCATTCATCTTCCTCCCCGCATATGCCGAAGTTTCGTTCCCCACCTGTTCAGCCGTCTACGTCCGTCATCCAACTGCTCGTCCCGGATACAGCGAAATCCCGACGCCTTATGATGCGGACGGTGAGATCGTCCGTCTCGCGTGGGAGTGGTACTCGAAGCGTCGGCCACGGAATCGGAGCAAGGCGCAAATGGCTAGAATGCCTGAGAATCGACACTAGTCGTTTCCAGCACGTCGTGGAATAATAATTCGTCTTAGTTTCATTTCTCTTCCTAAGGAAGACTGATCCTCAACGTATTTTCAACCAAGGAAATCTCTATAATGCAAAAAAAATCTCGCAGGAGGGCCTCTAGCGATACTGCCTACTGAAACAAATTACACTGGTTACCCCTCAGGAAGTACAACATTTTCCATTATCTACTGTTAGTGACTTGGCCAGGGTTCTCGGATTTAGCGAGAACAGGACGGCCTACTTCCCTATCTATCCGCTTGTATATCCACTCCCGAGCTCCATGATCCCACATTACAACAGGTACTTTCATCTGTCCCGAGCCGGAGTTCGTCACCTCGATTCGCCATCTCCGGTATTCGGCAAATGTCCCTGGCTTCAAAATCCGAATGGTGGGCGGTTTCATCTCCTCCGTGTCAAGGCCAGACTTGAACTGTGGATTCAAGCGACAAAGTTCAGTGGAGAAGCTTGTCAGGAGCTTCATCAGCTTCGGGACCTTTATTAAGTTGAGTGATGATCGTAACAGGATGGGCAAATGAGAACGCACCGAGTTCTCGTTGAGTTTCAACGAGGTACCCAACGCGACGGGTTATGTTTCGGTCGTCGATTACGACCGTGAATTCAATTAGAGGCCCAAGTTTGTCTTGAACCGCAAGAATGGCCTTTGCAAGGTGTTCTTCGGACAACATAGCGCCTCCCAAGCGTAGGGCGACGCTGTCTGTCGTTAGCCATGTTGTACACACATATCCGCTAATCCTCACTTTCTGCGCTCCACATAACGCACCACCGGTGCACCGTCATTGGGATCAAATCCTTCGATTTCAATGACGTCTCCAAGACGGTAACGCCACATCCCGTCGCGGTTGGTCAAAACAACCTCATATTTTCCCCCCGCTGGACTTGCCACTGGATTCCAGTTAGAAACGTCCAGTAAAAACAGTGTGAAAGTGACGGAACTTACAGGCGCGAGAAGATTGGCTGCAACTTCCTCCTTGGAGACATCGAGGTATTCCACAACGTCATCGGATGCCACCTTGTACAGGTTGAGGTTTTCGGGGTCGTAAACAGTCCCGATGTAGGCTTCGCTCGCGGTGAAGCCTAAGCTACGCAGCTGCACATCTGGTCCCACGTAGTGTCGCATCTGAAGGTTGGAGTGAGTATTCCTCTAAGCAGGAGCGTTGAAAGGCCGACTTTGGGGATGACGGCTGCGTAGACGCCGCTAGCTATTCCAATGACCACCTTGAGCATGGGCCATACCCTCGCTAGCCAGCCAGGTTCTTGGGCCGCTCGACCAACCGCCCGAAGTTCGGCAGCACGCTCTGGAGCCGCGTGGAATTTAGGCTGATTAAAACAGTCTCAGCGAGACGCGCCTCGAACCAAAAAATAAAAGAATGAGTACCACGAGCCATTGCCGGACGTGATCGGTTCCCTCCCAATCTGGGAGTTCACCAGTCTCGATATACTTGAGAAGGTTGTCCCACTCTTCTTCCACGTAGCGAATCATATCGATAAAGATGGTTCCAAAGAGCGTGTTAATTGTCTCAACCTTGGTATCGGCCAACGCGAAGAGCGCGTGCATGAGCAAGAACGATCGATATTTACTAATGAAGCTGACGGCGATGGGAGACGTGGCTCGGGGGGCTAATGGGTATACCTATGTTACCCATCTGGAGAAGTTACAGAATCAGAGCGCGTCACGTACCAGTGTACTGAAGTGCCCAGGCGTCCTTTTCCACGTCAATGCCATTCTGCATGCGGATCGAACCAGACGACATCAGAGTAACGGGAGTTTCTTGACCGCGTCACCGTCCCGGTTCAGCACGGAAACCAACTGTCGGTAGTTGAGGGAATAAACGATGCAATTCTTCCCCCCATTGTCGGAGACCGGATTTGCGCTCCTGTCCACGGTCTCATACGAGCCCCCCGGTGGGTGTTTGTACTTGGCGAAGTACTTGGGCTTGGTGCTGGTGGTCGAACTTGAAACGGCTACAAAATACGGCAAACCAGGGGAGAACATGTCCCGCACGTTGTCCTCCTGGCAATTGCGCTCAAGAAATTTTTTCACGAATGGTTCATAAGAGTCGTAAGTGGTCAAAGGAATGGCAGACCGATAGCTCTCCAGGAGCATACCGTCCCGAACCTCATCATCGCCCCTGTCCTTTCTGAGGTGTTCCAGGGCACTGCGGAAACCATCGAACACGGGAGACTCAGTGACATAGCGAGTATCCTTGTTCTTCTTGATGAGGTCAAGCAGTGTACCCTCAGTCCGCTCCTTGACTCTTTCAAAGAGTTCGGGAGACAGGACTCTGATGGGCTCGGGAATTCTCGATCGAGGCATGGAAACAAGAAGACGGGAGTGGACGACCGTCGGAATTCCCAAATGCCAGCCATTTATACGCAATGGGTGCTTGCAAGCAGGATAGCCCACAATGTGCAGAGGCAGTGCCATATGTGATTGAAATAATGATTTCCCCTTGCAACCCTGAGCAGGACCTGGTACCATGTATGTTTGATCACCAACGGATAGCCTTCGCCATCATTGCGCGCGCTTTCGGCGTCAGACCAGTGACTGACCTCGTCATTTGCACCAAAAAGTATCCGCATCACCACATGTAACGTTTCATTCTATGATTTTCAAGGACAACGCGTCATGGCGTGGAAATAGATGGAAGTGCCTACTAGACGTGATAGTGAACTGTCTTCGTGTTGGGTCTGTTGCTCCCGAAACATGGAGCATAGCTTCTTCACCCGGCAATCAAATGATCCATAACGAAGCTATTGTCATGCAAACGCGGTGGTCTATGCTGGGCAGACGTGGACAGGTGCTCGAGGCTGTGTGGAGATGGTGACCAACAGGAAGCAAATCAAGCAAGTGTCATCTTTACGTAGGGCCCATACGCCGCCGTGTTGGGTGTGCTGGGATGTCCGGCCAAGCTGCTCTCTGAGAGCCTGCCACCAGCAGAAACTGAATACGTAAAGCGCGCTCACGGACGACATTCGCAAGTACCGTACCATCTAGTTGGCCACAAGAAAAGAGTGTATGGAGGTGAGAAGGGGGTACAATGCCATTCGCAGCAATTATTCACAGCATCAAATAAACACATCAAAGAGGGGTCAGTCAACATCTTCAATACAAGACACAGCACGGGGAGACAACTCGAAGTCGGTTGTCATTCAGAAGCACTTTCTTTCTGTCGTTGGGCAAGCATTCGTCTGGGACGTACACTTAGCATCCAGGACTCGGGATCGGAGAAACAGTGGGTGCGTACTGTCGAGCTGCTAATATCATCTGTGCCTTTCGTTCCCGCAAACTCGCCTCGCGCTTCTCAGCTGTGTCTTCCCACTTTGCTTTCCCACCTAGTTCTATGACATCGGGGGTGAAGTTCACGCCATCCAAGCGGTCGTGTAGGCTGTAGCGCTCTATCAAAGATGGCTGCTTGGCACTCGACGACGCCGAGGAAACCGAAGCGGTATGGGTCCCCTCCGGTGGCTGTGGTGCAGATGCCTCTGCACGGGGATAGATTGTATAATAGGATGGCGGAGGCTGTCAAAAAAATGTCAACTGATGAGTGCGTCTAGTGGAAGATGCTCTGGCCCGACAATCGAGGAGAAGTACACACCGCCTCCAGAAATCCACGCTCCAATATTTTATTCGATGTGAGCTCGATGCTACCAGTCCGGAGAAGATCGAAGCGAATGTTATCTCTGTACCAAGCACGTTGGTGAGCAGCACGCGGCAGAAGCGTGAGAGGTTGTCGCGGATGCATAAGCAGTAGGTACATACGGTGGGATATTTGGAAACACTGCATGAACGTGATTGACCTGTATACGGTTGACCAGTCAAATCCCCGAAGTCCAGTGAGCAATTCGGCGCACCATCTCCTGCGTAACGTGCTTCGGTCGGAAACCTAACGCAGCAGCGGCAGATCTTCTTTCGTCACTAGACGACGAAGAACCTGGCGGATGTGTAAGCTAAACGGAAAGAAACGTGGCGGAGTAAATCCACGGGGGAGAGTGGTACGCTCGATATGGAGCGGAATCCACCTCGGTTTGGCGACAGAAAGCACAGACCTGAAGTAGCCCAGCGGAAGATGAAGAAGATGACTGCAACGGCTACGATAGCATTGACCACCTCGCCCATCGCTAATTTCGTCCGTGCCAGCGGGTGAGTACGGTCAAGATAATTGACGTGGCGACTTGTGCGAACCAAGATTTTACAGCACCGAGGTCCGGGGGTGCGAGTGGAGGGACTGTCTCGACAGTGGTTTGGCTGTGGTTATGCGGTTAGATAGAATGTCAGTAGTGGCAAGAAAGCGTCGACGTCGATGCGGGCAGTGCACACCACGTTGTGGCTCGGAAGTGGAATCGATTAAAAAAGAAAGTATCAGCGTAAAAACATTTGGATGGAAATCTGGGGTAAATAGATTTCCTCGATTCGGACTCAAAAACTATCGTCGGAAGAAACTGCCTGCTGTCGTCGGGAAAGAACGTAGCTTGCGTGGAAGAGCCGTCCTGTAAATACCGTTACGGATTATAAGAAGTACAGATTACAGTCGATTCATGGCCTCGCCACACTTCCGATTAGCACTACTGGAATGCAGTCGGCCACTTCCTACCACTCTTGGCAAGTATAGACGGGTCTATCAGACTTGGTTGGACGCATCCCTCGAGATCGTCAATGTCTCGAGGACCGGTGCGTGATCTCTTTCTGGGAGGTCTGCCATCATCCAACTCACATCGCAGAAGCAGAGCCGGTAACATACACCCTCGACGGCTACGATGTGGTGGACGAGGTGGAATACCCTCCCGACGACATCGAGTACGACGGCATACTCATCACTGGATCCCGTATGTCACACGGCCAGCTGGGTGTTGGGCCAGACTGACGCTCGTCGAATTAGCATCTTCTGCGTACGAGGACTTGGAATGGATCAATAGACTTATCACGTATGTCAAGCGCATCATCTCGGAGAAACCCAACACGAGGTTATTCGGTAAATTTGAACTCTCACCCACCGGTCGCTACTCACGAGTTCCAGGAATTTGCTTCGGTCACCAAATCATCGCGAGAGCTCTAGGTGGGGAGTGCACCCCCAACGATGGAAAGTGGGAGGTTGCAGTCACCACTGTGCAGCTCACACCCCTTGGCAAGTCAATATTTGGGAAAGAAGAACTAGTGAGCACGAATTCTTGTCGATTCTGTGGACAGCGTGTGCATGACTCGTGACCGTGTGGTACTAGGACGTGCAACAACTACACCGTGATCACGTACCTACAGTTCCCTCAGGTTGTCACCTACTGGGGTCGACCGCCATCACACCCAATCATGGCTTCGTCATGTTCGACTCTAACTCAACTCTCTCGGCAGAATCGCTTGATTCCGAATCACTCAGTGTACCGCTAACATCTATCCGCATATTTACCGTGCAGGGTCACCCAGAGTTTACCCCGATAACTGTGCATGCCGTGTTGGATGCACGGGCAAAGATCCTTGGTGAAGTCCTTACCCGCGAAGCGCGAACGCGAGCCGACGGACTACCTGGAAAGCCGCGTTCCGATGGAAGGGCTTGTGATGGCGTCAGCGTCGTCGGGAAAACTATTTGGGGTATCCTGGGAGTTGCGTGATAGGACGCTTTTTTCACTGTAATCTGATGGTCACCCGGGTACGACTAGCTGTGCATTAAATTTGTCATGTCCCCGTTGCATGGTAGGGTAAAGGAAAGGAAAGGGCCAAGGTCAACGAAGATACGAATTACGTTTTGAAAACCACAATGAGAACTAATAGTACGAGGATGAGCAGAACGATTGTCACTGTGGAACCTGTGAAAATGTCTCAGTTCACCGCACGTGCACAAAAGATTCCCATCCACAGCATTGGGTAAAAAGGATTGCGGTCCGTCGTTCTCAATTCCGGGGGAAACACACTCACCATTCTCTTTCGCTCCTCGTGCAACGCGTTCAAGCCGTCTCCGTGCGCTCCTCATGCGCACATCGGTGCCGTCCAGTTCGGTGTCTAGTGTGTCGAGTAGTCCTATTTGTACTTCCAACTCGTCGTTGATCTGGAGGGATATATGATGCTGACGACCGATGGACGAGGAGAGGTGTGTAAGATGAGCATCTTGGTCTATAACAGAGCGTACAAAAGCACCCAACAGCATGTCGAGCGATTGACATTGAGAGCATGGGTTGTTATACTTTACGCTGACCTAGACTGGAATGACTTACCGTCCATTATTTGTCTTTGCTGTAATAGAATTCCACCTTCATCCAAAGCCGGCGCAGAATCTGGGTCGTCCGTATATGGTTCATACACAGGCTCTGGACTCATCTTCCGCTCTCCGAAACAAGGCGAAGTGGGTGACGGAGGGGACGGAGGTGTAGGAAGGGGTATGCTAACATGCACCACCCCCACGTATTAGTTTGAAGCATCAAAACGAGAACCGGCAATACCATTCGAGACCTGCTTTCCTCGCCTCCTCCTCTCCTAGCATATCTAACAATCGTTCATACTGCGCGCGAAGTGGCCCTGCAACATCGTCGACTCCTTGGCTCTCTGCCTCGACTACACCGGCACGTAGTAGTCTGAGATTTGAGACAATCTGTTGTAAATGAAGTGTAGGATGTGTCGTTTGAAGACGCTGCCGCTCGCGAAGGAGCGATAGTGTAGAAGTCGTGATGGCCGTGAGCCTGGCTGCTGAGGACATGGACTTTCGAACTGGGCAGGGAGAACTGAACCGAAGTCAAGCGTGAGGCTTCTTTAGCAATGGTATAGTCGAGTAACACTCGGGCAGCCGGTGTGCTGTTTGACCACTTGGTAAGGTTGTGCAGTGAATTTGGTGGTCGGCAGTGCGTTGGCCCTCCGCGAGGGAGGACGCATATCGCTTATGTAATTGTCGGGATCAAACAGACACCACAGTCAGCCTGTCAAAACAACTCTTGTTGCAAGCTGCCACTGAGCTCTGGACAAGGAAGGAGTGCTAAAACTTGCCTTCATGGGTTTTGTAGACCAGCTACTGGGGTAATCATTCAACTCCTTCAGGTAGAGCATATCACTGGCCGGATTTATTCCACCTAACGATCCGATCCGGAGGTTTATCGTTAACGCGTGCGTCGATGCCACTTTTCCTCACTATCGTGGTAAGTACTACTTTCTCTGCCTCTCTGTTTACCCTTTGTGTTGTCCTTTTGGCACTCTCCACTGTTGAACATACTTGCATTCTCAATTTGCGTCATGCGTTCGGGTCGTTATTGCTTGGTTAATATTTTAAGCCCATGCAATGCGGCTACTTATGTGGACTCTTGCTCAACGATTATACGAGGCCTGCGACTGTGGATGCTTACCACCAGCTCTTTCGCATATCCTAACCGGATCGCTAAATGGACAGTGCAAACCGCAGACAATGTGAGTCGGTAAACTTCCAAGAGGCCCTTGTGTCTGCCTTCAAAGGCCCCATGGCTGTCTAAAACTCGGTGAGACGGTACGCATTTCCCGACATATGGCAGATGGTATACAAGCCATATCCACCGAATCTTTTACATTTCCACTGCCGATTTCGTCCTCCTTCGTCTTATCATCAGCACTCTACTAATAGACATCTTCACGACTACTTGGCTCCTCCCTGTCGGAGAGTTGCTATCGCTGATCAACAACTTCGTATCCGTCATAGGTACGGTAAGCGCAATGCTCTGATTCTTGGGTCAGAATAGTTTCGGACTCGCAACGGATCATTATCCTACGGCACGTCCGTGTTCAAATGAGGGTGCATGACGCTGGCAGTTAGCGTGTCTGCTACAGTTGGCACGGCAGACTTGAACGATGAACCAGTGATGCTTTGCAAAGAACCCCCCGCACTGACGCAAGTGGGTAAGTGATAGTTGGTGTGATTCTCCAAGCCCTCTGAAGTGGGGTGCACACCATCAGCCCATTCATGTGTGTGCTTGCATGGGGTACCTTCTCAAGCAGTGGGCTACTACGTATATTAGGTTCTCTGTAACTAGAGACGGAGTGCCCATAATCCACGCGAACACGCTGGGAGGTGCGTTACTGGTACCGATCTCGACGACTTCAGCCTTGCTTCCGTCTACGCAAATCCACTTTCGGCTCACGAAGACGACCCAACGCTTCGTAGCCATCAATTATCTGTGCCATGCTCAATTTATTTATCCGGATCTCGTCCGATGTACGCCGGCATTCGTCGCGAAATTTCTGGAGTGCAACGGACCCAACACCATTGGTTACGTTCTGAAGCACCAAAAACGTGGTTAGACAGGCACCAGAAGAAAGACGAAGAGCACAAGGATGCACCTTGAGTCGGAAGAATGGGTCTATGACACACACTTGGTGTTCCGATAGCTTTGGATCCAGAACTGCCAAGTCATTGCGATTACGTATGGGCCCTTCCTTGATATCAACGGCTTGTTGTTCAAAGTCGAAAATATATCCCCAGAAACTTCGTTGAAAGGATTCTATTAGTCGTCGCTCTCTGCCCACTGCCTCCCCACTCCGAAAAGACTTACTGGAACCAGTCCGCTAGGGTATCATCGAGCGAAAGCTGTGGATAGCGATCCGAAGACGTTACTTCGCGGAATGTCATGTCACATTGTATACGGCTTGGGTTCTTGACTTGCATTGAGCGACATATCCAAAAAGTTTCTCTTGTCTCCAAGCCACCCTGTAAGTTTGGGGCGAGTTCCTTCGACTTCATTTGCGTGTTGTTGGCATTCACCGCAGTCGCGACAAGCAAGGCACGCACCTGAAGCCATCCGAGCGTCATCAGTGTTAGTGCATACGTGCTAAAGGTCGTCATGGGTCCTCCTGATGGGGTATTCAGGCCAAGGGGCCGCGCCCACAACTTGATGGCTACGAGCACCGTGCGCAATCCCGGAAGGATATCACAGTAACTACGAAGTAGATAGCTGTTCACGAGGCCCAAGCGGTTATTAATGTTGATGTCAAGCGATAGTTGTGTCTGAGGGTCACGAAATTTCACTAATAGAAAGTCAGGGCAATAAAGATCGATTCGGAAAAGCCTCACTGACCAATTGGCACGCTTGCAAACGGGACGGGTTGAACATTTGTGAAGCCCGCTCTGGAAAGGGTATTCGCGAGTTTCCTATACATGAGCATGTTAATGATGTGATACTGCATTCGGCATGGACGTACATACCACATATTGTAAATGGCTGAAGACATGGAAATTCATCCGCTGCAAGGCTCCTAGGAGAATATACTACGTACCTGGCAGCTTTTTGATGTCTATATCTGGTGAAAAGCCCAACGGTCGGTCCTTATCCTAGACCAACAGTAAGTCCTCCCGTTATTGAGAACCCCTTCCACCCACAAGTACCACCAAATCTAAGTCTCCTTTCGAAGGGTTCTTAATGTCGGCAGTATCTTGCTTTGGAAACGATCGCTGGTCCACGTCAAATCCACGCATGTATATGGTACTTCCAAACGGTACTACTTCATAGGCCGACCCAAATCGTTTCCTCAATACGGAAGAAATGCGCCCGATGACCGTTTCGCGTAAACGAGAGCATGATGCGATTGTTCGAGAAGTCTGAGAAGTCTTGTCCACGTGCGACAGTTTCTTTGCCGGTAGGCGTGTAGCGTGTGCGCTTGTTTTCGAGGTTTCAGGATGACGGCTGGTCGGGGGCTGGATGTGGGACGGCAAGCCCATCAGCTTTCACAACATACGGGGAATACAAGAAACTCACTTTTCTGCCTCTCACCTTACCGGTAGCGAGCGCTGGATGGCCGGGCTTGGAGCGTTTCGTCTTAGGAGTGACATCTATCAGTTTCCGTGTCTTGAGATGTTTTTCTATAACCGCCGAAGAGGTCCCATGAATGCGACACAGTGTTGGTGTTGTGCGGCCCACTGCGATGAGCGGCAATGTGAGAGAAGTTCTCGAGGCACGGTACATTTATACTGTATGAATCCGGCGCGGTCTAAACAACACTTTATTTTTTCTTCAGTGAGGATGGCTGCTCCAGACTGGAATTTCACGTTGAACGCACCTATGATCAAGTTGCGCCCCACTGTCCAAACCAAGGTGTGTTGAAGGTTGAGTGCAAGTTCCAATACTCTTCGGTCGGTTGACGTACCAGTACGATACAAGAGGCGGGAGTTAGGCTTATCATTTTTTGCTCGACGTTGATATAAAGTCACCAACACGAGGTCGGCGCATGAAGATCAACCGGTCGCATGTGTAACCAGTACATCTGGATGAACATACACATGTTTTAGAGAGACAAAACCAAGAACATGCTACACAATTACTAGTGCTCTGCCACCCCCACACGAGACCGAGCTAAACAACTTTTGACCACGCCACCTTTTGACCACTTGTCCTCGGAGCCGTATCCTTTGAAGTATCCCCCTTTGACTCCCCACCTTTTCCTTGAGTTCTTGCACCGGGCGGCGTTAAAGACCCAGGCAGCGGGGATGCACGAAGACCGTCCAGTACCCGTGCAGCATGCTCTGAATTGCGGATGAACCATCCAGCGTACCTCCTCCCGACAGTAGACTCCGCTATATGAATCATGTTCTAGGAATGCGCGTGAATCAGTCTGGGGACACGCTTATCGCGAACACGGGGACATACCTCGTCGATGACGAAGTTCAAATCACTGATCGACATCCATTCACCGTCGAGAAGGCTGCTGCCTGTGCTGCCTCCGTTGGAGGCAGAAGCACCAATTTTTTCGTCCTTGTCAGCGCCAGCGGCGCCTCGGACTCGCCCAACGCATCGTCCGGCATTCTTCATTACCATCATCCAACTCAACACCTCCTCATCATCAACGCCCGCGTCGAGGAACCCAGTCAATTTACGAGCATCCAACGAGGTATATAGCTTGAGGAGACTACGAAGCGTAGGAACAGGGCTTAACGCCAAGTAATGAGCAGAAAGCGCACGGAGGTGGCGTTGGGTCGGATCCGTTATTGTAGGCGTAGCTGAAGTAGCCGTTGGAGAGGTTGGGGAGGTGGGTGTTGGAGGGTTTATCAGAAGAGCAAGTGCGTTGGGGTCATCATATGGGGGAGGATTGGCAGTTATAAATTTTGGACAGGCATAGAGGAAAATCTCCTCGAACGTGCTGAGACCCTCCTCACTGGTGAAACGATTGAGAACTAACAGGATACCGAGCAAAAGGCGACACTAACCCCCGGCCCATACGTGTCATTTGCTCCCCATACTTTTCCCTGACGACGTTAATCACGTTGTCATCCAGACGAGTAGGAGCGAGGGTCTGGCAAAGGGCGAGTAAAGCGTACATGCGGTCTGCGGTTTTGTTGATCTGTGCAAGCATTGAGTCACCCACCCTTTTCGAGCGATGAATCGACTACTGACCTGATCGTATTGGTAACTTCTCGTATGATATTGTCTCGCCCTCATCACCCAGTTGAGGCAGCCGGTAAACACTCTCGCAGCATCCGTGAATCTTCTCAACATCAAGTAGCACACCCCTGCGTGGTACGCAGTGCTCACGTGTGCTGCCGTGGGTGCCGTAAAGGGTGCTTTTTCGCCAACACACAGCCCGAGGCCTGCGTTGTCCATAACCTTTAGAGCGAGAGTGAAATCGCCTAGCAGGACATGGACGCGGAGGAGGCCAATGAGTGAGAAATAGCCAAGCTGGCGGTACAATGGCTTTGTTCCATACTCGCCAACGATTTCGCTGTCTCAACTGTCAGTATAAAGTGAATTTTCACGGCGGTCAAAAGGGATGACTGACTCGATCTCTTCCTCACTCTTCCCTTCCGCGCGCGCTTTAAGCCACTCGTTGACGCGACTTTTTTGGATCAATGAATAAAGGACGTTAAGCACACTATAGCTACTCCACGCTTGGGTTCCACCTTCGGAACCAAGCATGGTCAGCTCCTCGTCGGTTTTGTTGGCTGGACGGGAGCGGTAAAGTGCAAAGGACTGGAACTGATAAATAAATTCGTCGATAATGTCCCACAACCACTGAGCTGGAAGTGACAGAGGGACGGGACCACCATCGGAATCTAGAACACGTGAAAGACTGTTTCGTAGGGACTGCAGCGGTGATGCACCTACTGAGAAGATAATTGAACAACTCGCAGCTATTTTCGTAGGAATGGAAACGGTCGTCTATGTCGGGCTGCAATCGTGAATATACATGGCGATAATAGAGCTCGCGGTAGAGAATCAGGAAAATCTGATCGTCGTTCACGAGCGGGGCAATTATCTCGGCTTCTGGCCACTCCGTTCTGGCGTAGAACTTCTCGGTGAGACGGTTCCATCCGGATTCATAAGCGAGGGTTATTTCTTGGAGGTTGTTGTCGAGGACAGCTTGGTGGAAGTGAACGATGAACTAATAGTGGATGGGGGGGTCATTGAGATCAGGTGAGTGAGATAAGCTAGCTTACACGTTTGACGACATCGGGTAATTGAGCCAATGCAGTCTGCTGGGCTATCTGGGCCTGTGCAGCGAGGAAAGCACTTTCGTCAAGCTGGAGGTTTGGGTCGTCGTACAGGTCGGCAGTTTGGTACGACGGTATGGTGAGGGGGATGTCGACGTCGTTGATATCGTCGTCGAGATCTGGCTCGGCAGCCCAGAGCGCGACGCGTTGGGCGGACATGGTGGTGGTGGAGGCGAAGTGCAAGATTTTGAGTGTGGTCGATTGAAGTTCACACGCACGTAGACTACATTCCAGTACAGCAGCAATCCAGGTATGTTACACGACCACGAGCACGCACGGACACGTCGAGGACGGTCCAGAAGCAGTATCGAGATCCCAGCTGGCCGTTGAATGATTCGGCGCTGATGGTGGAGGCAACTTGATTAATATCAGCAGATGGACGGATGGGCAGTGCATCGTCATGTGGGCTGGGGTGGACACCGTAGATACGCATTTAACGATAGCACGTTTCACTCTGTCTCTTGCCAACATTCCTCCTCGTTGTCGTCGTCGTCGTCGTCGGGACCGACCGTAACAGCCCCGTCGGAAAGTGGATACACCGATCACTGCCACCACACCCCAACCGACTATTAGTCAATCCACGCAAGACCGGGGGCTGCGAAAACGCAGATCATCGCCCATCCACGATGTCTTGGAAGTTGGGTGCATCCAAAAGTACGTCCTATTCACCAGCGATCACCCCTGTCTTCGACGCTGATCATGGTATATCGGCGCCACCACCCGCTCCTCGACACTCCCCCTGTCTTGAACGCTCCAGAGGGCAAAGATGCCAGAGAAAATGGCGTCGTATCCCGCTCAGTCACACCCATTCCGTCGAGGCCAACAACCCCAAGGCCATCCGACTCACACGCACACCTCCGTTCGGGTATGCTCACCATCCGTATATTCTCAGGTACGCAATGCCTCCTCGCATTACTCGCCACACACGGCCCATGCATACGACTCCAGGTCGCGGCCTTTCTCTTGCACCCGGCGTGCAAGTACCAGACATAATCCAAAAGGCACTTGATTCATCCCCGTCAACGAGGCGATCTCTCAGCAAGCGGGAGAGTCTTCAGAGGAAACGAAATTGGTGGCTGCCATACGTCGTCCTCGAGTTCGATAACAATCAGGTCCTGGTTGATGCCATGGGTGGGGATCTCTCAAGCCCAGTGTGGAACTATCGCGCAGCCTTGTATGTATCATCCTTATCTCATTTTCGACTCTCAGCGCTGAGCAGTCGTCTAGCGACGTATCACGCACATCCAATATATCCGTTTCAGCATACCTTAGGACCGCTGCAGTCGTTCAAAATCAAGAAGATATGGGGAACGACCTCCTCATGGCGCGGGTGGACCTCACCCCAGCGCTTGACGGCCATGTACGTCACATGTCTCGATCGCCTTCTCTGCTTCTGATACGCCTTCCTTCCTCAGCATGCATCCGATCAATGGTACGCGGCAACAGTAGGGTCCGGGTCGTTCCACCTCAAAGTAGACTATCGGCCACTACGCAACGAATCACTTGCGATTGAGGCCTTCGAGCTGCTCAAGGTGATAGGGAAAGGTTCCTTCGGAAAAGTCATGCAAGTCCGGAAGAAGGACACTCAACGGGTATACGCCCTCAAAACGATACGAAAGGCGCACATTGCCTCACGACCCGGGGAGATCACCCACATATTGGCCGAGAGAACTGTCTTGGCGCTAGTGAACAACCCATTCATCGTTCCGCTCAAATTTTCCTTCCAGACACCAGACAAACTCTACCTGGTAATGTCGTTTGGTAAGCGTTCATTCGACACGTGCCTATTCATGCAGACCGAGATTCTTATGTGACTAGTTAATGGAGGAGAATTGTTCTATCATTTACAACGAGAGGGCAAGTTCGATCAAAATCGTAGCAGGTTCTATGCTGCAGAATTGCTTTGTGCGTTGGAGCACCTGCATGGGTTCAACGTCGTATACCGGTGTGTACTGGATTTACCCGCGTGATTTTCCGTGCTGACTCGCAAGGAAGTGACTTGAAACCGGAAAACATCCTTCTCGACTATACTGGCCACATTGCCCTCTGTGACTTTGGTTAGTGGTTTCTTTGAACTTCTCAAATTTCCCATCTCAGGCTATGTACAGGCCTCTGCAAGCTAAATATGTCGGAATCCGAGAAAACAAATAGTAAGATCGTTGTCAGACTCGTTTTCCATACTCAACGTAAGAGTCACGTCAGCCTTCTGTGGTACTCCCGAATACATCGCGCCCGAGCTCCTTGAAAGCCAAGGGTACACTAAAACGGTTGACTGGTGGACGCTGGGAGTCCTCCTTTACGAGATGATGGTGAGTGTCGTTTTTTCTGGAATCTAAATGTTATCCTTATTTCTACCAGACTGGCCTTCCACCGTTTTATGATGAAAACGTAAACACGATGTATCAGCGTATCTTGTCAGACCCTCTTATTTTCCCTCCTGACATGCCGTCTGAGGCGAAGAGCGTCATGACTGGTCTGCTTCAACGCGATCCGACCCGGCGTCTTGGTGCGAATGGAGGAGAGGAGATCAAAAGACATGCGTTCTTTGCCAAATACATCGACTGGCATAGGTGAGTGGCTGTCCCTTTCAAGAATTAAGAAACCGACATCTGTGTCTCCAGTTTACTTCAGAAAAAAATCCAGCCTCCATTCAAGCCTAGCGTGGTGAGCGGCTAGAAACTCTGTACCGAGGAGGCTTAGATTCTAACATTTACATTTCAGGAGTCTGTGCTTGACGTCGCGAATTTCGATCCAGACTTCACCAACGAAGAAGCACAAGACTCAGTGGTCGAAGATTCTCATCTGTCGGAGACCGTTCAGGAGCAGTTCAAAGGGTTCACATACAACCCTGCCAGCGAGCACCTGAGCGAGAGTGTAAACTATTGACACGTCATGGGATAAAGCTGGTCATATGCCCTTGTAAGTGTTTTGCCACTTTCGCATACGCGTGGCGCGTACTCATGGTCTCCAGGCCGTCCATCCACGTGAATGCTGCGCCTTCCGTGTTCTTTTTTTTTTTTCTTTCTTCCTTCCCTACCATTTCAGTCATCACAACTCATTCTGTGGCGAAGATTCCCCTTATTATATTTCGTTCTGTCTTTCTCTTTCTTGTAGCCCCGCTATCCCCTTCTCTCCAACTTCTACTCTCGAAATGTGTCATTAGCTTGTTTTAGAAGGGCATTGCGTATGCCTCTACCCCTTCGCACATTTACTGCTTTGCACGGAACATGTATGTAACATGGGTTTGCTGTCTCCTTCCCTTCTTCTTGGAAAATGTGTGTCCCTAGTTACTTCAAAGTTTGGACAGTTCGTTCGTTCGTGCCAGAGCTGTCATTTATTTATTTTTTTCTTTTGCGGGGTCGCTCTTGATCTCCTATGCATACCCGCCTCCTCTCCCAGTTGTAGTTGTGTTGTTATACCGGCTCCGCATCTTTCGTTTGTCGGACGGAGCCACTGAGCAATTATGAAGGATGTCCAACTTTCAGGACTAGTCTCACAAGTTTCAGTCAACTTTCGAATAGGAAATTACCATATCGAAGCATTAAGTCATGGGGGGAGAAGATATCGAGCATAGAAAGCAACAATACAGGGAGCTTCTCTCAGGTGGTGTTAAAGGAGCGTGGATGCGGGTGAAGGAAACATGTGGATTTGACTGTGTGAGGACAACGGATGGGCGGAGAGGAAATAAAGTATTAGGGAAGCTTGGACGAGTTTGGGCTTGCAAAAAAACAGAAAACGACAACAGAAGAAGGCGAGGGCGCCGTCAGTAAGACGAGCGATCTGAATAGATAAGACGAGCCGATGCGGGTAGTTGCGAAGTGTACTGACGATAGAAATGACAGGAAGGGAGGAAGGGGAACAAGGGCTATCATACTCCTGAGCTCAGATGTTGATGCCGAATATGCAGTCCATGATCAGGGAACAAGATGACGTATCGCACCCTTGTCAAAGGTTGTAAGGAGACAACGGAGGTGCCCAGGTGATGTTCGCCAGCCATGGAAGTTGACCAGCCCACTTCCTGAAGTTGAATGATCGACGGCGTGGGCCTATTTAGCGAAATAGCATTCCGCAAATTCGTACAAACGTCACCTTGATAGATCTTACATCTCCCTCCGCACCCGTCATCTAGAGGGAACATTGCGTCCACAGCGTTACACGTCCACATAAATAAGCAACGGTTCTCCGACGCCCTCAATCTCTGGGATAACACATTTCAAGTCGAATGCCTTCGCAAGCACGATCTTGAATATCTTTTGAACGTTGATCGATGCGGACGTTGAGCAGAAGATCAGGGATGCGTGCATTGCCTTTGCAAATCGCTTCGCCTATCAAAGGGCTCAGTGCAAGAAGTGGCGCGGCAGCTACTCCGCCCACCTGCTTGGTGATCTCTTCCTGCTCATCCCTCGGAAACGTTGCGAAGGTGTCGAACTTGGTACCGATGAGGAAGGGGATCGCGGTCTGTACAGTAATATTAACATCCAGATCATACGGAATAAATAAATGGACCATGAGCATCGTATGAAAGCCACTCGACATACGCCCACAGATGTGGCTGGACACGACGAGGAGACGCTCGGCTCTTTGGCACTGACCTTGTTGAAACCCCTTGCCTGTCGATACCATTCTTTTACTGAGTTCAGCGTTGACTTTCGCGAAAGATCGAACATGAAGAGAATGGCGACAGCATCATTACAAACGAGGGGCAGCATGTTCACGAACTCCCGCTGTCCTCCCAGGTCCCAGATAGAAAATGTGATCGTCGTTCGTCGCACCGTAATCGTTTTCTCCATGAAGTTCACGCCTGAAAAAAAGAGGGCGGTGAGCGCTATAGATGTGAATACGTGAGGATGAGAGTGCCGACCTAGCGTTTGGATGTAATCCTCATCGAAGCTGCCTTCCACGTACTTGACCATCAGACTCGTCTTGCCTATTTGCGAGTCTCCCACCATCCCGACTTTGATGACAACGCTGTTCTTCTCCTCATTGTTCTCCACCAAGGGATGTGGATTCTGACCGCTTGGGCCGGCCAAAGCAGAGGAAGCAGAGCCTGTCGGAGCAGACATCGTCGGTCCAAGTAGTATTGGTATCTGGGTTTACTGGCGTTGCAAAGGTTGGCGTGTGGAACTAAGGATCCTTCAGAAAATGGGGGTATCAAGTGGTATTGAAGTCAAATGAAGAGTAGGAAAAGAAAAGGAAAGGGCGTGCTGTAGTGCGTTGGCGAGAGGTTCGATAAGCGCTCCAGGTCTGATTGATCAGCCCACGCTCAGTGTGGAACGGAACTGAAGCGTGAACGGTCTGAACTTGATGCGTCGTCGTCCGTCAACCAACGCAAAAACAGGTGAGAAGAAATGGGCAGGAAAGTTGGCGCAGAAGGGACGTGTAAACCTTGTGCTCAACCGTCGTTGCCTATTTCGCAGGCTCGGCAGATCAAACAACTACAAAACTCAGGCTCTCACTAGCTGTGTTACTTCGGTTCAAGGCAGAAAGCGAGCCCTCTCATACACTAACGATTTTTTTAATCGGTCTGGACGTCTTATTCCGTCACGATCTAGTAGTCCTCAGGTTTTCGTCTGCCTCATGTGGGACACTCTGGACTTGTCTGTCGGTGTTGGTATCCTCGAACCGGTGGTTCCGAGTCGCCTACCTTCGATGCCGAGTATCCTTGCCTTTGGAATGGCCACGTGATGAACAATACCCGCGAATGGGACTTCCCCGAATATCTTGTAGGGTCGTCTCCCAAGTCTGGTTCACTTCATGTATGGCTGTAGACGAGCGTGAAATCGGCCGAGGACTTGTAGCAAACAAAAATGCGACCGACCACGCCGCGGGACGCGATCAAGTCACGTGACGGCGGCGCGTTGTCGCGTTGAATGATCTGTCGGAGTTCGGAAGCAGTCCACCCGCTTTAATGCGTGCAGCGCGACTTTCTTGAATCTCTTCCAGCAAGGACGACTTGCAAGGGGCCAGTCTTGTCCAGGCTAACAACCGTCGTCATTGCCATCCACCAACCATGCGAACGAGGTCTCAAACTTCGGTGCTCGGCAAACGACCTCATCAGGCCGATAGCAAGCCAGCTTCTGTCGTATCCACCGTCGACCAGGCATGCTCACAGGCCATACCCACCCCCGAACTTACACCAAAATCGAAACGTGCTCGTGTTTCTCTCTCTCATTTCGATGGGGACTCGAACAAGGAAAATGTCCCTCCCTTCCGTACCGAAGCATCGCCAACGAGTCCGCCTCCATCCCTGAGGCGTACCAGCACCGAGATGATCACACCCTCACGTGCGCAAGCTGGTAAGTCCTTGCATGCATACCGCCACAGTGTCATCAATACTTTACAGGTAGAGGTCGCCATGCATCCACGTCCAACGTCCAAACCCTGCCCATCTCGGATATCTCTGCGCTGGCTCTGTCCACTCCTCCACCAACTCCGCACGCGACCCTTCTTCCTATTCATGCCCGCGCACGTGCTCTTTTACGCGCAACCTGCAACGACAAATCACCCATAACCGGTCGCGCGACCGAACGGGAAACCATCAAAAACTTTATTCGTTCGTCTTGGGAATCGCAGCCGACATACACATCTCTTTTTATTTCAGGAATGCCCGGTACTGGCAAGACCGCCCTGGTAAATGCCGTCCTCAACGAAGTGGAGGAGGACCACGATGTCGAAGTAATATCCGTCAATTGCATGACTTACCACAACGTAGATGCGCTCTGGGACCACCTCCGCGACACTTTGGCGACATCCCAGTCCATCAAGGGTAGCCCGAAGAAAGTCAGGGCAAAGCTCAAACCGCTTCTGGACGACTTCCTTGTATCAAGGAAAAGAAAATGGTATATTTGTATTTTGATGGCTGGCCTAGTGATAGGCTAACGGGTACTTGTAGTCTCCTTGTCCTCGACGAGCTCGATCACATCGCAAACTCCTGCCGGTCGCTCTCAGCGATATTTTCCCTTGCTCGTAAACACGCAACAACTCTTCGCATCATCGGCATTGCCAACACCCACACGCTCACCTCCTCGACTACCTTGTTAGGCGATGATGCCACGGAGATCCTGACTCTTCATTTCGGAGGATACACGTCACCTCAGCTGCTGGACGTTCTAAAGGCCCGACTTTCTCCGTTATTCGAGCCCGAGGATGATCAAGAGGTTAAGAAACGCGCACAGAAGTTCCTTCCTATGGCAACGCTGACCTTTCTGGCGAAGAAAGTCGCATCACAAACCGGGGACGTTCGCATGCTTTTCGGTGTTCTGCGTGGGGCTATCGACAAGGCCATGTCGTTGGCCTGTCCAAGTGCTGAGGAAAACCCTCTGGCAGCCTCAGTTCCCGTCGTTACACCCAATCACATTCTAGACGCCCTCAAAGCGTATCTACCCTCCAACGACGCTCCTCGCAACGTCGCAGCGCCTACTATGGCGTCTACAACCACATCTTCGAACAGCGAGATTGTAACCAAGGTGCGCGGTTTTGGGTTGCAAGCCCGACTAGTTCTGCTTTCTATGCTGCTGGCCACGAAGCGAATGGAAGCCTTTCTCCCCTTGGCCTTCTCTATTGCTTCCC
Source organism: Pisolithus albus (assembly GCA_024613165.1). Taxonomy (NCBI): domain Eukaryota; kingdom Fungi; phylum Basidiomycota; class Agaricomycetes; order Boletales; family Pisolithaceae; genus Pisolithus; species Pisolithus albus. The sequence continues at coordinate 1,185,532 of JANFAB010000008.1, forward strand.
CCCCAAAGACACCCGTGAAACGCACCGGCTCAATGGGACTCTCCAGCAGGCCCACCGGCCTCGACCTTGCTCAGATACATTCCTACTATACTGCACTCCTTTCGCGTGCGGAACACAGTACATTCACCCCAGTTTCTCGAAGTGAATTTGCAGATCTAATTGGTGTTTTGGAGACGTCTGGGCTCATCTCAACGTCCACTTGTTCTTCTGTCGGGTCTCCGTCCAAATCGGGTCGTCGTGGGTTTGGTCGCTCGACGTCATTCGGTGTAATGGCGAAGGGCACTGCAGCAGGCCAAGACATCCGTATTGCAGATACCGTGCGTATAGACGAAATTCTTCGCGGCCTGGGGGTCGCCGATCCTCACGCTGAAATTACGGATCCACGGGAGGAAGAGGTCAGAGCGATATGGGTCCGCGAGAGCGCAAGGATAGCAAAGGATGCCAAGCTCCGCACGCAGGCCAAGGCCAACCCGAACGACTTGATCGAGGGGGCATTTGAGAACTGATGGTAGACAATACGCATGCTGAGACGAACTGTCACACCGCACGAAGGTAACGGTAATTTCTTTGTAGCCATATCATGTATCCTCCCCACCATACCATTCACATCCACGCTTCATCTTTTCATATTCACAGTTGTGTTCCCTTGTAGTTATGTTTGTGGCTTTTCTACGCCTCTCACTATGCGGAAGGAACACGCCATTGCTAGAACCAATTTTTAAAACGTCATAGGTTTAATTTTGAAGTTCCAGCGCTACAGGTAAGACGAAGCAACATATCTGCCTATAGGAGCTGCCTAGATAACTATCCGGTTGTGTCGAAAGGGCAGTTCTGCCCAACACCCGCCGGTTGATTTTCCTGAATGCTGAGCCTGGATGCCGGTAACGTCTATCGTGCGATAGCAGTCAGGGCGGTTGGATGGGCAGGAATGCCCATCGTCATGATGCGGTTGCTTGCTTGCGGTACATAGGCTCGTGATACATCCAGACCGGAAGATGATCAATCCATGCAGTGCATGAATTGAGTTATTTCGCACACTCCGGCGATATGGTTACGCTTCAGGATCGGATTTGACGTCAGGGAGGAAGGCGTATACGTCCTCTTTTGTCTTTGACTCGCCCTCGTTAAACTTAAGGAAAGGTGATCTTGGGGTTGTCGGGGAAGTCGGGGAACTAGAAGTCATAGGAGACGATCCTGATACAGAACGCGGCGCATGGCCACGTGGGGAACCCAGGGCAGCGCGGAAGATCAGCATCTGGGTGGACACACACTTGGAGGCAAGATGGTCAGTCCATGAACACCGTTCCCCTGGAATACAGTGACTCACGGTTAGCATCACGTATAACGAAAGAAACGCTACAGAGACGCCGCTTTCAAGGGCGAGGGTCACGAGAAATGCTATCCCAATCGCTGTGCGTGGTAGGGCAGACCAAACGATCGTCGAGATGGCACCGAAATGCCACCGCGGATAATTGAGGCCAAAACTCTTGCGGTTCTCCCATGCGGGGATCAATATGCGGCCACATAGCATCGACGTGATCAGGAGGTTCAGAGCGATCGCCACAGCGTAGTATGCGACAGCTATATGTGCGGCTTCCCCAGTAAATATATTACCGCGCTGGGTAGCACTGTATGCACAGAGAAGTGCGCCCAAAACTGGATACAACAGGTCAAGACGGATTTTCGGGGTATGACAGGTGAGCTCACCTACTATTCCCACCCATAGTGTGAATGGTAGAACGACGTCCCATATCCTTTTCCGCAGAACATAAAGACGATGAATCTGTCAAAACTCAGCTCCAACTGTCAAACGATCGCCGAAGGTACGCACGAGGACGGCATCGGAAGTTAATTGCAACGCAACCATGGCCATCAAGCACAAAGGCTGATACCACACGGAAGTGTGGTCGGCGTAGTATTGTTCCATACCCCCGTTGTAGTCATAGTGGACGATCCACATTTCCCGTCCGAGGATTGCTTGCACCAGTACGACGATGCTCGAGAGAAATAGAAGCAAACCGCTTAAGCACCGATGCATGACTACGGTTTTGTGTGGGAGAAAATCCGAAGACTCTGTCGTAGAACAGCGCATCGTCTGACAGCAGATGCAAAACTCAACACCTTAATGGAATGGCGTTCAGCGATGGGCAAGGTTGCAGTGAGGATGCTTACCATAGAGAATGGCACTCGATATATTGCCAACATAGAAGGAATTCTGCCATAGTGGACCTGCGTTTATCATGATGGGGGGAAGTATGTGAACAATTCGGAACTGCCAGTCAATACCATGCCGTCTTATACGTGGGCCACCAGCGGTGGAGGATCCACGTAGAATTGACAACTACTACCTCCAGTACTTGCCTTGGACATCGTGAGCTTTCCACCCCGGAGATTGGGCAAGAACCTAAGATGCCTCTCCGTTGCTCGATATGTCAAGGACGGGTGACTGCCCTCCAAGTAGTGCCGAGCTGTACATAATTTCGTGGGAAGAACGCCGTTACTCGCAGCTACGAGTCTTTGCAGTGGAGGCACTCTTGGCAGCGACCCTTCACTCCAGCTGTGTGGGTCGTCATCACAGCATGGAGGCATATGGAGGGATGAACTGGGATTGTTTCAGTTGTCTGCTCAACGTAACACGACTACGTATCCTACTACACCCAGTATGTAGCACTGACGTACTTCACAGAGGATAGCATATTTTTACGCATCGGTAGGTGGTGGTTGTTCAAATCGACACGGAGGAGATTGACACACTGGTAAACCCACCTATCGTGCTGCATGGCAGCAGCTCATTAATTTCCCTGCATGCTATATCTCACTCTCGAACATGCAAGCCAGAATTCTTTACTGCCCTCCTCCGTCCACCCAAGAGGACCTAAATCGCACTCCGCACAGATGAGCCATTTAAGCGTCCTCGTGAGGCCTTACAACAGTGTTTCGGCACCTGAAGGAGGGTCTTTGGGAACTGCATACCTGGTGTTTCTCCACTGAAATGGACCGCTCGAGTGAAACCAATATTCTCGAACTCCATCGGGGATGGCGTGATTAGCCACCAGTGAGTAGTGGCAGGTGGTACTGGAAGCGGGGCGAGGTCTGGGTGCAAGGGCCTGTCAAGGTCATCCATCTAGGATAGCGTGAAGATATGTTAGGGGAATGATACGACTTCCTTACTCCTACACTGGCCCCCTCCACCCATATCCCTACGTCGCGCTTCAGAATTACACATCCACATCCAGTCCGCGGGCACGTTAGGTCGTATTTATTGATCGACGTCCCTTGTTTCGTGACATCCGCGTTGCATACGTCCATTATACCGTTATCAAAATCTTGAAGCCTTCGAGAGATAGAATTCCGCGCCGATGGCCTCCGCAGGGCCTCAAATAGTCCAGGTGGAAGCGATACCGCTTGATCAGGTCCAGCTGCAGGTTCTTTCGGCTGTGAAGTCTCGCACATTTCGTGTCACGGTTTCAACTCGTGCTGGACGGCTGGGATCGAAGAGATACTTTGATTAGTAAGCCAGTAACGCTTTGCGAGGCTTGGGGGCCGCATACGACACAAAAAAATCACCATGCATTTCACTGGAAGCAGTCGGTACAATCAAAATGTTGCTAGTTATTTGAGTATTTTCAGGATTAAGAGTGGCACCGACCGGGAGATTTGTATGAGAGCACGAAAAACAAAAGGATGCATTAAGGGGGAATCGAACCCCCGGCGGGTCGATGGCAACGACCCAGGTTACCACTACCCCATTAATGCGATGCAGGGTCTTTATCATCTATGTTACTCGAGCTATTGAGTGGATTGCTGAGGTGGACGCAAATACGTAGTACACTTTCACTTCAGATTCTTTAAAATCGAATGTTCTTGACTGTCCCGGGGTTACTTCTGAATCGTCCAACCACACGACGGGCATAATTCACATTGACATCCCTCACCCGCCCAGCAACGTCACTGTCAACAGTGAACTTGGCCATATCGAGTTTCCCGCGTTTCCACGAGAGATCGAGCGTAATACCACCGCGTATTCGTGCACCTCTGACCGAACCGGACTGCCAGCTTGGAGGCAACGCGGGGAGAAGAGTAACTTCAAGAGGGATATTCATGCTGGCTACATCCGGAGCCTGTATCAGTGCGTTCTTGAGCAGGTTATCAGATTCGTCCGAACGTTTTCATGCTAAAGACTCACGAGCACTGCAGCCGGGTATCCCAAATTCGCATCAATCTGGAAGATGGTCGATCCATAAGTATATAACGAAAACAAATTCTGCGCGAAATTCCGCTCTATTGCATACTGAGTGATCGATGTTAGCGGCGTGGAGCAACGAGCTCGAGAAGAACATACGGTCAACTCCTTGTAGAACTCGGTTCCATTGCCAAGCTGTGCCCAAGCAGCAGCCCTCCAAACTTTCTCCCAGCCTGCATCAGCATCGGGTCCTGTCCCATTACCTCTATGAATAAGACTAATTTCAGTGGCCTTGAGAATTTGCTCCTTTGTATAATTCATAAACGTTCCATCGACGATCAAACCGCCCTGCAAGGAAGGCGAATAAGAGGTGATAGCATATCCGGGGTATAACTGTTGGCACATTTAGTCAACTGGTACAGCACCTGCAGGTCAAATACGTACTCCTATCAAATGACTGAGGTGGCGATGGGTATCTGTCGGTTGATCCATATCCACCTTCCACTCTACAACCATCGCTGAGCCGAGAAGGGTGATATCCAGAACCTGAGAACGTCTAACCTTGAAGCTGGCCCCACCGTCCAATCCGGAGGCCCATGTCCATCCTTTCCCGGCTTGTCCGAACAGCTGCCATGGATCAATCGTCATCTCAGAAGCAAACAACCGTGCACAAACCATCAAGGAACTCAACGTCACTGTCACCGGCAGCAACAAAGCCCTTTTCGACCGCATTAAACAGTTGCCAGATCAGCTGCTGAGAATGTGCACACCCTGTCCATCACGAATCAGGTAGTTTGACATGACAACTCGACCCAGACGTACCAAAGGTAATCGGAGTTTGCTCCGGTGAATTGCATGGTACAGTGACAAGAGTAGAGTCATTGAAATACAAATCCTCGACGAGCTTCTCCAAATGGAAGCTCGCGGCACCCTAATAAGGGATAAAGCAGTCCAATTAACATGGCAGGCACATTGGGTTACCTTAAGCAACGGCCATCCTTGACGTCTCCACCACTGGACATCGTTAGTATAATCTAAGTGATCCCAGACGTGGATCATCTAGGGTCATGATCGGTGAGCCACTGTCAACCTGGCTTACTGACAAGCAATGCAGACCGACCATCCAAGCGTTTGATTCTGCAGCAAACTTCAGTACGGCCCTCATGCATGACAACTCAGAGTCATCGTACCAGGGTAGTTAGCCCACTGAGCAGAATTTCCTAACAATTTCATGCCAGTATGTCCAAAAATCTGCAACACCACGACAATGAGGGCATCTCGATACGTTTAACATAGACCTCTTACATTCATCTAGATCGAGATCGAGTCAGAAGTTTTCGCTGCCACATATCAAGCCGACCTACTTCATTGTGTGTGACCCATCCGTCACTGACATTGTACAGAACTTCCGCAGTGTACCTGCCACGCGGCACCCATGTATTCTGCCTCAGGTAAGCTTGCAGTTAATTTTCAGGGAAAAAAAGGCGAGTTAACCTCAAAATAGTTAAACAAGGAGTTCGTGACGTCCAGATTGGTCATCTCAGCAAACCAGTAGTTCATCTGGATGTTGACATTCGAGTCTAGTAACCAGCTCAGCACTGAATACACTTCATAAAGTAAATCGCTTACGGTAGTCTGCAGTGGTGAAAAGCATCAGCGATCACTTGGGGGAAAAGCGGCTGATACGAATCTTACCGGAGCCCCAAGCATTGACCTGCGCATCGGCCCATTTGCCCTGCAAATTTGCAGGCAACGTACCTCTAGCACTACTAACTAATAGATATCTTCCATAATTGAAGAGAAGCCATTCCAAATAGGGGTTGCCGATATGGCTTTGGTATGATGCAACGATCTGATCAGTAGGCAGTTTGAAGTCCGGAGTTTGACCGAGTGAGATGGAAAACCTGTCCATGAGCGATGTATAGTCCGAAATGTGGGTGTTGAGAACAGCGGTATATGAATCAGTGCTCGCATGCATAGAGGACATGAGATCAATGAGGTTGTTGTGAGGGTCAGGTCCTTGAAAAGAAAAGTTGGAACTAAAATCCCCAGCCGCCATGTCGTAATCCGTATCCCCGAACCAGGTGACCCATGCTTCCGATGCGCCTGTCACGGTAAGTGTGGCATTGTTGAGGCTTGAACCATCGTTAGCCGTGCATGATACTTCGCCACCCGGAGCCTCGACACGAACAAGAAATTCGTAAAGCATGCCCGGCTTGAAGATAACATTCCGGACACGTAGTGTCGAGCTATCGAAGCAGGTTACGTTTGGTAAGGGGAGTCCCATCTCGGCAGCAACTGAGTAAGCATATGTCAGTGTAGGGAGAGTCGACGCTGTAGTGTTTATGAACTGCACGCAGGCTTGCAAAGGGTGGGAACAGAAAGATTCTCTGTCACCTCCATGTTAGATAAACGTCCCTTGTAGAGGGCTAGATGTGTACCGGACAAAACGGGCACCCTTTTGCGACCACGTGGTACGCTGAACAGCTGCATCAAGGTCAAGCCACCTCGTATAATCAGATACTGGGCCAGATGCATTCATTGTTACAAGTATGTATCCTGCTCCCGCGTACGATCCTTAGAACAATGCGGAGGCGCGATTTTGAGTGCAAATCCGTTACAGAATGCGTCCACCTACCATAGGCACCCGCAGGCGTCATAATCTCTGCAATGTCTTTATGGAAGAATGTCGTTTGATATCTGGGACATGGACCGATCAAGTGAGACCTACTTTGTATGGTGCCGCTTGGACTAGAAAAGATATTTTGACGAATCCTGTGCGTGGCCTCGGCAAGTTGAATTCGCTGCGAACGCAAATTATTACCACCATTGTAGGTCTGCAAACAGTATCAGCAATAGCAGTGGTTATCAGGATAGATAAACACATACAGAGTCTTGAAAGGGCCCTCCGGACCACAAGGACTCGATGTTAAGCTGGATCGACTCCTGAGTGGTCCCTCCTACAAGCATGGCTGTAAGACAACCATGATTCAGATGCGAGCACGGAGCAGGCGCAGAGAATCATACCAGCCAAGTGTCCGTTCCCAATCGGGAGTAGATCCTTCGCCCACCTTGTGCCTGGAGATGTGTACCACAGGCCGTTTCCCGACGCTGGGAAGCCGGAAGGGACAATACGAATTACCGAAGCACATAATGAGATAGAAAGTAAACAAGAGATTTGATTCAGCCACAGTTGGATGTTCTGGGGTAGGAGGCGACGTATCAGGTGGAATACAGGGAGAATGATTGCCCAGGGACGACCTCCGAGCAATGCGATCGGCGAGTCCATGTTCTTCTCGGTAGCAACGGAAGGCTAGCGATGGCAAACCTGCTTCTTCGTGAGGGTTTCCAAAAATGTTAGAGGCTCCAAAGCACTGCCAAGTTTTCCGGTACGGTGGTCGTGCAGCACGGCGAGAGCGGAACTGATACCTAGAGGTAAGGTCACTAACCTGGGGCTTACCTTCGCAGACAGAAGTGCTTAAATACGAGGGCGGGTGTCCAATTCCCCCGCCTACATCAATACCGGACGGGCCTCAGGTGACCGGTCAGCGGCACTTGTTCACAGCGGAACACCTGCCTCGCACCGAAATGTCACAGGCACTGACAGTCACGTGCTCGATGTCTCGATCTTAATAGTATCCGCCTAGCATTTGTTCAGCGTAGGTTTTGCTTCCAGCGGCGCACCCGGCACCGAAACGTTCAGTGATTTTGGCACGCTCGGTGCTTCTGACAACACGCATTTCAAGCACCATCTGAGGTCACTACAGTTGGGATGTGTACCTGCTTATTCCATCGCATTAATGGGGTAGTGGTAACCTGGGTCGTTGCCATCGACCCGCCGGGGGTTCGATTCCCCCTTAATGCACTTCTTTTTTGCCCCACTGCTCTGTTTTATACTAGGAACGACGAAGGCAATATATCATCTTACATTTTTTTTCTTTTATCCTCCATATGGCTTCACCATACAATGAACTTCAATGCGTGAGCTAGCGGTTTGGGCGCTTGGACGAAAGCCCGGAGACAACCGTCACATATCTTTAGAAATCAAAACTTCCAAGAGTTCCAAATTGCTCATTTACAGTGCCTTTTTAGGTAAACGACCTGGCAGAGCTCGGGGAGGGTGGCCAGACTGGTGTCGTGTTAATGAAGAGTGAAACACGTTCTCTTTATGGCCGGATATACTGCCAATGCTCCTTGACTTCCGGGACAATTCCTGATAGATCTGCCTCGTAGCAACGTAGAAACTTGGCGACAAATAGCAGAGCTGGAGTCCGACCTGCAAGTAATGTGTAGGCACAATATGCGCTGGAAATGAGCGTCATACCGAAGCAGCACCTATCGTGGTAGCCCTGAACCAAGGAAAACGAAGGATAGGTGGATCGCAGGATTGGGATCGGTGGAGACGACGGTATCATAATCACCTGCTAATAAAGTATATACATCGGGTGCCAGGCTGCGAATGCCGGTAAAACTTTCGAGTTCGAGACAGAGTAGGAAATGACAGTTCCGATAATAAATAAGGTCAACAAAGTAATGTTCGTTCCGACACTATGAAAGGATGGGATAGCTTAGAACAATAGTAAATGAAGGGAAGGAAAAAATGTTCGAACAAGCACGTATCATGTTTCGCGTTCTGTCAAAATGCAGAACCAAACAGCGGGGCGCCGACAATCACCCCAAGACCGGTAATAACCTGCCAAGGAGATAAACCCGCGGTGTTTTGGGCTGCACTAGTACTGTTGCTAGGGACTGAGAAATAAGTCAGCAGCGCGACTACATCAGCAACTACTCAGGAACATACTTAGACCACTACCGAACGCGGAACCACCACCGGAGGAAGAACTACCACCTGATGAGGAACTACCACCGGACGAAGAACTACCGCCTGGAGAGGAAAGACCGTCGGACGAAGAGCTACCACCGGAGGTAGTTCCTCCCGACACTGCAGTAGTCGAAGGGGAGACCACGATGGCCGAAGTAGAGGAAGTAACAGGGGATGAAGAGGGAAGAGCAAATGTAGGCGAGGGGGACGTGCCACCGCTACCACTTCCACCAGAGCTACCACCCCCCGTGCTACCACCGGAGCAGGTATCACTCCCAGTCGTGCAAGTTGATCCGGTGGGGCAGCCTGGACACCGCATGAGCAGATGATAGTCAACCACAAAGATGGAGGACGGAGTACTCACAACCGCCAAATTCGTCAGTGCAGCAGAAATAACCAGATCCACAGCACCCACTGTCGTTGGCACAGCAGGTAGAGCCATTAGGGCAACTGGCAACTGAGTCGCACTGTCAAATGGTCAGGATCGACACCGCCGCTGTTTATTTGGTGGGCGCCTACACAGAAGTCGCCATTAATGGCGCAGGAACCGGGAAAATAAGTACACTCGTCTGCATAGATGTTCAGCGAAACTCTCACGAAGAAAGATCACACGGAGATCGACATACGATAACCATTGGGACATACTGCCTGCCTCGCTGCAAACTTGACGCTACGGTTCAAGAGTCCGATGAGGATACTGGGCGTGTGAGGGTTGTGTACACGCTGGGTTGATTCATCTGCGTGAACGAAAGCAAACCGAGCAGAGAGCAACAAGGACACGATGCAGAGGCGACGCAACATGTTGGTAGTCCGTTGCTGGGTAGAGGGAATGCTCGGGAGAAGTTGACAAGTGAACCCGACATTTTATACGGGGGCCAGACGACGGTAACAGCTTGCTGTAATTGATGAAGTTCTCAATCAAGACAATTATGTGATGGCAAGTACGAAGGTTTGGCAGGGAACGAAGACGAAGAATGCATATGAATGCTGTAAATGTTGGCCAGCCTTCGAGTGCCATGTCAACTTGGAAGAACGTTGAGCTGTCCATGCATGAGTTGGCAGGTCAGAGATACTTACCAGCCGGTCCGCTTCGAAGTGGTATTTTCAGTCCTCACTTTGCACTCCCTCATCTTGATAGTAGTTCCTAGACAAGTTGCCTGACCGGGTTACTGGAGTGCGGAAAGTGTGTTAATATGTGCCGGCATGGCCGACCATTGAACTTCGTCCGACCCTGCAGCTGAGCCGCGATCGCTTCCGTGAAGTCGGGTGTGCAAGGTGCGATCATCTCGTCTTTCGTTTTGATCCCCAAAATACTAGTGATACTGGCCATCCATCCGCCGCTGAATTCAACGTTCATCGTGGGCTGTCAGCCAGACTCGCAGAATTTCTCTGCATTAGACCCCAAATGTCCCGGGCGACAAGCCGAGGGATTAGGACCATCATGCCAAGACAAGACGACGGTGGGTCATGTCTACCATCAAATTAACTCAGTGGCCTTTCAACCCTAAAAACACACGCACTTGATCCAGCGTTACTGCACGTCAGGAACCAATTCTCTCCAGTTGACAAGCACAACTGATACAAGGCAGGTAACTCTCTGTCTGCCATGCACCGCATGTATGCTGAAGAAGTACGCAAGTTGGCCTGCCCTTTTTGCCGCCTTTCGGAAACAGCTCGGCGGCTCGCCCACACGATTTATGGTAACTAGTACTGCCCTTCGACCGCCGTGACGTGCATCCGCTGTTGTGGGCATTACTCGTTGCGGATAGCCCTTTCTACAGTTACCAACTCCCCACCCGGAAACGTGGCAATACATTGTTCACCGACCACTTGGCTAAGCCATATCCTGCAGACGGGAACATTGCAAAGGGCACCTACTTTGCAGGTATGGGTGCAGGAATCCTCATAGGACTCGTAGACAGTTCGACAGGACTAGGACCAGCAGCTCGCAGTTTGATTTTCATGTGTGGCAACTTCTATGTTTCATCAGTAAATTGACACTTGCTGACTTGTTTTATGCAGCAGCTCTAACTGCGAGCTCAGTCAAGATCCGAAATTCCCAGCGGCATTGTCCCTTCAAAGCCCAACCTACTTCCGATAGGCTCCCTGCTCCAAGTGTCTGGCTTGCGAACAGCACTTTTCCGCGGCGGTCGTGACACACGCCGTAACGGTGTCGCGGATGGTGAGCCCTCAAGCACACTGGAAGCTACCCATTTGGATGGGGATACAGCCAGCGGGCGTCTGCCATAACGGCTCGTCTAACTTACCCAAACTATTGTGTGCGCCACCTCAAATCCACAATGCAGCCTTGGTAAAAGCACCTCGCGATCTGCGGCCAAATGAACGTCATCCTCAAATCCACAATGCATGGTAAAAACGCCTCACGATCTGCGGCCAAATGAACGTCAAAATTTTTCTACCGTACCCACGTTGAAAGGGACACCAGCGAGTAGATTGCGTCATTACCCTAAATTCATCGTGTTTGACAGGCACCCGGGGTTCGGTGATCTTGCCCGCATCCCCATTCACTCCTATGACCCATCAAATCCATAATCCACACCAAACGTGAGTTTTTACAAGTATGTTTTACAATCGTATATGTAGAAATTACCTTTCTATGACAGGGGTCTTGTTACTGTTGAGGATGCGACGTTATCTGAGAGGGCCGCGGACAAACGGAGTACTCTGGCTTTGTGTCCGTAACAACACAACATCGGTTGATTGTTTTAGACCCGTAGCAAACTACTCATGTGGCCCCAACTATTCGTCCGTCAACGATACGGAAGCGCGACGGGGATGGTCGGGCATTCTGTGATCTTTATGCTTCTCGCATCGTAAATGCGTAGCATCTGGGGCGTTTGACGGACGTCATGATTACCATTCAACGGTCCGTGCACAACGGAATTCTGTTCCGCTGGTCGTTGGGGACGGCACACGTGCAATCAACGTCTCCTAACTTAAGACACCACGATCAGTTTCTTAAGGCGGAGGACACTTGAAAAAAAAAATAAAGTAAAATAAAGTTGACTGACATCATATCTAGATCTACTGTAGATGTTTTCCAAAGACGTGTGGTAGGCCCTGAATGACACAACGATAGAATTCTGATCAGAGTACAGGTTCCTGGTCCCAACGCTGTTCAAGAAAGATTGGCCCGGTATCAGCATGATTGAAGGCCTAGGGCAGATTGGCATCCGAGCCGGAGTTGTCCGACTGCGACGTCATGACGTCACTCAAAAATACACGTTTTCCGTTTCGCGAACAATTCATGCCATACATATACGTAAGCTGTGTTCCACTAAAACATCTCATCCAGTACGTAAATACAAAGATGTCTGTGATACCCTCAAGTTCCGCCGGCCTGTTGGGTCTGCGGGTAAAGCCAAGCACAGTAAAGTGGCTCGTGAACTGGAACGTGCCCCTTGAACAGCTTCCGAACCAAGCCGTTACATAAAACCGACGCCCGGATCGAATGATTGGAAGAAATATCCCACACCGTTGATCTGATTGTGCTGCGATGATTAGTTCTCCCTTCGATCGTGTCCAAGGAAACGGGAATACAATATCAAGCAACCCGTCGCCCTCATGACCAATACAATGGCCTCATCAGCATCCGGTCTCCATAGTCTACGCACAGAAGACGAGCCTGGCTTTTCGCAGGGCCGATGGTGCACCACGCGTTTTAAGTGTGCCTGAACAAATAAATCATGGGACTTCTCGATAATATCTGTCCATTATATACCCATCATTATATGAACGCATTGCATCGTGTATCGAATGTGAACTTGTCATCAATAACCATAATGGTAATGAGGTTGCGGGAGTCGTACAGAAGGCGTCGTCATCAAAAGTTGTAAGTCGGAACCGTCTAGTCCAAAAAATAAGCACCAGTTGTGGGCACAGATGTAATGGTAATGGAACTTGGTGAAATGTCAATGTACTTGGTCGAGTGGCAAGGAAAACAGTAAGAAAAAGCACCTGCAGATGACACAGGAACGGAGCAAATTACAAGACACACAGCACCATGCCTAAAAACGAGCAAATTCATCTCGAACTGCGCAGGAACTGAAAAAAAGGATGCGTACCACAAGAGGCACTCAGCACAACTGCCACATTTTCACATAATCACTAGGTGCACTTGCGTTAGAAGGTCGAGATGGCTACGGAAAAGGAAACTGACATCCTAAACGCCCTGTCATCCGCACTGGAAGGCCACGTCGCGCTCCACGTGCTCTGCGCCGAAGCGAAATCGCGCATTGCCGCTGCGCGCCGCATGTCAGCCGACGAGTAAGGGTAGACACGGACACTGTACTGACTTGCAGACCCATCTAACCATGGCTTATTGCCCACATTGTCAGGGAACCACCCACTCGTCCCTCCGGCTGCGAGGTCGATAACCAGGTAGAACTCTGCGGGTCATGTTACTTTTATGGATGTGCAAGGACAGAAGAGAACATGCCCTGGTCAAATGGTGCAGCTGCGCTGGCCCCATATGCAGTCGACCACGGATCCTCCACAACGATATACTTGCCCGAAGTCAAGTTCATGGCTACACTGGGGAAATTTGCCACATTCCAAAAGTATGAATCCGAGTTTTTCGAGCTTATCGAACTGAGATCAACCATGGCTTGCAGCCTGTTATCGGTGTAGAAACGCATCCAAGATCCGGTCCATTCCATTGCATAGACGTGGAAGGAGTCTGCATAGGAGCTGCGTTTGGTAGATATCCAACCGTAGATGCTATTCATAAGGTTGGCCATCGTATCTCCCGTAGCTAGACGTGCGAAACGTCACGACCGTGATGGTAAGGAGAAGAAAGGAGAGGAGAAGCGCACTGGTAGCGATAGGTGTTGTGCCTGAGGCGAAAGGACCATAATTCAACGTCGATCTCACATAGTTTGATCCCTGAGCGGGATAACTTGGCGAGTTCCCTCTCGCTTCCATTATCTACCGGCCTGTCAGCTTCTCAAAGATGGAGAAATAGCGAGTGCACTCACGTCGATTTCACCGCTGACGGGCCAGGCACCATAAACGCCACTTCCCTGTGCCACTGACCCGTTGGTGGAGGAGTTCCCCACTGGTAGCATCCAGATAGCAGGCCAAAGCCAATCTCCTTGGGGTAACTTGGCTCTGACCTCGACTTTACCATACTTGATACTCTTCTTCCCCTGTGTATTGATGCGTCCACTCATGACTGGGTTTATGACAGTCCCAGAGGATGCAGAGGAAACGGCGGTGCATGGGTTTGACGACGGACCACCGGAGGTCGTGCTATTGCTAGCTGTGGTGGAGTTGCTTGACGTCGTACTGTTTCCTGACGAAGTAGAGCCACCTGTAGTGGTTGAATTGCCGGTGGCGGTGCCGTTGCCTGTCGTATTCCCATTGCCGCCGCCGCCAGTGGCTTGTTGCCTTTTTTGGAGAATGAAGTCCGCGAGAGAGGGGCCTGACGGCTCGACCCAAGCTCCGATGTCGGCAGTCCCTGAGATCGTCAGCTTGAACCAAAGCCACGACGACGACGACGAAGGAAGAAACATACCACTCGATGCAGTGCACCCGTCAAGATTGTACGTGGCTCCGTCCATGACCGCGCCATATCCACCGCTGATTGAATCGCTCGTGAGTGTGGGCATGATGTACAGCTCTCCGTTTGAAATGTAGATGTTATTGGCAGAATTGGTCGTCATTTCGAACTCGCCGTTGCTGTTGGTGTGTCGGTCGAGCACGTGTATGCGCGTATATGCGAGACCACTCACCCGTACCCACCCAGTTCGACGTCCATACTCCAAGTGTTGGTGTCCAAGCTTCCCCCGTCGAACTCATCGTCGAAAACGAGGCACAGCTGACTGGAGGTGAGCATCCTGACGTCGTTGTACCCTCTGAATGCGATGAAAGCAGAAATGGCGAAACCGAGGACGATGCCACCAAAAGTGACCCATTTGCTAGCCCGTTCGAGGGACGATTTCTTGCGAGCGAGCCACGGTTTGTCCTGTGGAGTGAGTTTCTCGCGCAGCCTGGTGCTGGGAATGGTCTTCTTCTGGACGGGGAGGGGTAATGCAGTGGATGAGCCGTTGCGCGATCCCGAAACGCTGAAGGGGGGAATGGGGGGAGTCCACACGCTCGACGGTCTGGATGCAGGGGACAAGAATGGACCTCGGAATATGGTCGTGGCTGAGCTTACTCTGGGCAGACTTGCGCCTGCCCCCTCTGTCATGGCGGCGGCGGCGGACGTGCGACAGACGGTCGAGCTCGAGACGGAGCCAGTCGAGGTGCGGTATGGAGAATTGGAGGCTACGAATGGAGGCCGCGGAAGAGGCAACTCGGAGTCGGACATGGCTGTGCTGAGGGGATCCTGGCTCGCCGGACGCGCGTTGCGACGGGGGGTGCGGGTGGACGATGTGGCGGTGGAGCGCGATACCATTTGGATGTCGGATGAAACGCTGCTGCGTCGGGATATACGGCCCGGGATGGGGTCTGGGTTGCCAGGGTAGGCTTGGAATGGGAAGGTGTACGACGACGGCGGGTGTCTTCGGCTTGGAGAAACGACGTCAGAGGACGGATGAAGATGACCGTGTTCGGAGTCGGCAGAGAACTGGCTTGCACCTAGTTGGGATCGCCTACGGTGGTGGTTTCTGGTCTTGGGTGCGACGACGGAGTTGCGCGGGGAGTGGGCAGCTGCAGACGAATCCGAGTCGGAATGGTTGTCCGTTGCGTGGTCTGGGTCAGGAGACACTCTTGACGATGCGAGGAAGAAGGGCCGTGGTGGAGTGAGAGAAGTGCTGGCATCCTCCTCGCTAGATGGGGCGCTGTAGTCGCCGCTGGGACGACGACGGGACATGGCTCGACGACAGAGAGAAGCAACACGCTACTTTGATTTTGTGTCCCCCCCTCCTCGTGGCGCGTGGATTACCTGCAGGGGGAGGGGGAGCAAAAAGGATTCACACCACGAGATAACTGTCGAAAGTTGCGTGCGGCCATCAGATCTCAGATCCACGATCATGTCCGACGTAGTACGGCATTCAGTAGCCGCTATCTCGTGGGTGTGGATGACGTAATACCCCACTACTATATTTAGGGGATTCGCTGAATCGCCGATTTTTTGTGAACCCAGATCTTCTGTTACTTTTTCATAATCGCAGCAAAATCGACGAACATTTTGGCCCGATCACAGCCATGTTTGGACATTCTGCTCGTGCAATAATGCCTCCGTTGGTATCCAATAACCCAATTTCTGGTTGTCTGCCGCCATCTCCGAATCCGATTGCCCCCCAAAACAGCGGTCATCATGTCCTCGCTGCCTGCACCCCTCCTCCCTTCCTTGCTTAACACGTTCAACCTCCGCTTCGTCTTTCTGTCGTTCTCTGTCGTCCCCTCGCACGATGGACTACGACAGATACGACGCTACGCTGCACTGGATATTCAAGCAGACTCAGAACGACGCCTGGTTTCGTCCAAACGAAGATGCTCTTCCCGTCGGCGTGTGTCTGCGCACCCATGACGGGTCCTTCCGCGTATTCCCCTACGAGGTTGCAGGCCTCGAGCCTTTTGAGCTCGCTGTCGCCGCCCTCAACCCCCTCGTAGCCGTTAAAATTCGCAGTGCAGCTGTACATGCGGCACTCGCGGAATGCGCCACAGACGAAAAGGCAGACTGCATCTATGTCGACAGTGACACCCGCATACAGATCATGGACACCATGGTTCTCCTTCCTCAGGCAGATAAGGAGCAAAACGCCGCATTCATTGTGAGTATATGCGCATATAATCCCCCACACAGATATCTTTGACCACATCCCCCCCCTAGCGTGATGAACGCGTTCTTGTGGTCTGGTCAGATTCGCTCGATTCCATAGTCCCGATAGCACGGGATTTTGAGGACCGTCTCATCCGCCTCCTCTGGAGAAACCGTGCTCCGGTCTTTTCTCCTATTCAGACGTCTTCCTCAGGCCCTGACTCCGTATCTGGTCACTCTCATGCTGGCCTTCAGCTATCAGAGAAACCCACGCCGTCTTCCCTTCCCGCTGTACAGCCGGAGGAGAAGAAGTACAAGCGCACGTGGTACGGGCGTAAATTACCCATATCCGATCTGGACGATGCGGAAAAGGCTGTTAAGCGCACTCCCCGTTCGACCATGCTCTTTGCGTCTATATATAACGGCCTTGCCGCTGGTCTAGCCATCGGTGCGTGTATATCGCGCTATGCAATGCCCCAACATCCTAACTTTCCCCAGTTTTCATGGGTAACGGCGTCAAAGTCTTGCTGCAGGAATGGCGGCTAGACGGACAATTCGTCCATTTCGCCCTCGTCGCATTGGTGCCTTTCTTGTTTGCGGTATCTTTGGTGGGATGCCCTTTACCCTTCTGATTTGGCCGGCACATTGACATCCCCATTCAGTTCTTCACACTCCAGATTTTTCAAAACGTCTCCATGGCCATCGGACCTATTGCACAATACTTCAAGAATTCGCGTTACTACTCTGCCGTACCCCCTGCGCCAAACAAGGAAGTTGATACTGCCCTGCCACACATCACCATTCAGATGCCCGTCTACAAGGAATCTTTGGATCGGGTGCTTCGCTCCTCATTCGAGTCACTAAAAAAGGCAATGCAAACGTATGCCCGACAAGGAGGAACGTCTTCCATATTTGTGAACGATGATGGCCTTCGACTCCTACCTCCTGAGGAGGCAGCTGCTCGAATCAAATATTACGCAACGCACAACATCGCATGGGTCGCAAGGCCTGGTCATTCGTACCACCCCAAATCAAACCCTCAGGGTAGGCTGCCGTGCCCTTTTGGAGGCTATCCACTCATCTGTGCTAGGTTTTAATCGTGCCGGTCGTTTCAAGAAGGCTTCTAACATGAACTACGCTCTCGATCTCTCCCTCCGCCTGGAACGCATCCTCGAACAGCTCCAATCCGAATCTTCCTCTTCTAGAAACTCCTCATCGGGAATCACTCCTTCCGCCCACAATGGGCGTGGCTCTATCTCGACTTCCAATTTCGAAGGTGGTGCTGGTCCAACGCCAGGTACGTATGGGTTGCAATATGAAGGTCGTCCGGGGAACGATCAGGCCATCATTCTGCCGTATGTGGGACCCCTTGTGAGTGGAGGAGCCAGTGGAACGCAAACTCCGGTGAGGTCCAGTACGCCCGGTACGCCGGGCAGGAGCATATCCGGAGTTACGCCAAACGGGGAAAGGAACATCATATCCCAAATCGAGGACCTGGAAGAGAAGGCATTGCAGCTGGCTATGGAGGAAGGCAGGTTCTTGCTACATTCTGCTCAGCGACGACTGACCGCGTGGATGGCGTAGTCTATCAAGAATCTGAATGCCACCACCGTCCGTGGGCAGCCAATGCTCGGGGGATACGTATTGGCACACTGATCCTGCTCGTCGACTCCGATACGACTGTACCCGAAGATTGTTTGAGGGATGCGGCAAGAGAATTTGCGGAACCCGAGAGCCAGGAGCTCGCGGTTTTGCAACACGAGAGCGGTAAGTCTGCGTCCGTTGTATACATCCTTGCGATAAGTTCCTACATAGCCACTACCAGATGTCATGCAAGTCGCGCACCACTACTTCGAAAACGGCGTCGCCTACTTCACCAGACGTATCAACAAGT
The DNA here is from genome assembly GCA_024613165.1 of Pisolithus albus. Lineage (NCBI taxonomy): Eukaryota > Fungi > Basidiomycota > Agaricomycetes > Boletales > Pisolithaceae > Pisolithus > Pisolithus albus. The sequence continues at coordinate 1,204,157 of JANFAB010000008.1, forward strand.
GTATCTCTATGACCTGCGCAAACGGAGAAGTAGCCCCGTTCGTCGGGCACAATGCCTTTCTACGGTGGTCGGCGCTTCAAGATGCTGCTTTCAACGACCCGGTTGACAAAAATAAGATAAAAATCTGGTCCGAGTCGAATGTATCGGAGGATTTCGATATGGCGCTGCGTCTCCAGTTGAAGGGATACGTTATTCGGTGGGCAACGTATTCTAAGGGAGGATTCAAGGAAGGTGTGTCTTTGACTGTGGACGACGAGTTAAATCGTTGGCAAAAGTACGCGTATGGGTGTTCAGAGTACGTGATCAATTGTTCCCTGTCAACTATCTGTCCCGTTGGGGTCATAGCTGACCGGAAAGACGCCACTACAGACTACTATTCCATCCGCTGCGTCAGTGGGTATACAAGGGACCTATCAGCAAACAGATACATACCTTCATATGGTCAAGTGCACCAACGCATTACAAAATCTCGATGATGGCTTGTGCGTTTACTTGCACCCGTATAGCACCGATCTAACTGTTCACGACAATTTTGAAACAGATATGTTTTCGTACTGTGCGCTGCCGGTTCTTAGTCTCCCGCAGACAACACTGACTCTTGTTTTAGTCGGTATAGCAGCATCGGTCACCATCGCGACCATCAATTACGTCCTGCTCGGGTTCCAGTTTCCAGTTGATGCATTCTACATGCACTCCTTCGAGGTCTGGCTTGCTACTACTATCGTGTTCTTCGGGTCGGGGAACGTGGGTTTCACGCTACTGCAATATCGGTTGGGCGAGAAGGGCTTAGTGTGGGCATTTATCGAGAATGTGATGTGGGTACCATTTTTGTGAGTAGTCTTATCTCCTTATCCGCTTTGGCCCCACTTTGGGGGTTATGTGGAGCGCGCCGCTGACATGCATGTGTCAGTTTTTTTTTCTTTGGTGGCCTCGCCATCCCACTATCGCAAGCGATCCTGGCACATTTGTTCTCGTACAATATCACGTGGCAGGCTACCAGGAAGGAAGTTGAACGCTCTAATTTTTTCAAGGAGGTCCCTAAGATATTAAAACGGTGCGTTCTACACCAATTTTTTGCAGTGTACGATATCGCAGCGGTGGTCATGGTTTTCCCTGTCATGAAGAGACGGGCGTTTTCAACGTGTTGGCGCACGCGCCATCGGAGTTCCTCTTTCGTCGTTGCTCATCTCCGTCGCTTCGCTGTCCCATCCATACTCTGGATATTACGCGAGGATTGCGTGCGCCTTAGGAACACGACCGAACTGACGCATGACACGTTTTCCCAACTACCGCACGGCGACTGCCACCCCACCCTTCGTGTGCATTTTCAGATGGAGCGTGTGCTAACGCACTATTGACAGCTTTTGGTTCCCGCTACTCGTATCCACTGTCCTTATCTTGGGAATGATAGTTATCAGCACGTCACTTGTTCCGTACCAGTGGAGAATTGACGGAACGGGTTGGGCGGTGATCCTTCCGCTCAGCATTGTTTGCGGATGCCATATTTTGTTCCCCGTAAGTTTCTTTTCGCCGGATGTCGGCTCTATGTGCTGCGCTCCGTGTCTTTTCACTGTTCTCTTCGCACCCTAAGAACGCGTTGCCTCCATATCTGTTAAGCAGTTTAGGACAGGTTCTGGGGTTCACTCATTATGGGTGACGAGTTACATCATGTCACGATTCTCACGTGCCTAGCACATGCTCGCTGACTAGGATGCTGACTGTACACCCTTTTCTACTGTAGATCGTGCTCAACCCCTGGTTGATGATCTTCTCTTACTAGAAGAGATATGCGCTAGAGAGAAGATTTTCACACCAGAGAACAACGAACATGCGTACGACTTGCACAACTCGTATATCCTGGAAACTTCCTGTTCACGGGTATTGAAAAGCCCTTGCTTTGACTTCGCACACTGTACTGATCATTCAACCACACACGTAGACTGTTAATAGTTTTCCGCACTGACTATAGACTCGCCGTATTCCTGTTGTGCGCATACTCTCGTATGCACCTCCAGCCGCTACTCATCCCCACATCCCGTGCACATATTACTTCCATTATTACTCCAACACAAGTATCCATTCATCCATCGACCACCCACTATATCTGTAGTCTTTTCGCCATGGGTGGTTACTTTCTTCACGGATTCTTTTTGCTATAATACACTTATTGGTCGCGGGGAACGATCTGTTGAACACTAGTCCGTATTCTATAGGGTGTCCTGTATCTTTGTCATTCCTTATCCACGACCTTCTCTTCTTCTGTCTGTCGAATATTCTGTCGTGACTGCTCTCTTCCCGTGCATCGCTCTGCTTCTTGATACAACAAAAAAGGACCCCTATTCCGATAACTGGGCAACTCCCCAATGTTGCAGACGAGTGTCCTGTTACATTCTGATCACAGCAGTCGGTTCTCTGTGCCACTCTTGTGTCGTTTCTTACATCATTGTTCTATTAAACCGGCGTTGCTAGGATTACGAATGTAGTTGTTCCATTGAGTTTCAGGTTCAGGAACACCACCTTCACAATCAGTGCTATGCGTGTATGTATTCCTGGACGAGTCCCCTACAAACGAGTTTCTGGCTTGCAGACAGCAGTTGACATTGCCGTAGGATGAGTGGACTAGATTCAAGCAAGCGATAAACGTGGGGGGACGCACACGCTTGATTTGATTTGATGATAATGACGGAGACAACGGGTGATGAAGTTTAGTAGCACAGATGACACGATTTAGTAGTTCCAAAATCGAACCTGCTCGTGCGCTTCTCGAAAGAATTACAGACGTTGGGAGCCTCCCCTCTGGTACGGCGGCGACCTGCTCTCAGAAATTGACGTTGTGTGCAACAAGCCGACGCGGACCCGGGCGTCGGTCGTCCATTTTCTTCAATATCATGCCCATAACCTTCTAGAAACATTATGGCACATCTCGCAAACTCCGACTGGTTTGTACATACTTGCGGCTATGGACGGGCGCAAGCCCGATCATGGATGAGCAAACCGTGAATGGGCAATCTGTTCCAGTGGTTGCAAAACGTACCCGAGTACACACCCGGCTCGATTCGCGGCGCCCCTGTGACAGTTACTGGCTCAGATGCATCAAATAGCATGAAGTGGGAAATACCACAAGCTAAGCTAACTTCCGTGGGTCTTCGGTGGCGATGCCTCAGTTCTGGTTCGCAAGAAATGGAAACAGGAATAGGACTGGGGAGAGTGGCTAGAACCCCCCCCCCCCCCTTCTTCATCCCGTGAATACTGCGTGTTCTGGGCAGACTGCACTCCACCCGGAGTTTGGCATACTTCAGCATCGGGGCATCACTCTATCCGGAATTGGTACCCAAGCTCTGACGTAAAGCATTAGGGATCAACGGGTGGTCATACTGGACTCCGTAGCCCAAGACCTGCACAAGAGGTACAGTTGATTGATCAGAGACATTTAGTTTCTTTGAGCGACTTCAGACAAGCAGAAAAACGGACTTGAAAACATCCAATGACCGTGTGCGCTGTCAGTGTCAGGGTGATATTACATGGGGTGATTCGTCGGCCTTTGGTCCGTAGGTTCGGTACAGCTTTCCTTTCCAGATCTGTACGTACTATGAACAGCGCTCCGGGAGCGAGCAAAATGAAAATAAAAGCAACTGCATTAAGGGGGAATCGAACCCCCGGCGGGTCGATGGCAACGACCCAGGTTACCACTACCCCATTAATGCGATACTGTCATGGACGCAAGTCGCACGGACTAGAGGAATGTCACTTGAATTATGTAATACTTGCGCTCGATGCATCCTCAGTGAGCTAAGCGACCTCCACAACAGGTGCATTAATGGGGTAGTGGTAACCTGGGTCGTTGCCATCGACCCGCCGGGGGTTCGATTCCCCCTTAATGCAGTTGCTTCGGTTGCTTTTTTGTCTGTTCTTACGAGTTCCTCCTATTTCGTATGGGTGATAACCATTATCCTTCAACTATCTGCTCGCTCAAGAGCGTGGACCAGCTACAGGTATGCGTTAACGTCATGTTATCATGTATAGAATTTCCTGTTCAAATTGGGGCCAAAGAGGTCCGCCCGAATCTCTGGAAGCATCTTAAAGATCCAAAAATCAGCACGGGAGAGTCCGCAATTGCGCCATATCGACGTACCTTGTCTTCCAGTAACCTCAAGCGTTCGTCTAGAGTATTGTCGATTGTTATCCGCTTGTTGCCGTTAGCCAATTTAATTCCACCAGCACTAAGGAGCAGTGCGTCTAAACTCCCAATATCTAGGATAGCGCTATACCCATCGACGTACCTGTTTTCTTCCAGTGTTCCTGAGACGTCGAACGATACCTGCTGCCCACTCAGCTGACGGTATGTCTCAGTAGCAGCAGTTCCTGCTTCCCGCACGAGTTCTACGTCTGCGGGACGGGCAATAAGGGTAACCTTTGGCTCCATGAGTTGAAGGTAACCCTGCAAGACGGCACCTTCCAAGAACTGGGAGTACCGTCCGTCATCTTGTGCAAACTTCGAGATCTCCTCCCGTGCAGCAGCGAACAGCTCTTGTAACTGCTCCTCTCTCTTATGAAGAATTCTCAAGCGCGATTTATTTGTAAGGTTGGACTGGGCACTGGAACGTGTAACTAGTTAATACCAAACTGGCATCAAGGAACTCGTACATTTTCTGTGCAGTCTCGACGCCCTTGCGCTTCTTTTCATACTGAGCATCGATAGCCTGTTGTTCTTGCTTCACGAGCTTGGCCTACTCTCGTGAAGTCGGAGGATTGTCTACGGTCGGCTTACTAGGACTGCGTAAGACGGTTTAGGCGCACCTTCTCGATGGCAAACTCTTCGTCTGCCTTCACCTTGATCTCTCGCGCCTTCTCCATCGCCTCCTGTTTGATAAAAGCCACCTACACATATCAATCCATAGTCAGACACGAGACGGCAGCGATCGATACTGAAGCGTACCATCTTGTTCATCTCGCTCAGAACTTCGTCATCATTGAGTGGTCTAGAAGCCATTGCAGTTGTGAGGCCGTCTACTGCCGCTATGTTTCGGTTACAATACGAAGCACTTCGTCCTGAATGAGTACAACGGCAAGCGGGTGACTGATTGTACTGCGAACGGTGTCGACTACCATATTTGGCTAACCACGCACTACGGTTTTTTGGCCTAACCGGGCCAGCTTGGCCATTCTGCATCCGTCAACAACTTCAGAGCCAGCAATGAAGGTTTACTCGTTGTCCGTTGTCTATGCACCCCCTTCATCACCCAGCGTAATCCTCAGCTCGGCTTCTGACCTCTCCAGTTTCTCTTTCTACCAGCGTGGCTCGGTCGGCGAGTTCCTGACGTTCTTCTCTAAGACGGTCGCCGAGAGAACCTCTCAAGGTCAACGACAGAGCGTACAGGAGAACAGTTATGTCGCCCATGCGTACAACCGCGGCGGTGCAGAACAACTGGCGGGTGAGCCACTCGTCTTCTAGACGTGTGTACGCTGCCTGACGTGTCGAGTGCAGCGATCATCATCACCGACCAAGAATATCCCGTTCGACCTGCTTTCTCTCTCCTGACAAAGATTCTCGATGATTTTACCGCCAAAGTTCCCCAGTCCTCATATTCGAATCCTGGATCTATCAACTTTCCTGACGTTCAGACCTACCTCACTAAGTACCAGGATCCCCGGCAGGCAGATGCCATCATGAGAGTGCAACAGGAGTTAGACGAGACGAAGATAGTCTTGGTTTGTGTTCCGAACACATGCCCATACTGTCCACGCTCACATCGTTAACTTTTTTCAGCACAAGACGATAGAGTCGGTACTGCAACGTGGAGAGAAGCTCGACAACCTGGTGGAACGATCTAATGCACTATCCGCTCAAAGCAAAATGTTCTACAAGACTGCGAAGAAGGTGAGTCTGCCGCCACATTTTTGCGTATCGCGGCAAAACTAACTGTCCCTTAGCAAAACTCTTGTTGTGTTATCATGTAGAATGTATATGTCGACGCTCTCTCTGTACTACAATAGTTCTTCGCTTCGCAAGCACTACATGTTCGACTCCATGATCACATTGAAACATCCTCTACTACCCCTTTTCTTTGATAATATACACCCATAGGACATGGCTTCCATCCACTTCTGGCATCTAGTAGTGTCCAGCCCATGAGCTGAGCTAGCGGAAGACTCCTGTGATTGGCACCAGGCGACGCTGCGCTCATTTCATCCTCGTGTTCCATGGCGATGTCAACCGAGGACAGAACTTCAAGACGATGGTCCATTTCTGCAAGAACCCTTGGATCCCACATCTAATGCGTTGTTACCCGACCGTTTGACACCCAATGCGCAGATCGTACCTCCACTGGGATATCCCTTGTACCAGCAAAAATGAGGTCAGCGACACTCTCCAACTCCTTGCAACCAGAAGTAACACTCTGCAGTAGCGTGGTCAGACTGAAACGTCTTCGTCAGACGAATAATCGCGAGTTGAGAGACCCTACATGACAGTCTTTTCGGGCGAGGCGGACTTTCCGGGTAGCAGAGTCGGCGAGAGAGCAAGGAGAAGCTCCTTCCTCAGTTGGTTTTCGCCCTCGGATATGTCCTCCCAAGTCTGAATCGCCCAAACAACCCATCTTGCAAGATATTCATCGTAAGTGACATCTCTCGGGGAGTCTTCTGTCTCCATTTCGAGTGCTGTCGTTCCCGGATCTGGTTGCAGCGACTTTCCAAGCAAAGAGTAGACTGCACGACTTATAAACACCGAGGGGAAGACGGGATGATGCAACCGAAGATTATTGAGCAGCAGACCCCATATTGCTTTTGAGGATGTTGTGGGAAGGAAGGGGTCCATAGGAACATGTCTCTTTCTGCAGAATATCAACATGTACTCGACATTTGATAGAAACATGTTCACTTTTTGGCCAAGGGTACCAGAGCGCCTATGTCGAAGAGCGCGTCACAAAGCGGTTCCAGGGCAACCCTCTCTTTGGTGTCGCCTCGATAGCTTTCTGAATGTTCGTCGAATCCCCATGCAATGACGTTGTCGGCAAGGTCTGCCGATACCATCGCTTCCGCTATCCACCGTTCGATTTCACGTATGACAGCGTCAATATCACCCTGCTGTCGTTTGCGCAACGATGCATCCCGCGTCACAGTTTTCATCAACTGCTTGTAGGACTTCAGCAGCGGTGCAACCGACCGCAATGCAGCCGAACGAGGCGGAGGGGCGGAGGGGTTCAACGTGGGCTGAAAGTAGTTGTGGAGGAGCCACGAGAGAGACTAAAGAGAGTAGGTCACAGAACTAAACGTGCTTGTCAGTCGTGCGATTTGGGTGCTTGACTTTACCTCTCGAGCTGCTTCTCTGAGCAGTTCAAGACTGGGCAGGTCCTCGTGGGTCGCTGCATGTCTGAGTTCAACGAGCCAAGGTGGCAGACCGAGCTGGGCAGCTATGGATGCTATAGACCTTGCAAATGCGCCCACTTGGAGAGGGTCAACCAGACCATTCACCATACGGGTAATTGCTGATGCATAGGCGAGACGCAGATTCAAAGCAGGAAACGAGGGCTGAGACGGCCTGTCCTGAAGCTGCACAACCAGGATGGACAGGGTAGATTCCAGAGCATGAGGGAGTGCAGTGTTCGCCTTCCAAGCAGACAACTGGGAGGAGTGTGAGATGCACCGCGCTGGCCAACGAAGAGACTCACTTACCCTGTTCACAGCCAATTTTATTGCTTCGAGATCGTCCTGGTCTGCAAAAATCCATGCACATATCTGTTCCAGTTCGCCAATGTGCGCCCATGGCACACGTCGGGGAAGACGCATAGTAGTGGTGGCTGTGTTGTCGGACTACCCTCGACGACGGGCAACGCGGCATGGCATGACTGTTGTTCTCACTGTCCTCTCGGTCACCTGCTTCTGGCTGGTCGTCTACGGCGTGAAATACTCGTCAAGGAGTTCTAGGCAAATCCTTCCTTTCTTCCAGCCGCGCAGGCAAGCTGTGGAGGTTTCCGTCAAGGATCTTCACCTTCGCATCGTAACCAATGCGTTGAACGTGCTCCATGATGAGCTATGCAACTCACTATCCTCGGATGAATGCCGTCGTATTAGGGGAGCTCTACTGCGTCTGTATGACCTGGGAAGCCTCGTCGGCGTTATTGGCATGATTGGAGCACTCCTGTTACTTTGGTCTATCACGGCGAACTTGCTCATGTCCATGGCCTGGGCAACGTTCAACATATCCCCCAGCTCATTAGTAAAGCGAGGTCTTGAAAGCGAGGTCGGTGAGATAACCCCCACACTCGCCGGCAATGGCACATTCTCTGTTAGAGCGATTGTACGTGTCCCATTTCCTGTCAATCCTGTAGTGCACCTTCATAGACACTTTGGTTTCCAGATTCCTGGGGTGACAGTCCCGCTCAGTCACCTTCCAATTATTCTCGTGGCGCTATGTGTCTGCCAGATAGTCCACGAGGTCGGCCATGCTATCGCTGCAGCGACGTGCGTGATTGAACGTTATCTGCATTCGTGGTCTTTACCTTACCCTTTAGGCGACGCGTACCAATTCTCTTCTCAGGTTTCGCTGTCACCGTCGTATTTCCTTCTTTTTTTGTTGTCTTCCCTGTGGTCCGACTCGAGAGGCTACAGGCAGTAGACCGCCTACGGCTAACGGCTGCCGGTTGTTTTCACAATTTCGTGTTTTGGTGTTTGTTGTACTTGGCTACATGGACTAAAATAAGCACCTTCCTGTCCGAGTTTTTCTTTGAAGACGTCTCACATCTGGGAAAAGTGGTCGTTGGAGTTCATCCTGTTCGTGGCATCTCTCACGCTTTACTTGCTGAAGTCCGACTTTCTACAGGACTCACCGTTGCGGAACCATATACCATCCGGCGCTTTAGTCACGATGCTGGACGATACAATGCTTAGTGTCGCAGGAATCGCGTCAAGCAGCGATCCCTGGGACGAATTTTTACTGTCGCCATCTACCCCCGCGGTCACTCGAGGGTGGTGTTTCGAAAAATCCGGACTAGCGAACGCGTCGAGTTAGTCAGGGGTGCAGACCAGACATGCAGCTTCTCACGCAGAATTTGCCTAGGTTCACCTGAATGCCAGTCAACGGACGATCGCTTTTGTTTCGTGCTGGCGGATGACGCAAATGATCAGTATAGCTTAGACCCGGTCGCAGTCCTTACGGGGGATTTGGCGCGTTGTGACACCCCGGCGGACTGTACGCTGCTGTCGTCCTGCGTGGTGCCGCAACACGGACAGCAACTAGTGCGAGTCGCTTTGCTGTCGAGCGGTTTGAGCAGCAGTGAGGAAGTTGTCCTTTGGAAAGGTCCTCGGAGGGAGATATGGGAACAAGGTGCGCAATTCGAGGATACGAGAGCGGCTAGGCTGATGCAGCGTGTCCGCTCTAGTGGAAGTCAGCACGCTCAAGCCACGCATTCCACTAATCACTAACGAAGTCCGTCATCATGTGTTGAATTTCATTGAGTATACTCCCTTTCTCCCTCATATGGACGCGTATTGATGTTCCTCAAGATATCTTACACTGATTAATCTTTCGCTCTATCTCGTGAACCTGCTACCCATACCGGCGCTAGATGGCTTTCAACTCCTTATAACCCTATTAGAACTCACACTTCCCCGGGAACAAGAAAGTGGTAGTATTGACTTTGAGGTTGCAGGCCACGACAGGGATATAACAAGTCGCACCAGAGAGACACCTACACGGAGGATCATCGAGGCGACCATATGCACAAGTACAATTGTGATGGTTGCACTAAATATCCTGGTACCAGCAATCCAGTATATATTACACTGACCTGAGTCAGGCAGGGGAAACTCTTGCTTGACTTCGAACGAGGGTGATATTATGTCTGGTGTGATGCGACTCATACATACAGTGTATCGGCATAATGCATGTTCAAATGCATATCGAGGTCGCTTGGAAGCTTCCTAGCCTCCTTGCTCCTTCAAGTCGAATAAAAAAGAAGTCAGGAAACTGCTAGTCTACTTCTTCTTTGACTTGGTGTCGACGTCTACGACGGTCAAGCCTAGCAGAGAAAAAGTACCAACTGAGCCCCAAACGAATCGCCTGCGCAGAGAGGGAAAATTACCTGGCGGCAAGCTCTGCTTGAGCTTCTCGGCCTTTTCTGGGTCATCGACGGAGAGGGTGTAGAGGTATCGTGAACACCGAACTTTGAACTTGGTGATGGCTTTTCCAGTAGGTGTTCTAGCAGCGACCTTTTTTATCCGGGCCTCTACAGCATATCCGGGGTGTAGACATCAGTGTGAAAGGACCGGACGTCATGGGCGAGACGAAGCTCACGCGTAGCATCTTTCCGCCTTGCAATGGAGATGAATTCCTTAATGTCCCGTATTTCCTTAGGCTGTCAATGTGAGGTTTGAGTGAAAGTCGTCCAAGGTTGGATGAGTTCAGCGTACCATGGCGATCGATGAATCTTGGACTGCTCACTCGCTGCAACGCCCGGACAACGTTCTGGGCACCAGTGGACTTGTGGCTGAACCTTGCTATACCAGTTCTACGGAAAATGCCGGTAGGGGGTTACCACAAAAGGTAAGTACGTGCTACTTTATCGTTCGCTATTCACCAGAATACAACATCTAGGAATACATACTATAGGCTCCTCAATTCAAAATACAAGACTGTCCTGAAAAGCAACATCGAGCATGCGATGAAAGAGGGAAGGGAGAAGTTATGAGCCCTTGTACTTCTTCGGCGACCCGACCGAAGAAGCTGCAGAGCCAACGACAGTATTGCTTGAATCACTGACGACAGACGTTGGCCGACTTATGCGATTGTGGAGGCGTCCCACCTGGTGTTCGAGTCTAGTCCCAGTTCAGAGTTTGAAAGACGCTTTCTACAATTGACTCACGACAATTTGTCTTGCTTGGACTGTATTACCTCTCGTTCAAGCCTTTTATTCGAAAGTTCCAGCTTATTTGCGTGCGATTGCTGGAACGGACATGAGCCGGTGAAGACTGGGTTCAAGTCCACATACCGCTTTGTCGAGCTTTTCTCGAAGAGACTCTATTTGAGATTGAGAAGCCTTCCTATCACTCTCGAGCATCGCGCATTTCCGTTCAGATTCTGACAGCTGTAGCTGCATTTCTCGGAACGCCTTCTCCGAGGAGCGGAGCGGAGTGGAATGCCGCTTATCACTAGATGCTTGGTTCAATTGTTTAGTGAGTTCCTCGATACGAGCTTCAAGTTGCCGAACGGTCGGGGAAGGCTGGGGCAGATTTGCATAGGCCTTTGTCTCCAGATCAACGATTCGAACATTAAGTTCCTTGACTTGTTTTTCAAGCGCGGCCTAGAATGTGGTTACGTCCCAAAACCAATAACGGAAATAGCAATTTACTTACATTCTTCCTCTCCAGGTCCGTGTTCTCTAGGCGGATTTGGTCAAGTTCGAGCTGGCTTTGTGCTGCATGACTCTCAGCCTTGCGCATGCGCTCCGACGCCATAGCCGCACGATCTTCTTGTTCCTCCAAGGAGCGCTCCAAGTCCAGTTTCTCCAGTTGCAGCTTTTGCATTTCTCTGTCAGATGACATTTTGTTCGCGTCAGCATGATCCAATTTGATCCCTTCTAGTTCAGCTTGCAGCGAACGGCGTGCTTTTTGCAACATGGCCCGGTCGGCTTCTGCATCGTTAAGTACGCTCCTGAGTTCTCGAACTTGAGAATGCAATGCAACAATTTGGGCTTGTTGGTCCGATTGTGTACCGGTAGACGTTTCATATGCCTTCGTGAGATCCATGATCTTCGTCTCAAGGCGTTCTTTCTCGCGTTTCCAAGCACCACCATTGTAAACTTCCTCGTTGAATCGAAGACGGAGTTCGTCATAGTCCGAGTGGATTTTCCGATTCTCCTCGCGGAGCCTGCTCAGGGTATCTCGCTGTGATTGCAATTCTGAGGAACATAAGTCGACCGCACAGACTCAAAGTAAGAACGTAAGAACGCCGACCTTCACTAAGTTGAGCAAGCTCCGCTAACGGAAACAAAAGAATGAGTGATTGGTCGGAATTTGGCCAAACGCAACGTACCTTGGTATTTCTTGCGGGTCTGATCGCTGGCGAACTCGCGTTCTGCCACGTCCTTCTTGTGTTGTTCACGTTCTTCTTGGAGTTGGTGAACGAGTCTGTGTCTGTGAATACCAAGTTCGGAAGACTCGCGCTCCTCCTCTTCGATCACATGTTCCAGCTCTCTAAGTTTGCGTTCAGTGGTGTGCAATTTTTCCTCGATAGCCTTCTTCTCTGCCGAGAGTTCATTATGGGCTTTCTCCAAATCAGTATATGTACGCCGAGCTGAGAACGGTTAGCCGGTGAGTGTGAAAAACGTTTGAACGCCTACAGAAGCCTTCAGCATGTTCCGCTTTCATTCGCGCAGCTTCAGACTCTTGTAATTTGTCCGAAGTAATCTGCAATTTCTGCCTGTAAGATTCAATGGCTTCTTGAAATTCTGGTGTTTGGTCTGTCAGCAGGTGTCAGTGTACCGATTGCTCAGCATACCCGTTTGTTTGGCAAGTAAGGCAGAGGAGCTAATTTGAAGCTCCTGTAATTGAATCTTGAGTTGCGCATGTGCACCTGGAAACCAATGAGTAAAGATAATTTGTCCCGAAAGAGTACCAGCGGACTAGTGGCTTCTGCTCTTGCAGTAATCTCAGCGTCAAGCTTGTTTCGTACTTCCACTAACTCGCTCTCAACTTGCTTCTTGGAATGGGACACTTCCCGGAGGCGTTTGCGGCAGTCCTCCAACTCTGCCGCGGAGGTACGCTGCTGGGCGAGCTGTGTGATAAGAAGTTAGACAACAGCGGAAGGACCACCCATGTCAACGACATACCAATGCACTGCGAGAATCCTGTGCATCGATGTCGTCCGCAAGCTTAGCAAGCTCGTTCTCGAGACCAGTCTTGGCTCGTTGTGCTACCGCGAGCTGATCCTGCGCCAATTCCAACTCGTTCCTCAAACCACTCAGCTCGGACTGTAACCGGCGACAGCTAGATTCTACAATCTCTCGGGACTTGCGCTCTGTTTCGAGCGCTGAAAGAGCTTTTGATGCCTTTTCTTCATTGACCTTCGCGGTTTTCTCAATGGCCCGAAGTTCCACCTGCTCCATTTTTGTTTCCCGAACATAATCTTCGGCTTCTCGAACCAGTGCGTTCTTCGCCCTTTCGAGCGAACGAATGTACACTGCATTCTTCTGCAGTTCTTCTTGCGCCTCTTTGAGCTGCTGGTCCGTAACCTTCTTTGCCTTCTCCAACACATGCACATGCTCGACGATGGTTTTCTCTTGTCGTGATTCCAACTGCTTTATCTCCCATTCGCGGTCAGAAAGGTCTGCCAAGGCCTTCTTCAGTGCGGCGTCGAGTTTACCAAGACGAGCTTTGTCGAGGTTTAGCTCCCTTTTCTGGTTTGCGACGGCTTGCTGTAGTTGCTTGCACTTAGCTGACTCTGCCTCTAATTGTTTACGGGACGTTTCAAGCTGCCGCTCACGGGCTCGAGTATCTCTCTCCAGCTGTAACGCAGTGTCCTCGATTTCATTGTACTTGCTTTGAGCAGAGACAAGTTGTCTTTCCAAGGACTATTTACGTGAGCATTGTCTCCGAAGGCATTTGGGGCGATGATACATACCTCTTTCGCCCTGAGCACTTCGGAAAGCCGCCCATCTGTATCAATTTGCCGAGAGCGAAGTGCCTGCATCTCCGACTCTAGAGCTCTTTTGACTTTCTCCAGTGACGCAACAGTGGCTTCTGCTTTCGTCGAATTTTCCTTGGACATCCGTTCGCGCTCCAACAACGAGGAATATGTGGCCTCGATTTGCTTGTATTGCCCGCTCAGCCGCTCTAACTCGAGGGAAAGTGCACTCTCCTTTTCCAGAGCGGCTTCGCGTTGGGTGCTCAGTTGATGTTGCAGATCCGTTACTTGATCACGTAGATCAACCAACTCTTGCTCCATACTCTTCTGTGCTTCACGGCGTCGTGTTTCTTCCGTTGTCTTCGTTTCCATCAAAGCGCGAAGCTCATCCAATTCCATTTGCAATTTGGCTTTCGCCGCTAAGGTGCGTCCAGCGTCTACCTTCGAGGCGGTTAGCTCCGCCTGATGCTTTTCTGCTAGTGCGCGGTGTTCTATGAGCTCCTTCTGTAGTTGTGCAAGTTCTCTCTTGGACGCAGAAACTTCCGTGGTGAGTCTAGCGGCTTCTTCTTCTTTCCGTTGGATGATTGAGGTATATTCCGTAGCCGTACGGGTTAGCTCAGCAAGTTGGTCTTTGGTATGCCTTGCACTTCTTTCAAGCTGTTCAACCTTTCCAGTGAGAAGTGTTCTGATTTACTGATCACCGATACTGTCGACGGATATGAACCAGAACACGTACGTGGTGCGGAGTTCTGCTGTGAGCTTGGCCTGCAGTTCATTTGTCGAAGATTCCGCACGCTCTTTGAGCCGAGCCAGGTCTTCCTCGCGTTGAGACAATAAAGTTGTGACCTCCTCGTTCACTTTCTGCAATCCGTCTCTCTCGTCTTGCAGCTGAAGGATATTACGTTCCATAGATGGGAGAAGATCCGCGAATTCTCCCTCTTTCTTCTTCCACGCATTTTGTTCACTTTCTAGGCGGACGAGGTACTCTGCAGCTTGGTCGAACGCTTGTCGCAGTTGTTCATACTTTTCATCGCTCTCCTTCTGCAGTTTAAGGGCCCTGTCTAACTGAGAATCGAGCACATCCAAGTCCGCGTGAAGCGCCACGATCTCCTCTTCCAGCTCGACTTCACGTTGTTTGCTTCTTTCCAGCAGGGTGTCCTTGTCCAATGTAAGGGCGCGCTCAGCTTCTAGCTCATTGACGACCTTTTGTTTTTCGGCCTCTAGAGTCATCTTCATGTGTTGCAGGTTCTCTCGCTCGCGTTGGTCGCGTTCCGCCCTTTCTTTGATCAGTTGTAGTTCTATCTCCTTCCGTCGCAATTCCTCATCGTTACGGGTAGCTGCAAGCAATGGTCGCACCTAAATCCCAGGTAAGTATATAACAAATTGATTTGAAACGCAGACGTGCCTTCGTGTACAGTTGCCACCACGGCCAATCTCTGAGCTCTCCATATAGACGAGCATTTCGTTGGATCGTGCGAATAGCAACGGCACGGTTCAGAATCTTTTTCATTTGTCGTCTTGCCGAGAACTTCCGAGCGACTGCTTGGAGCTTTGAGAAAACGTCGTAAAGGAGAGCATCTCTGCGCTCCTCGAGGTCAGCCAGGACCCCAGCTTTGAAGAATATCTTCGAAGTTCCAACACGGTATAGCTCGCCGTCAAGTTCCAGTGCCTCCACCATCCTCAGACATGCCTTGCGTCCGTCCATGTAACCGCGTGGTATTATACCCGGCGTCAAAATTTCGTAGCGTTGACGGAACTCCACGAAGGGTAACCGATTGGGGTAACCAAGTCTAGCGATTCGTATACCTTCTAGGACACCGTTACAGCGTAGCTGGTCGAGGACGAGCGGTACATCGATCCGCGCAGGCTTCTTGTTCGTGTTCGGGACTATGCAGCGAACAAAGTGAGGCTGGGTGGCATGCAGCTGAGCCATAAGAAGAGAGAGCTGTTCCTTGTGCCTCTGAGCAACAGTTCTGAAGGCACCCTTCTTCACGCTCCGCTTCTTCCCCACAGAATAGCTCACACTCGAAGAAGGCGAGTCTGAATATGGGTCTCCATAGTCCTGGAATAACGAGGCAATGTAGGGCTCAGTGGATGCCGCCAAGACGCGGACAAGATTGTCATTGAGGGGGTCTTTATTCTTCTCTAGCCATCCGTCGGTGCGGTATTCGACCTTGCCAGCATAATGGGTAATGATGAAACCTTGTTCGAATTTTGGCAGATTGTACTTAGAACGTCCAAGATGAGGCTGTTCGCCCAAACGCAGTTCTCCACTCCACATTGAGTGCACTTTCTCCGTAAATGTAAGGTCAGTTGCCTTGGGCATGATGCATTCTTCGTCTAAGCAACTCAAGATGCCGATAGGAGTTGGCCCGGTAGATTCGATCAAATCGATGGTAGGCTGGAGATCAAGCTTGAAATTGACATAATCCCATTCGATGCCTTCGCGCGAGTATTCCTCTTGCTCGAGAACGAACATGTGGTGGTTGAAAAACTGTTGCAACTTCTCGTTTGTGTAGTTGATGAGCAGTTGTTCGTATGTGTTGATGTCGAAAATCTCGAAGCCCGCGATATCGAGAACGCCGATGAAGGTCGACTTTGAAGTTGGACGGTCCAATGCGCGGTTGATGCGATCGACCAAGGCACCAAACGATTTTTCATACAACGTCTTGCATAATGCAGCGAGTTCGTCTAGCGCTTGTTGACCAGTCCGTGTCTGCATGACCCACTCCCTGCCAGCAAGCACTTTCGGATGCAGGACAGCTTTGGTAAACTCGGACACAGGTATACCTAGTAGATGGCAGACGCGCTCTGCCTGTGATGGGTCAGCCATGGCAGCGTCGTCGGCACGCGTAGAAATGATGGCAATGTTGCCGATATGAAGGATAGCAGCAACAACTCGGAAGAGGTCGAATTGTTCAGCCCGTGAGAATCCCACCACTTCGAAGGCGTTCTGAGAGGGATAAGTAGGAGTTGAATGTGCATAGCTTTTAACCTACTATGAGGGTATCCCAGTCATCCCGATCATTCACCCCATCGACTTCTCGCTTACTTCGGTTCAAAAACTCGTAATCCTCAATTCCTCCATCCAAGAGTAAGGAATCTAAACGTCGTCAGTCCCAGACTTGATAAACGGATAGTAGATTCACCTTTGAGGGGAGTTCCACCAGACAAAAGCTGATAAAAGACATGAAAGTTTCGCTCCGCCGGACTCCTCACTACCACGCGGCTCTTCTCTAGCAAGTACCAATCGATGTTAGCACCTGATATGCTCCCATCAGGAGAAAAGCTGATCCGGATGAACTTTCCGAATCGACTGGAGTTATTATTTCGTTGTGTTTGAGCGTTTCCAAAGGCCTCGAGGATTGGGTTTGCCTGTATGATTTGCCGTTCCAGAAGTCCAAGGCGACCTTTCGCCGTTAGCGAACTACCCGAGCCAACAAGTGATACTGATTTTCTCCTGAAGGAAGTACCCCTCGGCAGCCCAGATTGGGGAATAGAGGGCGAGTAAGCATGCAGATTTCCCGGCGGAAGGGCATCAGTTGCAATGGCGGAAAGATACTGTATAACTTTCTTGGTACTTTCGGTTTTACCCGCGCCGGACTCTCCCCTGGTCAAAAGCGTGTCAAAGGCAACGGGAAGAAAGGTGGGAATTGACGAACGTGATCAGGATACTTTGGTTCTCGCGTTCGTTCTGCATGTTTACCCATGCTCGCTCTGACACCGCGAAGATGTGGGGTGGATTTTCATCGCGCCGTTTGTTCCGGTATTGCTGAATGATTGCGTCGGTATATAAAGGTAAATTCTGATATGGATTAATTGAGACTAGAAAGAGCCCAGAATACGTCTGCCGATGTTGTCAGATGCGATACCCGAAACACGAACGAAGAGGACAACGCGTCACGTATGCGATGGCACGGAGAAAACGGGACAACTCACATAGATAGCGCCTGACCCGTACCTTAGACGTAAGTTGTGCACAACGCTGGCTTCGTTAAGAAATGTGAGGTCCGCAATGTCATCGACACGGTCAAACTTTGGAGGGTTCATCTTCGATAAAGCGTACAGAGGAACGCGTCGTATCTGAGCCCAGTATGTCAGCTATTGTTTAACAGTGGAAGACGACAGCAGTCCTACTTCTCCCCCGACAGACATGATGACCTGCGCTGCAACTTCGTCTTCGTGGTTGACCCATCCGGCAAGGTATCCTTCCTTCTCATCGGGAACCCACACCCATTTCTTCTCGTTAAACTCGGCTTGCAGTGCTGCTGCACGGGCTACTTCCGCACTTTGAGAGTGGCGCGGTGCATTCATATCTGAATGCCGCTGAGACGCGTTGAACGTCAAAGGACACTCAGCAGCGAGAGTAAACCAACTGCCACTAGTCAACCCAAATTAGGCAACTCGGTACGTTAACCACAAACGGCGGTCGCGTCACTCTCAACCACTGACTCGATGGACAGAAGGTAAGAAAAAACAATTGCTGAGGCCCTGGAAACGAAGGAAGCCATGAGCCGCCAAGGTACTCGAAATTCTCATTTATCCCGATGACAGTGCCAACGAAAACCGTCTGCCGATGCGGATTCCCATGCGTCGGCAGACGCTTTTGCCCGTACTGTGGGGCCACTGTGGTCGGGGTCAGCTGGCTTGAGGCGGCCGCCCGCCCGTCCCTAGGTCTCATACTTACAGGCCTAAAGACAAGACACCGGACGTAAAGCACTAGCGGTGGTGCAGGGAGCGGCGGCCATTTACGGTTAATTTTTGCACAAGGTTAACCAGGCGCTCCGGTAACAACGACCCGATGCTATAGGGTTCTCAGCTGTCAGGCTACGGGTACTCTCCCCCATCATCTATTTTATAAATCCTTTTGAGGGGCGATTCACCAATCTGCATTAATGGCAGGCAAACTCCTGATTGGCGAACACTATCTGACAATCAGGAAAAAAAAGTACATATTTTTACTATCGCGAGATCAGGTCCGTCAATCTCTTGCTACCAGTGATTATCTTGCGGAGTAAACTTGACGGTGAGCCCACCTCCACCAATTGATTCACTTTCTCCCCCTAAGAATTCATACTCACGGGAGAATCGGCACGCGATCCACTCACCCTACACCATAGCTGGAATATAGTTGATGCAGCCAGTCTTTTTCTCCCTCATACACACTTCTACGGCGATGGTGGTGCCTAGGACGGCGCACTTCCTATAAAAAAAAAGCTCGGATTATGCAGTGTAATTCCAACATGAGCAGAGACCGAGCAACCTATCCAAGACATGAAGGTCGGTGGGAGCACCCATCCTATGTCAGTCAGGTTCCGTGGAGTCAGGACGAACGCCACATCTCTGAATGTTCACACGTTTCGCGGACATCGGATGACGGGGACCGACGATTTACAGGTACTCGTGCGTCAAGTTTCGGAAAGTAACAAGAAACCCGGAATAAGTGCAATCTGTAACGACTTTCAGCCGGCAACATGCTCGCAGGAGACATGAAGTACAGGTGCCACACAACAGCAGTGTAAAACTCCATTGGGCATGGGCGTTGTGCATGGGTTTGGGACAGTCGAAGAAAAGGATAATCGATAACAATCCTCATGTGACGTAGAGGGTGTTCTCCGCCGGTCTCTCGAACGACGTGTCCCTTGGTTACGAATAATTCGTCATATCGCAAGGACATCAATACAGTGTCTGCTGTAAGGGGAATCCAATCACGGACTTCCTTTGAACGCTTTGAAAATCAATGGCATCGAAGTACTGGCCCCGAGCTCTGACGAAAACAGCAACAGGTTGTAGCCGTGCTACTTGATAACTGGGTTGCTGTACGTATCCGATTTTTCCCTCTCGCACACCAGTCGCCACGCTGCGGCATGGCTTGTCAAAATGTTTCCTCTCCCCGCGTCTCCTTTATTTCCGTATCACCCGGCGGAATGGCTGCCTGGTATGAATGCCGGACAACGTGTTAACCCTTGAAAGGATTTTCGAGAAACTACAGCAACATATGCACCGCCACATCCTACGCGTGTGACGCGCATAACCCCTTTGTCTTTTTGTCTTCTTGAGTTCCCCGTCACTAGTACCGATCTGAGTCCTGCCCTTTGGTGGTAGTTGGTGGTCGACAAACCATATCATAACCGCCCATGATATCTCACACCTTCTATATCGATGCGACGATTCCATTGTTCCCGAAGCGCCCTCGTCTGACCTTAATTGGGCCGTGTTGTGTACACGATCAGCGTGGAATCCAGCATTCGAACTACACAGCAGGTAACAGGATGGCTCGCCCAATACAGGTCTGACAGTCTGACAGAACCGGAGGATGTCATCCGCGACTTTCTGCAGGAAAACATGCGCTATTGATCTGCATGCTACACACCCACCCTCGAAATGCAAACACAAATCGGGCCCGTCATCACCGGAGATGTGCAACAGAAAGCTTCTCGGCCCCATTTTTCGACAGCTTCTAGCGACTGGGGACACCATAGAAAGCCGGATCAACTGGATTTAATGACAACTTGGGAACAGCCTTGACACCGCGTGTACAACACGAGGGTGGACCCGCAGACGTCAACATGATCTGTTTGCGCGATCGTATTCTGATAAGAACGGCGCGACGCGCCATGTCCAGAAAGTTGTCTCAAATTCACCCCCTGTGTCCGCCTACACATCTCCACTCACACCATGATCGATGTCATCTATGAGTACGTCGACATCCCTGATGACCCCGCTCCCAGCCGTGAGCGGTCCATCCCCTTACCACCGATGGACGATGATGTCGGAGCTCTGAGAGCCATGTATGTCTCTTTGATGCGAGAAACGTGCTCCGTCTCACTCGCTCTAATTGCAGACCAGAACTAGATGGTGAACCTTGTGATCGCACTAACGTCCTCATACTTGGTATGGATGGTGGTAGTAGGCACACGCAACCTCCGAGATCATTCTCCCGGTCGTGTGGCGCACCTGCGATGCATCGTAACTACCGTGACAACGATGTGAGCTTTCATTCTTCATGCGCTTCAAACCGTTAATGTCTTTCTTTTTTAGATTCTTTCAAAATCCAGCAGCACGGGATCGGAAATCAATATGCCCGACCTAAGCCCTGACTCGTCCCCAGCGAGTGAGGTGTCTTCGACCATGTTGATGACACCAGAAAGTGGTGTCTCTTTGGCTGATGTCGGAATCTCTCCCTTCCTACCACTCATCGACAGTTACTTCGAGGATTCAGTGTTCGGGAGTGGTCATTGTGTGGACTACACAACGACGTCCTTCGGTGATTTGGAAGATAGTCTGACTCCCGAATTAGCATCTTATCCGTTCTTGGATGCTATACCAGACGGGACACCGTACCAATCTGGCGATGAAATTGTCCATCTCACCCCTACTCTGCGACTCGAGCCGCCTGTGTCGGATCCTACTCCACCGCCCCTTCTGATTCCGGAGACTCAATCACAGCTCTCTCCCTCGCAGATTGGTGGAGAAATTTCAGAACCTCTGCCTTTGATCCCGAGACCTCAGAGCAGGAGCCGGTCTACTTCTCCTGCTGCAGCCGTAAATCGAGTCCATCATTCGATAGATTCTTCTGTCGCGCCCACGGATGATGATCTTGTAGCTGGCGAGCAGTTACCGCAGAAGAGTAGCAAAGAGGAGCCTTCATCTCGATTAGGTTCCCCACTGCAGTGTAGTATTTCTACTAAGCGTCGGAGGGAGCTCGAAACGGACGATGATGACGACGATTACGTTCCATCTTCACGCCAGACGCATTTCCAAGTACCCCGCAACGGCCGAACGCTCTCGAATAAAGGGGGCCAAAGAACCAAACATTGCGTTACACGAAAATCGCGTTCTTTCATGAAATCTGCATCGAAATCGAGATCTCGATGTCCACACTGCAAAACATCCTTCTCGCGAGCCGGTGACATGGATAGACACCAAAAGTCACTTGCCTGCCCTGTACTAAAGCGCAAGGCGGAGGAAGACGGGACATTAGACGAAGCCAAGTGGCCGTGTCCAGTCTGCGGCGACAAACTATCACGGAACGATTCTCAAGCTCGTCACTTTGAAAATACCCATCCAGGTGTCAACCCAAACGAATACGGGTTGAAACTCCGGAAACGAGAGGTAACCTTGTAGAAAATTTTCATTCGTCAGCATCTCTATCTGTAAAACAACTTGATATTCCCTTATTTTCCACCTGCTTTCCGGCTTTACGAGGCTCCTGCTGGACATGATGAGGATATCCTGCCAGCTATACCGGCTCACTCTCTGTATACCCGTCCTGTTGTCAAACAAGGTGTCAGAGTCCGTTGTACACATGTTTATACCCAATATCGCGCACTCCTGTACATATCTTTTTTACTTGGAAAAGCAAAGCACTGCTCTGGTTGAACTGCAAGTGTGCTTCGACACGATGGGACTCCATTTAAAGCCATGTTGCAGGATGACGTAATACACCTTAAGACTACTACCTCCACCTCCAGTACCTGTCGACAACTTGAGGCCGTGGAGGTCTGAGAGTTTCATCGTATGAGTGCCACTCACTGCATACCCGACGTTGCAAACACTTCGTCATCGGGGAATCACTTGTGGGTACCAGATCCGGAGCCAAGTGATCTTCCAAACGAATCGAAGCCATCTCCATCGCGCTCCACGCAGCTGCTAAAGGACAGAATTTACGTTGGGAATCTGGGTCCGGTAGTTGACGAGTCAGTGAAAAGGGACATCTTTCCTGTCTCGTGAACTCACAGTCACTAAACAGGTACACTCTGCTTCAGATTTTCTCAAAGTACGGGAAGGTCACGAAGCTCGACTTCCTGTTTCATAAATCAGGGCCCAACAAGGGGAGGCCTCGCGGATATGCTTTCATCGAGTTCGAAAATGAAGCGGTAAGTCTCCTCAGTGCCTTAGCAATATGCCAGCCGTTTAACTTGGTGTCTTTTATACAATTGGGATCCTATGATGGACTGGCATTTCCCTCATACTTGCTATTTGAAGAGTCATTTCGACCACGGTAACTGACTACACTCTTTCGTCGGCTTCTAGGATGCAGAAAAGGCACTAACCGGTGCGAATGGCAAGCTCCTTCGTGGTCGGAAACTCGTTGTCACGTTTGCACACCAAGCTCCTTTAAATAACTCGGAAACTAGTGGATCATATGGCTACCGGCCCAAAAAAGCCGATAACACGCCCACGGCCTTGAGCATAGTGAAGAGCACGGGGGTTGGTCGTTCGGAAATGTTGGTAGGCTCAGTCTGCTAAGTCCCTGCCATTTTCTCACCGCCCATTCAGTAAGACTTCAAGAAAAATAGCAATGTTAGAGGCTAAGTTGCGGCAGATGGAGTCATCGTCGCCGTTTACGGAGAAGTCGTCATTACCTCCGAAGCCTGCACCTCCCACTAGACTCCCATCCGACTTCTCCAAAAGTCATCTTCCTGGAAGGTCGGAGCAACGCCTAGTTGCCCAAAGATCTACGCCGCTTGAGGCGCAGAGACTAGCATCGAGTTCAAAGTGTCAGTTGGTACCCCCGAGACAAAATGAGATTCAGAAGGCCGATCCCGGATTATCCACAGCGGCAGCATCCGAGGGCCAGGGCAGGCTGCCCGATCTCACCAAACCACCAGCCTCGCGTAGACTGAATATACCTGGTGTCAAGATTACAAAATCACACCCAAAATGATGGCAAGTTGTCATCGTGGTCTATGCTTCCTCCCCTCTGATTGATTCAGAGTGCAAAAGTACAGCTGCGTTCCGTTTCTTCGCTCAGTTTAATATATCATTGGTTGTTTCTGTTGTAACCGGCAGGCGTGTAAGCAGCAGCGGTTAGGACGTTGAGGGCATATGACTTTGCTACCATTGAAAGGTATACTGCTAACGCATCATTAATCATTCTGCAGGCCTTTGCGGGAATGCAGTTGTTTAGTAAATCCCACCTGAGAAACTGAGGTGCCCTCGGTGGCAGCTGACAACTGGACCATCCACGACGCGCGTAAAAGTGCGGATTTTCCGCGGTAAATGCGTGGGCAGTAATGCTTGTATTGGTCAGTTTGTCAGGGTCTCAGACAGTGGTAGTCCGTTTACCACGACCCATGGGAAAGGGACATATGGTGTGTGCTGCGCAGTCCACTCCTGGCCCGCAAAGTGGCTGATTTGGACTCTGCCCGATGTCGTGGCTGACCACTATTGTCATTCCACTTCCCGCATGGAATGCAAATGCCTGCCAGCTGAGCAGGATGGAAGTTGGTATGAAATGTATCAAGACCGCGCTGATCCAAGCTCAGTCCGGTATGAAAACACGACCGACTCGAAGCCGCAACGGTGGCGGTCACGTGCCCAAGTTTAGTCAACGATGATGTCACCACGGTATGTGTTACCATCATCTCGTACAAATCCGTTGAACCCCCGAGTTGGCACGGCGTAGTACGTGGTGGCTTCATCTCATTTGCCGTGATGCACTCCCCAGCCATCTTTGTTTTACAAGCTAGCCTGGGAACGCGAAAGCACATATGGTAGAACTTCTGGTGTGAATTCCCAACCAGCCCAGCCGGGCTTACACGGAGTAAATAGGAAACACGTATCCTGTATCAAAGCGTGACTTCTGGGAAAGCACCTGACTCTCATTCGTAAGACAGTTCAAACTGCGCACATATATAAACCCCACATCCTTCTCGACCCTCTCATTCTTTGTTGCATTCTCACTCCCTAGAATGCCTTCTCAACAGGTCTTCAGAACAAAAGACGATGCAGTCTACACCACTTCCAACGGTGCCCCTGTCGCGGTGCCCTACGCCGCTCAACGCATTGCTACTTTGGGCCCCCTCTTGTTGCAAGGTTTGTCGTGTAGATGCCCACCCGGTCCTACAGGTTTGAACCATACTGTGATAGACTTCCATCACATCGATCTTCTTGCCCACTTTGATCGTGAGCGTATCCCCGAGCGGGTGGTGAGTGTCACAACCAAGAAGCCGTGCGATCGTGGCGCTCAGCATTTGTCAGGTTCATGCCAAGGGTGCTGGCGCACACGGTTACTTTCTGGCGACACACGACCTCAGTGACATTACTTCATGCAAGCTCTTCACGTCGGTGAACAAGAAAGTGCCAGCAACTGTTCGATTTTCTACTGTCGGTGGAGAGTCTGGCTCTGCAGACACTGCACGTGACCCACGTGGCTTTGCCATCAAACTGAAAACGGATGATGGAAACTTAGACTGGGTATTTAACAATACCCCTGTGTTTTTCATCAGAG
This sequence comes from Pisolithus albus, assembly GCA_024613165.1. Classification (NCBI taxonomy): domain Eukaryota; kingdom Fungi; phylum Basidiomycota; class Agaricomycetes; order Boletales; family Pisolithaceae; genus Pisolithus; species Pisolithus albus. The sequence goes on from JANFAB010000008.1 coordinate 1,229,011, forward strand.
ACCCGGCCAAATTTCCCCATTTCATACATACGCAAAAGCGTGATCCTCAGACTCACTTGAAGGATCCCGATATGTTTTGGGTAGGTCCATCTTCCTTTTTTCTTTCTTCTTTGGCTGACGGTAGGAAATCTAGGATTATATTTCCCAGAACCCTGAGTCCGCGCATCAAGTGATGATCCTCTTCTCGGATCGCGGAACTCCCGATGGTTACCACAATACGCATGGTTATTCTGGACACACTTTCAAGCTTGTCAAGGATGATGCTTCCTTCGTCTATGCTCAAATCCACGTCCGTGCCGATGGGGGTTTCAAGGTCCATCTCTTTTTCAGTTTCATGAGCTGGTGGTCTAAAGCTGTGTCGTAGACCCTCGATCATGCGACTGCTACCCGTCTGGCGGGCGAGCAGGCTGATTACGGTATTCAAGGCCTCTTCGAGACAATCGAGGCCGGGAAATACCCTTCCTGGACTGTATACGTGGTTAGTCCATCGTCTCTCCAAATTCAGAAGCGAAGTTATGTACGCACGCCGTTAGCAAACGATGACTCCAGAGCAAGCAGAAAACTTCCGATACAACATTCTGGATTTGACGAAGGTTTGGCCCCACTCGGACTATCCTCTACGTCCCGTCGGCAAGCTTGTCTTGGACGAGAATCCCCAGAATTACTTTGCGGAAATTGAGCAGGTAGGTAAATTCATAACGCACAAGCAACGCTTGTCCACCTCGCCCTAGGCTGCGTTCTCTCCCTCTCATACTATCCCCTACTGGGAACCCACTGCCGACCCCGTACTGCAGTCTCGTCTTTTCTCCTACCCTGACACACATCGTCACCGCCTCGGTGTCAACTACAATCAGCTCCCTGTCAACGCTCCTCTCAACCCTGTTGCTAACTTCCAACGTGATGGTCCAATGGCCTTCAACAACCAGGGCGCTCGTCCAAACTACCAGAGCTCAATTGTACCCTTGAGCTACGCTCGCAACAAAGGCAGCATGAATGACGAAGTCCATGACTATGAGAGGGCTTCCAAACACGAGACTTGGCTCGGTGGCGCTTTCCTCGACTTGAGCGAGGTTACGGAGCGTCAGTCTTAAAGCAGATTACGATAATTATCCTCATCACTGACCATGCTACGTGACTACAGTTGACTTTGAGCAGCCGCGTGCGCTGTACTGCAAGGTCATGAGTGACACTGACCGCGAGCACCTCATCTCCAACATCGCTGGCCACTTGGGCGGCGTCAAGAGTCGAGAAATCAGAGAGAGGACTTGTGAGTATTGGCGCGAGCTTACGGTCTCGTGGGTTCAACTGATCTTTGGAATTTCTTGTAGTGTCATACTTCGCTTGCGTCGACCAGTCTCTCTCTGATCGCATTGCCTTGGCCATCAACGCACCCACTGCCAAACCCCTTCCAGTCAAACCAGCTTCCGAGGCAATCCGTTTCAGGACTAGATTCACTGTATGAGGAGCTCAACCTCCCATATTGATTCCTGCCTTTCCTGACGCGTAACACTTCGTTTTGCCCGCTAGGACGTACCTCTTTATAACAACCTGTATCATCGTTTGTAAGCCGGTTTTAGGGATGCAACAACCGTTAAAACGTAACGAATTTGGTCGTTCAAGCTTCCCAGATATCTCGCGATTTAAGGTGCAAGCCAGCAACTCCTTTGGTTATGTATGTGTCGTAGGAGTGGTTCTAGTTGCCGCAGCTCTCAAGTTCTCGATATAGGGTTCGTGTAGGCGATTCTCTTTCTTACTCATTGTTGGTAACAGCACCTCGCACATACGTATACTGCACTGTATATCTCTCTTCGCATGTAGTCAGCTTCATATGCCAGCTTTTTTATGATGAAGTTATAAGGCGCGCAGCATGGTAATTACTAAGCAGACGGGTAAATAGCATCGTGTGAAACATAAGCCTGTTCTGGCGTCTCCCAATTGTTCACACCGATGCTTTTTATTCAATCCACTTATCAAAGTACCCTTGCCCACAAGTGCCGCACCGAGGAATGGCGCCAGATTTGTTCTCGTTTCTTTCGAATGCGCCCCAACAAGCTGATAGCGACGATGAGATGTTGGAGTCTCTGTCGCAGGAGCCTCAAGGAGGGACCCAACGAACCCCTTCAGCATTAGCTGCCGGCCAAAAGCGTAAACCGAGCCCCTCTGGCAGAATAAATGACGAAATTCGACGGGATGAGGGGAATACAGCTAATGCAGATAGGCCGCCAAAGCGACCACGCGGAACATCACCAGCGCCAGTGGTTGTCGACGATTTTCGCACCGAGGCCAAGCGAGAGATGGCAGCAAGTGGTGGTTTAACGGGTCCTGTCGATGCTAGTTCGAGACTGGAGTTGAGACATCAGGCACGTATTGTTGTCCGTACAATCATCCCTTCTCACCTTTGGTAGGTTCGACATCAAGTAGCTATTCCTCCGGGATATAACTATGTTCCGATTGCCAATCATGTTCCTCCCGCAAAACCAGCTAGGGAATACAAGTTCACGCTGGATCCTTTCCAACAAGTTTCCGTATATGCCATCCAGCGGAATGAGAGCGTGTTGGTATCGGCCCATACTAGCGCTGGTAAGACGGTCGTGGCAGAATATGCCATAGCACAGTGTCTTCAGAACCGGCAGCGTGTAATTTACACTAGTCCAATAAAAGTGAGCAGGACCAAACTCTGCGTGACTTGTGTAGTCAAGATGAAATATTTCCATTCTGTAGGCACTCAGCAACCAGAAGTACCGCGAGATGCTTGCTGAATTCGGCGATGTGGGTTTAATGACTGGTGACGTTACCATCAACCCATCAGCAACCTGCCTGGTGATGACTACTGAGGTGACTACCCCCGCCAAATGTGGATACACGCATATGAATCACACTCTTCAGATTCTGCGTTCAATGTTGTATCGCGGTTCGGAAATCATGCGTGAAGTAGCCTGGGTAATCTTCGACGAGATCCACTACATGCGAGACAAGGAGCGCGGTGTAGTATGGGAAGAAACCATCATCCTTCTACCGCACACTGTCCGTTATGTCTTCCTCTCGGCCACTATTCCCAATGCCATGCAGTTCGCCGAATGGATATGCAAATCACACGAACAACCGTGTCACGTCGTGTATACGGATTTTCGGCCTACACCACTGCAACATTATCTCTTTCCTGCAGGTGGAGATGGAATTTTCCTGGTGGTGAACGAAAAGGGGGAGTTTAGGGAAGAAAATTTCAGTAAAGCCATGAGTGCACTGCAAGACAAGGCAGGGGACGATCCTGCGGACCCTCGTAGTGGGAAGGGCCGCAAAGGCAAATCTAAAAAGGGGGGCGAGAAGAAAGGCATGTGGCCTATTTGTTCAATTTTTGTATGACATTAACAACTGTATAGGTTCCTCCGACATCTCCAAGATCATCAACATGATTATGCGGCAAAACTACAACCCAGTCATCGTTTTCGCCTTCAGCAAGCGTGAATGCGAAGGATTGGCACTGACCACGTCTAAGTTCGACTACAATACGAGCGACGAGCAAGATCTTATTACCAATATCTTTCAAAATGCCATAGAGAACCTCTCTCAGGACGATCGAAATCTCGCGCAAATATCTAACCTCCTCCCTCTTTTGAAGCGTGGCATAGGCATTCACCACGGGGGCCTGCTACCGATTCTTAAAGAGGTCATCGAGATCCTGTTTCAAGAAGGCCTGATCAAGGTCCTTTTTGCCACGGAGACCTTCTCCATAGGTTTGAATATGCCTGCCAAAACGGTGGTGTTTACTGCGGCAAGGAAATTTGATGGCCGGGAATTCCGGGATCTATCTTCTGGCGAGTATATTCAGATGTCAGGCCGTGCAGGCCGTCGTGGTTTGGACGACCGTGGAGTGGTCATTATGATGTGCGACGAAAAGCTTGAACCCGCTTCTGTGAAGGAAATGATCAAAGGGGAAGCCGACCGCCTGGATTCTGCTTTCCATCTTGGTTACAATATGATCCTCAATCTCCTCAAGGTGGAGGGCATCAGCCCAGAGTATATGTTGGAGCGATGCTTCTTCCAATTCCAGAGCAGTGCTGGTATTCCTGTGCTTGAAAAGGGTGTGTGCAAAGTTACACTTATCACCAGACAGACCTGACAGGTCACCACAGAACTGAATGCGGAAGAGAGGCGGCGTGATATGTTCAAAATTCCTGACGAACAGCTTATTGCGGCTTACTACGATTACCGCCAGCAGCTGGACAGAATGGGAGAGGATATGCGTGCTGTCATAACACATCCGGCCTACTGCCTTCCATTCCTCCAGCCTGGTCGCTTGATACGCGTGAAGCACCACGAGGTCAACTTCGGCTGGGGTGTAGTCATTAATTTCCAGAAGCGGCTGCGCACCAAGGTTAGCATATTTCGATTGACAAGAGGTTGACGACTCAACATCTATTTCTGTCTGCAGACAAAATCCGAGTTCCAGCAAGTCGATGATATATCCCCGCACGAGCAATACATCGTAGAGGCCCTTCTTTACTGTGCAGATAGTGCGACGACCGTGAGAGACCGCAATATTTCTACTGCAAACCCGGGCGATTTCCGGCCATGTCCACCTGGCGAGAAGGGTGTCTCACTTGTGGTGCCGATGTTTTTGTCCGCGATCGAGGCTATCAGTCACATTCGGATTGTGTTGCCTAAAGACTTACGGCAGGACCAGGCTCGAGAAACCGTCTGGAAGAGTGTCTTGGAAGTTCAGCGAAGATTTCCTCATGGCATCGCACTCCTCGACCCGGTTGAAAACATGGGAATAAAAGACGATAAATTTCTTAACCTCATCAAGGCAAGTTTTTTTTCGCACTTGTATAGTTGAACCCTCGAAGCGAGATTTCTCATGTGCCCCCAGAAAATTGACGCCATGGAGAAGAAGATGTTTTCGAACCCTCTACATAGGGACCCGCGTCTACCCGAGCTATACACCCTCTACGCCAAAAAGCAAGAGTGTCAAGCAAAAATACGCTCACTGAGAAAGCAAATCTCTGCCACACATGATGTCCTGCAGTTGGAGGAACTGAAATGCAGGAAGCGCGTGCTCCGCCGTCTTGGGTTCACGAACTCGTCTGACATCGCAGAAATGAAGGGTCGTGTCGCGTGCGAGATTAGTACAGGCGACGAACTTTTACTTACAGAACTGATCTTCAATGGTGTCTTCAATACCCTCTCGCCAGAACATTGCGCTGGACTACTCAGTTGCTTCGTATTCTCGGAAAAGGTATGCCCTTTCCTCCTGGCTATTTCGAGCAACTCATTTTCGATCCGGCTAGAGCGAGCAACAGACAAAGCTTAAGGAGGAACTCGCAGCACCCTTGCGTGTTATGCAAGAACTTGCGCGCCGTATTGCCAAAGTATCCCAGGAATCGAAATTGCCTATCGTAGAGGATGAATATGTTTCCTCCTTCAAGGTCGAATTGATGGAGGCCGTTGTACAATGGTGTCGCGGTGCATCATTCGCGGACATATGTAAAGTGCGTTAACCTTAGGGTATATGCCAGGTGTGCCGTACTTAAAAACGTCTACAGCTGACGGACCAGTTTGAGGGTAACCTCATTCGAGTTTTCAGACGGTTGGGAGAGCTCCTCCGGCAGATGACACAGGCCGCTAAGGTGATCGGTAACTCTGAGCTGCAAGAGAAGTTCCAAAAGGCATCGGAGATGCTTGAGCGGCCGAATTCGGTTATTTTCTGCTCATCCTTGTATCTGTAGAGACTGAACGGAACGAATGGTGCATATGCATTTCTAGTCCTAGTGGAGCACTGTGCCAGGAATAATTTGCCAACCATCCATGGTTAAGAACAACTAGACAGTGGATCTGTCCAAGGAAATTCTTGGTGTACGTACGCGGAATTCACAAAGCGAGATGAACGACTGCGCGTGATTGCGACGACCGAAGTATGGCGTACAAATGAACTGTTACATGTTCCGCCCCTCGCGCTTACAGGCGGTCGTTTCGGTGCGGTATCTAAGCGGAATGGGCGAAGATACGTGAGTACCTTTGCTACGACCTCTCCCGAACCTCGACTTTTTTGATAAGACCTGTTCCCATGCGTTCGATTTCATCTAACACGGCCTGCTTGTTTAAGACGACAGTCCCCTTATTTCTCTCACTTGTTTTCTGGTCCTAGTGATATCAATGATTGAAACCCTAACCACAACGAACGATGCCTTACCTGGGAAACCGGCGTACTGGAGAACCCTCCCATTACTCTGAAAGGGCGAACACCCGAGACGATGGGCAGCCAAATAGCACCGATGTAGTGACCGCCGCAAACATCATAGAAAAACTTGAGAGTATCAGAGTATGTCGCCTGGAGGACCAGTCAGCTCATCAAAATGATTCAAACATGAATCATTTACTTGAAGGTCCTGAAACAGCAACCAGGCAGGATCAAAACCAGGCCTTGGTATTGCATCATCTTCTCGAGGCTTCGTGCGATCCTTCGACCAGGCGCACGAATCGAAGTTTACGGATTGATGATATCGAGGTAGAACCATCGGGTTGAGCTCAATGATGACATCATAGTCGTCCGTCGCATGAGTGAATAGCCTCTGGAAAGTTGTGAGAGCGAGCACCCAGGGGACAAAAAAAAGCAAACCTCAACGCTCAAGGAATCGATGTCTGTGCCGTTCAGAATTTTACACGCCTCTTTCGCAATTGCGCGTATCCGTCGAGCAGCAATAATATCCGGTCCACCGGAAGTCCACATCCGCCCGCTCTTATCTTCCGAAGTGGAAATCGTCCATACGCCCTGCTTCGAGCTGACCGCAACAACAGTAGGCTCAGAACTTGGCGTACTTTTTTCATATATAGGAACAAAGATGGGTTCCTCAGGTTTCCAGTCTCGGAGGAATTCGAGGACCAGTGCGAAGCCACGTTCCTTACTCCTGGGGACACTTAAAGAACCATCTGGATGGTCGGTGCCCGAAACAAGGAAAGGCCGTGCGGCGATGATTTCTACGGCTTCTGCAGAAATGTGGGTCAAGAGCAGCCAATGTGCCGCAAACCAACGCTTTGCCAGCCGAACAGTCCCTGGGTAAGCAGTAAAGCGGTGTGCAAGATTGGCAATGGCTCGGTGATGACGAGGTGCGTGAATGAATTGGCGAGTATGTATTTCAAGTGTTTGCTGTGCCTCGCGCTGTTCGCGGGGGTTGACCGCAGACGCGGCAAGTTGCCCCACAGGAGTCCGTGCTGAAGCGGACACGCGCTCCAGCAGGGTCGCCTCCCTGTCATACCATATCCGCATGGAGAACGCCCAACCCTCCGCAGTGTACACTTCCAAGGAGGGCCCTTGCTGGCCTGTCGACCCCGAATAGTCAGCAGTGCAAACACTGGCACGAATCACTCTATTTGCGCTCAATAAAGCTGTCGCAATCGCCTCTAAGAGTGCAAGTTTGACCTTTTGGAGTGCATGAAAATCGTCGGGCCATTTTGTGGACTTTTCAAACTCGAGATTGGCGTCAATAATCGGAAGATATCGGTATGACTCGGGTAGCGCTAGGTAGGCGGATTGGGGTATGGGAACGGGACCTAGCGCACTTGCATAACGGAGATACTCCGAAGTGGGGCTGATGCTTGACAGTACCAGTGGAAATTGATCACCTAATGACTTCAGGCTCTTCACCAGGCCGTCAAAAGCAGTGAGTGCAGACTTGAAACCACTGGAAGATCCTGAGGCCTGGAATATATTTGAAACCTCCACCGGTAGTCGCAATTTTGCGTCGAAGTAATTCTGCGAGTTTCGTGTGTCGTTTATTGGGACCCCGAAGTGGTAACGCAATAGGTGTCGAACGATGGCGACCGGTATAAAGGCGCGGTCGTCAGAAGTCTTGACCTCCCATACAACACTTTCAGTGATGCGCCCATCTTTGAATCTACGCAACTCTGCCTTTTCGCCCCACAGCTGACGAAATAGTCGACCCGCCTCTGAGTCTTGCTCCTCGACGGGAGGCCCGTGGTCAACAAGCCGGAAAGCATTCTCAGTGTTATAAATTAAGCCGACAAAGATCGTTGAAAGCAGAGGACTGTGAGCCTCTGAAACAGACCACATTTTTGAAGATGGGTGGAAGATTCCAATCGCCTGTACACGGTCACTCAAGCCACGCTGCAAAGTCTGCGAAATCGCTGCCAGCAGGGCGTTGTCAGAGCTCCCATACTCTACGAACTCGTGAGCTGATTGCTTCTTGGACGCCAGAGTAAGATCCACCCTGCAGAACGTCAGCAATTGATGGAAGAAATCTACCGTGCCTTGCCTAATAACAGCATCACATCTCTTGAACAGTCGAGTCTGATCGTTCAGGAAAAGTTGAGCGAAGATGTTATCACTTTCTGAAGACGTGTTTAGCTTCTCCAGTGTTTCGTTGGCGTCATATCTGAGCTGCGTAGTCCGCTGTAACAGGCTCGGTAGAAAGATTTATTGTCAAGACATACCATGCCGAGGGAGGTAGAGGGAACATCTGCGAGAAGATTAAGTGTGGACGTCGAGTCCACGAAGACCGCAGAATGATGAGAAGTATACTCCTCTGGGGGATACTTCACAACAATCAGAGCAAGGATGACCTACATATGCTTGACCTACTTTGTGCCCATTGGTCGACTTGACGTACACAGCTTTCTGCGAAAAGTCTTGCCTGGCTAAAGCTAGATTGTTAGACCAAAGCCCCAACAAACCAGTTTGCGACTCACCCAAGACATCGAGTGCAGCACGAAACAGTTGATACGAGCTCAAACCTTTTCCAAGTGGTTTTCTCACATTTGTCTTGTTCGCACTAGTAGGCTCTTCCCCCAGAACAACCAAACCAAGAATTTCATTCCACCAACAACCCTTTCCTTGAAAGCCTCTCACGCATATCGGTCCTTCTCCATATCCCCTTTGATTCGCCCAAATACGTAGTAGTGCATATGCGTCCGAGAAAGCTGGGGACAAACGTTTGAGGGCGTTGGTAGTGAGTAGCGAGAGTTTGGGGTACGTGGCCAAGAGAATGTTTGTGTTGTAAATGGGGGTAGGCCGGGTACCTGTTGAAGACTTCCCGGGAAGGCGAACATTGGCATGGGATGGGGAAAGTCGCGGTAGAGGCATAGGGTTGGATGAAGAGATTACGGGTATAACATGCACTTCAGCGTGAGTCTTGGAAAAGTCATTTTGGCTCCCTAACGCGCAGTGAGTAGACGATGTCGCATTGGCCAGTTATCTTACCCTTCCTTGGTGACAGAACTAGTATAGTCAGACGCGGATCCCCGAGTGCAGATTGGTAGAATATGTCGACTTCCAGCGATGTGGACAGACTTCGCGCAACAACCGCAAGGTAGAAGGAACGTTTGTGGAAATACCTGCTATCTAAGTAGTCTTTCTCCTGAAACAAAGACTGTGTGTACAAATCAACGCGCGTACCTCAGTACCAGCGCACCAGAAATGTGTGAAGTTAACCCACGTCAGGCATTTCAATCGTCACGTCGACTGTGAATGGCGCCCCTTCCTTCCGCTTCACGCAAATCTGATTGGCCCAGCTTCCGACGATGTTAACATCACTCGGAGGCTCGAACCCGACCTTCCATTTGGCATCCTCCGTAGGATGCGGGAGAGCAAATGGAATAGCTATGCCTTGTTTAGCCAACGCCCGTGCTGCAGACACTGGATTTTGGGGCTCAACCGCACGCATAGAAATCAGGTGCGAACGGAGGGAATGGAGAAAATGTTCTAGAGGAGCTTTCCTCGAATCCTTCACGCTCGGGCGAACGTTCGGAAGGAGTGCATCAACCTGGATGAGTTAGTCGTCGCTTGGTAGAAGGGAAGGCAAAACACGGGCACCTGAAGCTTGAAGGAACTCGACTGATAGAGGTTTACAGCATCCTTGATCATTCGAAGTTCTTCACCAGTCGGGGGTTTGCTGGCATGATGTGAACTTGCACCTGGGTCTCCGGGTGTTGGTTCCACCCCATCCATTGAGGCCTCCTCGTCTCCGCCGCTATCTTCAGGTCCTTCGTCTTCCATGAGTTCCCCGTCACTCGGAAGCCCGACGGATGAGGCATCAGTACCAACCTCTTGTCCACGTTCAGTACCTCGAGCGCGTTTGCGTTTTAGACCTGAAGGCATCTGTCAGTGTATGCACCCTCGGCATGGACGGGACAGGTTAAAAAACGTGATCGGCGACCACCCGGAGAGGGGTGTAGAACGTTTACAGTACTCCCATTGATATTAACACCCAGCTGACTACCAATGCATGTAGAAAGAGATCGTTTTCGAGACTGGAAGGCTACGGAATGAGAGCACGCAAACAGTCCCATTGTAAATAATAAACAACCAGGCTTAAAGCTTGATACGTGCCATGCCAGAGAGACAAGTAGGACGGTGAGCAATTAGCTCTCCCTTAATCGTCAATGACGATGATGTCGCCACGTGCATGTGGGTCCACTGACGGTCTGGACCCCGTAGCCCTGCTCCTCGTTATGCGCTTCGATCGCTCTTCCTCTTCTACCAAGTCGATGGTGTCCACTTCTCTCTGTCGTTTCCTCCCTGCAGCAGCCGTACTCGACGAAGCAGAACCAACTCGCACATCCTGATCGTCTACGGTAATCGCATCGAGGTTAGATGGTCGCTTAGATGGAGCGGTAACACTGCCAGAGCCCGAATCTATCGACATGGAGGTTGCTAGAGGAACCGCTCTTCCCTTGCATTTCGGTCGACCATTGGCAGTGGTCCCCGGGCGTACTGCTGCAGATGTGGAAGGGACTGGTGCAGGTGGTGGAACAGGGGGTGGGCGAGCATATAGTTCTGTCCAGCGTTTTGCGGTACGATCGTGTTGCTGCCGATTTCGCATGTACTCGGTGGCAATAGAAGGCACTGGACAGCTATGTCTCAAAGGTGGTCAAGGATTTGATTGTGCTTGGAAGCTCACCTAGGGGGTCCTCTGAGTAGAAGTCAGATTTGTCAGTGGCGCGCCGTGTGAGGCACCAAGAAACGGACGTACGGGGATTGGGATCCGTAAGTAGTGACGACAAGGAAAGCATGACTTTGAAGAGCGAGAGCGCTGGAGACCAGTTCTGTTTGAGAATGTCTATACAAATTCCGCCCTTGTCAGAGATGTTCATGTGATATATCCTTGAATAATTGGTCAATTACCAACGGCAAAGCGAGCGAGGAATTTGTTACGCACCTCGTCACGAAGGTGACTTTGGGCGCGGAGAACCTGCGAAAGGGCGAACTCGATCTCGGTGACAGAATACTAGAAACCATCCAGGGCAACGCACGGATAGTCAAGATTGAGTTGTATGTCGATGTTGAATACACCTCCTTCGTACGGACTTCCCTGGGGCCCTGGAATGGTACCCTTCCAACGGTACAGACTTTCCTGTGTTGGAGTGAGAGTGATAGCGCCCAGGTCTTCCTTCTGGACGTCTGCTATCTCGCGGTGGATGCGTTTCATGGTCATCTAGGATGGTATTACCGTAGCTGTCCCTTGCAATGTATGTTTCAAAGACGTACCGCTGAGGAGAGTGCTGGTGGCATGATGGTCGGTAAGTCTGGCTGCCTTTCAAAGGGTCGTCCGTAGTCCGCCCCGTGTCCGTCTGTCTGTCCTTGTGCTGGTCACTTTATGTATGAGGCCGACAACGGCTAGACGCTGTCATCACCCAGCGTCACGTGATGCATGCCAACGGAAAGCAAGCCTTGACCGAGTCCGAGTCAAAACAATTCGTACGCTTGACTGCAACTTCCAACAACCACAACGATGCCATTTCGAATATCTACAGCCGCGTAGACAAACTGATAAAATACTTACAGCACAATGTTTGGTGAATCAGACTCAGAGAGTCCTCGTGTTCCAAGCCCCTGGGACAATCTCACGTCTTCACCTCCGACAGGCGCCCTGGTCCAGACGGTTCCTCGTCTGATCCCGGAAGTGGAGGAGGTCTGCCAATGTCCGTGCTATCTGCTTCGTTTGCTCACCCTCAGTTAGGGGAACGTGGAGTATAAGCTCCAGCTCCTTGCACCATCTCCAGCCCGTTTTGCTCGCCTCGTCACCCAGCTCAAATGGCGCCTCCTCGAAGGCGGAGGTCAGGCTTACTACGAGATTGGCGTGGCGGATTCTGGTGCCCTACTTGGTCTTCCCCGCTCAGAATTGGAGGAATCCCTCGAGACCCTCGAAACTATGGCCGGCGAGATTGGTGCTTCAGTCATCGTCGTCAAGGAGATTGAAGTTCCACCTGCGCTGTCTGGAATAGCACAGAGCCAGCTGGTGCATTGGGAAGGGAGAAGAAAGAAGAGGAAGGACTTCCTAGGGGCTGTGCATAACGTTGACTCGTCCTCCGCAACATCCACCACCGAACCCGAGACAGAGACGTCTACCACTGACGTGACAGACACAGAGGACAAGCTCGGCGCATCGAATGTGTTCCCCGATATCACCCACATTCATTGTGCTGACCTACACACTTCTCACATTTCCTTACCTCTTGAGTCTCCCGGTGCTGTCTTTAACATGGACTCAGATACTGAAATCGCTGCGGAGGTTGATGGTAGATGTAATATCATGCCAAAGGACACCACGATAGTTTCCGTGGACCTCGAGATCTCATCCGTGTATAAGCCACGGCCAGTGAGGAAGCGCACGAAGCATACCTCCGCGCCGTTAAATCACATCAACAAATGGGAAAGGAGGACGAGCGGGAGGAAGACGGACCAGTGCAAGCTGCACTCACCACAACCTGACCACGTAAGTACTTCAACAACGACAACAGATGGCGAAGGAGGAGCAGGCATTGAGGAGTCACAGCCGACGCTGGCTAAGGCGCAGAACCGTAAACCCGCTCGAGACAGGCGACGTGGGCTGAAGAACAGCGCTTCAAAGACGCATGTATCCACGCCACAGCGCCATGTAGCTCACCAGAATTGTGGCTCGACTCTGGCTTCCCATGTAGCCAGCGATGCAAATTCCCTTGCATCCAAATTTGAAGGACTACACGTCATGGTCGACCCTTCTACCTGCAGGCCTACATCTCCAGAAGCCTCCTCGCTCGCGGATTCCCTTGGTAGCGACGGTCAAGCAACCATGGCAGTCGGGAAGACCAATAGAGTCGACATCACAAGCCAGGAACCGAGGCTTATCGTCGAGGCTTTGGTGGTGCGAAAGATGTCCCTGGAGGATTCATTCTTGGACTTTGGCGGCTTTTCGTTTTGTTGAACACGCATGGTGCAGGTAGTTCCGAGAAGCCAGGATACCCTAACATTATCATCTATAAGGCGAGCTTTAACTTTTGTGTTCCGTGATGTTTTCGAGAACTCCTGTAATCGTGTAATATTTTCTCCCGTACCTAGACTGTATAAAACTGTCGGTAGCATCTGTGGATAACGTGTCGATTTTCACCTCTCCTCTAAGGCTTGCCATACATTTCCTGCCATTTCTTGCATAACGTTCCGCCACACTGCCCCGCCAGCACCGTCCTCGTCGGCCTGCTCCTTACTTGCGGTAAGTAAATAGGGAACGCCACCATCTCCACCAGTGCTGACACCTTTGACGAGCGGGAGTTCACCGAGGACGGGAACATTTAGCGACGTCGCGATGGTCCGGAATGCCGTCGGTGGGCCAAAGACGTAGTGCGGTGTCACGCAGGACGGGCAGACAAAATATGACTGGTTAAGGACAATGCCCGTGACCTATATAATGGAGAATGTGAACAGTATTCGCGGCATACGAGAGATGACTCAAACCCACCGGTACAGAGACTTTGCGGAACATGGATATACCGCGACGGACGTCCGCGAGAGCCACGTCCTGTGGGGTAGAAACGATCACGGCGCCTGGAAAAATCGTGCAGTCCACATCTCAGATGGCCATTTGCCATCGAACACACATACCATCGACAATGACAAGTTGACCAAGTGTCAACTGGACGTCACCCGTACCAGGGGGTAGGTCGACAATTAAGATGTCCAGTCCCGGACCATGCCCAGCATCCCTCCAGTCCACATCAAAGAGTAGCTGTTGGACTGCTTTCTGTACCATCAAACCGCGCCAAACCACTGCCGCATCTTCACGCGAACCCGATTCAGACTGAGGTAGTAAGTAGCCCATCGACATGGTCGGAAGGCCGTGATTCGTGATAGGCAACATCGCACCCGCTGAAGGATTTTTGGGTTAGAGGATTGCTTAAAAATGATTTGTTCTGTGACGTACCAGACGTCAGAGGGGGCTCGTCGGAGCGTAGAAGACCCATGAGCATCGGAATGGAGGGTCCGAATATATCCAAGTCGAGTATGCCAACACGCATTCGTCGCCCAAGGGACTCGGGTTTGAGCATAGCAAGGGAGAAAGCGAGATTCACTAAGCCATAACTCAGAATATGATGAGGGGGCAGAAGTGAAAACGTTACCTGCAACGGTGCTCTTTCCGACGCCACCCTTTCCACTTGCAACGGCGAGGACTTTTTTCACATGGGGTATGGGTCTCTTTTGTATAGGACCACCTCTGCGGGGTAGTTGGGGAGCGCGGTCTGGACGACGAGGCAGGCCCTACTAAACGTACGTCGAGAAATTCACACAAAGTAAGAAGCGTACGAGTGGGTTTTCGTGCTGAATTCTACGAGCACTCGAAAAGGGCCTCGCCCGCAGGCCAAGTCGGTACGCACATTGCTGAATGAGTTCTGCTGCCATGTTTCTCGCCGACGTCAGCCCCGACCCGGCACATGTCAGAGACTGAGACCCCGGAAACTCCGTATTGGACTCGGAGGTATGCAGTTATCCTTTATCTGACACTCAAAGTACTCGGCGACAATGGTAGGTCACAGTTTCGGTCGACGATGGAAAGCTCAAGTGCGGCCAGGATGTCGACCCTCTCGCAGACACGGCGCCACCTCGGCATGCCATCGAGTCCGATGACGAAGATGAATACGACTCACCAGCAGCCCAGCCCAAGCCAGACCAGCTGTCTATACCAGATGTCAAGTTCATCGGCAATTTCCCCACCAAATCACCACTCCTACTGGCTTCAGGTATTGCAGGTGAGGCATGGGCGCGTGGTACCAATCTCGGGCAGCAGCAAGGTAGCATTCAGGTCGGCGGCAGTCAAGTGCGTTAGGTGCTGGTACGCGTCACCTCGAGTCACTGACCTACCATAGGTTGGCCTTCTATTCATGCCATCATGGACGCATGCTGCAGTTGTTGTGTCCGAAACGTTTACACGGCTTCCGTTGTCTGCGATGAATTGTTACGCGGCTGCTGTCATCGACCGCCTACAGCCCACCAGGTTAGTGCGCTCCGTTTTACCCACACTGAAATGACTGACTCCCCAGTCAAGCATTTCTGTGTTGGATACATATTCAATCCAGGGTTACATCTCCCCGAAGGTCATTTCTTGGGACGAGGCACCTGTACGGTATCTCTCGACGAATGCGATTCCGATCTCGGTGAGAGAACTGCCGCGTTTTTCAAATCTACCTGACCATATCTCACAGGATCCTGAACTTGAACTGTTTGCTCCACCAAACCTCCTGCAGTCTACGACGGCTTCATTAGCCTCCAACATCTTCTGGAAGTCATTGCGATCAACGGAGAGTTACGCCGCCACTCTCTTGCTTTTACCATCTCCAAAGCTGCCTGTCCAGCCACCCACTACAATCAAACCTTCAAGCTTTCCGCCCTCAGACCACGTCCAGTGGAGCAAGAAAACAATGCAGAAAGTGCATCAGTGGTTGTTTGACGTGATCGGCGAGGGTGAGAACATCGTGCAATGGGTCGAAAATATTAGTGGGTCTTCTGGGTTGCAAAATGCCAATAGAGATTTGGCACGAGGTGAAATTGGAGAAGGTGGTATGTATATATAGTCCGTACCGAAGCCAGGATCAAAGTGAACGAGCTTTTGATGGCGCCCACCTCGTGGAGTTATGACCAGGGCAAGTTGATGATACGCATTGGATCTCATAACAGGTGTCGAATTCGCAGTGCGGTATCGAACGGTCATGTCAAATCAGTCATGAACTGGCCCAGAGAGCAGGTTGAACATTAGGGGTGTCTGCCCGATTAGTATGATTATGTAATCCAAGATACCAAGAAACGCAGTGAACCAGGCAACCAACCTGCTAATACTCAAGAGTAGATATGGTGAGATCTCCAGTAAAACCTACACTTTGACCTTCATTTCTGACGTATATTAGAGCGATAACGCAGGTATTTCCGCTGTCGCGCTTAACCTCCAAGGCGAGTACGAAACTAACAGACGGTGCCCCGACAGAGTACAAGGAAGCGTTTGCACTCTTCGACAAGAAGGGAACGGGTGCCGTCCCGAGGGAAGTGTTAGGCGATTTGCTTCGCGCCCTCGGACAAAATCCTACACAAGCAGAGGTGGCGGAGATCGTCGCGTCTGCAGCGCGCGAAGGTTCGCGGCGGCGAGACTTGTGGTGGTGGACAGAACTGACAAACCCTTGTGCAGTGGATTATAAAACCTTCCTGACTATCCTCAACCGACCCGATGGATTTAAACCTGCAGGGACGCCTGGTGCGTTGACAATACTGACTACACAAGCGCAACTGACACTGGTGGCAGAGGAGTTCATCCGAGGTTTCCAGGTATTCGATAAAGAGGGAAATGGGTTCATCGGCGCCGGGGAGCTTAGATACGTCTTGACACAACTTGGAGAGAAAATGACGGACGAAGAGGTCGATGAACTTTTGAAGGGCGTTCAGATAGGGCCGTAAGTGCGTCGACATTGTGCTCTGTCACAAGTTAACTTGCATCCAGCGACGGCAACGTGAACTACGAGTCATTCGTTAGAACTATCCTAAGTCAATGATGATGCTGTATAAATAGTCCGACGACCAAGTGTCTGCTCCCCTGTACATAAGTTCAGTCGCTCTCAGATTCATACTGATCATCTGAGTCGTGTCCGAGAGATTTCCTGCCATTGCCCACGTCACTCGTGACTTCCATGACAAGTTGCTCTCCATTTTTGAGTCCAGCCTCGGCCAGCGAAGTGTTCGCCTTCCACTTGATTTCCCGCCTAGGGTATGAAAGAGCAAGTTTAAATCCCCACCACAACTCCGGACCCTGCACTTGCGAATTAATAAACCTCTCCAAGGTTTCAATGCCTCCTGCAGAACCTTCTGGTGGATGCTCCGGGTCATCCTGGGGTTTCATGTTCGAGGGAATCATCTGGCTGTCTACGAAAGCATAAAGGGCCGTTACTGTCGAGAAGGATGGGAAAGATCGGACTACGCGTCCGCTGGGTAGCCTGATTGCAAGACGGATACTGTCACCACCTCGCGGCTCGGCGGGAACAATGGATCGGCGCATCCAACGTCTCCATTGGGAACGACGATGTTTGATGCTTTCCTGTCTGTCCCGCTCCGCTTGTAAGCGCCTCTCTTCCTCTCGCCGTGTTTCTTCTTCTTTTCGAATACGTTCCGCTTCTTCCCGTTCTGCTCTGATCCTGGCTTCGATGCGCTCGCGGTCTCGTCTTTGAGAATCCTGGTACGCCCTGTCTTGCTGTTCTCGAAGTAACCTGTCCCGCTCACGCTCTTGAATCTGTGTTCTGTGGCGCGTGAGAAAAGGATCGACTCGCGGAAGGAGTTGTCCCTCCAGGTGGTTTACGAGCGAGCGCGCGGAGGTGGGCCCCGAGTCGGGCACAGAAGGCCCGTAGTGGCGGGACAGAACAGTGAGAACAGGCCCCGAAGAAGAAAACGAGGACGTCGAGGTGCTACGATGAGGTTGCAGAGCAAGGAAGGCAACAAAAGGATACGTTGTAGCTTGGAGTTTCTGCGCAGCTGGTGCAAAGTGAGAGCCGGAGTGCAAAATTGCGAAAGTGTAATTACCATCCCAAGGAATCCTGTCTCTAACGTCTCCTCCCCAAACGATAAAATTATTGTCGCTCATGATCCTCACGAGGTCGGGGTCAGTTAATGTCACTCTATGAAGAAATCAGAGGCATTAAAAAACAGAGTAGCATGACAAACCTCTTAAATGCCGGTACGTCGTCGTGTTCCTCAGAAACGAGGATCACGCAAGCAATTCTAGCTTCCTTTTGACAAATATCCAAGACTTCATCATAGGTTCCATCAAAAAAGTCTGGTAATACTCTAGTAGTTTCAGGGTTGGCCGGTGGGTACGTGTGACGCCTTGAAGTGGAGGGATGATTGTCGCGGCCGGTAGCGACTGACGGAGATGATTTGATATTGTATGCCCCAGTCTCCTCCTCTAGCGCAGTTATCCAACGACGAATCGCACCACGGGAATCCTGAGGGTGTCTGGGTGCCCGATACGTGTTGGAGCCGAAGTTCAAGGACAAGAACGGAACGCGGAAAACGCCCAGGATGAATCGCAAGATGCCGGTAACAACATGGAACGGTAGTGATAACACAGCGAACACCGTGTTGGCGAGGGACTTCAGTGGCTTGAATGGGCGTCGCATGAGTGACAGGGTAAACACACTTCTAGAAGTACTCACTCCAGTAGCCCTTGGACGTTCTGGTCTATCAACAGGGAGTTGACGTGGGTGGTCCACAAACGACAACGTGCTTTCCGACGAAGCGCTTGGATCTGGTTGGGGACCGTCTAGTAGAAGGTCCATTGCACTCTGCAGGCAACTGTTAGACGAATGAAACATGTCCGAGCTGCGGTCACATACACGGACACTCCAGCCAACACTTTGCAGCACGCTGACGAGCACGTCAGTATCGTAGTGTTGCGAGTCAAGCACAGCCTGCAACTGTCTGACCGCGTCTCTTTGGTCTTCTGCGAGGGTGTCCATGGTCAAAGCGTGAACAGCCGAGCGGAACATGGGCAATACAGCCCAGTCACGTGCACACCCTTACTGACTGATTCGGAGCGAGTTCATCTCATTCGACCATAGACTGGGACAACAGACACGAGGTACGACACAAAACAACTACAGCGGATCTCAGAAAGGCTCAGCATAGGCTTCTGCCTCGTAAGCAGGCTCCTGAGCGTAAGCGGCTTGCTCCTCCACTGCAGGCGCTGGAGCAGCGACGACCGCCGGCTCCCGGGACTCGGATGATGGTTCTGAAACAATCTTGTCGAGTGGGGGATCCGTAATATAAACGGAGTCAGGAAGGGGTTTCTTGAGACCAGTCTGGCCCTCAGGATCCCAACCTTTCATGCTGTGACGGCGTAAGATACTACCCGTGCGCATCAGGGCTAATACGCTCACATTTTAACTTTGATACCTAGGACACCCTGTCTGAGAAGAACGTGTCTGACGGCATAGTCAACGTAATCCCTCGCGGGCTGACCGGAATGGATCATGAATCCGTCGGTGAACTTCATGGATTTAGCGCGAGCAGCACGCAGTTTTCCAGAGACAACGACTTCACAACCCTTGGCACCGGATTCCATGACGTAGCGCAAGACACCATAGCAAGCCCTACAATGTGACTCAGGCAAAATTGATCAGATCTCGGTGTGATACTTACCGGCGAACGGCCAGACCACCCAGTAGCTTGTATCTCAAACTCTCACACTGTGCAATGGCAGACAGACCGCGGTATTGCACCTTCTCGGCATACAACTCGAGAGTGTTTTCGGCGAAATTGAAACGTTTTTGGACAAGAGCAGTCAGCTCACGAATACGACGGCCCTTTTCACCAAGGACTTCTTGAGTGTGTGTAGCACGGATGATAATCTGGACGAATGTAGTTAAAGGCGAACCGTATGATAGTGTAGGCGATAAGCACCTCGGTACGGGCATGGGTTACACGGACATCACAGCCAGAGTAGCCTTCCTCGGCGAGTTCACGAGTGAAGAATTCGTTGAGTTCGGCGCGGAAGACACCATCGGCGACGAACTTGCGCTTTTTACTGATAGGCGCGGACATCTTGGAACTAATTGGCGGGGCTACAGAGAAAGATATGAGCAATGGCTCAGGACGTTATCTACTGAGCAAGGGAAGTAATCCAGCCCCTATGGAGGTCACTCGTGGCATGCACCGAGTCTGCATCTGCTCCGGAGAACAAAATCTAAACACAATCGAGCACGAACCTTGCAAGTTTTGACTTCCGTCGTCGTCGCCGGAGGCGTTGGTGGGCTGCTCCGTACATTGGGACGCATCAAGGCTCGACACAATCGTGAGAATTCGGCTCGGTATTTGCCGAGGTTGCCCGGCATCACGGCATGCTATAACCTCGTCCTTCATGCTACGTTCAGTTGCAGCAAGATGTCATGTATTGGTGAAATTACAGCGTACATATGCGACACCTGCGATACCGAGTGCACTTCGCCAGCTCGAAAAAGATGGTGCTCGCATTCTGCGTGCCGTTCAAACACGTGTTGATACAAGAAACGAAGTTTTGGCCAAGGCAGGTGCAACTCTCCGAGAGCCCATTTTCGCTAATGCGAGACCTCGCAGATGTCAGACAACGTGACTTCTCAAGAGGAAATTGCACGGGCGCGGCACATTAAAGAGCTGGAGCCGCTGTACGACGCGTGGATATCGTGGACAAAAACTAGAGAGGTCGGTTGTTTTTTCAAGCTCTCAACGTTTATCCTTATCTACCGCGACAGTAGTCGTTACTGGAGACATTCCCTCTTCTGAGTGACCCCGATGAGACCATGCGTGCCTTGGCATCGGACGAGTATACAGCTCTCTATGACACCCTGTCGAGACACCTATCTGCCACCTTCCCTTCTCTTTTGGTTCCTCCGTCTCCTACGCGGTCTTTGTCTGCATTGTTAGAACTCAAAGCTGGTGTGGGTGGGTCGGAAGCAGCCTTATTCCTAACAGATCTCCTTCGCGTCTACATCCGATACGCGACTTCCAGAGGTTGGCAATCATCAATAGTTCAGAGCAGTGAAGTGACGGGCGGGGGCCTGAGGGATGCAATAGTAGAAATCAAAGGGGAAGGAGCATATGATACGCTTCGATGGGAGAGTGGAGTGCACCGTGTGCAGAGGGTACCAGCAACGGAAGCCAGCGGTCGAGTCCATACCAGCACGATAACAACCATTGTACGCTTCTGCTTTGGATACTGGACTCCCGAAGGCTTATGGCTAAACAGGTTCTTCCTCTCAGTGATGAAGTGGAGCCATCCGGCGACGACAACTTATTTAAAATGGAGGATGTCAAGATTGAGGTGATGCGAGCCCGCGGTGCGGGCGGACAGGTGGTCGACTCGCTTGTTTCTTGTGACATAGCTCTGACGAGACCTTTTAGCACGTTAATAAAACTGAATCGGCGGTTCGCTTGACACATATACCAACAGGAATCACTGTGTCGATGCAAGACGAACGCAGTCAACACCAGGTAACTTATATCTTCATTCCAGAATTCATCGGACGCGACTGAAATGTCGTATGACAGAACAAGAGACGTGCATTTCAAGTTCTCAGAGCCCGACTGATGGACATCAAAATCACCAAGGATATCGCAGAACGTCGCGAGACACGACGCAGTCTTGTTCGCTCAGCTGATCGAAGCGAGAAGATCCGGACGTATAATTATGCCCAGGTAAGGTCTTCCTCTCGTCCCCTACAGCTCGTTCTGAGCGCGTAACTCAATAAAATAGGATCGCGTCACGGACCATCGGTTAGGATTGTCACTAATGAACCTTCAGTCAGTTATGGAAGGCAACGGAATACAAGAGTTTTTAGAAGCCCTCCGTAAAAACTGGGAGCAAGAAATAATGGAAGATGCCATTGATAATACTAAGTAGGAGTCTAACCATATCCTAGAGCGGAGTCATTCAATAGACCCTTGCGCCTTCGCCATTACTAAACTAATAAAGTGCATCGCTCCATCCAAGCAATAAATCTCCGCATGACAGACACCAGAGACGAATAGAAGTTGTCAAACGATACTGGATAGAATAATATTCGTCCCTCCAAATTGCACCTTTGTTCTCCGCTGAGATCTACATGACGATGCACTCCGTGACCCCGGGAAGTCCGAGTTCTTGAAGCTCCTCTTTTGCAGATTCGAGCTCATTGGCTCGCAACTTGGCGCGAGACTCGACCGGGAACCAGTCGGACATGAAATTGAGAAGTGCATAGTCGACGTTATCTATGAACGGTCATTGCGTCAGACCGTCGCATGCGCAAGATTTTTAAACTTACTTCTATCGGCCCTCAGGACTGTCGGTGCTCGACATAACGGGCAATTCGGTTTCCCCTGCTTCTGTAACTTGACGAGGCACCTAACGCAGAGCGGTGTTGGGCACGGTGGTACAATTCACAGTAACGCATACCTGACGCAGAACAGATGCCCACAGTCAAGCCTAACAGGTTTGAATGCAATGCTGGTGCAGATGAGGCAGCAATAATCGTCGATATAAGGTATGACCGGAAGAAGTTTCTCTCCGATAGCCTGGACCAGCAGCCGTTGCAACGGCATCAGGGGCTGCGCAGATAGTACCACTTCCGAAGGAGGGGTATCACTCGGCTGGGAGAGAAGATACGCAGGAATAGGTAGTGCAGTGCGCTTGGTGTGTTTCTTCAGGATCTTACGTGTAGCCTCTTCAGTTGCAAGTCGAAACTGCAAAAACGGTAAGTGTGAGTGTCTGGTCGCCTCGAACGCGCACACCTTCTTAACATCCAGGATAAACGAATTTATCTTGAAAAACATCTCCAAGGCTTCTTCGCTGCAGCGGAGCCTCAAGGACCTCGCTTTCTCTGCTACTCTTCCGCGAAATAATACCAGTCTTTTTTCAGCCTCATCTATACTTCTTTCCCCTCTGTCTGCTTCATTTATCCCTTCAAATATTTCAGCCTCGACATATTGCTGAAACACCTCCCGCCAAAAATAGAGATCTGATTTTCCACATGATCCCGGACGTACAGAAGTCACATTGTTGGCAGACAGAAGATAAGCGGAGAAAGCGTGAGGGGCTGACGAAGACACGGGGCGAGCAGTGGAGGATATGGAAGTCGCAAGAGCAATGAGCTTCTCCGTGAACTCGCTGTATAGTGTAGCAAAATGATCCGAGAGTGAGGACAATTCCGAGGCTAGGAGGCAAAGAAAAGCGGTATCAGAACGAAGGGGTAAAACGATATCCTGGACATTGACACTAAGTAAGATCAGTTAGCAGAGAGCAAACAAAAGAGTACATTATTGGAACAAGGACTTACGTGTAATCCGTGTTCTCTGAAGATGGGGATCCTGTTTGTTGGGAACCGGTTCCTTGGGTTTGGGGTCCGTCAGGAGAGGCGGTGTCCAGAATACGCTTGACGAGTGGAGAGATGGTACCGTCCGATAACTGGGCGCCATGACGGAATGCAATGCGCAGTCTGGGCTGGAAGGAGGATGACTTAGACGAGATCTCATATGCCACGGTGGGCCTATCTTGAGAGGCCGCAGTGTCCTTGCACGTTGAGGCCGAGATATCATGTTCCCTTTGCTCTAATAACTGTTGTAGCACTGCAGGGGTGAATCCAAGCGAGTAGAGCTCAACGACGGTCTCGTTGATAAGCTTCTTAAGCTGATGCAGTAGTCGCAAGACCCAGTAAATTTACGTCCGATCAGAATATTTGGGGCCTCACCTGTCGATACTCTATCGCGTTGTCGCGTAGCTCAGGCGACAATGTGAGTAGAAGTTGTGAGTAGGTCTTCGAATAGTGCATGGGAGTAGGTCAATGACACGAACATGTCAAGCTGGCAGTATATGAGTTGGCAAGTTGTGTGAAGGATGGCAACCCTCCAGGCCCGCTGCAGCGTCACTGGTCGCTTGACTGATAGGCTCGGACTTAGTGGCTGTGCTGACAACGGATCATGGCACCGCTCCATACATAGATCACTGCTTCATATCATTATTGTAGGACAATGTTACTCGACAAAATGAAGTAGTTGATGCGAATATACTGAACAATAGATGCGGACAAGGAGACGCCAAACTGTGGGTAAATTAACAATGATCGTGTGCCAAAGGTGTGCACCAAAGGGTGGTGGTAATAGGTAGTGTCAACGATATCTCATGGACTTACTGCCTCGCCACTGAATATGGGGGAAGTGACGACGTGGAAGACGAAGGTGTGAGGGGCTGCCGGGTCAAGGCAGGGTCCTTCTCTACTGTTCGTTGCTCCCACACGATGTCGCTAGGAGTCAGCCCAGGCGTAACAGGTCGTGAGGAATTAGGCGTGTTGGCTTGAGAACGGTTGTGAACCAGATGTGCACGAACGAGGTGACCGGCAGCCAAGGCGCTGAGGAGCGAAAGTTCGCCTGCCATGACCGCTGCGGCAATGACACGGGCAAGACGTTGGGCGTTTTGCCCCGGAACAGTGGGATGTGAACCCTTTAATCCAAGCATCTCCAAAACGGCACCCTGAGGAGCTAGAACGGTGCCCCCGCCAATGGTACCCACCTCGATGGCAGGCATAGTCACCGTCATGAGAAGATCTTCAGCATCATTAATTCTGAGAATGTGGCGTGAGTACCGTAAAAACCTGGACTCCAGAACGTAACACTTACGGTTCCATGAGTGTCATGCAATTAGAACTCTCGACATTTTGCGCAGGATCCTGCCCGGTAGCCAAGAAAACGGCAGTGAGAATGTTCGCGGCGTGCGCATTGAAACCACCGATCGAACCGGCCATGGCACTACCGACCAAGTTCTTCTTGATGTTCAGATTGCACAGAGCCTCGACTTCAGTTTTAAGAACGCTCCTCACGACCTTTCCAGGAATAACCGCCTCAGCAACGACGCTCTTGCCGCGTCCCTCGATCCAGTTGATTGCAGCGGGTTTCTTGTCCGTACAGTAATTTCCAGACAAGGCGAGGGTGACCATCTCGGGAAAATGTTTTTGCATCGCCTCAAGAGCCTTCTCTGTTCCTTTAGATATCATGTTCATACCCATCGCAGTCGCCAGTGGTCGTTGCAAAGCGCACAAACAGTGTGCGGACCCGCAAGGGCTGTCTTCAAGCGCTGTAATTTGGCGAAGCGGGAGGTCGACTCAAAGGCATCACGAATGATACTGTAGCCTTTGTCAGAGTCCACCCATGCCTTTGCCTCAGCTGCCATCTTGAGATTGGGAAAGTCGATCGCGGGACCACGTGTCATGGCATCGTGAGTGAGGACAGTTGTCACCCCTCCTCCTGCATTGAGTGCCTTACATCCGCGAGAGGTCGATGCAACAAGCGTGCCCTCCGCAGTAGCCATTGGGATGTGCACCTGCTCACCATCAATCTTAAGGGGCCCTGCCACGCCGAGAGGAATAGGGATGTATCCGATAACGTTTTCGCAACATGCGCCTTGCACGCGAGAATAGTCGTAATTAGCATAAGGCACATCCGAGTATTCCAGCGTCTTCGTTTTGGTTGCGCGTGCTGGTCGCTAGATCAGACATAATGCCGAGACTAGCAGCAAGAATACTCACAGATTAGTGCTCTTCTTATGACGACAGCGCGCTCAAGATCTCCAAGGACTTTCTCCAATGCGTAAGGCGCGATCTTGCCATTCTGTGCGAGTAAGATAACCTCCTCGTCGTTCAGCGTCGCCAGCGCAGCTTGGACCGGTTTCGGTCCATTGTTGAAGACCTCTATGCATTCTTCCAACGAGCGGGTAGGTAACTTCTCCCTCGGTTCCTCGGTCCTAACTGCAGCCGGTTGTGCCCTAAGTTTCATATCTAACAGAAAGCCGGAACTCCGTTTTCCTTGTTCACATGAAGAGCAACTGGTGCCACGATGGATGTCAAGACAGGGGGCGGAAGCGGAACATCAGGGGTGTCGTCCGACTCTGGGCTATCGGTTACGGACTTGGGCTCAGCACCAATAGTAAATGACGGCCGACTGCGGGTAGTAGTCGGTTCAGCTTCAGGGACATCTTTGTCATCCGATTCCTTCTCCATCCTGGTGCTAGGGACTGAGCGAAACCTGACGCTGGGCGGCTGGATGCTCCGGATGGCACCTTCGGCAATGCCCTTGAGGAGATAGCCGTTGAGTACAAGGCTACAGGAGAGAAGGAAGATGATCCATTTGGATAACAATGGGTCGCCGATGAGTGTAGTCCAGGCAGTCATGAAACTTTCAATCAGTTCTCCGGGTCTGGGGAGGCTACGAGTAGACTTTGGATTCGTAGCGATGACCAGAATGTGGACGGGTGGAGCGATTTCGACAAGAACGTCACCAGATGCTTTGTTGGCTTCAGCGGGATGAAGGATGGCCAGATTCCTCAAGACGTTGGCGAGACCCGGGGAAGTGATGTCGACCTTGGGGAATGCGTAATCCGTAAAGTGGTGAATCGACGTGCGCGAGTTCTGGTGTGCAATGGTTACCGGCGTTAACGTAGTCGTGAAGTTGAGAACATGTAGAGTCAGGAACGATGCAATCTTATTGTTGTGGTCAGTGGCCGGAGCGGTGTCAAATCACAGGCAATCGCACGCACCAAAAGCAGCTTCAGGCGGGCAGCTGGATTTTCGTCCTTGGCCTCGATCGCTACGTTATGCTGGCGCCTCAACATGGAACCCTTAACTCCGAGAAGGGTTTCCGATATCCGGTGCCAGAGACCAGTGTCCGGTGGTGGCTGCGTCGAGCGAATCAATGAGCTTGTTTTGCCTTCGCTTTTGATACTTGCAGAGCTCCGCGACCGCGTCATTACACGGGCTGTCCGGATCCTTCGGACCTTCAGACGATGAAATCTCTGTCAGTGCTTCGCAAATGGAAACAGCACGTGACGGCTTACCTCAACCATGATGGTCAAGATAGCTGTATAGAACGTGCCAAAGAGGATGCAGTCCAGTACGAGCAGCAGCCCGGCGAGCGCACAGAACTCTTGCAAACCACCGACTTTACTTCTGGCGCCCATCGCTAGGATGGCGATTTCAAGCGCATAATCGCGGAGGATGCCGTTGCCGCTCTTTTCCATAGCTTCCAGTACGATTTGACCTGCGGGTTTCATCTGACCTCTCCAGCGCCCTTCTTTGACGGGAACGGTAAGGTGCTGATGGTTGAAGACCGCACGAGCAAGCCGTAAGGGCTTATCAAAACCGACCGTGCAAACGAGGAACGGCAGTGCTTCGGTCAAGCTAACAGGATCCAATGGGATACTAAGGTAGTGTGACAAGGGCAAAGCCAGCAGGAAAGCCAGCAGGGAAGAAGACACGATGGCGGTACTCAGCCAGAAGTTAGATCCCAAAGCACGGGAAGAAAGCAAGACACGGATAAATGATGCGTGCATAAGGACGTATCCCGCGAGGATGATAAGGATATCAAGTGAATCTGCTTTCTGCGTTGAAAAGTGAGTCAGTACCAGTACCATTAATGTCTGCCAGCATGGACTGACCTTGGCCAGTTCCCAGAAGCGAACGACGAGAGACTTTGCAGCATATGCAATCCATTTGCCACTTCTCATTTCGGCGATGGACTCGGTTGGTTGACTCTCGATATGGTACCTCACCCCATACGCATCTTCTGAAAAGACGGCGCGTTCGTTGAGGGCATCTACGAATCCTTGGCGGGTGCCCGACCGAAATGACAGAGTCAGGACCTGCGACTTGGAGGAATGTGAAGACGATGTAGCAAAGCAGGGGTCTTGAGCGTCGGATAAATATGGAGAAACGGAAGCCCTGTAGCAAAGCGACGGGTAATTGTTGCCTGTCGGAGTTAAGAGGTCCGAAGAGATGTGGTGGGTTAAGTTGTCGATAGAGGATGCGAAGTGAGCCAAATCGAGTGGTGCGTATGTTGTAGCCTATAAGAGTGTATTGACGTCAGTGACCGAGCAAACGCTTGGAGGTTACGTGACTTGCCGCATCCTCAGGTCGTGCCGAGGCAGATTGAGAGGAGAAAATGACCTGTTGAAGTTCCACGGAGCGTGACTTTGGATCGGCCACGCGCCGCTTGTACCACTCTTCGTCGACACCAACCCACTCCCCATCACGGAGAAGAGCATGGGCAGCTCGCAGGGTAGAGGGAAAGGTTGGGGCAAAGAAAGCGGAATGTTTGATGGCCGAGAGAACGTGGAAGTAAGCTAGAGTACCGACGATAGAGAAGAAGGTGATCGTCTCTATCGGCGAGAACACAGCACGCCGAGTGAGAGGAAGGAGGGACGCGCGCATGTTCGGATGAGAATGCCTTTGGGGTCAACGGTGACTCGAGTCCGGACACACAACACAACGACGAAAAGATTGAACTGACCTGACCTGGACGTGTCTGAGGGTGAACTGCACGACGTCGACAGGCCAGAGAGCCTCGTTGTTGAGAACCGAGGGGGGGAGACGGGTTAAGTGCGATTTGTGGTACGACCCGCAAATAATATATTTATTGACATTTTTCTCGGCTAAATCGTTCAGGGGGCTCCGTGCACAGACCCCGGACACCCTTGTTTCTGATTTCATCTCACACTGTTCCCCTCAGTTCCAACGTTCACGGTTCCCAACTTCGCAATAGATTAACTGTCCAGACCCGGTCCTTGTCATCGCCCTCGTCTCATATTCCACGAGGAACGGCTTGGTCAATCCGCATCTATTTCCATCCAAATCGGCTCCAGCGTTGTCTGTCAAGACTAGGCGGAGCTCCTACCCATGCATTCTTGTTCGGTCCCTCACAAAAACGAGGAATGCCAGTGCTACCGGCCATGGAGGGCAGCATTATACCGGAACGGACTGCACGTTCAGCTGGCGAAAGTACCGGTGGGTGTCGGCTAGCTTACATACTTCACGGTTGCAGTGACTGGGGCTGTCCTTCATGAAACGCTCCCGCCCATCATCTCAGATCGGGGGTAAGTTTGGATCATGCAGTGTTCCAGGAGGCTTATGGAACCGGCCCGTTTTCGTACACGTTCTACGATGCCTGACATATACATGGTGAGAAACACTATTCCTGCCGAACATAATATATCTACCAGGTGACCGGAGACCCACCGCATCTTCTGCTGGAGCGTGGCTCCAAGCTAACTTCAACGCTATCTATAGCCGCATCGGTACTTGTCGAAAACGTATTTACTGGTGTGTGCGATTTACACGAGTATTTACGCCATTGTTCTCCTGGTGTACGGCTTGGCAAGGGTGAGCCACGCATGAGCACGATTCAGCGTTTGGTGACAAACACATCGTGCCTCATGCAGGTGCAGATTGCAATGCCTGGATTTGATAGGGGCGTCGTGGGAGATGCTGCCTACGGAACGTAGTTCCTCTTCGCCGTGTTGTCGGGGATTGTGCAACTGGGAAGCGAAGAGCCAACGACACCCGAAAGAAGAAGTAAACGATTGGTGTCCAATGGCAAGGTGGGTGCGCGACTTGTTAACGATCGGGTCTTACTCTTTGATAGGCTGTCTCTTGATCACCGCGATCTGTGGGCGCAGGTACACACCCTACTCCCACTTTATTCACCACCTCCCCCTGAAACACCAGTCATCATTACGGTCTGGGGTTGGATTCAGTGAAGACCGCAAGCACATGCAAGGTACGTTTCATTTCTCTCAGATTAGTCTAATAACATGGGAAACTTCTCTGCAGGAATCCAAAGGGATGCCCCGAGTTGGAGGCAGTGTTGGTCCCACTGACTATCTGGCCAACCAGTGGCCGTCCTCGGTGAGAACAGATAAGATCTCGGTAACGTAAGTATATGCCCCCTGCCGAGGACCGGTCGGAATGTCCCTGCAAGCTATTTCGGATGCCATATAGCCTGTGCAGTGAGCTTCCCGCCGCAAGGGGTACGGGATTGCCAACGCCTGATGTATGAGGTTGGATAAAGTGCCCACACACAGCCCGTTTCTTCACGTCCGTACAAAGATAGCCTCTCAGCTGCTCTAGAATCAAGACTTGGAACCGCCTTGCGACACAAGGTCTGTCAACAAGTGGCCCTGCAAAGCAAGCACCACACATCACATTGTTCACGTGGAGCCCTATGATGTCGGACTTGTCTAAAGGTAAGACATTAAGCGAAATAGAAACCGCATGTGGGGGTGCTACGTCGCGGATGACGCTATTCTCGATTTGCATCCGTAACACCACATTCTCATTTATCCGAAATATTCTAATCGCAATTATCATCGCATCTCAGCAACAGCCAACCCTGCAAACGTGTAAGCCAATCATCACCACCAAAACCTGAACCATGCAATGTTTCGTCTATTGTTAAGGTTGTGACCGATTATAATGCTCTTCAATAAGTACAGCTTTGGGGTACTCCATCATTCCCCACATCGTCGGCGGTATCCTCTGTATAATTAGCTGCTTCGATTCACCTCCATCGAAGGTACTAATCGTCGCTGGTAAGACAGTCAGAAGGCAAACCGGGTAGTCGTATGTATGCCTTACTCCGAAGATTCCCTACGCAGAAACAAGTCTATTGCTCCCGAAAATGCGGCAAACGCCAGCCCACCACCAAATGCGGCCTTGGGCCCCGAATGGCGAGCAAGGACACCGCCTGCGACAAAGCCCGCGGCAACGGGGTTGACCATGTCATTTTTGGCTCGGTACTGGAATCGTTTCAGCACAGAATGGAATGCCAAAAACTGAGACTTACCGCCTCGATGACACACTCTATACCCGCAAATAGTGCACCCACCTTACCAAAGCCTTTACCCGTCCTCCACATTCCCCTGCCCATCTCTTTAAATACTTCGCGTGCTTTCTGGGTATTAGTCATTCCGACCTGTGTTTGTTGCCGTAGGTATGGATCCTCGTACGCGAACGAAGCGGACATGAGGGAAAAGAAAGCACCGATGCCTAGACCTGTGGGGAGACGTCTGGTCCTGAACCTAGGAAAAAGTCTGTTGGTCCTCTGGTGACGCGACTTACCACCTACTCCGGCCATGACAGTTTTAGCAACGCAGGATTCCATCCCCATGACCATCCATTGCTGGTATTTTTTGGCTTGCATAAACTGTTCCCGGTCGTCCTCTTTGAGTCCTGGTGGAAGAGGTTCTCTCCCAGCTGGATAGAGCGGCGCTACTAGTAGATGCATTGGGTGCATGGTTAGTGCGCACGACCCGTTGAGCGACGGGCCAGTCCTGCTGAGCACTGAGCAGTGGTAAACGGAAAAAGCAGGAGTGAGGCGGTGTCCGCTCCTGCCAAAAGCGGTTACCACATCGACCCACTCAAACGTGTGGTGTGCTCGTCTGCAACTACCAGCAATGAGCAGCCTGGCACCATTCCTGGACGATACTGACCCTGGTGACCCAGAACTTCCACCAGGATTACCTCCAACTTGTGAGTCTTCACCGTTTGCAGGCCCCCCGTGCTTAGCCCTGCCACAGACAAATTCGAGGGCCCCTGGTTTACGACACAGTTGTTACTTGCATCATCGATCGGATTAGTTTCATTTTTGGTGTTCTCGTATTGTCGCTCACGATGGCCATTGGTCTTTGCCTCACGCACGAAGCTAAAAGGTCAGTGCCACTGAAGTAAATGCTCGAAAATGTTGTCACGTTCATCGCGATCATAGGCTTCTCTCCTCACGAAGCTCATTCACAATCCGCCTTCTTTGGTTGGATTTTACCGACCCTTAGAACATCCGAGTTTACAATCCTCCAGATTGTTGGATTGGACGCAGCGGTGGTAAGTTGCGCGTAAACGACTCTACTGCAGCGGTTCTTCACCACATGACAGCTACTCGGTTTTTACAAAACTTCATTTTACCTGTTCTCTGTATGCTCCGTGTTCGCGGCGGTCATCCTAATGCCCATCAACTGGAAGGTATGACTTGGCAGTCACTGAGAGTTATGCGGAGCTCATATTTCCAAGAACAACGCAGGGATTGGTGGTGGTGCAGACGACGATGATAATGATTGGCCGCAATGGATCAATCCAACATCCGATGATCCGTCACTTCCTGGCCGCGACTGGCTCGATCTCATTAGCGACGCGAATTCATACCTCACAGTTCATTTCCTTTTCACGTATCTCTTCACTATCCTCGCTCTCTATTTCCTCTACAGAAATTACCGACGTTTCATACGCGCTCGTCAGCTCTTCTCGCTAGAGCTAGTCCATTCGATACCGGGGCGGACGGTCATGGTCAGCTCGTTACCGGTTCACCTACGCTCGGAGCGCGCTCTCGCGGAGTACTTCGAGAACATGGGGTTAAGTGTGGAGAGCGTTTCCGTCTGCAGAGAAGTGACAACGTTGAAGACTTTGCTGGACCAGCGGACGAAGGCGTTGTTGGAACTGGAGAGCGGCTGGACAAATTATGTCGGTAACCCAAGTGCCGTGGAGTCGTATGATCCTTCGGAGAATGTCATTTCTCAAGTCGACCCATCGGGCTTGGAAAGTCAACCCGCCAGATTGGTTGTCCCTCATCGGAAACGTCCTACCATTCGTCCTGGCTGGTTCGCTGCCAAGGTTGATGCGTTGGAATATCTTGAAGCCAAGTTCAAGGAAGCAGATGAGAAGGTGAGAAAATGGAGACGAGTCGGAAATTTCAAGGCCACACACGTTGCGTTTGTGACCTTTGAAAAAATGTCCAGTGCGGTAAGGTGCATCGACGTATCTTGGCGTCGATACACTGACCAAGCTTTTGTAGCAAATAGCAGTCCAGACAGCACATGCTCCGGACCCATGGCAAATTAAGACCCGTCAAGCACCAGAACCAAGGGATATCGTATGGGATAATATCGGTAATACCCCAGGTGCCCTGTTTGCGCGAGACCTGTTGGTTCTTGGCGCAGTCGGGCTACTACTTTTCTTCTGGATTCTTCCAATCACCGCATTAGCGAGTTTGTTGAGCTATAAGGAGATCAAGAAAGTTATGCCATGGCTTGGACAGCTTATCGACACCAACGACAAGATTCGAGCTATCGTCCAAAACTCCCTGCCGTCAGTCGCTATAGTCACTCTGAATGCTCTGTTGCCATTTATCTTGGAGGGTATGATCACTTTCCATAACAGTGTCATGTTCTTGGGGATGACCGACCGCCTTAGGTTTGACTTATGCTCAAGGTTACAAGGCACGTAGTATGATTGAGTATTCGCTATTGCGCAAGTGAGTCCTTTGTCTTTCATCTCAGGATGGTTCTCGTTCATATCGGCTTCAGATACTTCTTGTTCCTTCTTGTGAACGTTGTCTTCATCTTCCTGTTGGCTAGTACGTACTGGCAACTGGTTCGAGATTTAGCAAATTCGCCCGCAAAGATTCCCGAGAAGCTAGCGGAAGCTCTTCAAAAGGGCCGAGCGAAGTAAGTGAATTCATGCGCTACTAACTTCTATCACCTAATGCCAATGGTGTAGACACTTCTTCTTATCCTACGTGATCCTTCAAGGTAAGGCATTGGATGGCAGCGCGAGATCGTCGCTTGACATTGGACAGGTTTTGGTATCATGCCTTTACAGTTGCTGAACCTCGGAGTAATCATACCTCGCATGGTTTTACGGGTCTTTGACACTAGAACCCCCCGAGGCACGTTTTCTTTGATTCCATCCCCTGTTTGGCTGATCGATGTCAGATTTTGCCGAGTTGAACGCCCCACCTATGATTAACTACGGTGTCGTATACCCACAAGCCATCCTCATCTTCGTCATCACGATCCTATACAGCGTGGTTCAGCCTCTCATCGTGATCTTCGGTGCCATCTACTTCGGGGTGGGATACCTAGTCTACAAGTACAAGCTCTTGTTTGGTACGTGGATGTACACCCCCACCAACAGCCACAAATGAACCGTCTCCGCAGTTTTTTTCAAGCCATACGAGTCACAGGGTCAAGCGTGGCCAATTACCTTCGTTCGTCTCATATGGGGCATCGTCATCTTTCAAGTCTTTATGATTGGTATCCTCACCTTGCGACAATGCTACATTATGACGTCCCTTCTGGTACCGTTGGTGGTTGGTACAATAGCGTGGTCCTGGTACATCCATAGCGCAATGCGTCCACTAAGCCACGCAGTTTCTTTGACTTCTGTGTGTGAGGTGGAGAGAGGAGAGGAAACTACTGTAACCAGGCTTAGGGAAGAGGAACCAGTGTCATGGTCTCAGAGGTAATGATTGTATTCCCCTCAACTCCACATGCTCACATGTCTGTTTTAGCAATTTGAGTCGAAGAAGATACGCCCAGAATGATGACACCCTTTACGTCGCTCCCGAAGACGAAAGAACGGACTATGTAAGCGGGCCTGTTCACTTCATCGAAGCTGGGATGTGAATACGAACTTGCAGTCCCAACCACCGATGGCCAATTGGTATTACGGTGTACTCAAGTATGCTGCGAAGATATCGTTGGTGTATAGTTCGCTGATGACCTTCTAGCACTGGAAAGCGCCGTTACGGGCACCCTGCACTGACTGGGGTCTTGCCCGAGCCCTGGCTTCCTCTGAAGAAAGGGCAAATTCTTATGAATGGTGTACGCAATGGGAACTCCAGGGTCGTGACCGACTCGACACAGGGCATCGTGCTTAGTCTTCGCAACCGCTACAGCGCGCTGAGAAACAAGATTCGGTCTTCTCGTCGGTTTCACGATAGTACTGACGGTGAGAATGCCGAGATCGGTTCACCCGTTGAGGAGCGTAGCCACGGCTTTGAAAATAGTACAACGAACCCTTGGGCGGGTGCACGTGGTTCGCGCGCGCAGTCAACCCTCAGTCATCGTCTGAGCTTTGATCCAGGTTCTGGGGTTATCATGCTACCGGAAGATGACGATTGGCTGGTGGAGGAGGATGATTCTTCCGGCGAAGACTACAGTAATACTAGCCCGCCTTCGGGGGACGGTCAAGGTAACCTATCGCAGGAGGACCTTGGTATGTCCGATGATCATGTTTCTTCTACTCCGATGACTCCGTCGCCGAAACGTCGTCATGCAACTTATTATCACCATCCTGGGCGTCGCCGAGCGACTGTGCCCGGAGCCTTTCCGTAGTTGCCTCTAGCTTATGTCCCTTGTTATAGTTTTACCTTATGCTACTCTCGTTTTCTATTTACCCAAGGAGCGCGTGGAATGTGGGTTGTCGATCTACGCGTATATAAAAGGAATTGTACCAAGTAGGAGTGTGTCTGTCTCTTAAGTACACACATGTCTCGGTCTTCTTCGCATTCTCGGAACAATTTGCCATCGACGTCTGCTCGCGTTCGCATTGGCAACGAAATATCTGAGCGCGAACATGACAGGGAGGGTCTTGTTTCCTCCAGTCTAAGTCTGCTGTCCGCTCGCAGGCCGTCGTGGGCACCAGCCCCATACGACAATCACAATTCTCAAGACAGGATCATAGCAGGTCTCGCCTCTTACCGTGATGTGCCGACATTCAATGTCCCCAACCAAGCCGACAACTCTTCTCCCGAGATCGATGGAGGCAACTTCCGCAGGAATTTGCATATTGACATGAAGGACCTCGTCGGGGATGCAGTGGGAAATGTAAGTTATGTCGCGTGCGCCGACAGCCAGTTCAACATGCAATATTGCAGATGAGTATCAGCCCTGTCGGCCGTGATATTGTCCTGGCTGCGTAAGCCGTTCTGTTCGGGCATCGCTGTTCCCTTGTGCACACTCTTCCTATATAGCCGTCAAGGACTGTTTATCATCGACCTAGAAGCTCCCCTGGAAGTACCACGATTTCTACCTCAAGGCGGCACCTGGGAAGTCGCAGACGTTCAATGGAACCCACACCATCTCCGTGCGGAATACATCGTATCAACGTCGTCAGAAAAGCTGTAATCTATTCCTTTAGTTCTTCACTCTATCGCTCATTGTATCCTCAAGTCTTATATGGAACCTCTCGATGCCGGGAACTATGTCAATAGAACACGTTCTGCGTTCGCATTATCGTGCTATAACTGACATCAACTGGCACACTTCCGAGCCTCACCTCGTGTCCAGCGTTGGGATTGACTCTTGGATATGGACATGGGATCTACGAGAAACTCGGAAGCCTGTCTTAGGTGCGTCGTATGCTAAAGTTGTTTCCACCCACTCATGTCCCTCGCAACAGGCCTCTGTGCGTTTAACGGTGAGTTGCCGCTGCCCGAGACAAGATGTTGTCTGAAACTCGGGCTCTCATGTAGCCGGTGGTACTCAAGTAAAGTGGAACCGCCAGGATGCAAACGTGCTGGCATCATCGCACATGGACGAAGTTCTCATATGGGATCGCCGGGTTCGTATTTCTGTACGTTCCAAATGCGCCGTCGTGTTTTGATTGTCTGGTAGAAAGGTTCTCTCCCCACTGCGCGGATACGGGCCCACAGTGCGAAAATATACGGCATCGACTGGGCCCACGCCCGTGTCAGTGACATTGTCACCTGTTCTCTCGACAAATCAATCAAGGTGTGGAATGTCAAAGAAGCGATATCCACAGAAGAAACGGCTCACCCGCAGCCATTGACTACGATTACAACTCGTTATCCCGTTTGGCGCGCGAGGGACCTACCGTTTGGTAGAGGCGTGTTGAGCTTACCACAACGAGGAGAGACGATTCTGGAAATGTGGGCCGAGCGCAATCCGCTGACACCCGCAGAAGTGTTCGCTGGACATGAGGACGTTGTGAAAGAATTTGTTTGGCGAAGAGGCAGCACGAGTGCGTCAAAGGTGACCTAGCTCTTCTCTTATGTACTGAATACCGTCTTGGAAGGTGGGGAGTATCAGCTTATCACCTGGTCAAAGGACCGGACCCTTCGCTTCTGGCACGTGGGGCCTGATATTATGGAGGTAATCGTGTCTTTCGTACTTGCAAGTCGCGTTTGCTGACAAAGTCTACAGAAATTTGGTTGGAAGGCCGGGACTGCCGTGACGGAAGCCCAACCTCAGAATCTCTTTGATCAGCGTCAGTCGTTCCGGCATCCTCCGCAGAGTCTGGAGCATGTCCCTACACTCTCAGCGCCCATCGGTTCCCGCAGTATATTGGCCGAAGTTCGCGCAGGTCCTCCAAAACCACCGCACAAGCCGACAAATCCGGTCCTACAGCCTCATCATGGCTCGGCAGCCCGAGGTAAAGGCATCTTGCTTCTTGAACCTGGGGCAGCTGCATCTTCTCCACGTGGTCATACAGTTCAGCCTATCTACAGCCAGACTCACCGCCCGGTTCCGATCCCAACAACTGCGAAGATTACGCGAGGAAAGGCGATGGGTGGCAGATCAGCCAAGGTGGACCCCATTGTTTGGCTATCAAGTGTGAAAGTTGAGAATCGAAGGGATGAGAGCCCTAGTAGCCGTGTCAGCTCTGCCTCCACCGCCTCGCCCCAAAGGGAGAATAGCTCAGCAGCACGCAACGGGAAGCGTAAAAGGAGCCTCAGTAAATTGAGAGAGAACAAGGATGGCGACGGGGAGCAAAGTCTCTGGCCCGAGTAGGTATTTCTATGCCTTGCTGAACGTGCGTCGCGCTAACGGGTTGAAAGGATCACTTCCGTTCTTACCAAACTAGCCTCCTCTAACAAGATTCGCTTAGAAAAGGTTTGCGCAAGATACCCATCTTGGGATTGATAGTTGACTTCCCATAGAACGACCTAAGCAAAAGGCGGACATGTACAATTGGACTGCACGGACCTTGGGGTGAATCGTCCTCAGTGTTTGTTCGGGTCTCGTTCCGTTTTCCGAAGGGCTACCCTCATGCTCCACACCCTGAGGGCACACCAGAGGTCGAACTTGAACGAACGCCGTTGATATCCCGCCGGACCCGAGCTATCATGCGCAAGAAGTTACGTGCTCTCCGCGAACGCCACCGACCTTGTCTGGAAGCATGTTTACGCTTTCTCTTATTCGGAGACGAGGACGGTCAAGTCAGTGAGTCGGTCAGTTCGGAGTCTTCTTCTGAAGACGAGGATCCCGGACAACTTGCGCCTAAGCAAAGAACACTCGCGGCGGCCCTCTTAAGGAATAACAAGAAGAGTTTGACAGAGCCTCGCACTTCTCAGGGAGTGTTCGGTCCAAATGGTATCTTATGGCGTCCTCCTGGCCTTGAAAGTCAGCTAAGCTACGTTGCAGGTGAACTAGTGTGTTTTTTCTGGTCACCGCGCCGAGGGCCCCGCAATTCGGAGGCTGCGTCCTCAACAAATAATTCCTTGTCTCCCCCCCCATTTCGACCCCCATTTCAGCCCCCTTCCTTACTTTCGGACGCCGTTCGTCGCCTCGCATTCGCTGCTGTCGACCAACAAGTCGACCGGGCAGACTTCCGGCGCTCGGATGAAAGCGACTCTACAGTGCGCATAATGACGAATCTTCTCACCTTTTCGGCGCAGAAATCTAGGCGTAATTCAGATAGCCATCCGGCTAATGATGGCCCCTCGCATTGTACAGCACCAGTCAAGCCTGCTTGCCGCACCACCGTGTATATCAGGCTTCCTGACGACCTCAACCTCTTTCGACGAAAGGTAGCTTCTGAGTATATTTTTGACGCGGCCACTCTTCCTAGCATATGTGCTACGAATGCCCGTATTGCCCGTGAACACGGTCAATTTAGTCACGAACGGGTATTCAGAACTCTTGAGAGTCTGTTCCCACCTCGTGAGGCGGCCGCTTCATTCAATATCTTCACTGTCGCCGGCCTACACATAATCGAACAACTGTAAGTCGACGAACCCCTTGCTCCCTGCATTTTCATGTAGCTAAGGTATCGACGTAGACATAAGCAGTTTTGTGTCAACTATGACATACAGATGTTGGCGATGATAGCTGTCGTAATCTTAAAGGCCTACGCACGAGTCTCTATACCAAGTGCGGTAATCTCCATCGTGGAATGTGTTTACACCCTAACGAAAGCTGTAGTTATCCGGCCACCGTCTCCAAAGGAGCCCCCTTCTGCCGTCTCAAAGACGGACGACGATTACTTTAGTGCACCGGTGGCTAAGGACCCGCGAGCGGGTGTACTGTCACCCGGTTGGCCGCGTCTTTCGTCCGTTTCGCCAACGGGACCTAGCGTCCCGGCCGCATCATTGTTGTCCACCTCGACTTCATCTCGTGGATCGTGGTCTAGTTTATTCAACCCTGGTTCGGTGAGGCAATTGATGTCCGGTGTTCCGGAATCCGTTACTACTCCTCTTGACACCATGTCACCGAGAGCTCCGCCAGTTCCGATTCCTATCGGCGATATCATACCTCGCTTGCCTCATCCTGATTCGCCACGACGAAAAGCACTCGGCAAGGATGCTTCGCCCTCATTGACTGCGCCTTTATCGAAATCTTGGTCAGAGGCGCCCGTGATACCCCTCGCGCGTCCCTCGCTCTCGCAATCATCCAGTCAGGGACGTCGACCGACTTTTCCGCAAGTTACCAATGTCAAACAGACAGCATCGCAGAAGAAGTTGGTCATTTTCGACAAGGACTCAGAGAGCAAGGTGTCTGCAAGGTGCGTGTGGGCTCGTGTCTCGTAGAAATTTTTGCTTGACAGTACATCATCGCTCGCAGCGGAAACGTTTGCACAGCCTTCTTGCAACCCGACAGGCTCGCGCGATTAGCATGCCATGTCATATCGTACGCAGATGTCCTGCTCAAGTGGAAGTT
Source organism: Pisolithus albus (assembly GCA_024613165.1). Lineage (NCBI taxonomy): Eukaryota > Fungi > Basidiomycota > Agaricomycetes > Boletales > Pisolithaceae > Pisolithus > Pisolithus albus. The sequence goes on from JANFAB010000008.1 coordinate 1,268,307, forward strand.
GGATTTTAAAAGGCTGGAGCTTTTGAATGCGGTAAAAACGTCGGAATTCGTGAAGACCCCACCTGTGTCGCAGCATGAATTTGGCTTCGGTACGTCTCTCCACATATCTTACGTAGAATGGTAATCACCACCTGTTCTTATCGCTGCTAAGACATTCAGCCGACGTGCAAGCGATGCGGTCAGAAACAGACAACAAACGCAGAAACGTGTTCGGTCTGTGGTGCACGACCCGGGAAGCCATCGTGTTCGATTTGTCGACTTCCAGTTAAAGGTACGTACCGTTGCGACTTGTCCATCTCATTGCTACAGTGAGGAACCTTAATAATGATGCGTTGCGCATGAACAGGACTTTCAATATGGTGTGGACAGTGTCTACATATCTCTCACGTCAAGTGCTGGCGTGACACCCAGTCTGACGTTTGCGGGTCTGGTTGCGGTTGTCCATGCAGTGGCCCCCGCAAACCTTCTTCCAGACGAGATTCGCACACACACTCGCCTTCACCGTTAGTGGTTTAATACAATTACCCTCGGTGTATGCATAGCGTCCGACACCACATGATCGAGTTGTGATGCCTTTCTCAGTGAAAGGGCAGGTACGCCGGCGAGAAAACGTCGGCGTACAATTACATATACAACTTGACGCCGCAGCTGGCAGCCCAAGACGGATTAGTACGCCTGTCAGACGTCGACAACCTCCGCAGACTAGCCAAGCCGGAAATCCAGGGAGATGCAAGCTGCGAAGTGATTGATGCAGCGTATTATACAAGCGATGTCTATGCTTACTGTAAACTCGATCTAAGTAGGAAAGCAGTCCGATTTCCTCCGGGAATAATGCTGGCGTAATACGAATTAATTGGTCAAATGTGCGTCCCGTGACGACAAGTGTTGCATCAAGAGTTCGTAGCTGTGGGTCTCAAAGGATGAGCGAAGACGGCGACAACGGCCAAGGGCTGATACTCACGTTAACAGGGTAACCGCACTATTAGGTACGGTCCGAAACAAGTTGACAGAGAGCCCCTTGTACAATCCGGACCAGCCCTCTTTCTGAATGATCTTGCGAGTGATATAAATAATGCCGCGGCGGGTGTGCGTCTTGATCATACCGTCCGAAGACATGTCCTCGGCGATGGGAAGACGAAGGGTTTGCAATCGGGTTCTGATGACTTCATGAGGGTATGTGGTGACGGATGCCGTCATTTTGGCTATGGCGGAACAAAGAAGGATCGTGTGACTGTGCAAGGGGCCATCGGAGTCGCCCTCTAGGAGGAGGGAGGAAGGGTATGAGCTGTGTCGATACCTGTCTGGATGTGTTTGTACTTACGTGCCCATAGCTTGAGTTGTTCGTACAGTGGAAATTGCACAGCGACATGGAGGATTCCGAATAAGCTGGGTAACAATCCGCGATAAAAAGCGCGAATGCCTTCCGTTTCGTATATTGTCCAAGCAGCGTCGAAGGTGTGTCTGTATCTCACTTCTCTTCGCGATTGGGTCTAATGAGGGATAAAAGTTGGTCGTACGTCGCTCCGTGGATAGACCACGTACCATGAAGCGGGTTTTGATGACCCAGAGGGGCATCGTACAGGTGGTACTGACTGCTCCGGCCACCATCGCGGAGAGTAGATGAAGAGTCCAGGGATGGTCACGCATGACGGGTTGATAGCCCTTCGGCTGTGCAGCAGGGTATATGCGCCTCGGTTTCTGAATGTCACCCGGGGGCTGTTCTCCGAAGCGGGTCTTGATGCCGTCGTAAACTGCAAAGTAGATTGCCCAAGTGGGGAGGTAGCCCAGGATGGTTGGACCGAGACCGCGGTACAGCCCTCGAATGCCATCGTATCGCAGTGTGTTCTTGAGAATGTCTGGACGGGCGGCGCGTCAGGAAAAGAATCGGGAGGGTGAGGGGGTGATTCCACAGGACACGGACCACGAACGCCTTGATAGTTCTCATGACCTGGTACTGCTTGCTGAGCCTGCAACTTTGTCTTGACGACGTCGAGTGGACAGGTAGCGATACTAGCAACGAGTCCGCCTCCAGCACCGGCTGCATTGGTGATGAATGACGATATCAATACGAGCGATATAATAAGAAGACGGTCGAAGTCGTTATCTTCGCAGGGCACGAGCGCCGAGGAAGCAGTCGCACCCACCTATGACGCTGTTCGCAAGCCATTTCTTCTTCTTGCCCGACTGCTGCATCGCTCTTCCCCGCAGAGGGGGGCCAGGCGGGGGTGGAGGGGGGGACGACTTTGTCTCGTCATTTAATTATTTTTATTTTTAATTATTATTTCACATGCACAACCCGGCTCTTGCCGATCGACGCAGATCTCTCCCCCAAGTAATAAAAAAATGTCCTCGGCGACGAGACGGCTGCAGGCAGTCCAAAATGCTCTGACAGCTATCCAGGCAGGCAGTTCTGTGGATGGCACTGATTTCTTGGTTTTGCCAGATGGAAAGCGAGTCGAGATGCTTGGAGGACCTGGGACATCGGACCAGCACGTTCATGTGGACGGAAAACCGGTCTGCGTCCTTTGTTTCTCCGGTCGTGCTGCAGCACTTGTCCTATCGGGACTTGGCACGCCCCACGAGCACACCGCGAACCATATACCGGAGTATCCCGTGCTTGAGGTCCATGTCACGAGGACCTCCGACCAGGCAATCAGCCTGCCAGACTTGTGGGCTGTCATTTACGCTCTGTTCACCAAATATCACGAACAAGAGACGATCCCCATCGTTCTGTCGGTCCAAATCACAAACGCTGCAGACTTGCGCTCCTACATTCTCTGCTCAGGGCTCGGCCGTGTCTCACCCAGCCGAGATATATCGCAAGAATACTTGTTTCTAATGCGGGCTACGTTCTGGCAGGGAGCTGGGCAAGTGGGATTTCACGAGCGTGGTTGGCTGCCGCGTTCGCATTCATCCCGTTATGCGCTGTCGCCCTTCCCTTCCGTTCAGTCGTTCACGCGAACGCCACTTGTCATAGCTGCACACCCTCTTCGCCCGCCAAAGCCAAAGCAAGGTGAGGTACTCTATAAAAGATACTGTCCCACCATCGGACAGACGTTAGACTTTACCTACTTTGATCTCGGTTCCGGGGAGGGTGTCAGTGCGCATCTGGAGGCTTTCCACAGGTGGCACAACGACGACCGTGTCAATAAAGGCTGGAGCGAATCGGGATCTCTCCGGAAACACTTGGAATACGTGAAAGGTGTTCTGGATAATCCAGCAATCTTACCTGTCATGATGAGCTGGGACGGGGACTTGATGGGATACGTAGAGATTGTATGGCTGAAGGTGTGTCGTCGACTCTGTCTATGTGGCATTGCACGATTTTTATTACAGAACAGGAGAATCACATCGCTACCTACATTCCTCAGGGGGCAAAAGATTGGGACAGAGGTATGCATGTCCTGGTTGGGGAAGAGAAGTACAGGGGCTCAGACAGAGGTCTGGTTTTACCATCCGTGCAGGCGCCGGTCTGTGATTCTAATGTAACCGCACAGCTCAAGCATGGCTTAGATCTATCTTCCACTATTGTTTCCTTGCTGATCCGAGGACGGAACGGGCGATTGGTGAACCTAGAGCTGACAATGCCTCGATAATCAAGGTTTCCCTTGACGCTTCGATGCATATTGAAACGGTATGGCTCCGACAGTAAATCACAGCCACACTCAATGGACTACCGCGCAGATATTCGACTTCCCGTATAAGCGTTCTGTGATGACTTGTGTACCTCGAGAACGTTTCTTCAAGATGGATGTCCTGTGACGGGTTTCATCGGTTGAGAAGTTGAGAGTGACTCGCCGTTGAGTTGTCTTACACAAGTCCGAGTCTGCGCGTAACGCGCCATGTAGCGTCGGTAACTTACAGTACCGTCACGTGAGATGCATATGAGGTCACGTGTCTCCATCGACTCCAATATGCACTGCGGGCGATTGCAACAACGTTCCCCAACGAAGTGATCACAAGGGATCAATCAATGTCTAGTTGTCCTCATCATAACGAATTAGAAAGGCTTCAACCACCAAAGCTGAGCCAGTCTGTACATCGGGAAGAATGTACGCAGTGTTTCGATAATCAGGTTAGTGCGGTGGTACGCTCTTGTCGATCGGCTCCGCCCATGTTTTCGTAGGACGGAGATGTGGGCGTGGACGTTTGTTTGCAATGCTTCAATGGAGCATGTCGTGATCCAGTTAGACACCACGCTTCAACCCATGTTTCGCGATCGGGCCATTCGTTCACCTTGAACATAAAACGCACGCCTAAATCGAAACCCCCTAGCCGTGTAAGTTCCTTTCCAGGCCCTGAGATTACTTGCTGGTGGTTGATCTTGAGCGCCACGTAGGGCGATCAGGAGCCCCCTGCCAAGATGACAAAGTTGGCTATCGTGCAGGAACGCGAGGAAGATAAATGGGAGCACCACACCTCACTCAAATGCTGGAAGTGCGATCCTGTGGAGGGGAAAGAGATGTTGGCTGACGCTGACGCAGTAAGTTGGTATACTTCGTGTGTATTCCGGAGTCTTTAAATTTGTGCAGGCGAAACGGTTGACAGATGGTGTTATGCAGTCACTGTCGTCTGCCCGCCAGTCTGAGGTTCAGGCGTGGGAGGAGGAGATTACTCCTTGCGAGCACACGCTTCTGCTCGAACAGTACACCGCGGGCAACATTCCAACCGAGGGTATGTAAGAACAGTGCTTCCTTACGTCCATCGAAAACTCCATATCACAGGCCTCGCCCGCTGTGCCTCATGTGAGCTAACTTCGAACCTCTGGCTTTGCCTCACCTGCGGTGCACTTGGTTGCGGACGTTATCAATACGGAGGAACCGGCGGTAACGGTCACGCACTGGAACATTTCAGTTCCACTCAACATCCGGTGTGCGTAAAGCTCGGTACAATCACTCCGGAGGGTGGAGCAGGTTCGTGTTTCATTCCCTACTTGCATAGGAAGCTGACGGATTTGTGCATTATATAGATATTTATTGTTATGCTTGCAACGATGCCCGTATAGATCCTGATTTACCAACACACCTTGCTACATTCGGCATCAACGTTGCATCGCAGAAGAAATCGGAGAAGAGCATGACAGAGCTCGTAAGTCTATCGTAGATACAAGGGATTTATTTAGTTGATTCATTATCCAACAGCAAATTGAACAGAATTTGGCCTTCGATTTTTCCCTTACTGCAGAGGATGGAAGTGCGTTAAGACCTGTATTTGGTCCAGGTCTCACCGGGCTGAGGAACCTCGGAAATAGGTAAGCGTAAGCTTACTTGTCTTTTGTATTGTACTCCGAACTCAGAATTGATAACTAGGTAAGGAGTAAAACCGAAGTGCTACACTACCGTTTCACATTGCCCGCTCTAGCTGCTATATGGCCTCCGTATTGCAAGCCTTGTTTTCCCTTCCCCGGTTTCAGCAACGGTACTATGGCGGGGCGTTCACGGGAACCGTTTCGAACGGCGTGTTTGAAAGAGCGGCCGCACACTGGGAGGCCTGCTCGCAGTCACTTCCTGCTGATTGTCTCGAGTGTCAAATGCTTAAAATTGCGGATGGCCTTCTCAGTGGACGATACTCCAAACCGCATGTCGAGCCCCGTCAGAATATTCCGTGTTAGTTGGGATACAAGCCACTGACCCGCTCCTCAGCCCCGTCCGGTGGATTGGTTCATTCGACCCCAGAACATACCCCCTGGCAACTCGGTTTGAAGCCTGCTGGATTTAAAGCCCTCGTTGGAAAGGGGCATGCGGAGTTTGCAACCATGCGGCAACAAGATGCGGAGGAATTCCTTGGGCATCTCCTAACTGTGCTCCGGAGGTTTAATCACCAAGCTAATTCCGGCGCACCCGGTGATACCTTTTCCTTCTTTCTCTCTTTTTCCGGAATGCTAATAGACTCAAAGACGAGGCTGAACCGACGGAAGCGTTCGCATTTGGGCTCGAGCAGCGATTGCAATGTTTATCTTGCCGCAGAGTTAGGTACAGAGTTGACAACATGGACATTCTCAGTTTCGGCGTTCCCGCACAAGAGCTTCCCGCAGATACTGGGTGAGTGGGAGAAACAGCAACGTCTAACACGCGCGACAGAGCTGATAAACTCGTCAGACCAAAGTATGCTCCCGTGGCCTTGATGCAATGCCTCGGCCTCCTCCTCGGTGTCACCGGACAAGAAGAATTGGAGTATCAATGCGAAGGTGGATGTGGAAAGGTCTCAGCTGTGAGACTCCTGCGATTTTCCACTTTCCCGGACATACTCGTGTTACATGCGAAAAAGTTCCAATTGAAGAATTGGGTTCCGACCAAGCTCGGTAGGTTATATCCAAACTTTGTGTAGGGAGTGATACCGAGGTCTTTTTAATAGATATTCCGATAATTTTACCGGAAGGGGACGAGCTTGTTCTTGATGCATTTCTAGGACGGGGCTTGCAGCCTGATGAAGAACAACTCCCGGAGTCATCCTCGGGCCCCTCGCCCAGCTCACTCCCCCAATTAAACGTGGAAGCATTGGAACAATTGGAGGGCATGGGATTTCCCTTGGTAAGGTGCCAGAAAGCATTGCTTGCCACGCAGAATCAAGATGCGGAATCTGCTATGGAGTGGCTTTTCAGCCATATGGATGACCCTGGTACGCACTGCATTGTTGCTCATCTTTCTCTACCAAGCTCATTTTACTGCCGTGGAATCAGATATCGACGAGCCTATCCAGTCCAAGCCAGGAGGCACTATCGCGGCCCCAGAGCCTTCGCCCGACCAAATTGCAATGTTAGCAGACATGGGCTTTACACATGCACAAGCCCGGAAGGCACTCATTGAAACGGTGTGTGTGATAACGACAAGGCACCTTGGGGATGTCTGACATGCGTTCACAGGATGGGAACCCAGAGCGTGCCGTGGAATGGTTATTCAATCATCCCGACGACACAGGAGAAATTGCACAATCTTCAAGTGCCCCTGTCCCGAAAAAGCCAGTACCAGGTTCTTCGCGCCTGCCAGCGCGATACCGGCTAAAGGCATTTATATCACACAAGGGTCCTAGCGTGCACTCTGGTCACTACGTTGCGCACATTCGCATACCTCCTACCCAACTAGGCGACGGAATGGACGTGGAGGGAAACGACGAATGGGTACTTTTTAACGATGAAAAAGTCGTAGTGGCCGACAAGACGAGCCTGGACGAACTGAAAAAACTCGCATACATGTACATCTTCGAGCGGATTTGAAGACGGCCAGCGGCCGAACTTCACCGCTCTTGTATGGTAGGTTCTTACACCATCGTAGCAAGTGGCTCACGGCGAAAGGAGGGACAAGCGTATCACTTTGACTGAATCCCAGGAGCACTGTTACATGACTACATCGCATTGTGACCCAAAGAACGGTGCGTGGGGCACTCTAAAGGCGCTCAGCGTTTAGAGGGATGTGTACCTGTGACGGAGTAAGACAGTACTAGGAAAAAGCAACAAGGATATGTCCCGTATAGAAGGTAAAAAAAGAAGGGCAGAGATAAGAGAAAGACAACGACCAGTATTATCAGAACCCAGTCCATGCTGCTACGTATGAATCAAAACAATCCAAGTCCATATACTATAGTTACGACCTATAGCCTTCCACCCTCCGTATGCCACCGTCTGGATCTGGATGATAGGGATCATAAGCGACATCGCTTGGTCTCCCTCCAAAGTCATCTCGGTACTGCAAGCTGACGCTGCTCGCGTTCCATGCCAAACTCGGGTTATCTTGCTGCAAGGGCACGAACGCACTTGAGTCGGAATGTCTTGCACGATCGGCAGCCGCGGCCCCGTTTCCCACGTACCCACTTCGCGTCGTGCCCATGGCATACGCCGCGGCAGGGTGTTGGCGACTGGCGGCGCGTCGTCGACGAGCCATGCAGATACCGAATACGGCACCAACGATACCGATGAGGGCGATAGCACCGACGATGGCACCGATAATCACACCCGTACTCGGTTTGGAAGATGAGGACTGATTGGAGTTACTGCCACCGCTACCTGTGCCTTGTGCGGCATCGTTCAGCACGTTCGGTGGTAAATCACTGACGGCCGATGTCGGCTGAGTCTCAACGTTACCGGAGCCTACGATGACCATTGTACCATTGCTCGGGATACCGTTCACCACTACGAAAAGGAGGGCAGGTCCAGGTTGGAAAATGTTGGGATTGGGTGGAGCTTGAGCGACGTGAAGTACATAGGATCCGTCGCTGTTCACGGTGAAAGTGTTGTTCAGTTGTAGGTGGCGTTGGCCCATGTTCATGGCGTGAGTGGTGAAACCACCGCGGGAAAGCACAACAGTCGTGTTTGAAGCTGCAGCATTAGCCGAGCCACTGTACGAGGTAGCGGGAACGGTGAGATTGAAGTATGCACCGCCATAAGAGAGCTGGGTTGGGACACCGGTGGGCTGTGGGCGAACCGAGGCGGAGAAGTAGGGGGGATAGAACACTTCGACGGTGTAAGTGGTCGGGTAGATTGTAGACATATTGACGTCGATATTGGGGTTTGAGCCTGCGATCATGACGGACGCATCAGGCAGAAGCATCGCGGAGGAGTGATACAGACGGGCGATGTTGGAAGTTCCTAAACCAGCGTTAGACCACCGGCTGCCAGAGGGCATATTGGGGTTGTAGATTGCGGGTGTGCCCACTGGACCAGCGGCTAAAGATTCACCGTAGGGCATGTTACCGAAATTGGGTGTCATTCCTGTAGCTTGAGCGTATCCAGCAGTTCCGTTCATACCACCATTCACGACGAGCAAGGTACCGTCTGGAAGAGCAATGAACTGACCCATCGTGCGACCCTCCAGCATGTCGTCGTCTTGCTGGTAAGCGGGTGAAGAACCGTCCGGGGGTTCTGGTGTGAGACGTTGACAGTCCTTTGAAGCGGGATAATCCCAGGTATTATAGTAAGGGTATGAGTAGTTACCCCAGTAACTGTCGGGCATGTCCGATCCACCGCAGAAAAGAATGGTTGGAGTCCAATTATTTGCGGGAGTCAAAGGAAGCATAGCGACAGCTCCAGATGCAGGGTATACACGAACGACGTTTCCAGGCATACCGGGGAGTGGTGTCTCTGCGTTTGTATCGGGATCCCAAAGCACTGCGCGCAACGTCAAGGTGACCATTTCATGGAGGACGGACGGACTACTTACTAGTCGATATGTTTGCTTGTACGAGCATTTTCCCGGAAGGCATCAGGTAGGTATGTGCATACGAGTTCAAACCGGAAGTCGAGACCATGAACTGCATTTCCGTTGCGGCTCCGCGTGAGGGGAAGAACTCGTAGGTAGGTTCGGCTGCCCCACCTTCGTATGCAGGGTCGGTGTTGGGAGTGTTTCTGTTGATATAACCGCCATTGACGAAACCACCGATCAAGGCGATTGTACCATCGCCTAGAGGTTCGCATGCAGAGTACCAACGGCGCTTTTGCATGGAAAGGACGGTGGCATTGTCAAACCACTGACATTGTGAACTTGACCAGTCGTCGGCATTTGTGCAGGGGTTGAGAATACGAATGGCGGTTCCACCGTCGTAGTCGCCATAAGTTGCGTCGTATGCGCCTGAGCCTGCGTTGTTTAAGACTGAGCCGATGTTTCCACCTGGACCGACGGCGCCGTTGCCACCAAAGGTAGCGTATGAGCCGTTGGGCAAGTGCATGCCAGAGGCACAGAAGGTGTTTGTATACACTTCCATCAGCGTTGCGGTGTGAGAGTTTATATCCCTTGATCATTGGAAACGGTATGGATAAGAGAGGAGGGAAGAAAAGATACCGTATTCACCAAGCAGAACCCCACGCGGGATGGCCATTTATTTGGGCACTGTTCCCTTCTGCCTTGTCGAGAATGTAGACTTTTTCCTCGTTACCAAGAAACATCTGGGATAAGTCGGCAAGGATGTTCGAGGAAGACGCGATGGATGGACGCACCATCATTGCACTGACGAGACTGTTGCCGACTTGTGCTATGGATCCAGCTGATTGTGCATAGGCGAGACGAGAAGAGGTGGCTACCCCGAATGCCAGCCAGGGTAGCGAGGGGAGCATCGTGACGAGGTCGTTCTGGGGCAGAGAAAAGAAAGAAGACAAGAAAAAAAAAGGAATGTCAGTGTTTTCGAGAAGTGGTGGGATGACGGGAAGTCCGAGCGGGGTGCCTTTTTTCGATTATTTTTTATTTTTATTTTCTAAAAATATAATAAAATTGGCGGCCCTTGTCCGCCACTTGTCAACACCGTCGCCCGTGCCTTGCTGGACTCTCGAGTTTATCCCGTTAAAACCAGAGAAAAAAACATCTGCAACACGTTTCTCGAACGAATCCAGTGCTGTACTTGTGAAACGATGTAGTGTTTCGCATGAGGGCTGCAAATTTTATAAAACACCCTCCAAAAGTTGCTGTCGGATGTACAACTCGCAATCATCGTTGTCTCCGTGGCAGGTACAGGATGGACGCAGTAAACGTGTGAGAGTCGACGAGATAAGATACCAGCCGATCTCAGGCTCAGCCACCATTCCCGAGCGTCCTTCACCCAACGATCAAACGATGCCCATACGACCCCCCATTAACTTTCCAAAATGGCTGGACGCCAATGGCCATTTGCTCCAGCCTCCGGTGAACAACTTTTGTCTGTATAGGGAGAAAGACTTCACCGTGATGGCCGTCGGAGGTCCTAATCAACGGAATGACTATCACGTCAACGAGACCGAGGTGACATTTCATCGTAACCCCTATTCTCCAATCGCTGACTTGCGATGTACAGGAGTGGTTTTACCAGTACAAAGGGGCCATGCTACTAAAGGTCGTAGATGAAGGTGAATTCAGAGACATAGAGATCGAAGAGGGTGCCATGTTTCTGCTCCCTGGTACGGTGCTTCCCCCCTCGGCGATTCTTTTTGACTCCGCGTCTCAGCCAACACACCTCATAATCCTGTCCGGTTTGCGAACACGATCGGCATTGTCGTCGAGGCAGTTAGGCCAAAGGACTCCAAAGGTACGTGATCACGAACCACTCCTTGCACACAACCAACGGTCACTATCGCAGATGCCTTGCAGTGGTACTGCCGCGAACCAGTGCACACAGAACCCGTTATCATTTACAAAGAATCGTTCCATGTGGACGATCTCGGCACGCAGCTCAAACCCGTGATTCAGCGATGGATGGCAGATGAAGAATTGAGGAGGTGCAAAGAGTGTGGCAAGGTAGCACCTCCCAAGTGAATTTGCAGTTATTGGTCCAGGGCAAACCGTATGTGTATCTACAGAGTATTTATTGTACGTACAAGTCATGCCATGCTGCGATCCTGTCCGAGTGATCTGGGCATGTCGGAGACTTTTGTTGAGCGTCTCGGGTTCAATCGTGGGAGGCGAGCATCCTCGTTCACTGCCATGTCGTCTTCGTCGAGCGTTCACGACCGCCTAGTTACGCCCCGATGCTATAACATGGAAGAGCTGCCTGAAGCGGCATCCGAACGCACTCGTCTACGCGAAATCCTCTCCAGATCCAACGAGGAGCAGATGCTCCTGGAGAAGCCGCTAGCCAGACACCTCTTGCACGGGCTGGCGTACACGGTCGGATCAGCGTTGGGTTACGATCCACCGACACGCCAAGAATGCCTCGCTGCGTTCGTCATTCCGAACAAGGTCGGATTGACGACGGGTGCCAGGGCGTGGTCGAAGCATGGTCATCGGTCGCAGGGCACGTCAGGACCAAGCTCAGACAGTGCATGCGGCGGCGTTCAGAGCCGCGGTTGGTGGGGAACACCTTCGGGGCCCGTGGCTGAAATCAACGAAAAGGCACTGACGCTGTTCGAAAAGGTGGTGGACAACGCAGCATGGAGGAATTTACACATGGGTTGTGACATGGGCAAAACACGGTAACTTCAGAGTGCGTTGGAGAGTCAAATGAGTAAGGATAGACTGGGCAAGAATTAAAAATCAATTCACCATGCCATCGATTCTGTATTTTGCTCAATAGACTATATGTTATTACTCTGCCAACATTCCCTATTGATCACTTTCTGACTTCGCACTTCAGTACAATGATTTTAAATTTTTATTGATTGTCACGCAAAGTCACTCTTGATCATGTGATGTTTGTCGAAATCCGCTGATGCCTACCTTATACGAAGTGAGGGTCGAGGAAGGTACGGAATGCGTTGGTCGCAGGACTGGAGCAGTGCGCAGGATTCACTACCGCAACCACGAACTACTACAACTACCACTACCACCACTGCTACTACAAACACTACCGGTACCACTACCACACTGCTACTACCACGTCGCCTGCATGGGTCTTCAGGGGTTTCGTAGAGCCGATGGTAGTCGACGGCACCCGAGTCGGGTGGAGACACTAAAAATAAATGATGAAACGCGTGAACAGTCGCGTGACCGAAGCATAGAGTACCTGTCACACTCGCCTATTTGTAGCACCGAGCGCTGGCAAGGCTCGTTCGTCAAATCGACTACCTGCCCGTGTTCACATCAGCACCGTTACACGGTGCATGCAGCGCTGACTATTTCCCGCTAAGGCGAGATTCAAGACTTCCGATTTTCAATGTCATCTACACCGAAGTTCCCCGCAGAGGCGGCGTTACACTCACGCAGAGGCAATTCTGGGACCAGAACTCTGTGGTAGACTGGCTGATACCAAGGTCTTGCTTGTTGGCGCAGGAGGAATCGGGTGCGAACTGCGTGAGTCCCTCGACTGGCTTCCAAACGTCGTATGTCTCGGAGACGAGTGTCTCACCCTTTTCATCTCCGAGCAGTTAAGAATGTCGTGTTGACGGGGTTTGGACACATAACCCTGCTAGACTTGGATACCATAGACCTCTCCAATCTCAACCGCCAGTTTCTCTTTAGAAAGAAGGATGTCAAGCAGAGCAAAGCCATGGTCCGTCTTCTATATCCTGTGCCAACGCACTCTTAATGTGGTGTGCACTGGGCTTCCTTAGGTCGCAGCTCAAACTGCGGGTGCATTCAACCCAAATGTACATATCTACCCTATCCACGCCAACATCAAAGAACCTCAGTTTGATATAGAGTGGTTTCGGAGCTTCGACATCGTCCTGAACGCACTGGACAATCTAGGTGCGACTACTTTGAATGGTCACGGGTGTCTCGTTCATTTTCATCTGTTCCATCAGATGCGCGACGACACGTAAATAAGATGTGCATGGCTGCTGGTATTCCGTTGGTCGAGTCTGGCACTGCCGGTTATCTTGGCCAGGTACAACCGTTGTTGAAGGTCGGTCCTAGGATTCCAGCACGGATCTTGCCGTATCCACTTTCTACAGGATCGAACGGAATGTTTCGACTGTGTACCGAAACCTACTCCAAAATCATTCCCGGTTTGTACGATCCGGTCTACACCATCTCAACCTATCCACTGCATCGTTTGGGCCAAAAGTTATCCTTCTCCCGTGAGTTTTAGCACGTGGGACTCTGCATCGACTTACCTATACGACGAATAGTCAATTATTCGGTGAAGATGAGGATGGTACTACAGAGCTAGATGACGCGGAAAAGCAGGGGGAAAATGGTGGCTCTTGGTTCCTTCGGGAAGTGCGTATCTTGATGCTGACGTTAAATCATCTAGCCCAAGAGATTGCGGCATTGCGTAAGGAGGCTTTGGCATACAAGGCCGTTCGTAAAGCGTTGCGCGCCGCTGAAACAACGCATGATGCTGCCAAGACTGTCTTTCAAAAGGTTCATACATGACGGAGTTGCTATCTTGCCTGTATACTGACATTCCTCGCTTGGAAGGTTTTTCACAGGGACATTCTAAACCTTTTATCTATGTCGGACATGTGGCGATCGAGAGCCCCGCCAACGCCACTCGATTTTGATGCCATAGAAAATCACTCATTCGTTATTCAGGAGCCCTCGAAGTCGTACACAGCGACTGGCAGTGTCAACGGGACATCGTCAGGTAAACCGGCAGCCAATGGCCATGTTAATGGCAACGCTGCTTCAGCTCCTGTCCCACAGAGGAATGGGACGAATGCAGGTCTGAAGGATCAAAGGGCATTGAGCCTACAGGACAATCTTGCACTCTTCGTCTCAAGGTCAGCCCCACCGGTACGCCGGACAATGCAGAGGCGCTAATGGACGTGTGAAGCACAAACCGTTTGGCGGCCAGGCTGCGAGCCGGCGAAGAAACGATAACGTTCGATAAGGACGATGATGACACCCTCGATTTTGTCACAGCTGCTTCCAACCTGCGTTCTGCAGCGTATTACATCGATCGGAAGACTCGGTGGGAAGTCAAAGGTATGTTCATCTGCGGAACTTCTGACCTCACCGACTCTTATCCTACCACAGAGATGGCTGGTAATATCATACCTGCAATCGCCACGACGAATGCCATCATTTCAGGGCTTATCGTTCTGCAAGCGCTCCATATCCTTCGGAAATCTTATGGTGCCCTCAAAATCGTCCATCTACAATTTAAGCCGAGCGTGCCGCTTGGTACCGTCAACTTATGCCCTCCCAACCCGAAATGCGCAATCTGTCGGGACACGTACACGACAGTGTTGTGTGATCCGACCAAAGTGACACTTGGAGAGATCATCGACGGCGTTCTTGGTGATGGCAATGGCGAGTATGGTGGCACTGGTCGGCGAGAAGTCAGTGTATATGAAGACAAGCGCATACTGAGTGATCCTGATTGGGATGACAATTTGGAGCGCACGTTGGAAAGTCTGAATGTCACGAGGGGTAAGTTCCTGACCATTGTTGATGAGGAGGGCGAGTGGGGAGACATCGCAGTTGCATTGAGTGTGCTTCCGTACGTCACGTGCAGTTGATGAGGGCTTGACGGCTAAACCGACCCCTCCTAGACCTAATCATCCTGCTGATGGTCCATCATTGATATTACCATCACCTCTACCCAAACCGACACATACGCCACGTCGCACGAGCCCCGCACCCACAGTGTCTCGCAAACGATCCGCCCCCGATGATGATGTCGAGGAATCAGAACCGTCAAGCAAACGGCCAAGGATAAACTGGCGCGATCACCGTACCACAGATGGGTAGCCCTAGTAAGAAACGGAGATTAGAGGACGAAGGATTGGTCATGCTTTCGGGTGCGACGGACGAGGTGGATGACGAAGTGATCGTGATAGACTGAGGCTAGGCTTTTTCTTCATCTGGATATTATATTTTTGTGCTGTAGCTGACACAATAGATTAATCTCTATCTAACGACCCCAGGTCAGGTTCGTGAATTCAGGCTTTTGTCGATCAAAGATGGGAACCCATGCTCACTAAATTCCAGTGCCGACTCGTGAAAAAAGCTACACAGGAAAAGTTCGAACACATCGAGGCTCCGCTGCTCGAAGTTTCCTTTAAACTGTCCATCAAAGTGCGGACTTGTAAGAAGAACATCGCGTTGCATCCGGCTCTGTGCTGCGAAGTCCGTGCGATTGTACATGGCTGGCGCGAATGCGATCACTGTAAGGAGCAAGGTCCGGTTTTAAACATTTTCCGCTAGGGCAATAGGCTGTCGCACTGGCCTTCAGTGCTGGATTATGAGGGTCACCTCAACACTATTATCTCCACCGTCGGATGACTGATCACTTGGCTGCCGTGGCTGAAATGTCAGGTATGTTCTGTAGTGTTTCATCCACGAGATCACTTCAAGCGTATCAATCAACACTCGCAAGGTTGATCTGGAAAGATCTGTCCTAGGATATTCGGAATGAGTTTCGAAGGTACATCCAAGTTATCCATCTATCTTACTCTGTCTAAGTCGGCCTTGCGCCTACAGACAGAGTACCCGGAGCTGTTGCCCTCACTGCCTCTAATTTGTCCATCAACTCCATCCATTCAAGCATACGCTTGCTGAGCACCTCACTCTCTGGGATTGTTCGGAGGTCTGCGAGAAGAGGATAAAGGAACAAGTCTGCCCAACTCAACTTCTCCCCAAAAACGTAACCTTCAGGAGACATTGCCTCCTCGATAACAGTTAGGAATCGGTGCAACCGCTCGATACCTGGTTTGATACTTTCCCGGATTTCTGCGTCTGTTGCCTTGCCCTCATCGCTGAGCGCCACTACGCGGTTTGACAACACCAACCTCTACCGCAGGAAACCCTGAGCACATAGAGAGAGAAGGGTCAGGCACCGTCCTGAACTATCGGCGTGTGGGAACGATTTACCGTATGATGCTACGAAGCTCACGAACTCCCACATCTGTTCCTCGATGAGAGCATGACCATCGCCAGGACGTATACAGAGGCTTGGCTGCGGTGCTACTCTGTCGAGGTACCTCGCGATGGCGAGGCTTTCTCGTAACTTGAGCGTGCCTTCTCTCCCCCTGGCTTCAATAACAAGCGTGGGCAGGTATCCGAATGGGTGATGCTCATCCGCAATTTCGGAGTGGGGAAAAACGGGAATCTGGTTAAAGGGTAGACACTTGTAATGCAGACCGAGGGTGATCGTCCGTGTAAATGTGCTGAACGGAGTTCCTATGACAGTGAACTGAGCCGGATACATGATCGATCGCGGAGGAAGATGGCAACACCCTCGTACGCCTTATAACTGCTATCTCTCAAACCTTTTGTCGGATAAATCCGATCGACGATGAGTCAGTAGTCTGATGGGTCACTAAGCGTTTCAAACAGCGGTGCTGGTGGTCGTGGAAAAGGAATGAGTATGAAAAATGGTCAAGAAAAACAAAGTTGCATTGGATATGCCGAAAACAGGTCACACCAGGTGTGGGCAAATGTTGTTGGATAAATCGGGCAAGCCGAGACATCGAATATCGGTGGGTGTGCTGGGTCGTTCGGTAACCATAGAGTTCCAGTAATGATCCAAGTAGTTATGTATTGCAAGTGACTAAAGTCCCCAGTTAAGATCCAATAACGGCGGTCCATGTCTCAATCAAATCGATCGTACAGTATCCCCTCACAGGGACATATTGCTTGGTGATGATCTTTATCGTCTCTTGTGCGATCATTCCACCAAGAAAAGCCGCGGTCGTCTGCAGTTCTGCAGATGGTGCGCGAACACTGGGAAGATCAAGTTTGTATCATACACTTTTGCAGCAGATCATACCACTTACACCTCTCCAATGAAATCATCGAGGCACTCCGGCAGCTCCGCCTCGTCTCCAATGATAGATCTCACCTGCTTCAGAAGAGCTTCCGTA
The DNA here is from genome assembly GCA_024613165.1 of Pisolithus albus. NCBI lineage: Eukaryota > Fungi > Basidiomycota > Agaricomycetes > Boletales > Pisolithaceae > Pisolithus > Pisolithus albus. The sequence continues at coordinate 1,285,450 of JANFAB010000008.1, forward strand.
GATATCGGCGAGTCAGGACTTTGGTCCTTCAGCGTTGACAGGGCTGACAGAGCCAAGTGCAGGCAGGCAGCCTTTGGATTCTCAGCTAAAGCGTTGACTGTTCGCAGGAGCGTTGTCAGAAGGATGTGACACTTTAACGCAATAGACATACCAAGGGCCGCGCGATCGAGGGTATCCCATCTAGTTCCCCTAATAACACAAAGAGCATGCGCGTTTTTTACAAAAAGATCGATCGTCGCATCATCAACTGGTGCACGCAAATGGCTCTTGAAGGCATGTTTTTCCTCGTCAGCCCGTGTCTTGTATAGTTTCTGCAAATGAATGTAGTTGCTTGTGTCGGCTTTCATGTCAGGTAATGTAGAGGTGAGGGGAAGCGTGTGGGTTTCAGACTGGTCTGTAAACTCCTTGAGGGCAGCAAGGAGATGGAAAAATGGTGAGGGGTTTTCCCGGAGAGCTTCAGGAGAGATGGCTGGGTCATCAAACAATGAGGCAATTTCTGGAGGAACCTGGAAAACAGCGTAAGTAATACATTCACCCGAGTCGCACCAACGTACGGTTGTTTCAGTCCAACAACGGTAGGCTTGTGCTTCTGCCTCATCAAAGTTTTCCTCGTCAGGCTTGACTTTGAGCGCAAGAATACTCTTTTTGAACTCCTGCCGTTCTGAATACGTTCTCGGAGGATTTCCATCATGCTGTCTCATCACTAGCATTAGTATTCAGTAAAACTGAATTATGAACCGGACTCACCGATCTTTTCCAATCTTCCAATAAACGGACGAGGATAACGACATACGGTATGTGGCCATGTTCTGTCGGATCCATAGACGCAAAATCGAGAGAAAGCGCATGTTCCTTTAACGCAGGGAATGATTTGTCGATTCTCAGAGAAGGTGGAGTTTCTGAGTGACTCTCGATAACTGTGAATAGATTATTATGAAACGAAGGATCAGGAATGCAAGGTCATAGACATACTGGTATGTTCATGCACCTGAATGAAGAATTCTGCCAGGAATCCAGCGGAGCGAACAACTATGAGGGTCGGATGGGACGGATGTTCCCACAACAGCGATGATAGCTTGGCGAGAATTTGACTGTCTAAGTTATGGGCGATGACTACTGTGAAGGAAGCTAGCCAGTCTGGGTTTGACTCAATGACACTCCTCAGCTGTCGAGTGTCTGCATGGCCATCGACACTGTCGTTTAGCTCGCGAAGAAGTCTCACTGCTTCAGAAGCTCTTGGTTTTCCAACACTCTCTAATCCTTCTAAAAAGAAATTGTTGCCTGCATCAGCATGCGAGGTAGTGGCGTGATCTAAGATGGTGAAGTGGCCGATCCCAGGGAGGACGAGATTCTTCAGTATCGAAGTCGAAGTAGCAGATCCAGATAGAACGAGAACTCTGGATGACTCGAGAGCACTTTGACCCGTAGCAGCCCATAGACTGGATGACGACAGCTTCTCAGGACAGGAGAACTACAATATGTAAAACGGCTCACCGCAGCTGGCGGTCATATCTGCGAGCCTTGTTATCAGGTTGTGCCCTTTCCGAAGTGTAAATAATCGGCAGCGTCTGATTCAGAAGTGACTCGCGTACTGTAGAGCCGTAGTTGCACTTTCGATGTCTTGGGACGCCATAACTTACAGTTGGCACAAGCTGTCAATTAAATCACATAAGGGCACATGTGTGACGCGTGACATCACAGCAGCATCACGGTGCGATAACATGTCACGTTCTGAAAGTTACTGGGACCATGACAGACACGCGTCAGTTTGGAGATCTCGCGACCCAACTTATCCTCGAATCGCGTCGATCAACGCTCGCTGATACACTCCTAAAGTACAACGACAACCTCGTTCGATCCGTCATCAGGGAGCAGCGCGATCTCGAGAAGTTGACGGAGGGTGCAGACGAAGTCAGTCCTGCCCTCTTGATCTACCAGACCGCCATCATACGAAATAAACGATGCCTGCTGGCGTACCACAAACACCGCATGGATAGGTTGCGCGATATGTACTGGGCTGCTGGTGGCGCGCTTCCACACATCCTCAGCAACCAGGATATCCGGAGCAAACTCTCACCACATGAAGTAGATTTCCTTCGCCAGTACAGTTCATCTGTCATGGATTATCGCGCGGAGTTTTCCAACGAGCTGGATATAACTGCCAGCATTACCCACCCACCCAAGGACTTGCATGTTCTTGTCCGCGTCGTGAGAGACTGTGGGGTCATACAAACCGAACTAGGGAGTATCGACTTTCAGAAGGGTCAAAGATTCATGGTCAGAAGAGCAGACATAGAGCATCTGATTGTCCAGGGATACCTAGAGGAGGTGTAGTAGTGAAAGTGAGCGCAACTACACGACTGGAGTCTCCGGGGTGAAGTGGCTGATTCGTCTCTCTCTATCAAGCTGTGGCTGTGCCCGTTCCATTTCGGGATACCTTGTTGCGCTCAAACGCTGGCGTCGAGCAAGCAGACCAGCAACCATCAAGCTGGTCATGAGGCGGTTCCCTAATTTTACACCCGTTTTTCTATCCGGTCATCCTCGAACTCCCCGCTCTTCTCTGCGTCGGGAACGAATACGGCATTCTAGTTCATCGTCATCTTCGTCTGACGACAACGTCGACCGGGATAACCCTGGGACGATCTCGGATCAGGAGTGGGAGGTCCGGACAGGTGTGCTACAGTCAAGAGTCTCTGTGGATTCTTTCAGATACGACGTGTAGCTTCTTGCCGCGTACTTGCCTGTGACGCGCGTTAGGCCGTGCGATCTACGTCCTGCAACAAACACTCCCTGAGTTCTTCCGAATCGGTCTGGTGTCGAACGTCGATCCCACGCGGGGACCAGACTTAGTTTACAATGTTCCGTCAGAACAAACAGAAATAGAGAACATTTACAGCCCAAAAATACGGCTGACGTACACTCCTCCCGTTGCCCTTCCTTCGCCCTTCCCCAGGATTTTGTCGATAGAAGGTAAGCTACGCGATAATGGTTTTTCTTTTCGCTGTGGGTCTTGAGTTATCAAACAGGCCTTCCTCTCTACCTGGCATCTTCTGTTTTCATGAAGCATACAATGAAAACTCTGTACTCGGACCTGCGAGTCGACCTTCGCAAAGTAGTTGTACAGTCACCTCCGCGTACCCTTAAAGGCAATGAAGTTGGACACTCGCGCAGCACCCGAGAAAAGAATCTGTTTATAGGACTTACGGTTCTCGGCACGGCGCGTGTCAGCGGTGGGCTGGGTGAATGGCAAATGTGCGTTGATGTTTTGCGAACATCCGTATCACTATGATTATGACCAAACTTGCAGAGATTCGACGTATTCCTTTTCGCCGCTTACTGGCCTAATAAACCTTCACACAATCAATTCGATCCAACCCGCTCCTCATCAAGCGGCATATGACGCACTTCGCGCTTCCTTTAGCAATGTATTTGGGTTAGGTGGAAATATTCAGCCAGGGGGAGCCAGGGCTGTCGACTCTACGAGGGCATGAGCGCGATGGGGACAGTTTTTGAAGTCAAACCACTGTAGAGTACGGGCAAAGTAATGCGGCTATTCGGTATAATATTGCATCCCTCTCTGCTACGGATTGGCAGTAAGGCTGAAGGTGTTCCACCAATTCCTCAACTGCATCTCCCTTACCCGCTTTGACGACACTCAGGCTCAGAGATAATAAATCCCTGCACATAACTTGCCATGTCTCGCTGCGGAGGTGCCCTACCCGTTGAGGGTTCCGTCTCTCGTGACGGCAGGCGTTCGGTATTGCACTGGCTAATCCAAAATCGCGGAGTACACCATCGATACAAGATTCCTAGTTACTCATGCCGCATTCCAAAGTCTACGCCAGCTTAAATTCCAGCACCGCAGTCTCAGCAAGGTCGTATACCTTCGCCAGCCTCAACCCGGCAGCAGAACTAAGAAATTAAGAATTACGTAGGTCAAATGACAAGCGATAGTTCCCTTACGCCAGTGCGATTTGATCATCAACTGACCGCTCTTTGGCATTATGGAGGATCCACATGTTCAGATCTTGCTGGTACTTGCGACTATTGCCTGCCCCGAAGTTCGGTAGCATTGGTTCCGGAGCCTAAACGATGTGATCGGCTCAGCAGACAACAGCAAACTCTGAGAGATGACCGACAATATCTATTTCGAAGTGCTGTTCATCCGGACGACGAGTCGCACCCGTGATAACATAGTCGTCTGTTGCAAGGTGTACTGAGTCAAGATTGTTAGTCGCTATTAAGGCTAGAAACAACGTACGAATGAGAAGACGGCTTTGAGATCCCATAGCTTTACTGATGTTACGAAGGATAACTGCAGCTTCAGCATCGGGCCAGTCGTGAATGATGTTTCGAAGCTTCAATCACGGAAGTCAGCATCTCACGCACTTTGAAGTAAATATCGATCATACATAGTAAACATCTTTGCCTGCTACTGGAGCTTCTTCGAAGAAGTTGAGAGTGACAAACTCGACTCGTTGCTCTTGAAGGGCCTCGGGAGCTTCCTTTTGCCAGATCTGCAGCCACAAGACAATTGATATGAGAGGTGAAACCTCGGTTTGCATGCTGAATGAGGTTACGAACAGTCTCTCGCTGCTTCCAAAACTTCGGGTAGATCTTGATCAGTAATTTTAAGGTGAGGATGGGCTTTCGAGAGAGGGATAGAAACAGAGCCGATACTAGCGCCAACGTCACAGACGGTAGCAACTTCACTCCAAGGGTAATCTGCGAGCTGATGAGAAGATACCGTACTTGTATGGAACTTCCGCTACTCACGGTGGAGAATTGACAGGGAGCCCATGACGGGCCCAAGAGCAATCATAGCGCGGTGGTAATCCTGGGCAGCACATCATTGGTAATTCAAAGCAGGGAGAAGTTGTTGAGTACCTCCCGTCTTTTTGCCTGACAGCTGGAGTGAGCAGGTACCTCCATAGCATCAACTGTGACATACATCTGCTTTCATCCAGTCAAAGAAACTTCCCTTCAAACCCTTTTGTTTTAGGACGTAGATCATGGGCGCCTTATCGGGCTCGTATGACGTTGCATACTCCGGATCTGTTAAGGTTTCGTACAGGGCACCCGCTCCCCGAGATACATCCTGAGCATGTATAGCGGTAAGACAACTGCAATCGTTCGAGCTCTTCATAATAAGTGAGAGGCGGTTATTGGCGAACGTATCCGTATCAACTGGACGGATGAATAGCCAATGAACGACGGTACCGCAGCAAAATGGATCATGATTACCTTCTGAAAAGCACCCCTTGGATGCAAGGACGCGGAGAATCCGTGCTAGTTTAGCTTTCTCTAGGCCAACGATCCGGGACAAATCCCTGACATGCAAACCCGAGGGATACTTCTCCAGAACATCCGCAATTCCTTTACGTATAGCGGCACCAGTACAAGCCCAGTCATAACATTGAGCAAACTACGAGTGAATAATTGAGTGATATGTTGGCGCACCGTTGCACATTCACTACTTACGTTGATAACAGTATGTTGTGGCGGAGCCAAAGATGCACAGAGCTGTTGGCATGCGCCTTCCAAGAGACGAACGGCCTTCTTGAGGGCCACAGTGTCCGTGGCAAAATCGAGCGGGTGAAATTCTGTTGAGTGGATGGTCGGAACGTCGTTGCCGTGTTTCTTATACTCAGATATTGCCTGGCGTGCCGACGAATTGATTATTTCCAAGAGTGCTTCAAGCTGGGCCTCCCCGGACGGCGCCATTGCTGAGGATTGCTTCGAGAACAGAGAGATAACAGCTCAGGGCGCGTCTGGTGGGACGGTTTTCGACAGCCTCTTAAATCTGTCCTCGGGAATCCCTCGCTCTCCCTTACTATACTGTAACTGCTAGAACCCGAGTCAGCCCTGTAAGACACAGTAAGCTCGTGGCTCTAATAAGCAACGTGTTTCAGCGGCAGCGGAGTCTGAAGACAGATGGTTAACCTTACGAACCTGTGAAACTGCGAACAAGACAGGATTCTAAGTCGTCATCTGTGTGAACGTGTGTATGCAATGTGTGTAAAGCTCCCAGCGATGTGGAGTACCTGTGACAAAGCACTATCCACGGTCACTCAATGGGTCCTACAGGTTGACACTGCATGAGAGCATAGAAGTAGACACTTGCCTACTACGATTGACGCCGTCTATGACGCGGGAAGAAAAGTGTAAAAACCATGTCCGGTGGGAGAACCTAAGGGCGGGCAGATTGGAGCAGGAGGTTACCTGTACGACGCCATCCTGGCTAGGAATAACGGTGCACGGAACGACTAATATAATAGCTGAATATCTTCCCCCTCACCTTACGAAAAACTGGGGAGATAAGAGCAAGCGAGTTACGTTCGTACCGCAGCCGCAGTCGTTAGTTCCTACAGACACCTCTCCTTTTGGCGAACCCCTTCCCCTCGTGATGTATATGGCCTGCCAGACCGAAGTCCAGTTGTGCTGGCAAGATGGCCGAGCGGTCTATGGCGTGTGACTCAAGCGGAAGCTTGCCTGAATTCTTCAGGTCTTCTCATCCTCGTAAGAGGGCGTGGGTTCAAATCCCACTCTTGTCATCACCAGCTTTTTCTTTTGGGTCGCATTACTCAGGGGTCAGGTCACTACTTGTCGTGTCTGGGCTTTCGCCGTCTCAGCATATCTAGAAAGATGGAGAGTAGATCCGAAGTTGGTTTGCAGTTCCACAGAACCACTTCGTCACTTTTGCTCAAGCAGACTGCCCGGCACTCCCGTTCGGATGCTTCGTGGAAAACTCGTGTGTGGGGAGACACCGACTGATCCAAGGCCCCCATGAATGATCGACTCCTTGGGATGGCCATCGATGACACCTTCCATGAGGGTTGCTGGAGTCTGCTTCGAGCGAGTTTAGCCACTCACACAAAAGGCGAGTAAATTCCGACTTCAGCTCGAGTGTATACCACCTTCTCCAAAGAATGGTCGCTGGTCATTCTTTGTACGGTCCCCCTCACTAACGGGGGCTAATGAGCAATTCTAGGAAATATTTAGCACCACTGACTTCAAGTTGCACCTATTAAAATCCTGCACCGCCGATTAGGCAGTCCCCCTCACGACTCGGCGCTCAGCGCTCGGCCTTCATACTAGTCATAGCGTTTCATCAAAACCGTGAGTCAGCCAAATACCCAATGTGCACCTCTGTGTGGCTCCGGCTCAACTGGGCGTCGACTCATATGAGATGCTTTGGGAGGTGCGATGCCAGTTTTACAAGTCTGATGTGGTGTAATATTGCTGACGTTTGGTATAGCAACGTATGGCGACGAGCCACGCCATGATCATTCCATCCCGTGTTACGGTGTCTGAGTCTGAGCTGTAGGGGGAACTTTAAGCAGAGCTATCTGCCTTGAATAACCGGGTTGTAGAGGTGATCCCTTCTCAGCAGCAAGGAGTTGATCAACAAGCCTTTGTCATTCGTCTGGTGAAGCGTCCTTTTCACATCCATCATTTCCTGTGGTATAAAAGACGTCGGGCTGTCAGTTACGTCTCCTCAGTCTAACTCCCCTCGCATACATCATGTCCAGTGCGGCTAAGCTGAACTATACAATACCCCCTGTCGATGGTTCTCGGGCCTTCACCCAACTCTACCCCGGCTCAGTACGGCCACGGAACTGGCGGGAAGAACCCCGTATTGTCGAGATCGAAGATATCCGTGGGAAGGAGGGTGATTATAGTCTCGATGTCGCTGGATTCCAGTACTCTCGCCACCCCGCCAAGCACACCAGTTTCACAGACGAAGAAGAGATCAAAGAAGAATATTACCCGGAGAGTGTCGAGCTCATCAAGAAGTTTACTGGCGCTACCAGAGTTGTTATTTTTGATCACAGTGGGCCGACTTCTTCGCTTCTAAGGTCACTTCTGACTTCTTATTAGCTCTTCGCCGCAGACATCCCGGAGAGAATGGTGCTGACCCGAAGAACCGCCAACCTGTCACTCAGGTCCATGCCGATCAGACTATGGCAGCCTCCATTGCCCGCGTCCACAGGCACCTTCCCGCCAGCGATGTACCTGCTCTTCTTCGCTGTCGTTTCCAGATTATTAATTTGTGGCGCCCAATCTCTCACCCGGCGGTCGACTGGCCCCTTGCAGTTTGTGACTTCCGCAGCCTTGACACAAACACAGATCTCGTACCAATCACACTGAAGTTCCCCGACAGAGAGGGCGAGGTATATGGTATCAAATACAACCCCAATCATAGATGGATGTACAAGAGTGCTATGGATCCGGAGGACTTCGTCTTGCTTAAATGGTCAGCCAATGTTCAACTCAGTACTACTTGCACTTCACTGATGTGGACTTAGCTTCGATTCCATCCAAGACGGTAGTGTTGCTACTTTGGTGCCCCACACGGGCTTCGAGGATCCGAAGACTCCAAAGGACGCACCGTTCAGAGAGTCTATTGAATTGAGAGCTCTTGTATTCTACAAGGAGAAGTGAGTGTTAGGAGGAGTTAGCCGGATGAAAGACGCTTTCGTGGAGAATATATCATTTTTGTTTACAACTCGGGGAAGTGCCGCAGGCTGCGGCGGAAACCTTGCTTGGCCCAGAAGGGCAGTGCAATCAAACACATGTACAATGTAAAGTCAAGAACTGTTACACTACGGGCCAACTACTGTCCCAACATGCATCATTTACATCCTCACCCTTTTAATCAAACAACTATCCTCCATGTCCAGATGACGGGATACGTATTGTGTCGCGTGTGATCATATTTCGGAGGTGGTAATGACTATGAATGACTATGAATAAACCTCCAGTGGGATTCGAAACTCCTCATTTACAACGTCTTCGTGTGTCCTGCTCATAAAGATATGAATGTCCAGTTCGCGCAACCATATGAACACGTACCACCAGTGAGGCTCATATTCAAAGTAGCCTTCTGCGGAACCTCCTTCAGCACTAATCCACAATGGCCATACAACAACTTGTTCAGAGAAGCCAGTCAACAACCGCTAGCGGTGCCCGGACTCCTCGCCACATTTATGTAACTCACAGAACATAACTTTGAACAGAGAGTTTTGGTTGGATTGTCATTTGATGAGCCAGCGCATGAGACTATGAGGGATTTGTCCGACCATCAGACCTTTGATGGTCAACTGCATAAGGTCTTTCCTGTGGTCAGCAGGAGTGTCGTCTTTGGCAAAGAAGCTACTGGTCACATCAGCGGGTAGCTCTGCATGACATACCCCAGGACATGCCATACATACCACCTGTGCATCCACCACGTCTCCGACAGGTATAAAGGAGGAGGAGTTGGTCGTATCCAAAAGACGAAGATGTTGAACAGTTACGAATTTGTTAGTAAAGTCCTGGAAAACATGTGCCCAGTATCCGCTGCGGGCATGCACGAACCGTGTATTCAATGCACCTCGTGAACATCCCAGATAAATGAGACTGGGAGTCATTATAGCTGCCAGTGCCGGTCACAGATTAGAGAGCACAAGCGTTAGAGATGTGAGAGCAGGTAAGTGAATGCTCTCAGCTTCCGGTCATTCACTACCAGTTCCAGAAAGTCTACAAGTACGGATAGTTGCTGGAGCGGGAGCAAAGATGATAACAGTAATGATTCCGACATATCATCTGCCAAGTGCACACAGACGGATCGGAGACTGGCAATATTTGGTATTTGGTCGATAGAATTTCCTCTTGAGAGTGGCATGCACCCGAGAGCGCAAGTGTAACGAGAAGTGAGGAAAAGTGGACAGTCCGAGATCTGTGTTTCCGGAATCTCAACACATTTCATGGCGGGAAACATCATGTATTGGATGCTGTCAATGATGAGGGTAGCAAAGGGTCCAGACGGGTTGCGGAGAGGATGTCAACGGTTGAGCTTGTTGTGATGCTTGAGACGGCGATTGTTGCGGCTGAGAGGCAGCCAACATCTCATCAATCCCTCTTTTCACACCTACAATCATCCGATCCGTCCTCTCTAGCGGGGCGTAGCCATACCGCTCGCCTAAGGCTGCGGTGAGCGGCGGAAGATCGAGGCCTGGATGCGGCGCGGTAATGAATGTGCCATGGCCCGAACACGCGAGTTGATGTGCGACCCTATCCATATCGACTTGAGAAGCCCCAGATGGCATGGTGGCGGCGCTTGATAGCGAGTGTCCACGCTCCCCTAGTGCCTCCGCAACCTGGTGTATGCTTAGCCAGGCTATCAAACCGTATCAGCACCCCGTCCCAATTGACATAGGTAAGAAAACAATTACTCACCACTACCCTTGCGTGCCCTGCCCATACCTCCGCCCAGGCTGTCAGGTGCGATAAATAATGTCTGAGAGCACCGAGGGTGGAAGACGGGTGATTGGCCCTGGGAGCCTATGCTTGATGATATGGTTGACCTGGGTCTCTTCGATTAGCTCGAGCTCGCGATTTAGTGGCCGTGTCAGTTCGGCTGGGCATCACGCCGTACCATGCGTGTTTCGTGTATCTACAGCTTTGGAGTACGTTTAAGGTGCGCGGCAACAACCGTGCCAGAAAAGGAAAATATTTCAGTCGTCCGACGGTTCCCACGGGAATTATGGTGCTGGAGAAACCTTGCCAAGCAAGGTAATTTACCTGGAGAATGGTATTCACAAGTACTGGAGTACGATGGCGTGAGTAGTGGTAATGGAATGACGGGAGAGGGGTGGGAACGTGATTCTGTATGTGGGTGACTAGTGTAAAGATTACATACTCAGCAAGGAAGAACTGCAAGCGGTCCACTTCGCAAGTCCGTCGGACGGCACACCATCAGGTCATGACTACCGTTCAAAGAAGTACGAAAAAAAGGCCATCTGCCTCACAGGCAGGCCCGACAGCCAAAAAAGTCAGGGTCACCCCGACGATTGCTCGCGAAGAAGTCGTGAAAAGACGCAAGCAGCCTGTCACACTTCCCGTACGAGAGTCCGATGGTGAGAGTTCGGATGAGGGTGATGAAGATCAACTCGAAGACGTTGCTGAATTAGAAGACGAGGGTGCGGATGCGGGAAGTCAGCCGGCCGAAATGTCAGTGGACGCTGCTGGTCAAAAAGACTCAAACGGTACTCTAACAAGTGATTTGTTTCTGAGCCGAGGTATCGTCGATCTGACATTGGTGTCACAGCTACTAGGGAATCACACAAAGTACAGCGTGCATTATACGAACAACGAAAAGCTGCCAAACCACACTCTCAACTCCTCGTAGATGCAAAACGCGTTTGGTCTCTTGCGCGCCAGAAAAATATACCCCCTGCTGAACGCCAACAGCACGTTCGTAACTTGATGGGGATTGTGGAGGGAAAAGTAAAAGACATTGTATTGAAGCATGACGCGAGCAGGATCATCCAGACGATCGTCAAGTACGGCGGTCGAAAGGAGCGGGATCAAATTGCCTCCGAGCTCAAGGGCCATTTCAAACAACTTTCTCAAGGCAAATATTCCAAGGTACGCCGTTCCCTCCAACCGCGCACTTATCGAGCATAAAGGTTCTCCAAAGTTCCTAGTATCAAAGTTGATACGGCATTGCTCTTCCCATCGTGAATCTATACTCTCTGAGTTCCACGGGTACGTTCTACGTCTATTGCTGCACCGGGAGGCATCAGGGGTGCTGGCGGATGCATTCGAGCTTTACGCAAACGCCTACGAACGTTCAATACTGTTGCGCGACTTCTATGGAAAGAGGTCACTCTCTTCGCGACGAACCATAGAACCGAAGCCGACAAGGAGAAAGCAAAGCGGGGTTTGCGGGGAGTGTTGGAGGATCTTGAGGGAGATAGAAAAAAACGAATCTTAAGTGCCGTTAAGGAGAATTTGACGACCATGTGAGTACTGTCACACCGCATTCGTTTTCTGATTGCATCGTCCGCACAGATTCAACAATCCGGATAAAGGAACAGTTACCCTTGCTATCGTGCATCGTGCACTTTGGGAATACCTAGCTGCTATTTACGACGTGGAAGATGAGCGTGAGCGAGAAAAACTCCGCCGGGAGATTTTTGAGAGGTACTATGAGTCCGAGGACATCATATTTCTCATCTAATATCTATCCTTAGCTGTCAAGACATCTTAGCCGAAATGGTGCACACAAAAGACGGCAGCAGGGCCGTCAGGGAATTCCTCGCGTTTGGCACAGCTAAGGTTCCCGGATCCTAATCTGCATATCAACGACGTGCTTACTTTATCCAGGATCGGAAACATGTAATCAAAGTCGTCAAACCTCATGTCGCACGCATGTGTGTCGACGACGAGGCGCAACTTGTGATATTTACCGCTCTTGATGTCATCGAGTGAGTCAATGTATAATTAACGTCGTTGAGACGACTCTTGACATGTCACGCAGTGATACAAAGCTTACGGCGAAGTCATTGATCTCTGACATTACTTCAAATGCAGAAACTTTAGTGACCACCCCCCAGGGTCGTCGATCCCTTTTCTATCTCCTAGTACCTCGCACGCGACGGCATTTCACGCCGGCACAGATCGGGGTTATTGCAGAAACAGACAGTATACGTGAAAAAACAAGTAAGAAGGATAGTGACGTGCGGTCGGCTGAAATCCGACAAGCCGCAAGCCCGAACTTGATCAAGTTTGTGGAAGAGAAAGGCGCTGAAATTGCACGCGACACCGGTGGAAGCCTTGCCGTCCTAGAGATAATGCTTTATGCCGAAGGAGGTCTGTGTCCATATCTTTGACGCTTGTCTATTTCTGACCGAATGACTCGTTTTCAGACAAATCTGCTGCAATCTCTGCTCTTGTCCAGCCACTTGCATCAACCTATCCATCTGATGATCCATCGCGGCCTCATCCTATCGACCTACCGCACACATCCAGGATGTACAAAAGTCTTCTCCAAGGAGGCCACTTTTCTCACTCCACGAAAACCGTCGAACGAACCAAATTCTTTTCACCCGCCGAATTCGCCTCAACATCGCTATCCGCAGTGAGCAAGGAAACCACATTGGCCATGGCTCAAGGGAGTGGTGCCTTTGTAGTGGCCGAACTCCTCCAGCGTATCCAGGAGGAATGCAGCAGCGAATTAAAGAAGAAAGTGAAGCGTTGGTTTAACAAAAGTGCTGTGTCCAGCATAAAACACAGCGAGGTCAGGGGTAAGGACATCCTCGTCGAGAAAATATTGGCGTTGTCATAGGAGTCCTCCTTGTTCTTACTACCGCCTGTTCATACCCGCGATGTGGCTAATATGACCAGGCCCTCACCCAACATCCTATGTAAGCGATGCCTATACACAACCGCGATTTCATACGCAATACATATCGCGACACCATTTTACAGCTGGAATTGTCTGCCTCTATCACCCATTGCTACTAACGGCCTCGTGGACGTGAACTTCCTGACAGTTGGGGGATGTCTAGTCGCTTGGGGTCGGGTCCGGCTGGCAATCCAGAGCAATTCTGCCTCCTGCAGATTATCAGAGGGAGTCAACAGTTACCCAGTACTCTTTGACCCTTACCCCAATTGTCGGAAGCACAGCACACTTGTACGCGAGGACTAGGACTACACCAAGCAATTCAGGTGCGTTCACCCTCCAAGGAAAGCCTCACCTACCAACTAACGAGAACGTCGGAGGAGGAGGTCCCAACAGGGAAGCACCCTGTTCCCACTGGGTAAACCACCTCTGACGATGACACGCCCAGAGAGTAGACGATTAGCTGCCGTTTTGGGGTTTCCTCGTAGAATAGTCTGTGCAGCACAGGGGATGCTAGGACATGACTGAGCAGTGGCCTGCAAGGCAAGAACCACTGCTGCGAGGATTACCAAGGTAGGGCACAACATCAATGGAAGCGAGGTATGCAACCCTGCTCTTGCCAGTGCCAATTCTTCCAGCTATATACACATCCCGGAGGCGACAAGCACGTGCGTGATAGATCTTTGACACGGCGAAACGGCCTTTACGTGGTTCGTCTGCGGGGGGGATCGATGGTACCATGCTTGCGTGTTTGAGGCGTGACAATCTCCTTCGCGCAGCGAGCGCTGAGTCTCTGCGGGGATACAAATGCCAGCATATCCGAAGACCTTGGTACCGCCTTGTTACCCCCTCGGATAGCATGGCAAACTGGTATCACGACTACTCCGCTGCACCTAGACTGGATTTAGGGGGGATTACTGAGGATTTAGCGATGGGGAGAAGTCGACGGTTGTCACTACGGGTATCCTGAAGACCTCCCAAAGACCCTTGGGGACACCCTACCTGCGCCCAAGATCACTACTGAAATCAGAAAACATGTCGATAATGGACACCAGGCCACAAGAAACCAAGGCGCCGGCTTCGTCCTCCGGCAAGGATCGATGTCATTGTACTACCTATTTGCACAGTTTTCTATTTATAATTTGCGTCCCCACGCAATGACATGTAGAAAACTGTCCACGATGTAGTTTCCATTCTCATAGTAACTTACATCGTATACACAACTAGTCCCCGATAACCATGAACTAACAGCTGTAGGGGAAGAAAAAATAGACTGTCGTTACTCCCGTGGTCCCTCAGGAATATTCTCATAAAACGCGAGAGCCCTAAGCTCGATGGATTCCCTCAGAGGGCTGTTTTTGGGTCCTCAAAGGCGGTATGTGGTGCCATGGTAGCAACACTACCATCTTGAAGGGAATCAAAACTAATGGGCGTCAGGACGGCAACTCCGAACCACAGTCAATCGGTCGGTACCGACCATTTGAGTAAGACGAGATCCTCTAGATCCATAGCACCCTTGTACATCCATTTGTGATTGGGAGTGTATTTAACACCGTATGTCTCACCTTCCCGGTCGGGATAGATCAGTGCAAACGGGACGAGATCCTCTTTGGTATCTAAACCGCGGAAGTCGCAGACAGCCAATGGCAATCGGCTGCCGAATGAGAGATTGGACGCCATAAGTTTATGATCTGGAACCGACCGCGAAGCAGCGCAGGTACGTCTGTGGACTCGGGCAACGGAAGACGCCGGAGTTAGATCAATGCGGACGAGTGCAAAAGGTTGATGCTTCTGCGGTTGTCATCAATCACGCCAGGACGCCTACGGCGGACAGCTGACAAGACGCTATATGTAAATCCAGCAGCCATTCACAAAGAGGAAACCCCACTTACTGTGGTCGAAGATAACCACCCTACTGGCGCCAGTAAGCTTCTTAAGGAGTTCGACACTTTCCGGATAGTACTCTCCTCGATCTCCTTATCGTTGGTGAACTTGGTGTGCTTGGCCGGGTGGCGATAGTATTGGAATCCGGAGATATCAAGACTAAACTCATGCTCCTTGCCGCGTATGTCTTCGATCTGGACGACTCGGACGTCTTCGTTCCAGTTCTTTGGTTGTTCCCCAGTGGCTGGGTCGACGTTTACGTGGGAAAAGGCTCTGGAACCATCAGCGGGGGGTGAGAAGTATGTCGGCTTAGCCGTTGTGAACATGTGTGTATGAAAGGGCGTTAGACTCAGGAGAAGATATGGAAACTCTGTCAACCGTTGCACCATTTATACGGAAGGCCAAACGCCACGGGGAAATATGACGGGAGAATAGCGCTTCATGTTGAATGCGGCTTACTGAACAGGCTTCCTTTGCTGTGGAATACGGGGTATCATTGAAACTGACACGTGGACTCCGAGGCATTCCCCCACTGAACATGTACGATCTTCTAATGCTCACCCAGCAACCTGAGGCTCATCTGTATTGAACTGAGGTGCGTTTCCTGTCAGTATGTGCTTAGGAACTTCTCCCGGAGAGTCACGGTATTAATTTGGGCCGCTGCGAGACCGGGGTCAGCGAAGTAAGGAACTGAGTTGTTCCGCACTCAACAGCCATCCTGAGAGCGCAGTGTCCTGACTATGCCTTCTGGAAGGGGCAGACGATCGCTACTTGTGGTGAACCTTTACTATTAGGGTACGGGGATGCAACCAGTGACTCATTACTGTAAAGCAGTCAGCTTGGCGCCACGCATCTGGAACCCGAGACCATGAGGGCATCAACTATCAGTGCACGATGCATGAACCATTTCCTACGTCTTCCCGGTTGACTTTCCCATCCTTCCGATGTCTGTGATCCTTGCGGGAGTACCGATAGTCACTACAGGGTCAGCTCTTAACACGGGATGGCGAGTTGTCATATAAGATTCATTCTTCAGCAATATTCACATAACTTACAGACGCTGTAGTGCATTATGTCGTTCGCTTTCGGTGTTGCACGTGAGAGAACGAGCTGAGCAAGTACACATGTAGTGACCAATCGGATACCGCCAATATGGTGCACCGAAGACATGTGATTGCCGACACTTGATCACTTCAACCATGTCCATCAAGCCCGTGGTAGCGCCATCGTCGGCTGACGTCTTCAAGAGCGATATATTTCAAGGCAAAGTTTTGTTTTGCACTGGCGGAGGGTCTGGGATATGTAAAGCAATGACGGAGGCGATTGTACGTGCTGGGAACAGTGGGATCCGTCCATTCCAACTCTCAACTGACGAATTATCTACAAGATGCGTCGCGGCGCTAATGCAACCATCGTTGGCCGGAAGTACGTCTATTGATTTTCATCTTCCATTCCATCCAGGCCCCTTCACACGAGTTCCTGGCAGACTTGACAGACTCACGGAAGCCGCGAACGGACTCTCGCAGGCCACAGGTCAAACGTGTGTGGCTGCGCGAGCAGACGTTAGACAACCCCAACAACTCAAAGAGGCCGTGGCCATGACCATCGAGCGGTTTGGCCGCATCGACTTCGTTATTTGTGGTGAGCAATTGAATGTCGAATTGCTTCCCTGAATTCGAGAGATGTGGGTCGCGAACAGGTGCAGCGGGTAACTTTTTGGCTTCTATCGATGGCATGTCCGAAAACGCGTTCAAGACCGTCGTCGAAATTGATACGGTTCGTAAGAGATTGAAAAGTATCATCTCCCGCGGGACTGATTGCCGTATCTAGTTGGGAACCTTCAACACGGTCAAAGCCACTCTCCCATACGTTAGAGCATCTCGTGGCGCCTATATCCACGTCAGCGCGACCCTTCATTATAAAGGTTCTCTCTTTTGCAACAGTCCCTTTCCCTGCTTTTGACTTTGGAGGACTCATCTTTACGTTGGCCAGGAACGCCATACCAAGCACACGTATCCGCAGCCAAGGCTGGTGTTGATGCATTCTCGGCTGTGCTTGCTTTGGAAGAAGGTCCGAAAGGAGTGCGTTCCAACGTCATAGCACCTGGTCCAATTGCCGACACCGAGGGCATGTCGCGGCTCTCAAACCAAGTGTCACGCTCAGTTGACTCCCCACTTCCCTATCCTCTCGGACGTGCCGGTGAAGTGCA
Source organism: Pisolithus albus (assembly GCA_024613165.1). NCBI lineage: Eukaryota > Fungi > Basidiomycota > Agaricomycetes > Boletales > Pisolithaceae > Pisolithus > Pisolithus albus. Next base: position 1,302,714 of record JANFAB010000008.1, read on the forward strand.
GGACGTCGCAAGTGCGGCTGTGTTCTTGTTCAGCCATGCGGCGTCGTACATCACTGGTCAGGTACTGGCCGTGGATGGTGGCTATGAACATGTCAGAGCTTCTCAATTGCCTTATCCTCAGTCAGTCCTCAATCCAGAGGGCATCAAGCAGATGATCAGGGGTAAATTGTAGCATATATAACCACTGATATGGGGCGCTTCACCGAGTTCACATATCCCACTGTTTGATTGGTGCCATGTGCCACTGAGTGGTATATTATCCTCAGGTAAGATAAGTAGGTTGTGGGTATCCATAAGTACAAACGAGTGAATAGGTGTGAAGCAGCAATGCAAGTCATCTATTCGATCGACACCCATTCGCGTTGCTCACGCTCCTTGACGTGGATGGAGGCATGTGAAGGAATGCCATTGACACGGTGATAGGCATTGAGGTTCTTATGAAGGGTAAGCTGGAAGACAGAGGCAGATCCCTGTCGCGAGATGATGGTTGACCAGGCAAGGAAGAAGACCCAGATGCGGTACCACCTAACGAAAACATCAGCCACTGGCAAGGCAGAGACAGAACCCACTAGCCTCTCGCCGTATTTTTCGACGACCTTCTCCCGGTTGCTCACCCAGTTAAGGTACCATTTCCATAGCGTGGCAGAATAATGAACGCCAAGGACGTCAATGTTCTTAACCTCAAAGCCCGCCGCCTCAACCTGCGAGACAACCCATCCAAGGGAACACGAAGCATCGGCGCCAGGGAAGATGTACTTGTTCATGAAAAGACCCCTGCTCCTCATGAGATACATGGAACATTGTGGATGACAGCGACGTACCAAATCAAGTCTTCATATTGCCAAGACGGGCGAATACCGGCGACTTGGAGTACGAAGATACCGTCGTCGTCCAAAAGTTCGTACATTTGTCTCATGAATGAACCGTAGCGTCTAATACCAACATGTTCGGCCATTTCAAGACTGACGATCTTGGTGTAGTGACCGGTACCACCGGGGATATCCCGGTAGTCCATGCAGAGGATGCGAGCCTTATCGGAGGTGACGCCATTGTTTTTGATGCGGTCGTTGCCAAACTTTGTCTGGTTTTTGCCGAGGGTGATACCGGTAACGTCACAATCGTAGTTTTTCGCGGCAAATGCAGCAAGGGTACCCCAACCACAGCCAACGTCGAGAAGACGGTCATGAGGCTGTAAGTTGAGCTTTGAACAGACAATGGCAAGCTTATTGTCCTGGAGCTGTTCCAAGGTTTGAGGCTCAGTAGTGGTCGTGATGACCCCAGACGTGTAAATCATACGAGGACCCAGGAACCTGAACATGAATGAGATGGTACAGAAAAGACAAAAGATGGGAAAGGAGACCATTCATAGAAGTCGTCGCCTCTGTCGTAGTGGCCACGGACTTGTTCCTCGTCTTGGCTCTGAGAGTGAACGATGACTTCCGGAAGGAGGTTTGTGAACACGTATTTAAACAGTTCTGGCGTGAAAACCATTTTAGCCCAGTCGTGACGCTGTTCCATGATTTCCAACACGTCGCCTGCGGGACACGCGTCAGCTTGCAAAGCACGTTCAGATGAGGCGTTTTTCCTACCGTTGAAGTCGATCTTGCCATCAAAGTACGCGTCATGGAATATTTGCATGGGGATTTTTTCCTTTCCTTGGTAGAGGGACTTGAGTTGTTCGTCCTTGATGGTGATGTACTCCTCGAGGTCCTTGCCCGGCAGAACGACTTTCAAATTTTTCCTCTTACCGTACATGGAAGCGACGGTCCAGTAAGCCACGGTGATGGGCAAGCCAAGGACGACGACGAGGAAGACATAAGTCTTGAAGCCGCCGCGGTTGACGATAGGGAGGATGCGTTTGACAAAGAACGGCACGCCGAGGACGAGAATGACGAGGTGGGTATTTGAAAAGTACCCATTGCCCTCAGCCAACCCAGCGACGGGTGCATTTTTGATGGCGGGCGTGTTCGTCACGCGCACGGTCGTCGACGACATGCTCGATGTTGAAGGGACCGACTGGCACACGCTTAATATACGAGAGGGTGCTTATTTGTTGTTGTTTGTCGTTCCGCTGCATACGGCGATACGCGACGCAAAAAGACACGACAGCGACGACAAGCGACGCACAGACCAGACGATGAGCAGTTACTACTCGCGGTCACCCCCGCCGCTGCAGCACCCAGTCCCGACACATCCTGCGTTCATACCTGAACCGCCCTCGACACCGGGCCCGGGCTCACCCCCACAGGGCTACCACCGATACCAGCCACAACCACACATACCCGATTTCGCAGCATGGGGCATGAACGACTCCACCGCCCAGTTCGGAATGCAGCTCGGTCAGAGCGCTGTTGCAGCAGGCCATGAATATGTACAAAAGAACGTGAGTGTCCCTACCTTACATGTGTCGTCTGCCCTGCTCACTCCGTAGCTCCCAGTTTGGCGGTTTCATTCCCTGTCTCACCTCAAACACCACTTCAACGTCTCCAACTCGTATGTCATGAAGAAACTCCAAATTCTCCTCTTCCCTTGGAGACACAGACCTTGGTCACGCAGAGTGCGTAGGTCGGAAGCAGGTCACACCGAATGGCAGCCCCCCCGCGACGACATCAACAGTCCGGATCTCTACATCCCTCGTACGAGTCCTCTGTACTGATGCGAAAGTGCTCATAGCATACTTTTCTTTTCAGTCATGGCGTTCGTCACTTACATTCTCATTTCTGCTTTGCAAACCGGCCTTCAAGACCGATTCCATCCACAAATACTCGGCGCATCTGCATCGCGTGCTCTCGTTGTTCTCCTTCTCGACCTCTTGTTCGTCAAAGGTGGTTGCTACTTGCTCAACGTACAAAGCTCCAGTCAAGTCACTGACCTCGTCGCATATGGCGGGTACAAGTTTGTCGGGTGCGCATCGCGTTCCTACTGGTCACGTGCTCCATCCACTCACCCATCATAGCGTCATCCTCACTCTGCTGACCGGGCTAGTAAACCCCAGCAGGACGATATACCTGCTGGTCTTTTCCTATGCTTTCGCAGCTAACGCGTTCTTTCTCGTAAGCGACATCGATCGCCTTGGAAAGAAGCATACTGACACCCCCCACCCCGCCAGCTGCGTTCTCTCCGTTCTGTAGTTCTCCCGGACTTGTCTTCGACAACGACACCTGTTACAGTGTCGCATGCCCAACGAAAGCGCCGAATCACGTTCTTGTTTCTTGAGGCTGTCATGCAAGTGGTCTACATGGGCATACTAATCAGGGTGTAGCGTACAAGTATTAGTCTGTCGCTGTCTATGATCACTACGATTGGATAAATGGGTGTGATTATGTCAGCAGAAAGATTTTGCAGCGTGCCAAAAGTTGTCTCGAAGGTCTCATCTACGGCGTATACCCAATCCACGCACAGCACCCAGTGGTTCATCGTCGGAAAATGGCTGCGAAAGAACCCCTCCCGAATGGAACTGCAGAAACCCACAGTAGCGTGTCGTCTGTGATGCCTCCAATAGTTGGTATAAATTTCGGAAATTCATATGCCTCCATCGCTGTTCTCGTCAAGGTATGATTGGCAGCTGGAAGGCGCAGAGTTGTATTCTTACCGTCCGAGGAAAGGAAGGGGTGGCAGAATGTATCGCAAATGAAGACGGTGAACGTCAGATCGCCTGTGCTATCGCGTTTCAGGGGGAGGAAATGGTATTTTTTTTTCATGGCCTTTCTCTGTTTTCTGGCAGCACACTGATGCTTTTTCTAGTACATAGGAAATCCCGCCAAACACCAACTAGTCAAAAATTCTCAAAATACTATAACCGGGTTTCGAAACCTGCTCGGTAAAAAGTATGTCGCACCTAATCGTCTATGATGCTGTCGTTACATTAAGTTCTGCATTTAGATTCTCCGAGGTGCCGCAAGCAACACCTTCCGTGCCTGCACCAGTCATTCAACATCCGACATTGCCAGATACGCCGGCCTACAAGGTGAAGGTTCTACAACCTGCACCATCGCCCCTTCCAGTCACCGCAACAAACACTCCCGCTGCATCGCAGGTAGCCACCCCCAGGTCAGAACCGATTGAAGTGGAACGGTTCCTTACGATATCAGAGGTTGCGACCATCTTCCTTGGCTCATTATTGAAGTCTGCGGAGGACTTCCTAGGACACCGGGTGATTGGTGCCGTCATTAGCGTTCCAGCATGGTTTGATGACGTCCAACGCGATTCGTTGACGAAAGCCGCAGAAGACGCCGGAATCCACGTCCTCCAGCTACTTGACGACGTTGGAGCTGTCGCCGTTTGCACCTCCACTGGTTCTGAGGACGTTCCAATCGACCGCACTCAGCTCGTAGTCGATCTCGGGGCTTCTTCTCTCGAACTTTCTCTGTTGTCCATTAGAGAGGGTCTGGCTTATTCGCTGGCTTCCCTTTCAGACGATAGTGTTGGGGGAGATGAGATAGACTCTAAACTCATAAAATACTTCGCCAAGGAGTTCACCAAAAAGAACAAGACACCTCTTACGGTTGCGCCCGCCACCGACCCTCAAGACAAACGCGCAGAAGCAAAACTTCGTCTTGCTGTAGAGCACACGAAGCGTACACTGAGTGCAAGTCCAGGTGCTGCCACCTGTTCCGTAGAGTCCCTCAAAGACGGTTTAGATTATACCGGTTCTATCAACCGTCTTCGCTTCGACTTGGAAGTCCGCTCGATCTACGACAAAGTCTATGACAAAGTCAAAGAACTCGTCGCACGTGCAGAGATGGATCTTTTTGATATCGATGAAGTCGTTTACGTTGGAGGATCTGCTTGCCTTCCCGGCTTAGACGAGACTCTGTCTCAGGGATTTCGGAGTCTGTCATAACTCCGTTCAAGGCCGGTACGGTCGTCGGTGGAGGTGTCGGCGATCCTACCACTATCTTGGCGCGAGGGTGTGCTCTGCAAGCCCAGCTTCTATTCACTCTATCCCGCCAATCTACAGACCTCCACAACGCTTTTAACAGGGAAAGTGAGCTAACAAGTACCACTGCTACGAGTCGCACCATAGGTCTTCTCGTCCCTCAAGAGGAAGCTGAAGGGAGCATGGGAGGAGTTTGGATGCCCCTCGTGTTGAAGGAGACGCCTCTTCCTTGTCGGCGAACGCTTGTCTTTCGAAGTGAATGTCACTGGGTCCGATTTGAAAGTTGGTTTCGAAGTTTGGGAGGTCAAGGAAGGCGTCAAGGTCGACCGCCTTCCACTGCCGAGACTCGAGGATGAAGAGCCAAACGAAGACGACGATGAATTCGAAGAAGTTAAACAAAAGACCCTATCGAAGGAAGC